>CM062809.1:94718206-95918206 GCA_031772625.1 Pinus tabuliformis
CTCTTATGCATGATAACTGAGGCTGTGACCTGTTATCATGAGCATCACTAGGTCTACTTAGGATATTTTTGCATGTATTTTGAGTTTTTAGGTCAGATGACCAAACATGTCTTAGACACAAATTTTGTAAAAACTTTTAAAACATCTATCTATTTTTACTTTCATAGTTTTTATATATATGGTTATGTGCAATCCTATTCAACTAATGATGTGAATTGAAAATTTACTTTTACATGTGTTGCAAATGTCTATTTAACACATAGTTTTCTAATGAGTTGGTTAATGTGTTAAAGTTTCTAGAAATATGTTGATATTGAATGTACTCAAAATGTCTTTCCAAAATACGAACTCTAAGGAACATACGAAGAATTGTTGGGTTTCAGACAGTATAAATGTTTGTTAGTTGTAGTACAACGAGTTGTGAGTCTAGCCTAACGATGATTTGGCGAATTCCAAGTGAAATGGCATCAGAGAGAAGTTCGATCAACACGCTATACTCAACGATGTTGTTCGTCGATCAACCGATACA
Source organism: Pinus tabuliformis (assembly GCA_031772625.1). Taxonomy (NCBI): domain Eukaryota; kingdom Viridiplantae; phylum Streptophyta; class Pinopsida; order Pinales; family Pinaceae; genus Pinus; species Pinus tabuliformis. Next base: position 94,718,736 of record CM062809.1, read on the forward strand.
AATCCCTTGGAAACTCACTAACTCGCCACTTGGAGTGAAAATGGCCCATGCTGTAGAAGATAGGTTTTGCGTACTATGACTAGCACCATCGGCGTAACCAACAAATGGTTGCAAAATTTTTGACATCTACAACAAATAAAAAGTGGATTACTTAACCACATAAAAACTCTAAAATACACACTAACACACACACATGAAATAAAATCATATATACAGTGATTGTTACCTACACTCAATTAAGCACAGTAAGGTTTGAGATAAAACCCATTTTGGGGCTATGACAATGGAATTCCATCATAATCCACCAACTCATAGGCACCTTTTGCTAAAACACACTTGACAATATAAGGACCCATCCAAAGCGGTTTGAATTTTCCCACTCCTAGTTTATTAGCTTCCTGATTGTAAAGCAAGACTAGGTCTCCTTCTGAGAAAACACGAGCCTTGACATTTTTGTGTACTATGACTAGCATTCGATTCAGGACTTTGTTGATGGCCTCAATCTTTTCATTCTCTTGTGGATAATAAGGAGTAGAACTATCATGTGAAAGTCCTAACTTGGCAGTTAACTCAACCATCATGTGGTTGCAAAAATGCGATCCATGATCTGTAACTATAGACTGTGGTACACCAAATCGGGCAACCACATGGTTGAAAAAGAAAAGAGTAGCCATCTTGCAACTGTTTTTTAATGTTGGCATCACCACCTCGCTGATTTTGTGAAATAGTCAACAATGACTATAATGTACCCATGCCCCTTGGCCGAGTGGGGTTACATGTCATGAAGTCAATGCCCCATTTGGCGAATGGTCCAACAACGATGACAGGATGCAATGGTGCAGGTGGTAATCTAGCTTTATGGTCATAGATCTAGCATGCGTGATAGCTTCTGACAACAATTATGCAATCTTTGAATATGGAAGGCCAGAAGAAACTAGCATGGAGAATTCTGTGCACAGTAGCATAACCAAATAAATTTCCACCACAAGAACGTGAATCGAAATCATTCAAAACTTTCCTGGATTCCTCATGAGTGAGGCATGTTCGCAAAATCGTATCCCATGACGATAAAGAGTGTCACCAATGATTAGATAATATTCGGCTTGGTATCATATACGTCACTGTTGTGAGCAAGAGGTATCAGGCCAAAAAGTTTGGGTTTGGAGATAAATCAATATATCTCCATACCACATGTTATATGACAAAATCAGAAAAGAGACTCATCCAGGATTTATGGTTCTGATGTTGAATCAATGGCATTCGAGGGAAGGCCGCAAAGAAGCCTGACGAAGACTAGATATTTCTTTGATTTGGATTTGATGAACTCCAAATCAAACTCCTACAAAATTATGATCCATTTTGAGTATTTGCCCCCTAGCAAATGACATGAAAAAATATATGTCAAAGGACTACAATCCGAAATGACAGTCATCTTTCGGAGTAGGATGTAATAGAGAAATCTCTATACAGCTTGAACAGTAGCTAGAGCCAACTTTTCGGTGTAAGAGTACTTAACTTCTGTATCATTGAGATTGTGGTTCAAATAATGTATCAGATGTTCAATCCCATATTCTTCTTGGACTAAAGCTATTCCAATGGTTGTATCTACACCAGCGAGATACAAGAAGTAGTCATTTTGATAATTCGGGGAATATATTAATGAGGCTCTAATCAAGGTATCTTTAAGAGCATCAAAGGAAGCTTGGACGACCTAATCCCAATGGAAGGGTATCCCCTTTTTCAATAAATGTGTAAATCCTTTTGTCATTTTAGCATAATTGGGAATGAACTTCCTCAAAAAGTTAGCCTTTCCTTGGAGTCTTTGTAACTGTAGTAGATTGGAAGGTGGGGGCAAGTCAAGGATTGCCTAAACCATAAGTGGATCGAGCTGAATTCACTCCTTAGACACTACAAATCCAAGCAAATGACCAGAACCAACAAAAAACAAACATTTGTGTGGATTGAGTCATATTTTGTAGTGTCGGCATCGTAAAAATATAGTTGTCCAAGGGAATGAGAAGGTAAATTGTGAATGTTGTAGGTGATAAGTGCGTTTTCGTGAATGAGCAGGTAAATCATCAAGGTATAGTTGAAAAATATGTTTGATGTCATGGAAGGCATAATTCATCACCCTCTGGAATGTTTCCCCTATGTTCTTCAAACCAAAAGGGAGTTTCCTATAAGCAAATGTGTCCCATGGACAAATAAAAGCAGTTTTAGATTGGTCCTCTAGGTGGATATTAATCTAATTATAGCCGAAAAATCATCCATAAATGAGAGTATTTCACATCCGGCACATTCATCAATAATCCGGTCGATAAAGGGAGTAGGATAATTGTCTTTTGGACAAGCCTAATTAACATCCCTATAATCAACACACTCGTATTGTCCCTTGTTTCTTCATGACAGGAACAATATTGGAAACCTAATCAGTGAGAGGAACATGATAAATGAAACCAGCATGAATTTTTTTTTTAACTTCTACTCTAATAGCAGCAACCTTCTTTGGATGAATAGGACAAAGGCGCTATCGCACTAGTTTGACATCAGGATACTTTTTTATTTCATGTTCAACTATACTAGATTCAATTCCTAGAATCTCCTCATATGACCATGCAAATATATCTCAAAATTCATGAAAGAGAGCACGGTAGATATAAAATTCTGATGGAGAACAATATTTGCCAACATGAATGATTTCTACAATGTTAGGTTTGGTTGAAATATTGATAGAAATAGTTTCTTCGATATTTGAGAGGTTTCGCTCGGAATCTACTATATCTATGAAAACAAAATTCGAAAGGAAATCGACAATTGAAGGGTGATTAGGTTCATTTGAATAATCTTCTATGCGATCTGGAAGATGGGAACAATGATGATAAACTTCCCATGGTTCTCATTCCATCATCATTGATTGGATGATTCCTTCATCAGTAGAAAATATATGTGAAAAAGGATCGGAGGAAGTACCATATTCTAATGAAGGATCTACCCATACAATTGACGAAAATGGATTTGGATTTTTCGTGCAAGACAGAAAGATTGATTGCTATGCTAGATCAATAGGGCTTAGCGGCATGATTTTAGTACGACTATCAACTTCACAGCTATTGGTAATCTTCCTTAAATCACATGAAGTGGAAGATATCATGTTGCAAGTCTCAACTTTTGCCACTTCCACCAAGTTTTATGGTGACAGTATTGAAAAAGTACCCATTAGGGAAGGATCTGTAAAGATACCTACACCAATGTTTTGAAGAGATAGCAAGGGTTTTTGTACCAACAGAATGCTTCCAGTAGCCTATGAACTAGAGGCAAAGAAGGCGAGTTGGTTGATAACTATGATTCCACCTTTATGAGGGAATGCAATCGTATGAAATTACGTTGAAACCACAACAGCCATAGCATAAACCCATGGTCTTCCTAGTAAAATGTTGTAGTCAAGGGGTCCATCAACAACCTCAACTTCAACAGTTACTATTTTGCCTCCTAGTTTGATTTGCAGATTACTCAATATTCCACAAGGCGTATATGTACGTCCATCAAAAGCTTTTAACATTGTTGGTGAACATGACAAAGGAGGTGAGCCAAGTGTTTTCTAGTAATTCATAGATATAATACAAGTAGATTCCCCCTTGTCAATAATGGTTCAATGGACAAGTTTATTCAAGGCATTTACTTGAATGCGGAATGCTAATTGTGCTGGTAACTGTGGTGTATAACCCGCATGGTTGAAAACCACAAGATTGGAATCAGTTGGATCGATTCCACTAATTGTTGACAACAAAGCTTGCTTTTGGGAGGGATAGTTCTGAAGCACCTCGAGCATTGGCATAACAGAAGGTAACTAAGCCAAATCTTCTATTATATTATAGTTTTGTGCAGCTCAAGCTGGAGGGTTAAATGTTGATTTATGTACAACTCCCTTAGGAGGTTTTTTTGTTAACTCTGGTGCAAAAGGTGGTGGAATAGGATCATTCGAAGTCGAAGACAAAGAGTTAGGTTGATCAGCCTGGTTAGTCGATGACGATGGTTGATTTCCATAATATTTACTTCGTGTTGACACCAAAAATTCAATTTTAGGCGTAGAGGCAGATAACATAAGAACTTGGGAAGTGGAAGCATGGTCTGTAGCAACCATATTTGTCTCCGATTTTGGAAAAGGATCAGTCAATATTGTTGATGTGTTAGAATTCTTCAAAATCTTTGAGACTTTGGAGCAGTGAGGAAAATCTTTCATAAAATGCTCATTGTTATAGATCAAACACAGGTAACGAGGTTTCCTAGCCAAAGGAGATGAATCAAATGATTTGACTTGAGGGGAATTATTTTGTTTCTTCTTATTTTTCCCCTTCTTCTTACTTCTTGTTTGCTTTTCATTATTTCCCTTGTCAGATGAGATGACATTGATTTCGGAAGTTAGAGTGTTATCATGTGCATTTGTAGTTTGATTGGAAATGGAAAGTGTTTGACCAGATGGTCTACACTCGATGGTGGAGGAGGAATAGTGAAAGTCCTTACTCGATGGTATAGGAGGAACAATGAAAGTTGGCTGGTGTGCATTCGAGATCTTTTCATAGAGCGTTCCAGACTAGGTATAAATCAAGTCCAAATATTGGGCACGAGCAATTACTTGCTCTACAGTGAAAACTCCACCTTTCGCCACATCCTCAGTGATATATGGCAGTAAGTATTTTATAAGCCACTTAGCTAGAAGATGACCAGGAACATAAGATTTAACCATTCGACAACAATGATGCCACTCATGAATATGATCAAAGATATGAGTAGCAGTAGTCTATTTAAAGTTGGTTAATAGCTCCATTCTAGTCTCATATCATATGGGTAACTGGAAGTGGGTTAAAAACGTGGTAGCTAAGGTAGTGAAGTTATCAAAAGAAGCTCATGGTAACTCAATATACCACTTTGCAGCTAGACTAGTAAGTGTTCTCTAGAAAATACATAGTCTAACAGAATCATCATTCAAGGAGTTTGATGAACACCATAAATGAAAATTCATGACATGTTTGGACAGGTCTTCTCTAGGGGTTTCCATTGAATTTTAGAATATAGGAAGGTAACTTATGAGGAATCACTGGCCACCAAGGTGCATAATGAATTGGGTCATTGGTGAGCCGGTTTAGATATGGTAATTTAAGTGTCACAATGAAAGACAACTGTCTACTGAGATTAGGTTGAGCATATCTAGGGTAAGATGGGATTGCTTGGGCAATAGGCCTTTGCATACCAGCATAAGGCATCTGTTACTGGTAACCTTGATAAGGGTAAGTCTGTTGATCAAATCTGGCATAAGGTTGTTGTTGAGCACTGGGATACATTTTCTGTTGTCCAAACCCAGCATAGGCTTGTTGACCAGGACCTGGATAAGCTTGTTGCTTACCAAACCTAGCATAAGCTTTTTGTCCAAGTCCATGTTGAGGTTGGTATTATTGGAATTGTTGATGTTGATATTGGGGCTACCAAGGCTGTTGAAGCAACTATTGCTGCTGTTGATACAATGGTTATTGATTTAACAGTTATTTCCCACCGATGTAAGGTTGACCAGGTTGTGAGTACACTAAACCAGTGTAGTCTGAGTCATTCCAGAAAAGATAAACTAGCCTGAAGTTGTTGGACTCTAGACACAAGTGGTTGTTGTAAAACTGCCTGAGAAGGCTAGATCTGTATCCCTGAAACTTGGGGGTCTGAGGATGAAGGACCAGCTTGCACAGGTTGAGATACAATAATCTAAGCTTGTGACTGCGGTAAAGTTGTAAAATAGGTGTTGTAGGTATGGATGAGATAGATTTCGTAGGTTGTGATGGATAAACAAGCCTAGGTTGAACGGGCATGATTGGCTTCCACTGACAGACAGTCATTCCAGGTTGACCTAAAGACGACAACATACTGACATATGGTTGCCCCCTAGAAAATGGAGGATAAGGAGAATGTGCATATTGTTCTCCATATGGGGGTAGTCCAGTGTAAAGCAAATACATAGGATGGTAACCAGATGAACCATCTTGATATGAACTTGATGGGTCCAGCTATTTGGTATCCGTTAATGAAGAACCAGATAAAATTCTAGTAGAGGACATTGGTGAAGACCAAGGGCTAGAAGCAACACCTGAGTGGGTTCCTGATAAAGATTGGTAACCCGATGGGATAGACAGAACACCATACAAGTGTGACTCAGGTGTCGTAGTAAACATCGAAGAGGTTGCGACAGAATATTATGTCATAGCCGTAATAGATGGTACGGTCTGGGATGTTGACTCTACCATAGTCAAATGTCCAAATAAGTTTCCTAACGAATCAATGGGTGTTTGAAAGTAATTAGGATCAAAAGGATCTGTAAAATGAGGAGTATGAGGATACAGATAAAGTCCAGTTCCAAAATGGAATGGAGTTCTGGGTGATTCTACCTCAGGTTCCTCTTCTATCGAAATCAAACTAGGTGGAAGAATTTCATCGTCTGGTCCATAATAGATTTCTGGTATTTGTTTTTGAGATAAAGAGGAAGTCTTGACAGTTACAGATGTCTAAGGATGTACCAGTCAATATTCTTCTGGTAAGGTAACAACTTCTAGTTGTTGAAACTCAATATCCAAATGTTCTGGTAAAAGAATAAGTTCAGGTTGGGCTTCGTTACAAATTCCGGTTTAGAAGTAACTTCTGATTGAACAGTGATGGGTTCAGGATCCACTTCTGGTTGAACAGATTCAGGTTCAAAAGTAATTTCTTGTTGAACAACTTTGGATTGAGAATCAACTTGTTGTTGAACAACTTGGGTTACTATTTCACTAGATTCAGTTCTATTTTCCTCAGGTAATTGTGGAGATTCCACTTCAGTAATAGATGTACTAGTAACCATAGGAGTAACTAGGGTGAAAGTACTTATAGGTGTTTCTGGTAATTCGGATGAAGAACCATAAGCTTGTGAAGTACTAGATCTAGTCAAATGAGACTGCTTCAACCGAATAGGTGTAGCTTCAGGCGGTAAAGGCGGTTTACTCACTGCTCTTCGTAAATGATGGGGTAAGGGTTGATTTTCCTCCACGATTGCTAATTGATTTGATTACAAAAAGAAATAAACAAAAAGGGGTAAGCTAGGCAAAAAGGTTTACCAAGCAACTATGAACTGCAGAATACCTCTTGGTGGACCAAGAAGTACAGGCAGGTAATCTCCCCGAATGTTCTGTTCTGTGTATCACAGTGTATAGGGCATCCGACTCAGTTACCTAAGGATGGATAGAAACCTAGTGTTTTCATCCCATATATACCTGAAAGTATGTGGAGGCCCAATCCATATTAGTGTTGTCTAATGCGAAACCGCACAGTGAGAGAATTCCCATATACTTTACGTACTATAAGACCACCCTATATACCTTAAGGTACGTGGATGAGCTACAATATACTCACATACATGGAATGAGGTATCACACTCAGAATGTATCACAGACAAGTTAATGACAGCTGCTATGTTTTACGATGCTAGAACACGTCTCTAGCCTAGAACCTCTAAATGTTTTGCGTTAGGTGACAATGCTCCAAAAAAGTTAATTGATCTTAATTTTAATTTGATCTTGATTAAAAATTGGCCTTTCAAGGTTCACCACATGATTTATTTTCAATTCCTAGAATGCAACTAAAATGATAAGCATCCTTTTCATTCAATTTTGACAATGAAAACCTTAGCTAGTAGGGATAGAGAAATTAGATTCTTATAATCAAAGAACAAAGACCATATCTAATTCAATTTCCCTAAACTATTCCTATGAGCACACACAAACTATTTTAATGCACAATGCAATTTTTTCTTTTCAATTCCCTTAATGTTGTGATGAACAAAAGGAAACTAATGCACATACAATCAATCAATCTTTTTGCAAGAATGAAGACTTTATGACAGTTCTGTTTTGAAAGAAATGAAGACTTTTACAACACATTCTTTTGAACAAAGATTAATAAACTATAAAATAACTTTGAGAATGAATTGATAGTGATAAATAAATCACTTAAGAAACACTAAATAATCAAAGACAACGTAGGGTTTGCAAAGGAAACACAAATTGATTTTAGAGACACAAGCATCATTGACCTTTCAGCAAGCAGAAATAGAAGGAAATTTGGCAAAAAATAAACTCAAAGGAGTGATTTTTGTCCTGAGGAGGATCAACGCAGCCTTCAATGGGAGACAGTGCACTTCAGAGCATTGTCCTCAGGCCAAGGGTGCTCTGCATCACTCTGTCTATAGACAAAACCTGCACTGCAAAAAGGAATTGACCAAGGTAGAGAAGTTGGAGTTCTACCAATGTGTGTCACCAAGTGTTGTCACTGCAACAAACACCCTCTAAAATTTTGCGTACACTCAAATTTGGGAGCCTACTGTGTATCTTGTCATTATTCTTTCCGTAGTCACTTCTTGTTCATCATATGCCTTTTTAGCTCCTTTCTTGGATCAGAAGCTTCAAAGTCACTCGCTCACACATGCTCAATCCGCAACAAGTTCATGAGTGTATTATTTTAGGCAAGCTTGAAAAATCATAGAATAGTTCATGAAGACTATTCTTGTGCAATGTTCAACCCATGTTTGTAGCTACTGAGCATTAACATTGACAATCCTTCACTTTTTTTGTGATCATACCTCTATTTTGGTGAGTTTCTTGAATTATTTCTTTTGTGCACTTTTTCCATCACAAGTGTTGTTTTTATGTTTAATACAATGTTTTTCACTCGATTTCCCTTTAATTAGTGTCATTTTCATGTTATGTTTTCCCTGGAATGTGTGGTTTTCACCGTCATTCACATATTGAAGTGTTGTTTTCAATTTTGTTTTCATATAGAAAGGGTTGTGTTTTGGCATGGGAATTGTTGCTCATCATGTAAAGTGGATTTTTTGTTTTCTTCAAGGGGAAATATTTATGATAATGAGTTTTTCTTGTCATGTAGGAATGTTTTACACTCATTCCCAAAGTTTCATGAATTATCACACAAGTGTCGTCATTGTCATCGCAAAGTGTATCTTTAGTGTCGCATTTGTCGCAAGTTGTCACAAATGTTGTCACACTAAAGGAAGTATGTGTTCATGTATTCCAGATGATCTATGTTTTTTTGTCAAGTGTTTAAGTGCGTGAGCACACTCAAGTTCTATCACTACCCACATCAGTTTTATTGATCCCACACTTAGCCAAATTTTGGACAATTCCCAGCAACTTAGCCTTATCCAGCCTTCCTGAACTATGCATTGTGTAGTCCCAACCCTCAAGTTATAACATTTCCTCTTGACACTTTGCAATGTGTACTTCCTTCCTTCTAGGATCGTGCACTGTGCAGTTTCAATTCTCAAGCCTGAGTCTTGGCCTCCAAAATTGCACAATTCAGCCCTCCATCCTTGCCCCAACTATGCACTATGCAGTATCTAAGATCAATCCCAAACCCTGATCTCTTTAACTATGCAACTGCATAATCACCAAGTCTAATTTGCTTCCCAGAACTGTGCAGTTGACAAAAAAAAGGAAAATCTTGTAGCTTGACTCATTGAGCCTCAAAACTATACAATCTACCTGCACATTCCAGCCTAAAATGTGCATTATGTAGTCTTATGTCTCAAGCCTCAGCCCTAAGCTCTTGAACTGTGAAATTGGCAATCAGATGGACTCCTATGTCTTTCAAAACTGCACAATAGGAAAAATCATTGTTCAAGTCGCCAACCTGGCTCCTTGAGCTCCCCAACTACACAATATATTTTCTCAGTCCAAGCCTAAACTATTTATTGCATAATCTTAAGGCTCAAGCCTCACCCTTGACTACCTGAGTTGCACAATTGCGCAGTCACTGAGTATCTTCCTCAGCTTGCTACCCGGTTTTGGCTCAGTATGTGGATCATCAGGCAACATCTTTGACTATGGGTTTATCAAATTGATTTAATCTTGTCATGAGTGGATTGTAGATGCAGGAACTCTATCATGCTATTGAAAGATGATGATGAAGGATATGGATAAGGAGGACATGCTAAAAGAAACAAATGGATCTGAGGAGATAGCATGATCATCAGGAAAGAAGACGAAGGAACACTAGATTAAAATAAATATTAAAGATTAGGACTTCATGAAAACTTCATCTGATTCACAACACTTTGGAGGGTGGGATATGAAGAAGAAATCATATCTCTCATGAAGGTGAAGAATTGCACATCTATTTTTGAAGACAAATGAGCAACAAGAATGGATTGACACTTCCATGTTATTAAGGATTCCTTGCCAGCAGTGTCATGCCATATCATCTCATGGGTCGTCATATGCCACATCATTCTTATGGATTATGTAATTACTTATTTCAAAATTTATTTTAAAGTGGAAGTCCAAAGACTGTGTATGGAAGATGAAGAGTCATGTAAAGTTTAAAATTCAGAGGAAGTCAAACAATCATGAGGGTAGTCAAATAGTCACAAGGAAGGTGAAGCATCACCCCACTAGTTTATATACAACCTCCTTGTATGAGCAAAGGGATTTTCACCTTGGCACATTCAGCAAGGCATTAGAGATACAATTTAGTTATTTTAGCAAGCAAGGAGATGGCTCCAATGCTCCACTATTGGGGATAGTGGTGTTCGTTGTATACATGTGCCTTGTGACTTTTACTTAATAATTGAAGCATGATGGACAACACATTTTTATGAATGGATTGTGAATATTTGTAAGAGTGTTCTATGAATTTATATGGTTCATGTTTTCTTTCACCTATGCTAAATTAGTTAGACTATTTCAGTTATTTTAGTACTTATCTAATTGAGAATGTGTTGTAATGGTTTTTATAACCATCATATCCTTGTGAACTATTTCACTAGATGTTGGACATATCTTTATTCTTTATAATGGTTGTAATGACCATCGCATCTTTGTGGACTATTCTAATGGATGCCAGACATTTATCTTTTGTGTGTGTGTGTGTGTGTGTCTATTAAGGTGGTACTTTTACCTCTCTCCTAGAGGCTCACTTTACTTTCCCTCTGTAGTAGAAGAATATTGACACATATACAACCGAATACTCTCCAGACATGCTCACTTGCTGATTTGTGATTACCTATGCATAACTCTTTTGTGTTGAACCTTGTAACCAAGGAAAACCTATAAGAATATATGGTAGTTGGACCAATATCCTAGATGGCGCTCTTATTCCAAACTGTGTGAGGTCTAATTGGGACTTCAGATCGAGGATACCTCTTTGGTTGATAGATTTCCAGCATTGTCAACAATATCCCAAACATGTAATATACAAGTCATAACCACAAATCTGAGCATAGTGGTCTCATACTTATCTGAGAATTGTTAAACAAAATTGATTCCTTATTACAATAGTTGCATTATCATCTATTAGGTCAAATAATCATTCAAATTTCATGTACTAATCAAATCATGATGAGATGCATAACCAAAGTAATATATGAACCATGCTTGTAACTAGCATATATCCAACAGAATAAAAATAGTAGAACAACCATAAAAACCACATATTAGCAAGTACATTTACACATGAAATACCAAAAAAAATGAGTTATTATTAATGTATGCATAATCCAACCAAGACAGCGACTTCCATGTACCACTAGACCACAGATTAGGTTGAACAAAATCTTTCTTTTAGCCAATCAGCCCCATGCTATATTCCACGCATGAATGTGGAACTCACAATAGAACCAATCAAGGTTGCCTCAGGCTTTATCAAATATCCACCAAGGGATTCCTATGCGCAAAACCCTCTTCAATACAATTAGGATTTATCACAGTCCCACAAGATCAATAGACACTAAAAAATCATGGATGCCTTCAGATCTCTCCACCTAAACCATGAGGAATTTTCCCGTCTCCACCTCTAGGCTTTACCATATATCCCTCCATTCACCAATCGAGGATTCCTAGGCCCAACAAGGCTCCACCCTCTAGGCTTTACGTATATCCCGCCATTCACTATTCAAGGATTCCTAGGCCTAACGAGGGCATACACAATCAGGCTTTACGACAATCCCACCTTCACAGTCTAGGGATTCCTAGCCCTTGTGTTTCTCCCCTGAGACCACCCCACTTAATTTGGAAAATCATCTGACAATCCAGCTCAACTAAAACAAGAGAACCCCATCACACCATTACTATCTGGAAATGGCATGGCAAGGATGAAAACCACTATCACACCTTGAAAAATCCATGCCAATGATAATAAGAGAACCAAGCACACACATGCATGTACCATGCATGCCAAAAATAGGAAGGAAATCATACATGCAACTCGATGCCTGCAAGTAATCCCAATGTAGCTGCTTTAATTCCACTCTTCCTTGCTTTATCTTTGCTTCCTCTTTCTTTATTTTCCTTCCTTTTCCTTCCTTCCTTTAATGCTATAGTGCTCCAAGAATTCTTTAAGTGTGAAAGATTATGAGAGAGTAGAAACAATAGAGAGAGAGCTCCAAAACTGAACTGACAAAATGTTGTGAACTGAACCTCATAATCCTTTTTGTCAATGATGCCTCTATTTTCTTCATTTTACATTTTTGTCCTTAATTTTCCTCCTCACATGAAACCTATGAACTTTCACCTTCCTTTTCTCCTATTTTCCATTATTTTCATAAACAAAATGCTAATTAATGCCACTTTTCCTTTCAAAGTCTTTCCATTTCCTTTGCCAATTTCCTTAGCCATAATAAACCAAATGAACACCCACATTAGGATGTTTCTTTGCCCAACATTTCTCTTGGAATACATGTTCCATGACCTTGGGTATTATTTCACCTTTATTAACTTTATTACATGGATTTTTTACCAAGGTTATTACACTAACGATACAATGTACCATCCATCTCCCTTGTTCCATCGCTATAGAGTTTGGTATTATGTTATAAAGGTATTAATAATTCCATACATTGATCCATTTTTAACCTTTTGGGAATATATCTTATATAATTTCTCTATGTAACTAATGTTTGACTAACTTTTCTCCGTGTTTCAAGACCTAAGCAATAATCTCATCTACCAAGGACTTTCATTTCAAAAACTTGTGATAGTTCTCTTTAAAATTTATCAATTAATTTAGAAGCATTGACTATTATAATAAGATCATCAACATACATGGAAATCATAACAACATTCCCATTTTAATATGACTTGATATATAGGCTAGGGTCACTGTTGCTTTTCATAAAACCTTTATGAAGAAAGCAAGAGTAAATATTCACATACTAAGATATTGGTTCCTATTTTAATCCATATAAAAATTTCTTTAATTTGAAAACAAGGAGCTCTTGACCCTCCTTAATGAATCCTTCTTCCTTTAATTACCTATTCATAAAAGAATATTTAACATTTGGTTGACATAATTTCCATTTATAATTTTTAGCTAATGCAATCATTAATCTAATAATGTTTAGCTTAGCTACAGGTGCAAAAGTTTCCTCATAATGAATTCCATCTTTCTATGAGTACACTTTTGCAACCAACCTAGCCTTATATTTATCTGTACTTCCATCAACACTAAATTTAGGTTTGAACAACCATTTAGATCCCATGGGTAGTTTATTTGTAGGAAATTCTATTAATTTCCAAGTATCATTTTTCATTATGGACTCATATTCTTCCTTCACTATCTCCCATTTCTTTATGCTAATTTGCTTGTTTGAAATTCAAAGGTTCTATGAAATTCATTGCTTCAGTCATTAAGACATAATCCTTAAATTTTGTTCGTGGTTGAGTTTGAAGTAATGACCTTCTTGGCATTTCACTGCTTTCATCTCTTCTCTTGCGTTGTGGTGAATCATCTATTCCACTTGGTGTGTTTTGGTTGCCAAGGTGCCCATGCCATTAGACTCTCTCCTCTTTATGTTCCTTATTATCATCTACTTCTTCTTTGACATCATCATAATCATAAGGAATATGCCATGCATCATACTTGTTGTCCTTATGGGCTTCATCTGCATGCTCATGAAATAACACATATCTGCTTGCAAAAAAAAAATGTTTGCATTGATCAAACAACTTATAAGCTTTATGATTAGAATGATAACCAATGAAAAAACACTGATAGCTTTTGCATCAAGTTTTCTCCTATCTTCTTTCTGAACATGAGAAATTATTTGCTCCAAATATTCTTAAATGGCTTACAATTGGTTTATAACCATAAATAGATTAAAAAACATTCTTATGATCTAAAATGTTACTTATACTTCTATTTTTCAAATCAACAATAGTGCTAACAACTTCAACCCAAAAGGCGTTTGTAAGGATTTTACATTTTAACATCCTTCATACACATTCTATCAGGGTTGTGTTCTTCCTTTTAGCTATTCCATTATATTGTGGAGTATATTATACGATGTATTGTTATACTATTCCATGGGCTTTGTGATACTTGATAACTTCACTTGAAGTATATTCTCCCACTTGATTTGATCCAACGATATTGATGTATTTTCCTATTTGCTTCTCAACTAGATTTTTAATTCTTTAAAATATTCCAATACATCACTTTTCTTTCTCATGAAGTAAACCCATGTATATTTAGTACACTTTTTAATAAGTATAAGAAAATAATATGCTCCACCTAATGATCTTGTCTTCATAGGACCACACACATTTGTATGCATAATTTTGAAGAATATCCCTTTTTCTTATATCTATATGAGTAGTAAACTCTTCGCTATTCATCTTTTGTAATGAACACCCTTTACATAAAGAATTTTCATTCTTAAGTATTTGAATCCCTTCTATCATTCCTAGTTTTTAAAGTAGCAATAAAATCATGATAATTAATGTGGACATACATTCTTTCCAAAGAACTTATATTGTTATGGTTATCTATACCAATTCTTGATGAATTTTTCTTGTGACATTAAGCTTATATAAACATCCAATTCTAACTCTTGTTGCAACAAACTTGAAGTGATCTTGCAGATCTTTCGCTCTACAATGTGAACTTGGAAAATTATACCTCAAACACTAATATGTTATCTTGGAAACTACGATTAAATTATTCTTAATGCTAGGCACATATATCACATTGTGAATTTTTTTAACATGAACATTTGATAATTTCATAGATACAACACCTTACCCTTTAATCTGGTGTTAACAAACATCTCCAAGATATATATTTGCACCATTATTAGTAAATTAATGAAAGTTCTCAAACCAATGGTTATTACATGGATGGAGGCTCCAAAATCAACAAACCATGTGTTTGAATAATATATTTCAATAGATAGTGTAGCCTTTCAAATAATGAGTCAAATATTTTTAAATTCATAATTTATTTCTTCTCCTTTATTAGAAAAATGACTAATGTTCCTTGTTTTTTAATGTTTGGACTCATGAAACTTCTTGTTAATGAAATCTATAGAATAATGTCTAAACTTTCTATTGTAATGAAATCTAAATCTAATGTCAAACTTTGGAGATAACATACCTCGTTGTGGCTTAGCAAGTGGTGGATTTCCAAATGATGGCTTTCCATGTGGTGGATTTCCTCCTTCATCACCTTCCCCAGGCTTCCCTTTGGAAGGAAATTTCCCTTTTACCATCAATGCCAAATCAGAAATTTGAGGTCTAAGCTTCCTTTTCCTTTCTTCCTCTGGCATGAGTATATTTTCCAAATCATCAAAAGTGGGAGCCATATGCCTTTCTCAAGGGCTTGTGATGAACATTTTACACTCATATAACATTCCATTTAATTTTATAGTGACTAGGTCAATGCTAGATATCATTTAACCTATATCTCCAAGTTTATCATTTATGAAATGAAATTACCAACGGTTTCATTTTCTTCCATTTTAACAGAAAGATGCTTACTCTTTAGGGATAGGAGTAAATTTGTATAATTTTACTCATACAAGTATTCAAGTGTTGTCGAAGTCTCATTAGATGTCTTATAATTTTGTTTTATACGAAACTTCTCAACAACACTTTCTCCTTAGTCTCTCACCTCTCCCAATCATGAATTGATGTAATTGTATATCCTACAACAACCTCTACCTTCACTTCATCACCACTTGTTATCAATCAGACATTATATCCTTCCATTAATGTCTTCCTTTTAAACTTCCAATTCACATTATTAGTGCCATCTAACATGGTTTCTTCATTCAAATATGATTCTACTAGAGGATTATCCTTTTTGAAACAAATGTTTTTCCAACTTCAAATTAATCAATAATTTTTAAGCTCACAATAATTCATAGGTAGGTAAAAATGATTATCTATTTCACAGGATGAAAAAACAACTTAAAAAAGTTCATGTAAATAACATATTGTCAAACCAAGTTTACACAATTATGTAGTAGCATAATACGGTAGCAACCCATTTATGTCATAACCTGATTATGTAGTTATAGCTCCCAAATGTTGCCTTCACATTAGCTTCACATCACAAGGACAAATATAGCCACACTTTACTTTCATATCACACAAACATGTATATTTTCTATCGAATTTACCGCAACTATCATACACAACAAAAATAAGGAGTCCACGCCCCAAAATTTCTCACCAAAAGCACATTTAAAATGCACATAACACAAACAATTCACATATATTTCAACTCTAGGTTTCCGCTCATATTTAATTATATTACATAGTCCATGGACTAGTTGATTGGTTGGATTTATGCTCAACACCTCATTCTTGAATAGGCTCTATACATGCTTCACAAAGTTTCACAGTCTTCTTTTCTCTACATATAGGTTTCGTTGGACCTAATCGGCTTTGCACATTTCACATTTTGTCATCACACATACAATTTACACAATTTTTTATAGTATTCTCATGCTCCAACTAAGCTTAGTTCTTTATACAACGCCTTTTGATGAAAACAACAATCCTCACACAAAATTTGGCTCATAATCCTCACATAAGCATCGACCCAATCCCTATGCAACATCCCATTGTATCTCTTAAGCCCAATCAACAACTTCAACTTAGTGATTAGTTCTCATGATGCTCAACTTCCACACTTCACAGATTTCACTTTCCCTCAAAATTCACATGGGATCATGACAACCTCAACACAACATAATAGGGTTTCACCACACCATATTGAACAACATTCTCATACAGCTCCACACAATGCACAACCTCCTCTTTCAATGTTCACTTCCTTGGCCTATTCAACACAATGTTTAAACCTAATTCTCAACAACACATGCACACAAGGTCATGGAAAAACACATGCTTAGGCTCTAATACCAACTTAGAAAATATGGAAGACAAATTATTGGAAGATGAATTGCAACTCAATAATGAGAAAAAAATTCACACTTACATTCACCAAGCCAACAATCACATACATATATAGGAAATACATTCTAGTTGAACATAATCATATAATATAGGATCTAAAAACTAATAAGGACTAATTAAGATAATTAGTCCAAACAAAACTCTAACACCGCATAACAAATTATAATGATAGGAACTTCGAGAATTCTCCATTATTCTCACAATTCCTTCTATCCTCAATATAGAGTTGACACATGGCATATCTATATATATCTATATATATATATATATATATATATATATATATAACCAACACTAATCCATGTGAATTCTACATCTATTAAGTCTCAAGGGGGATCAAATTTCTCTAAAACAAAATTAGCACCTTGAAAGAAATAATCTCTCACTTGATAAATCTCAAATTAATATAAATCTATACTAGTTTATATATATATATATATATATATATAAAAACAAAATATTTTAATATTTATTATTCATATTAATAATTATTCAAGATTTTATTTATAATCTCAAAATTATATAATAATAATAATAATAATAATTACTATACAAATTACAAAATATTAATATAAATTTAAATAAATGCGGTAAATTTTCAAATAAAAACATGAATGATAAAAAACTCAAAATGATGTGAATAAGTTAGATTATTTGCATATTGCATAGTTTGTAACTAAGAACAATATGAATAAATTGGACTATTTGCATATTTCATGGTTTATGATGGTGATGGTGGTGGTTTGGTCTCATTGGACGTTAACCATCATCATCATCATTTGTGAAAGATTAAAAAATAATTCAAATCCTATATTAATTCTTATTTTATAAAGGATATAATCAACAACATATAAAAGTCATATTTTTTTTTTACACATAATAAGAAAACCTATCATAACTCACTTGCTAAATAATAATCACTTGTCACTTTATACTTTTTATACTTTTATTTCTAATGTTTAATTTTTTTAATTTAATTTAAAATTTAACATTTTATTTTGTATTTTATATTTTTAACATTTGATTTTGGATAATTTACCATCTAATTTTATTAATAATAAATAAATAATTAAATACATGAAAACTAAATTAAAAAAATCAATAAAATATCTTTTACACTTTATTCACAATTGCATTCATGAATATAAAATAAATTACAAAATATTAATATAATGTTATATATATATATATATATATATATATATATATATATAAGTGCAACATTTTGGAGTTTACAACTGATTTTTTATTGGAATCCGGTGAAAAAAATTGTGGTGAAACCTTGATTTGTGTTGTTTAAACTAGTTTTTTGACTGCATATATAGATTCGACACCATCAAAAGCCCCCGGTGCACTTCTATTGTGAAGAGTTCACCTGTCAAACTTGTGATATCAATGAATCCCCAACTAATTCTAGAAAAATGAAATCGAAAAATAAACCCTAAAAATTTCCAAAACAATATGTTAGATCCACTATTTCAAGGAAAAACAGATATATGTTAATCTTCTTATTTACAAGAGGTTAGTAAATTTTAAATTTTATTCTAGTTCATCAAGATATACGAAATATACTCAATAACATTTAACTTTACTCTCAATAAGATTTTCTATTCTCCCTCTTCCCTACTTGTACTCCTCTTATCCATTTATAATTATATAATATTTATAAATAAACTACTTTCTCTTATCTATTTAGTATTTAATAAAAATAAAAAATAAAATATTAAATTTAGTTAATATTATTATCATAATGGTTCATATTTGAGAATTTTATTTCGTGAGAATGTAAAGTAAATGTCAGTATAAAGTTTGATATTCAAATTCCTAGTTGCTTACTCGTGGGTGCGTGCTAGTGGGCAACATAGTTCATCTAGGGGTTATAATGGTAGTGGTCAGAACTGACCTTATGTCACCAACCCAATTGCTGATTTTTCTAGATATAAAACAAAAATATCATTATTACAATGACAATATTCAAAAGAGTATATATTCCTCACAATATTTTCTCACTATGTTTTTTCACCATAGATCCATCTTAACCCCGAATCTATCAAACACTTAGAAAAATCAAATCCCTTGAGATAGAAACTTCTTTAGAGATGATATATTTGATCCCTTGGTACTTGATCAGTTCAAGTTTAACATGTGTGTGTGCATATATATATATATATATAACATCTTTTTCATCTTGACAAACAAAATACTATAATGTTTTGATCATAATAATTTCTTTCTTATCTTCATTTTCTTTATAAAATATATACATAATTGACATTGAAATATTTTATTTAACATGACCACTAAAATATTATTTATCACCCACATTTTTATTTTAAATCTTTTTGTTATCATAAATTTTAAACACACTGCTTTCGTATTGGGCAAAGAGAAAAAAATATAACCATAGGGGAGATTCATGAAGGTATTGTGGATAAAGTTGAGGAAATGGTTTGAACTAAAAATCTAATTTAAACATAATTGTTATAGTCACCAATCATCATATATTGTGATCATTTATACAATACAAACACAGACAAGAATATTCATTTAATATAATTCCCCCTTAGAAATTTTATTACATATAATTATTTGTGTCCCTTATTTCATAAATAACTTTTTTCCCCATAAAAAAATGAGTAATTTTATTATCAAGATGATATAAAATTACATGTTGTTTATACATGACATGCATGTATTCAAATATATGGGTCTTAAAAAACAAAAATAGCTTACATAGTGTTGCCACTCACTGCATTGTGGATTTCAATTAGTCAAAGTTGCCAAGAGCAGTGAAATTTAGAGCAACTGTCCCGGCCAAAGATGATCTCAAAGCTCAATCAACCCCCCTCTAATGCCTAGTGCTCAGAAAAATCTTTCCAATGGTATATAGAAGTCGAAAAATGGACTCTTGGAGCATAAATTAAAGCACGTTCAACATTGCCATGCAAAAACCCAGCAAATTAAGAAAAATGGTTAAGCATGAGAAAAAATCCCGCAAATCAGATGTCAGTGTAGGTCCATGGTCACAAAAAACCCCAAATACTTTGTGGGGGGGCTGATTTGCGACAAAGTGCTACACCGCCAGGGGAGAGCCAAAAGAGTTCTCACAGAAAAGGTGGGCAAAACATAGCCGGGCCGCCCCCCTTCTCTCTCCTCCACATGGCAGGTTCCCACATCGCAACAACCCCGTATCCCGCAATCCCACAATATCTATGGATAGGCGGGATTCTAACACTCTAAAACCTTGCAAGGGCTAATATCGTGATGTAGTGTGAAAGTTCCGGGGGATAGCCAAAATGGTTTAACACAGGGATGGGTAGACCCCCTTCCTCTCTCCTCTGAGGGGTCACATGTCACTCTACTCGTAGGTCTTGCATCTCACATCTCGAAAACCCCACAGTATTGTAGTTACAATAAAATCCAAAACCTCGCGGGGCGCCGATATTGCAATATAGATCCAAAGCACTAGGGAAGTGTTGATTTCAAAATACAAAGGAAATGCCTACAAAATAGGGCCCAACCATCCCTTTTATCTCTCCTCCAGGAGGCCACTTGGTGGCCTCTGATTGGTCCACTAAGTTGACATGGTAGCTGATTTCATCAGTGACATGATGAATACAGAGGATGACATGGCGGGTGGACACATGTCATTCGTTTTTGGCATTTTTAGGGGTCCTATGGGGCTGTTTGCAGATGCCACGTGTCACCAATCATAGGGTGAAATGTGGCAGTGATGATGCTAGCAGGTTCATCGCAATTGGTGATCGATGATAATGCAATGTAAAGCTTCTCTTTCACTGTGTTTCCTCCCCGACTGTGATTGTGATAAGGAAAGGGACCCCCCTTGGATGCGATAGGTGATGTGTTTTATTTTATAAGGACATCACGTCGAGACAATCAGCCCACTCCAAAGAAAATGGTAAGGGGTTTTTATAGACATTTTTGTGCCTTACAGCTATAAGCATGAAATGTCCATAATTCAAGGGATCCAAAGTCCCTAATGATGTTGTTACAACTCCTAAAGAAACAAGGTCAACCAATGACAGCTTCTCCCAGAAGTTCTCCACCAAAAACCACTCAGAAATAGTCAATTCAGGATCAATTTAGAGGTTCCACTAGCTGCCTGCGTTGAAATGCAAAGTCTACACTGGATGGGTGCACTGCAATGCAAGTGGAAGCACTACCAGGGTGTGCTGAGCGGGAAATGACAAATGGCAAGCTCATTCAACGAGGTGGAAAGACCCTGGAAGCTTCCAGAATCTTCTCCAATGACACTTTCCTCAATGAATTCAACTAGTGATGAGTAAGAGGTTCTCAACCTCCAAGTGGAAGCAAGAACTGACAGAGAGAAGCCACAAGTCAAAACATAAGCTGACTCATCCTCTCTGCTTACATCTATATATGGATCTATCACCCAGAGGTTCAGGAGGCTGGAATTTTGTACTTTGCAGAGAATTGCTGTTGTTTTGAGATTGAGATTAGCACATTGGGTGATTTATGCTTTGTTGGAGGAGAGGAAGGGATTCCTTTGCTGGGAGGTAGATGCTGGATCGGAACTCACTTGGTTGTATCTCCTCTTGGACTTTCTTATTTCATCAATAAACTATTTGAGTTTCTCCTACATGTTGTGTACCAATGATGTTTTGTTATGCTTACATGTTTAGCTTAATCTGATCTTGAGCTTTTTATGAATGTATATCTGTATCTTTGTGTAGTTTCTCTCTCTTGTGATCTTGCAGAAATTCGGTCAAGATGGGCCGGTGAAGGAGCAAGAAGCTGGGAGCTACTGAAGAGAGGAGTGATTTGGATCGACAAACTAGCGGAAGGTACAGGTTAGTTAGATCCTTCTTCCTCACTTACATTTCATAAAGAAGAATACTCAAATAAGTTTACTTGTTTGTTGCTAAGGCACTATCACCTCTTAGAGTGGGATAGGGGCATTCCGAATTGGATACTTTTCCCAACAACAAATTGGCGACTCCACTGGGGAGAGTATCTTGTTAGTTTATTTGTGTTTCTGTTGTTGTTCTTCTCATAAACTCAGGAGTGCCGAATCAAAATGCATTTTCCATTTTCAAATGCAAAATAGAGATCTGCCACTCTAGTCCACTCACTGGGCCTGTTTTTATGATCTGAACAAACTGATCCACAAGTGCTCTAACAACCCTTTGTGATAGATCTTAGTCCTCCTTTAAATCATCCTCCTAATTGTACCTAATTGATAGCTTTGATCCGGCCAAAAACTGTAGATTTAACTGCAAACCGTAACCCAGAACCCAGAAACAACTCTCGTTTCTACTTCAGCGCAGACTCTGTGAAGAGGTTCTGCATTTCAACGCAGGTCCCGTGAAGGCTACCTACGCTGAAGTTCAGTTTCTCTGTGCTGAGGGTGCGCTGATCAGTCTTTGCCTTGTGCAGCTGTGGTTCCCTGCTTCCTTTTGCTCAGTTTCATCTTTGTTTTTTGTAGCCTGTTATCAGTCAGTGTACCTATCTGAAACCCCTTTTCTTTGCCTCAATTCCGCCTCATTTGTATAAAGAAACTGTACTTGTTCTTTGTGTATTTGTTACATCATTTGCAGTTTCCCGTTACAAAAGTAAACTAGTCATATTGTCGCCCTTAGATCTAGACCTGTCGTAAGTGTCATTTTGATCTTAGGAGTGAGTTTGTTTGCTGTTCACAGTTGATTGAGCTTTTACTTTTGTCGTTTGGTTTGAATTTATGCATTTCTAGTGTCGAAACAAGTAAATCATAAAGTGTCGTAATCATATTTTTGATTTTGAAAAAGGAACTTGTTTATGTTTTCACTTGAAATCGAATTCAAATTTGTACAACAGCTTTCTTTTTAGGCATCAATATTAAGAAAGCGAAAACAAATACATGCATTTGTGCATTTGCATTTTGATAGTTTGCATGCTTTGATTTAGGGAAAAGTGCATTACAGTGTGCTCTATGCTCTTTGAGAAAAGTTTGTGTCTTCCTTTTCCCCTTGTAGCTAGGATTTTCATTGTTGAAAAGATATAAAAGCTTGCTTATCATCTTTAGACTACATTTAGGAATTGTATCATACATCTCGTGGTGATCCAAAAAGGCAAACTTCTAAGAAAGATCAACCTAAAATAAATTGAATGAACTTAACAACGCTTTGTAACTTAACGCACAACATAGAGGTCTAGGCTAGAGACGTGTTCCGGCGTCGTAAAACCTGGTGACTGTCGATCTCGCTGATGGTTGGGTGATTCCTCCTGAGAGACGATAGCACCAGTACGGATTGTGCTCCCACGTACCGTCGAGTATATATTGGGAGACCCCTATAGGAATAAAACCTTTATCCATAGGAAACCGTGCCGGCCGCCCTACTGATCGCAATGCACTGAACACAGCATTCGGGAAGATTGACCGCCCGTACCTTAAAAAGTATTCTGCGGTTTTGCAAAAAGTTTGGCACACCCTCTACCTAGAAATCCAGAGCAGTTCCTTTTGGCCTTTTTCAGACTCTATAACGGAAAAATTCCATCCAAGCATTTGTCACTTCGGTCTCGTTAAAACATCGAAGGAGACTAGAGTCATCTTTAGCTTTTTCTCGACTCTTTAAAATTGAAAAAGAAAGTTGTGTCTAAAGCGTCGTTAAAATTTATTTTAAACGGAACAATCACCCCTTTTTCCTGCGTTGATCTTTAAGTTGAGAAACACCACTATTCCTGAACAGTCGAATCAACAGTTAGACCAGTCCAGAGTTGCCCACCAGCCTTCTACTTCCTCTAATTCTTCCTCTCCTCCTTCCTCTTCGCTTGACGGAACTGGTAAAACAAAAAACCAAGTTCCTAAGGAGAAGAAAGAAAAGAAGAAGAAAGAGAAGAAGAAGAAGGAGCCAAAAGCGACTGGGGGCAAACAAGTGTCGTCTGACAAAAATCCACAAACAGCACTGACTAGGCCTAAATTGCCATGTGTCATATGCAAGGGAGACCACTTCCACAGAGATTGTCCCTGCATCCCTCAGATACTAAGGGACTGGTCTCCCCGTTTGCACAATCTGGTGGCATCAACCTCTGATAGCCATGTTGAATGCATACCGTCAACTAGCGAAAGTGAAGTCCTTGGACAAAAAGGGAGAACTAGATCTCCCTGTAGATTGTGCGAAGGCAACCACGCCATTCACCGTTGTCCCTTCTTAGATGAAGCGAAAAGAGTTTTGGATGATCGTCCGGTTTCACCGTTACGACTCCCTCCTGGATATAAAAAACTCTTGCCGAGTCCTTCGTTAGTTGAAAATCCAGCTGGCCCGCTCAAATGGTCAGCTGAAGCGACGGTCATTGAAGATGAACCAGCTGAATCCATACCCGACGAAAGTCAAAAGGTCGAGGCGGCAGTTGACCCGGTCTTGCCTTCAGAGGATTTATCTTCGAATGATACAGTCACTGAAGAGGGTAAAGATGACACCATCAAAATTCTCTTCATCAACACAGACTCCGACGAGCACGGGGGCACTCCCCCCATTCCTTTATCGCAGGAAGGAAGTTTGTCAGAGCGATACCCAGCCGTTTACTCAGTCCCACCACCAAGCAACCTAGTTGTCTCCTTCGACTGGAACCAACTAGGCAGACCCCGTTTGCCAGCAAGAATACCATTCAGAATTATCGTCCAAATATACAGAATGGTCATGGCTGGCACCATCATTGATGAAGGGGCATCTGTGAGTATCCTTTCCTCCACTGCTTGGAAAGCGCTTGGTTCGCCAGTGCTTTTGCCTGAAATGAGAAATCTGACAGGCTTTGATAAAGGAACCAGTCGACCTTTAGGGATTCTCCCCAATGTGCCTATCACATTGAAAGGGAAGACCATTCAAATGAACGTGATGGTCGTTCAAGGACCCTTGGATTATAACCTACTCCTTGGACGAGACTATATATATTGCATGGGAGCCATCGTCTCCTCACTCTTTAGAGTAATGTGTTTTCCGCACGAAGGATGAGTGGTCAAGCTCATGGACCAGCTTTCATTTCCCGGATCACGCATCGCAAATAGTCATATACCATCCCTAAATGGTCTCTTCACGCAAGAAATGTCTCAACCCACGGTCCATCCTCCCGATGAGCGCGAGTAATTCGGAGGGATATGACTGGAACCCAGGGGGCATGCGTCCTGGTCTGCTTCGGCAGGAAAGCTTTGGGTATAGGGTAGGTTTCCGCGGGAGAATATGACTAGTCTGTACCCCATCCGTCTTGGAAGAGGGGTTATTCTAGAATAAGATTCTTTTGTCAAAGTTATGTGTTTGGCGCTCGTTGTCACTCACCTTTGTCTATCTCGGTAGACATCACCGAAGAAGTGTTTTGTTCGCTGCATTGATGAAACAATCTTTGGGTAACCTGAAAGAGGTAGGCCTTTCCTGGTAAAACAAATGTTTTATCTGCAAATTGAGGGGTAACCTTGAAATCGTACTTTATACCTGGGGGCATGCAAACCTTTTGGAGTGCAAGCAAGGGGTGACTATTTATTTTTTAAATTTTTATGTCCTCCCTTTAAACCTGTAGGTCTAACCCTTTAAACTCGTAGGATTAGTCGTTTCCGAACTTGCATAACGAAAGGATGCGGGGCATAGCTTTGGTAAGGTGCAAGCTCCATAAAAAATGGCATATTACATGAGACATTCTTATCATATGACTGGATTATCGAGCAGTTTTAGCACATAGTTCATGCTCGTTAAAAAATAAACATAAGACTGAGCAGTGTTTTTCCGCGTTTAAGCTCGTTAAAAAATGAACTATTTTCTGGTCGTGTTTGCACCGTCACCTCCACTTTTCCATTGGCCAATCGTTCACCTCCATATGATTGTTTACCCATTTTGAGGAACAGCTACGAAGAGTGATTTCACTAGCCATCCTTGTGACACTGCCATGCTTGGAAAATTCCAACCCTTACCTGGAATCAGCTGCTAACCCGTTTCATCACTCGTTCCTCAAAAGACGAGTCTTCTTTAAGCTCTTTTCATCTAACTCGTAAAATATGAAAAGATTGCTGAGTTTTGGCCTTCCAGCTCGTTAAAGCGACCAGAAATGCTATCCCTCCTCTAGATTTTAATCTTTTTGGACCTGAGGGATTATTGCACAAAAAGATCGAGCGCTTGTTTTGTTCGGCTCGTTAAAACTAGCGAAAGCTCATCTCTTCTGTATTGTTTTATACTTTTTTGGACTTAAGGGATTAGATGACGAAAAAGGACTTTCGGAGTTGACTTTACGTACCTTTTTAGACTCTCTAAAAATGAAAAGGACCGAGTTATCTTTGTCGTTAGACTCGTTAAAAGCAGTAAATAGCGACAAACTTGTCTTTAGACGAGAACAAGTTTCACTATCGCTAGGCTCGTTAAAACATAGCGATGGGTTTGCCCGAAGGGAAAATTATAGAACAAGCACATGTTATCCTCCTGAAGCTTGACAAAAATAAAGATGTACTGGTCAGCAATGACTGGGGAAAAATTGGGAAGAAACTCAAAGAACTTTATTGGTAGCAAGTCGCTCTTGAACATGACACTTCCACTCCATGCCTGAGTCGGGTTGGGTTGTTTCATTCACCGGTCACATCGCCATGGTCTCACCATACCATCCACCTTTGGGGTAAATGCTACCAATCCATCACACAAGTGTCGTCGATATGTTCAAGATAAGTCATCCAGAGAAGTCAACCGTGTCCCATCCACTACCATACATTATCCTTCATTCTTTCATGACCGCCACCCTGAACCATATATCATCAGATCATTTTCACCTCCATCGAAATCATTTGCTCCGTTCCGTGTCACTGATGTGGGATACATTAAGGCCCTCCTTTGACGGATCGCTTCTTGTCGACATCAGCTCATTATCCAAGAATTTGATCTAGGAACAACCCCTTCAGTACTTTGAAGCTTGCATGCCTCAATGGCAAGTTTCTCACTTTCGGCGATAGGTATACATCAATGACCTTCGACTGAAAGATTTTGCGTGGTGTTCGACGCCAAGTCCTTTATTCACACCACGTGAATTGTACTACAGTACCTTGAGGGTCATTATCATTATTGGTGATTCCTCTCGCACTTGTTAACGGTTTACCTCATTGACCAGTAATCAAGCGATGTCTTTCCATGTTCGACTTCAGAACATCTCTCACATGGATCGACTTATACTTAGAGTGAAGATCGAACAAGTTTGAAGACCCCGGATCTAGTTTCATCCATCCGGGCTGCGATATATATTCAGGAAAAATAAAGACGTTGACATGTACAGCATTGCAGCACAGACAATCATCCTACCAAAGGATGATGATTTCACCAGGATCATCAGTCTATCATCAGACAATTGTCTGTCCTATGTACACAAAAATGAATTTATAAAGCTGAGCATGGGTATGCCCGCCTCAGCTAGATCATGAAAACAGTATGAAAAATAATGTATTGTATTGTATCTTATTACAGGTCTCCCCCCTGCATTGAATGAACTTCGGATCCTCCTAATAAAGCATTTCACCCGATAAACGACCTCATACTTTAGGGGGCAACTGTTATAGACATTTTTGTGCCTTACATCTATAATCATGAAATGTCCATAATTCAAGGGATCCAAAGTCCCTAATGATGTTGTTACAACTCCTAAAGAAACAAGGTCAACCAATGACAGCTTCGCCCAGAAGTTCTCCACCAAAAACCACTCAGAAATAGTCAATTCAGGATCAATTCAGAGGCTCCACTAGCTGCCTGCATTGAAATGCAAAGTCTACACTGGCTGGGTGCACTGCAACGTAGGTGGAAGCACTACCAGGGTGCGCTGAGCGGGAAATGACAAATGGAAAGCTCATTCAACGAGGTGGAAAGACCCTGGAAGCTTCCAGCATCTTCTCCAATGACACTTGCCTCAATGAATTCGACTAGTGATGAGTAAGAGGTTCTCAACCTCCAAGTGGAAGCAAGAACTGACAGAGAGAAGCCCCAAGTCAAAACATAAGCTGACTCATCCTCTCTGCTTACATCTATATATGGATCTCTCACCCAGAGGTTTAAGAGGCTGGAATTTTGTACTTTGCAGAGAATTGTTGTTGGTTTGAGATTGAGATTAGCACATTGGGTGATTTATGCTTTGTTGGAGGAGAGGAAGGGATTCCTTTGCTGGGAGGTAGATGCTGGATCGGAACTCACTTGGTTGTATCTCCTCTTGGACTTTCTTATTTCATCAATAAACTATTTGAGTTTCTCCTACATGTTGTGTACCAATGATGTTTTGTTATGCTTACATGTTTAGCTTAATCTGATCTTGAGCTTTTTATGAATGTATATCTATATCTTTGTGTAGTTTCTCTCTCTTGTGATCTTGCAGGAATTCGATGAAGCTGGGCCGGTGAAGGAGCAAGAAGCTGGGAGCTATTGAAGAGAGGAGTGATTTGGATCGACAAACTAGCGGAAGATACAGGTTAGTTAGATCCTTCTTCCTCACTTACATTTCATAAAGAAGAATACTCAAATAAGTTTACCTGTTTGTTGCTAAGGCACTATCACCTCTTAGAGTGGGATAGGGGCATTCCGAATTGGATACTTTTCCCAACAACAGGGGCCTTCTCCTCCAGAATATGATTGTCATATGCGAGCACTCCCTCCGGATGTGATAAAGGATTAAGGCATGGTTTATAAGGACCTCACGTCCAGACTGTTGGCCCGCGCCAAGGAAAAAGCGTGGAGCTCTATAAAATAATGTTGAAGCACTGATATGCAGGAGAAATCGATAACAAAGGAAAAGGCCTCTAGACACAAGTCTAAGGGCCTTAGTGCCTGAGGTCTAAGCCCCTGGTCTCAACTCTCATTCATATGACAAAAAGCATGTGAAGGGCTATGAAAAGGGGCCTAAAGGGGAAAACGAAAAAAACACCTATTTTCACCCGATTTAAAGGAAAAAGCCCACACCCATGTGACTGTGTTGTTTCCATGGAGCACAACTCACCCACCATGTCAAGGCACTAGTTTTGCAGTATAGAGGCTTAATGGGTGGATGGGCTAGTAGCTAGGAGACTTTAAGGGAGCATGGTGCAGCGATGGAGTGGTACATAGGATTCAGGAGGATTAATGGTTCCACATGGGGCCTTGTCCCTCTGTACAACAAAGGACTACAAAGGAAAGAACTTTCAATTGACCCAAACCCCACTTCACATAACAAGGCATCTCAGTAGTAAAGGTAGAAGAGACGGGGGAAGTTGAGCAGCACAAGAGGCCATACGATGAACAAATTACAACCTGAGGTTGATGTGATCACAGGATGGGCATGAAGACTTTCATTTATTGTTTTGTTTGGTTATTTACTTAGTTTTTTCCTGTAACATGCCTTCCTTCCAATGAGGCATTCATTTATGTAATACCTTTTTGGGCCACAGAGCCATTCAGGACTGATATAGCTAGTTGACTTGACATCTGAGTCTAGGGATATATATTTTTGTTGTAATGTAGCTTCTTTCTCCCCTCTGATAAATAGGGGAAAGCAAGACTTAGTTCGGGTTCAGAAATTCTAGAGAAAACACCGCATGTTATAATTTAAGACTGTATTTCCTTTGCAATACAAATATTTTCAGAATAACAAGGAAACATTAGTGATTCCCTCTTAAAAGGATTACAATATGTGTTCCCCTTTGTCTAACTCATTTTATGTTCATGCTTTTTCCCCGAATTCATATAATTATTGTTGCTAGATGTGTTGCAAGCTCCCTCACAGATTCATTAATACTATATGTTAATGCAAATTCCTGTAGCTTTTTTACAGATTCATTTGTCTGAACATTGTTTATGTATATTCCTATGAAGACTATTGAGATTAGATCTTTAAATCTGTAGCACATGAATCATAACTTTCAGTTCTCCCTTCATTCATTATTTCTGCTTGCAACCCAAATAAGCATAGAAATCCTTACTGCCCCAAGATTTATTTGTTGAATATAGAAGTCTTAAAGCCTTATGCTCTATGTGATGGGTTACTCTTCTCTCTTATCCTCTCCCACCCACTCTAAAAAATATTATTAAGCTGTAAGACCTTGAACCTCTTGGCCTCCATTATTTTTATGCTTATTTTTGAGATCTAAACTAGTGAAGAAGTATCACAACTCTATGTTTCATTTATTTGGATTAATGAGCCAACCTATTTCCTATGTACATATGTATCCATAGATCATAAGTGTTGTCTCCAATTTCATGTAAATCATATGAGACACAACATTTTAGATGTGCCCATGCACTAGTCTTGAAGCAATCCAAGGTTGTCTCTGGGAGACTGTTATAGACATTTTTGTGCCTTACAGCTATAAGCATGAAATGTCCATAATCTAAGGGATCCAAAGTCCCTAAACATGTTGTTCCTACCCCTAGAGGAACAAGGCTAACAAACCACAGCAATTCACAGAAGTTCTCCACCAAAAACTGCTCAAAAACAAGTCAATTCAGGATCAATTCAGTGGCTCCACTAGCTGTCTGCGCTGAAATGCAAAGTCAACACTGGCTACCTGCACTGCAACGCAGGTAGAAGCACTACCAGGGTGCGCTGAGCGAGAGTTGACAAATGGCAAGTTCATTCCAAGAGGTGTCAAGACCCAGGAAGCTTCCAGAATCTTCCTCAATGACACTTGCCTCAGTGAATTCGACTAGTGATGAGTAAGAGGTTCCCAATCTCCAAGTGGAAGCAAGAACATCCAAGTGGAATCAAGAACTGACAGAGGGAGAGGACACTAGTCAGATCTCAAGCTGACTCATCCTCTCTCCAAACATCTATATATGGATGTCTCCTCCATGAGATCTGGAGGCTGGAATTTTGTTATTGCAAAGAATTGTTGTTGGTTTGAGATTGGAATCATTGGGTGCTTAATGCTTTGAGGGAAGGTGAAGATAGGAATTTCATTTGCTGGGAAGGAGATGCTGGATTGGAGCCCTCTGGGTTGTATCTCTTCCTGAACCTTGTTATTCATCAATAAAGCTATCTTGGTTTCTCCTATATGCTGATGTGTCTTTGATGTATGATTGCATTAGTATGTTTAGTTTATTTCTAATCCTGAACTAGTTATGAATATGAATCTATGTCTTTGTGTAGTGTTCTCTTCTTGTGATCTTGCAGAAACCTCTTGAAACTGGGTGAGCGAGAAGGCAAGTAGCTGGGAACTCTCAAAGAGAAGGGAAACTGGATCGAGGGACAAACGGAAGACACCGGTTAGTCCATCCATCTCTCTTCATTCTTAATTCATAAAGGAAGAATACTAGAATAGTTGTCTCTATTTGTTGCTAAGGTACTGTCACACCTTAGGTGGATAGGATCGTCCTGCATAGGCATTTTTCCCCACAACAAATTGGCGACTCCGCTGGGGAGATCTGTTTAGTCATTTTATTTGTGTTTCTATCATTGTTTGTTTCATAGACTCAACAGCAACAATCGAACTGCATCTGCTATTCTCAGATGCAAAGTAGACAGCTGTTGCTTTGATCCAATCACTGGATTTGTCTATGATCTGAACAATGGACTCACAAATGATTTGATGATCCTTTGTGATAGATCTTAGCCCTTCCTCAAAGCCATGGAAAATTTTAGGGGCTAATCTTCGCCCAATGGGCTAATTTTCCATGATTTTTCCACAAAATGATTCGCCAATTTCCAATTTTTATAAAAGACGATTCGCCCAAATTTTAGAATATAAAATTATTTTACCTTAAAAATCGCCAACATTATATAGATACTACATATATAATCATTATAAATTTGAATAATTTTACAAATATATCAATAAACATTTTATAGTTTGCATATTAGGCATTAGTGAGATTCGCTAATGTTTTTAAACTTCAAAAAAAATTTCCATCCTTAAAATTTTCCTTGCGAGTCAAAGCATCCCTTTGATTGTACCTTGCTTGTTGCTTTTATTTTGCCTGAAACTGTAGATTAAGTAGCAATCTATGACCCAGAACCCAGTGAGAAACTCTCGTTTCTCCTTCAACGCAGACCCTGTGAAGAGGTTATGCATTTCAACGTAGGTCCCGTGAAGGCTACCTGCGCTGAATGTCAAAACCTCTGTGTTGAGGGTGCGTTGATCCAGTTAGGCCTTGTGCAGCTGGGGTTCCCTGCTCTGTTTTGCCTTGCTTTGATCTCTGTTTTTTGCAGCCTGTAACCAGCATAGATACCTGTCTGATAACTCCTTTTCTCTGCTTAAATTCCGCCTCCTTTTGTACAAAAAGACTGTGAGTGTTTTTATGTGTTTGTGGCGTCATTTACAGTTTTCCTTTGCAAGAGTGAAATAGTCATCCTGTAGCCCTTGATTCAGATCTGTTGATTGTGATCTTAGGAGAGAGTTCATTGGCTGTTTACAGTTGGTTATACATTCATTTTTGCTTTTGGTTTGAGTTTGTCTCTTTTGAGTGTCAAAAAAAGTATTCATTTCGGAAATCGTTAAGTGTTGTAATCTCTTCTACCCTCTCTGATTTCAGAAAAAGTAAACTTGTTTGTATTTGTAATTTAAAAGCAAATTCAAAGTTGTACAAAAAGCTTTCTTTGTAGGCATCAATACTAAGAAAGCGGAAAACAAACACCTGCATTGTGCATTTGCATATTGATAGTTTGCATGTTTGATTTAGGAAAAGTGCATTAGAGTGTGCTGATTGCTCCTTGAGAAAATATGGTGTCTTTCTTTTCCCTTTGTAGCTAGGATTTTCATAAGTTGAAAAGATATAAAGCTTGCTTATCATCTTTAGACTGCATTTAGGAATTGTATCATACATCTCGTGGTGAACCTCAAAAGGAAAACTTCTAAAAAGATCAACCTAAAATAAATTGAATGAACTTAACAACGCTTTGCAACATAATGCACAACATAGAGGTCTAGGCTAGAGACGTGTTCCGGCGTCGTAAAGCCTGGTGACTGTCGATCTCGTTGATGGTGGGTGATTCCTCCTGAGGGACGATAGCGCCAGTACGGATTGTGCTTCCACGTACCGTCGAGTATATATTGGGAGACCCCTATAGGCATAAAACCTTTATCCTTAGGAAGTTGTGTCGGCCACCCTACTGATCCCAATGCACTGAACACAGCATTCAGGAAGATTGATCGCCTATACCTTAAAAAGTATTATGCGGTTTTGCGAAAAGTTTGGCACACCCTCTACCTAGAACTCCAGAGCAGTTCCTTTTGGCCTTTTTCAGACTCTATAATGGAAAACGTCCATCTGAGCATTTGTCACTTCGGGCTCGTTAAAACATCGAAGGAGACTAGAGTCATCTTTAGCTTTTTCTCGACTCTTTAAAATTGAAAAAGAAAGTTGTGTCCAAGCGTCGTTAAAATTTATTTTAAACGGAATAATCATCACCATTCCCTCGTTGATCTTCGAAGTTAGTCTATTTTCATCGTAAGTTCTTGTAGAATCGCTAGAAAATCTTTTGGATAGACTAAATATGTCTGAATAACCGTCGACATCTAGGAATGTGTCATCTGACGCAGCAGCGGCAGAGCCTCCTGCTGCTACTCCAACGATGTTCGCTGGTATACCATCTGTCCCGGCAAATTGTCAACAACAAGTTGGAGTCCAACCAGAGACTTTTTCGACGACATGGTTAGTTCCTATTTCTTCATCTGGATTATCATCTGGTATTTCTTATGTTGAAACTCAACAAATTGATCCAATGTGTATTCAAAGGACAATATACCCTTTAAGTACTAGATTGCCACCATATGGAGGGCAGTATGCCTTTTCATTGTTCCCTCCCAGAGAACAACCATATGGGAGTTTACAACAAAGTTCAGGTCAAACTAGAATTACATCCAGTGGTTGGGTACCAATACTACCTCAACAACCAAGGGTTGTATATTCAATGCAACCAGTCCACCCTATGTCGAATATTCCCACTATACCTGCTATGGTGACTACGTCGCAAGTACAAGCGCTACTTGTTGTATGTCAACCCTAACAGCCTCAGGTTGTGATACAACAACCTCTTGTCTCAACAACTCAATCACAACCTCAGGTTAGTGCCTCCTTATCTGGAGCGACTCAGGATCAAACAAGTACTCTGACTCCTCATCTTGGTCAATCATCCAGTATTGGTCAACAGCAAATGGTTCAACAACCAGAGCTGGTTCAAACTCAATAACCCCCATTCCAGCAATCATATCAAGGACCTGAGCAACAAGTCTTTGTAAGTAATGGGAAATCGCATTTCCAAAGCGGTTATCAACAACCATATTATAGCGGTTATGCCCATCAACCTTGTCAAAGTTGCCAGCATTATGCTGGTATGCAAAGACCCACTGCTCAGGCGATTCCATCTTATCCTGGGTATGCTTCGCCTAACCTGAATCAACAGTTGCCCTTTGTAGCAACTCTAGAATTAGCAGATCTAAACCGGCTGACGAATGATCCAATTGCTTATGCCCCTTGGTGGCCAGCGATTCCGCATAAACTTCCGTCAGATATTCCTAAATTTAATGGAAATGCGGGTGAAGATCCGTCAAATCATGTGATGACATTTCATCTGTGGTGTTCATCAAACACCCTGAATGATGATTCGATAAGGCTTCGACTTTTTCAGAGGACGTTAACAGGTCTAGCGGCAAAATGGTATATTGAATTGCCTAGAGCTTCGTTCGACAATTTCAGTACCTTAGCCACGACTTTCTTAACCCACTTTCAATTACCGATAAGGTATGAAACGAGAACGGAACTCCTAACCAACTTCAAACAGACAACGGCCACTCACATATCTGATCATATACATGAGTGGCGACGTCGTCGTAGGATGGTAAAAACATACGTTCATGATCAGCTATTAGCTGAATGGTTTATCAAGTCGTTACTTCCTGCCATAATGGAAGATGTGGCAAAGGGAGGAGTCGTAACGGAAGAGCAAGTTATCGCTTGTGCGCAATATCTAGACTTGGTCTATACTCAGTCTGGCATGCTCTACGACAAAATACCTGACGCCCCTAGACCGGAATTCTCAATTCCTCCTCCTCCTAAATCAAACAATGACTCTCAGGCCATCGATGGCGTGATTGGCGCGACAGACACGAAATCAACAAAGGCTACATCTAAAAAGGCCCGTAAGATTTCCAGTCAAAATGCAAATGAGGAACTTCTTGCCTCGAAAGTAAATGCCGTGTCGACCGACAAGGGCAAACAACTGAAGCAACCAGGGGGCAAGAAGAAAAAGAAAGGGAGAAAAAGGAAACCCCCTGCGGGGTGTCATATATGCGATGAGGATCATTGGACGAGAGATTGTCCACATATAGCTGAAGTTAAGAAACTCTTTAAGAGTTCAAAAACCTCAGCAGTATTGACTGATCCGTTTCCAAGCCCGGGAACCAAACTGGTTGCTAATCAAAATGCTTCCCGATCCCAAGTGCTTATGTTGTCTATCTCAAAGCAGCAAAATGATGCTTTGGCAAGGAATAAAGATTACGGGAATCCACAGGTGTCGAATAACAAGGCTAATGAACAACCTAGTAGTTCGACAACAACTTTGACCAAAGTTGTGCCACCCATCATTCATGAACAAATGATAAAGTCGCCAAAGGGAGTAGTGCACAAATCGACATTTAATCCTCGTGCAAAAATAGCACAGAATTATAATATATTAGAGGACCTGGCCCAATCGCCGTCTGCTATGTCGACATTTGAGGTACCGCAAAATTGCCTCTCCCAAGAGCAAGCTTTATTATCAGCAATAGGTGGGATTGACCCAATGGATTCCAATCTTGTGACCTTTAATCATAAAGGATATGATCCTCAGTTACCAGCCCAACTAGCTTTCCTTATTCAAGTGAAAGCCCTCAACAAAACTATTCATCGAACACTTATTGATGAAGGGGCATCTACATGTATTATGTCGATGAGTTGCTGGAAAACTTTAGGATCTCCAACCTTGTCGCAATCTTCGACGACGTTAAAAGCATTCGATGGAAGGACATATACCCCATATGGTATCCTAAATAACTTGAAAGTTGAAATAGGGGGAAAAACAGTAGAAATTGATGTTGAAGTCATCAATGGAAATCTTGATTACAACATCCTACTAGGAAGACCATGGATATATGCCATGGCAACTGTTGTGTCGAACTATTTTAGAAAGATTGCATTCCCTTTCCAAGGAGGGATTACAATCATCGATCAACAAAACTTCCTCCCCAACAGTTCTCAAGTTACCAGAAGCATTCCAATGATCCATGGAAACAATCATTCGCTCCAAAATATCGGAGTAGGTCTCCTAAAAGACCCTACCTTAATGGGTACTTTTTCCCTACCGCCTCTGAGTAATCTGGCGGAAGTGGCCATAGTGGAATATGAAACCTTCTATATCTAATGGATTTGGACTCCGAGGACGGTTCTTATCTCGTGTCAACCTCGTTAAAAAATGAAACAAGGAGTCATGAGGATAGTTCTTTTACTGTGTCAACCTCATTAAAAAATGAAACAATCCCCTTTCCAAATCTCAAAGGTAAACCTTCATTCCAACCACCAAGTTGAATGCAATGAATCTTGGGGGGCATGCACCTCGATTTGCGTTATTATGCTGGGGGCATGCAAACTTATATCGAGCAGTGTTACCACAGGGTTCAAGCTCATTAAAAAATAAACCCGCATCGAACAGTTTTAGCACATAGTTCATGCTCGTTAAAAAATAAACATGAGATCGAGCAGTTTTAGCACATAGTTCATGCTCGTTAAAAAATAAACATAAGATTGAGCAGTGTTTTTCCACGTTTAAGCTCGTTAAAAAATGAACTATCCTCTGGTAAATAACCGCCATGAATGTAACATTATCAGCCATTAAAGCCTTGGTCGTGTTTGCACCGTCACCTCCACTTTTCTATTGGCCGATCGTTCACCTCCATATTGATTGTTTACCCATTTTGAGGAACATCTGCGAAGAGTGATTTCACTAGCCATCCTTGTGACACTGCCATGATTGGAAAATTCCAACCCGTACCTGGAATCAACTTCTAACCCGTTTTATCACTCGTTCCTCAAAAGACGAGTCTTCTTTAAGCTCTTTTCATCTGACTCGTAAAATATGAAAAGATTGCCGAGTTTTGGCCTTCCAGCTCGTTAAAGCGACCGGAAGAGCTATCCCTCCTCTAGATTTTAATCTTTTTGGACCTGAGGGATTATTGCACAAAAAGATCGAGCGCTTGTTTTGTTCGGCTCGTTAAAACTATCGAAAACTCATCCCTTCTGTATTGTTTTATACTTTTTCAGACTTAAGGGATTAGATGACAAAAAAGGACTTTCGGAGTTGACTTTACGTGCCTTTTTAGACTCTCTAAAACTGAAAAGGACCGAGTTATCTTTGTCGTTAGACTCGTTAAAAGCATTAAATAGCGACAAACTTGTCTTTAGACGAGAACGAGTTTCACTATCGCTAGGCTCGTTAAAACATAGCGATGGGCTTGCCCGAAGGGAAAGTTATAGAACAAGCATATGTTATCCTCCTCAAGCTTGAAAAAAATAAAGAGGTACTGGTCAGCAATGATTGGGGAAAAATTGGGAGAAACTCAAGAAAACTTTGATGGTAGCAAGTCGCTCTTGAACATGACACTTTTCCTCCGTACCACAATCGGGTTGGGTTGTTTCATTCACCAGTCACATCACCATGGCCTCGCCATACCATCCATATTTGGGGTAATGCTACCAATCCATCGCATAAGTGTCGCCATATGTTCAAGAGAAGTCGTTCAGAGAAGTCACCCGTGTCCCATCCACTACCATACATTATCCTTCATTCTTTTCATGACCGCCACCCTGAATCATATATCATCAGATCGTTTTCACCTCCATCAAAATCATTTGCTCCGTTCCATGTCACTGATGTGGGATTCATCAAGGCCCTCCTTTGATGGATCGCTTCTTGTCGACATCAGCTCATTATCCAAGAAGTTGATCTAGGAACAACCCCTTCAGTACTTTTAAGCTTGCATGCCTCAATGGCAAGTTTCTCACTTCCGGTGACAGGTATACATCAATGACCTTCAACCGAAAGATTTTGCGTGGTGTTCGATGCCAAGTCCTTTATTCACACCACGTGAATTGTATTGCAGTACCTTGAGGGTCATTATCATTATCGGTGATTCCTCTCGCACTTTTTAACGGTTTACCTCATTGACTGGTAATCAAGCGATGTCTTTCCATGTTCGACTTCAGAACATTTCTCACACGGATCGACTTGTACTTAGAGTGAAGATCGAACGAGTTTGAAGACCCAGGATCTAGTTTCATCAATCCGGGCTGCGATATATATTCAGGAAAAATAAAGACATGAACGTGTACATCATTGCAACAGATAATCATCCTACCCCAAAGGATGATAATTTCATCAAAATTATCAGTCTACCATCAAACGATTGTCTGTTCTATGTACAGGAAAATGAATTTATAAAGCTGAGCATGGGAATGCCCGCCTCAGCTAGATCATGAAAGCAGTATGAAAAATAATGTATTGTATTGTATCTTATTATAGGTCTCCTCCCAGCAATGAATGAACTTCGGATCCTCCTGATAAAGCATTTCACCTGATAAACGGCCTCATACTTTAGGGGGCAACTGTTATAGACATTTTTGTGCCTTACAGCTATAAGAATGAAATGTCCATAATCTAAGGGATCCAAAGTCCCTAAACATGTTGTTCCTACCCCTAGAGGAACAAGGCTAACAAACCACGCCAATTCACAGACGTTCTCCACCAAAAACTGCTCAAAAACAAGTCAATTCAGGATCAATTTAGTGGCTCCACTAGCTGTCTGCGTTGAAATGCAAAGTCAACACTGGCTACCTTCACTGCAACGTAGGTAGAAGCACTACCAGGATGAGCTGAGCGAGAGTTGACAAATGGCAAGTTCATTCCAAGAGGTGTCAAGACCCAGGAAGCTTCCAGAATCTTCCTCAATGACACTTGCCTCAGTGAATTCGACTAGTGATGAGTAAGAGGTTCCCAATCTCCAAGAGGAAGCAAGAACCTCCAAGTGGAATCAAGAACTGATAGAGGGAGAGGACACTAGTCAGATCTCAAGCTGACTCATCCTCTCTCTAAACATCTATATATGGATCTCTCCTCCATGAGATCTGGAGGATGGAATTTTGTTATTGCAAAGAATTGTTGTTGGTTTGAGATTGGAATCATTGGGTGCTTAATGCTTTGAGGGAAGGTGAAGATAGGAATTTCATTTGCTGGGAAGGAGATGCTGGATTGGATCCCTCTAGGTTGTATCTCTTCCTTAACCTTGTTATTCATCAATAAAGCTATCTTGGTTTCTCCTATATGCTGATGTGTCTTTGATGTATGATTGCATTAGTATGTTTAGTTTATTTCTAATCCTGAACTAGTTATGAATATGAATCTATGTCTTTGTGTAGTGTTCTCTTCTTGTGATCTTGCAGAAACCTCTTGAAGCTGGGCGAGCGAGAAGGCAAGTAGCTGGGAACTCTCAAAGAGAAGGGAAACCGAATCGAGGGACAAACGGAAGACACCGGTTAGTCCATCCATCTCTCTTCATTCTTAATTCATAAAGGAAGAATACTAGAATAGTTGTCTCTGTTTGTTGCTAAGGCACTGTCACACCTTAGGTGGATAGGATCGTCCTGCATAGGCATTTTTCCCCACAACAGAGATACAACATCTTTTTGTGCCATTGTCAGGGAGCTTATTGAAGGATTCTTTCCCCTGGGATACAATACACTAAAACACTTTTTGAATAGGTGATCAAAGTTTGTTATGATTGTGTCAATATCACTTGGGAAAATCCACACCCGTCTCATTATCATTCATAACCCTAGATTTTAAAAGGCTTCATACTTGCTCAGATACATCTCAACAGAAAGCCCCATTTGTATCTGACCCTAAAAAATTGATTTTTAAGAAAATTTGTGTTATCCTCTACAATGTCCCAGGCTAACGAGGAGATCGAAAGAGGCAACTTCAAACTAATTGCAGTTCAGCATCTAACCCTGCTAAACTAGAGAGGGATCTCTCTAAGGATTTCATAGTTAATGATTGGAAAAGAAATGGATTTTAGGCTAGATATAATATTTTTAATGGATTTTTTGAAAATTTATAGTTTTAGGGTTATTGGACCAGGGATGAGAAAAAGAAATTACGTTAAGGTCTCAGAGGTTTGCAGTATCAAGCATAAATATGGGAAATATAGTAGTGTCTTGTGATGGATTTAAGAGTTTGGTCAATGTAGAGTAGGGTCTGAAAAGCTTAGAAGGTCATAATGAGCATGTTACCATGAATTCATTACAGACATGATTTTCCACATAAACAGAGCTTTGAATATAAATAATTTGGCCCATATAACTGTAAGGAAAATCACTGAGGAAATAAAAACATGTTAAGAGAGATGGATTCATTCATAAGAAACCGATATAGAAAGCAAACAACATCACAAAGTCACTGCACATGTATTCCTAAAAAATAGTTGCAACTGCTCCTTTGACTAACTATGTGAAAGCATAAGATATAGGTCCTCTCCTCTAAAGTCCAACCCTTCTCTCTGAATGAGAAATGATACATATAGATTCAAACAAACAACTTCCCCACCTTTAGGGATTGAAACCATAAGTGGTGGAATAGTTTCCAATAATCTCTCAACTTACAAGTGAAAGTGAGAAGGTCAAAAACAAACTCTTCTCTTAGAGTTTGATTTGAGTTTTTCTTCATTTATGAGGCCTAATTAACCATAAAAAAACCTGTCATGCTAATTTATTCATAATTACATCATCTATACTTCAAACTACTAAATTTACATCATTAAGTTACCTTTGACCAAGTCAAACTAGAAATCTAAGAAATTACATAATGGAATTTTTAATTGAAAACTCAAAACATTGCAGAAGCGCAACACCAAATTTGAGGCCACCTTTAAGTGCCTTTCAGAAATTAAATTTGCAATATGAGAGAATGGTGAAATATCCTTTCCTGTCTAGTTTCTATAGCGTCTTGAATTTTTGAAAATGACCCATGGGAAGGCCTTCAAAAACTAATTTTCCCAAGGTGTCTCCAAAAGCGCAACACCTGTCAAAAAGAGGGGAAAATGTTGATTTTTGACCCCTTTTTATCATTTTCTCAAAATGTGAGCCTTGTTTGAGAAATATGATGAAATAATTTTTGAGAGGAGGCTATCATATTTCCAAAACTTCAAGCCGCTTGTCATTTGGATCTCTGAGGAAAAAGCGCAGCTAGTGCAATTTCTGAGTTTTGCACCAAAATTCACCAAAAAACAAAAATGATTATAAAACTCCCATCATTGGTCCAGAAGTTCCAAATGAGGTATATTATTCTCTCATGGATGCTTCAGTAAGCATATCCAAGTTATCCCTCTCATTTTTGTCTTTTAGGGTTTCCTTTAGTTTGTTTTGCATTTGCTTAAGCTTGATGTTGCAAATCATGCTTCTAGTTTGGTAATGGTGGGCCATGTGCCTCAATAGTTGGTTGTCCCTATTAGCCTTGTCAAGAATATTCTCTAGATGTCCATTGACCTTACCTAGTCAATACTCTATGTCTTCATTAATTTCCAAAGTAATTTTGTCTTCAAAGTCCAAGTCTTCATCCAATAGGTTTTGGTCTTTTACTTTCTACAATGCTCTTTTAAGACCCTTTGTCCTTGGCTTCTTCTTTCCAACCTTCTTTTCCTATTCATCGTGCTCATCATGCTCTAACATTTCTTTACCTTTGTCCTCTTTCTTCAACATATTGGATTGCTCTTTCTCCATGATTAGTTGTTTGGCCTTGATTTGATCGTTTTCTTGCTCAAGGAAAGAAATGATAAATCTGGCCCTTCCCAAATTGTCCATGAGCTCTCTGATTTGGGAATCCTTCTCCTTGATAATTTGTTTCAAGTTTGAATGCTCATCTTCGGCCTCCAAGTCAAGGAGTTCAAAATAATGCTCAATTATCTCCTCATCCTGTAAATGTGATCCCTGTTGTGCTGATGTAGAAGGCTTAGCCCTTTTCTCAAACTGAGAAGTAAACACAAGCCTTTTTCCTCTCTGATATATTTTTGTCACCTCGAGTCTAGGTGCCTTGGGAACCTCCTCTAATTTTCTTGATGACCCTACCTCCATAGGTTGTGTTGATGTGTCTTGGTGATGGCCTGATGAAGTAGTTTCATGCCATTGCAAAGTTGTTTCAATGAATGTATCCCATGCCATGCTTTTTCTACCAACTAATGGAGGAATAGAACCTTTATCAAATTGTGATGGAAAAGGCTAGGGTAATTCTCTTTACCTTTCATTTGTACCTTCTCAGAAATTTTGATAAGACTTTTACAGAAGTAGTTACACAGGTTGAGAGGCTTCACAACTATGAAATGCATTAGTAGCATAATGTGATATCGATACAGTCTAGAAAATCTCCCATCACAGGTGAAAAAATTCATTACAACCTTCATCAGTGGCGCATATTTTTCCAACATGTATCTTTATGGAATGATGTGTGAATGAGTTTCTCTATAGGGTGAATTTAAGAAAGGTTTGTATTTCTCAAGGTCTAGGCTCATTCCTTTAAACCAATAATCCCCATGATAAGGTATCCCTGTGGCAAGAGAGATGGTAGCTACTGAGAATGTAAATTCAATCCCTGGTATAGTGACCTTTCCCCCTTTCAGATAGGTGGAAATCCAATCAGTGAGTTGCTCGTGAAAACCTACTTCACCCAGTCTTTGACAAAACCTTAGGTAGATGACATCTTCAAAGCACTATCTAATGAATGGTGAATAGTTGATTTCATTATAGTTTGTAGGCTCATACCTCAAAATATCCCTCCTTTATGATGCTTTCTCTTTTCTGATGGTGAAGAATCTCCCTCCATTTTCAAAAGCCTAGATGACAGGGAAATGGAAAACACAATGACGAATGAGTGAAATGGTTAAATGAGGGAGTTAGGGAAGGGAAATGATGATAGGGAAATGTTTGGAGATGGATAGGGGTTTTAGAAAGATTATGAAGTTGAAACGGAGGGAAATGAATGAGGGAAAATGAACAAGAAAATTTAGAAACAGTCTTAGCTAGGGAAACTGCTCAATTTGATAGGTAAGAGCTAGGGTTTGTAGGAAGGTGAAGTAAACTGAATGGAAATGATTTGCTTGGTGAATGGAATGGTAATTTGTATGCAAACATAGGTATGGAATATCAATTTATAGGGTTTGAATGTTTCCAGCTGACTAAACTCACCATTAGCAAGCTTTAAAACATCAAATTCATACAAACCCTAGATGACTAAACTAACCATCATTCATTTGTTTTGACAATGTACCAAAGGGAGAGAAATGAGTGTACTTACTTGGAAGATG
This sequence comes from Pinus tabuliformis, assembly GCA_031772625.1. Taxonomy (NCBI): domain Eukaryota; kingdom Viridiplantae; phylum Streptophyta; class Pinopsida; order Pinales; family Pinaceae; genus Pinus; species Pinus tabuliformis. The sequence goes on from CM062809.1 coordinate 94,762,326, forward strand.
GCTTAGAGAAATAGAAAACAAGAATGCAAGCTTAAAATTTGAATTTGGGCGATTTTTGGTTAGTTTTGGGACATTATGTCCTGTGCGCAACATAGTTTAGAGAAGCGCAGCGCAATTCACAGAAGCGCAATGCCTCTCCCAAAAATGCAATGCAACGCCTAGGAATTTTTGCCAATTTGAGCTAGAAAACCCATGTTTTTTCACTTAAGGAGGAAAGAGCTCGATAACCAAAGGAGGTAAGGATGAAAATGAAATATGTTTGGGACTTTTGGGCTTTTATAGGCATAGTATGATCCTATTTTGAGTGAAAATGGGCCCCACATACCTTTTTCAAACATGACTTTCACTCCTTTTTGAACTTGATCACCTTGGAGATTTGTAATTTGAACTTCTTTTTACCTTTTTGAAAAGTGAACCTTCTTTCTTTTGGAACCTTGAGATTGTGGCCATGAAGTAATCATGAAATTACATAAAAATTTATTGAAAAGAGTTTCTTATCACAACTCATCCTATGCCGAATTTTTATCCATGAAATGAAAATGTAGGTGATCTTGAAACCCTAATGACCTAATGAAGAAATTAGACTGAGTGAAATCTTGATGGTGCTAACTGACATGATGATGATATTCTCTTTATGATGATACACTCATCTGAGTGATGTAAGTGACTGACATGTGAGATTTTTGAGAGAATAGAGATAATCCTAGACAAACTAACTAGTGACCAAATTTTATTCTGAAAACCTAGTGACATGATAAAATTTGACCTTGAGACCCCTAACATAACTTGGTAAAAGAATATTTGATCACTGGTGATAGGAAGAAATGATTGACACTAACATTGGCTCCAGTTGGGGATGGCATCTCCTTGGAGGTATCAAGAACACCATAGACTAGGTAGCCTTATTCATTGGGCAATGGAGTCAAAATTCAAAAATTAAACTAAAACTGAAAACTAACTGACTATTTGACATGACATGACTCTAAAAGAAAAATAAAAATAGCAGTTGATCAAAGAAGCCTTATGGCCTTCTCTTCGGGCTTCAAACTCCTAAGATAGCCACTTCACACTAGGACATGAAAAGTAAACTGGTATATACAATGGTAATGAAAATTTGCAGACATTTCTTCAAGTATGGTAGTGCTTGAGAAGCCTACCTTTGATTGCTCCTTCTAAATAATCTTCTCCATTCATTTCCTCGAATAGAAAATCATTCTTTCCTCTGAAAGTTGAGATTTTGTATGGTCCTTTCCATAAATTTTCAAACTTGTCATGTTCGCATTTTTCTTCATTTCTCACATCCCAGCGTAGAACCACATCACCTAGGTTGAAATTGTCTTCTTTTGTCTTGCGATCATAGATATTTTTGATTCTTTCCCGAAGTTTAGAAGTATTTTGAAAAACTTCCTCCATATTTTTCTGCAAATGGATCATCTGATTTATCCTTCAATGCATATCATTTGTTTGGTTGTCCATTTCTTGCATAATTTTCATGACCGGGGCAACAAGGGATGGAGGAAAAATAGTAGCAATCCCATACACCAACTAAAAAGGATACATACCTATGGATTTATTAGTACTGACCCTATCTGCCCATAAAGCATTAATGAGATTTTTGTGCCAATTTTTCTTATTGAGTTCTAAAACTTTCTTGATGATGTTGATCAAATATTTGTTGGACGATTTAGCCAGACCATTCCCTTGTGGGTGATAAGAAGTAGAATGCTCGAATATTATATTATATTTTGCAAAAAACTCCACCATCTTCTTAGACTTGAAAGCAACAGAATTATCGTTGATTATCTTTTGTGGGCAGCCAAATGTAGACAATATATTAGATTCAATAAACTAAATGATAACATAATCAATAGTTTGTTTGGTTTGGATCACGTCAATCCATTTTTTAAAATAATCCATGGCTGTTAGGATCCATTTGTGTTGTGTAGATGATGAAGAATGGATTTCACCAATAAAATCAAGACCTAATTGCTAGAATGGAGCTGTGACTGAAATGGGCTGCAAGGATAATGGTAAAAGTTTTCTTTTTCCCGATAAAATTTGACATTCATGATATCTCATCACTGTTTTATATACATTATAAAAAAGAGTAGACCAATAAAAAGCATCTCTCAAAATTTTGTTTTCTGTGGCTTTCCAGAAAAGGTGGCCACCACAATCTCCTTTGTGGAAATCTCTCATTACATCCTTTGCTTCATTTTCAACCAAACAGTTTAGAAACACACCACCTACATCCTTCCAAAACAAACCACCATCAAGAATGCAATATTTTGAAGCTTTCAACTTTAAGGATCTACTTTTACCTTTGGGCACTTCTGGTGGAGGATTTAAATGTTGCAATACATAAACAATGTTGGAGTACCATGGAGATGAAGTGAACATGTGAGACACCTGTAACTGTGAGTCTTCTTCTTCCTCTTCAGAAAGGGCAACAATTAAATTGATATCTAATGCATGCAAATTAGATTCAGCCATGAGCTTGGCCAAAACTTGTCCCTTTATGAGCTTTGTGGGCTTTATCCAAATCATATTCTAGCATGGTTGTGAACCATTTTCCCCGCTTGCCATGTGGATCTGTCTGTATAAGGACTTATTTTACAACTACTATTGGAACCTAAGAAATGGTGTGAGAATGTAGAATGTAAACTCAGAAATCTTTGAGAGATTTCACCAAAGCTAAAGCTTGCTTCTCAGTTATATTGTATTTCAGTGTTGCATTCCTTATTGTTTGATTGAAAAATGCTATAGGTTGTTCATTTTTCTGATCTTTCTTTTGCGTTATGACAACTGTTAAGGTATGCTTAGAGGCAAATGAAACTATGATGAAATATGAAGTATAATTGGGACTTATCAAAATAGGAGCAGTAGATAATGCAAATTTGATCACATTCAAAGACTTCTTAGAATATAGAGACAATATTACCTCGTTGTCCTTTTTCAGCATGTCTATCATTTATCTCAAATGTTCAGCGAGGTTGGAGATGAATCTCCTCAAAAAAATGTTTTTTCTATTAAATGGCTAAATTTCCTTTTTGTTCCTTGGGAAATCTAATTGCAGAATGGCTTGAACTCTTGCAGGGTCAATGCGAATGCCATCCTTGAATATAATATGCCCCAACAACTTACCTTCTTCCATGGCAAATAATATCTTCTTTGGATTTAGTGATATGCCATTTTTTTTGAATTTCTGAAAGACAATTCACAAATGATGTAAATGGTCTTCATTAGATTTAGAAAAAACTTTGATATCATCTAAATAAAAACCAGAAATACATCCTTTTCATTGGCAAAAGCTATGTCCATAGCTCACTGAAAAATGGCATCTTGGCGTACATGAATGTACCCCATGGTGTTGTGAAGGTTGTTTTCAGCGGATCATCCTTATGTACCAAAATCTGATTGTACCCAAAATATCCATCAAGTAATGACATCCTAGAAGACCTAACTACCCTCTGAAGAATATGATCCATCTTTGGTAGGGGATAGTTGTGCTTCAAGGATACTTTGTTTAAATTTCTAAAATTAATGTAAAGACGAATCTCCTCAGTCTTCTTTCTCACTGGAACAAGATTGGACATCCATTCACAAAATCGAATAGGAACTATAATACCAGATTTATAAAGCCTATTTACCTCTTTTTCAATTGATGGCAATAGGTTAGGATTTATCCTCCTCATCTTTTGGCAAAATGGTTTTTGATCAAGCTTAACTATTATAGTGTGCTGAATGATGTTCTTATCATAGACCTTCAAATCTAAATAATCCCAAGCAAATACATTAGGAAATTCTGCCATCAAAGAAATGTACTTATTTTTCATCTCAGGAGGTAGAGACTTTAACAATTTAACCATCTTAGGCTTGTCTATTGTACGAATGTTCACATCTTAAACAAATTTCTCTATGGGGACCGTGGTGGAAATTTTAGCAACATCATCACGATCAAATAACTCTTCCAAAGGTATGAGACCTCTTGGAATATTATTGTCCTTTAGCTTCAATATTTCAATATCAATTGCTTAAATTGCTAGATCATTCATATTAGATGCATCATCAATGTGGGAATTCTAGAATTCATCTTCCATCTGAAAAAATTATTGATTTGTTTGTCATCCCAAAAACCCTGCCAATATCTCATATTATCAGGAAGAAATGGGCGATGTTTAACATGAATTGAATACTTTTCATTGGAGTGAATGGGAATCTTCACCATACTAGCTACAGTAGTAAGATAATCAGCTATAATATTCTCAATTATAGGAATCAAAGACAAAGTATATTCTAAAACAGTTTTAAGAATGTGAAGGACAAAATTGGAATAAGCTCTCATTCTTGGATGCTTGGCCTGGTATTCCCCTTTCACTTGTTTGATTACAAACTTGGAGTCACCATAAACATAAATTTTCTTTGCTCCCAACTTTTTCAAAATTTTAAGGCCAACAATCGATGCTTCATATTCCGCCTCATTGTTTGAGCAATCAGAGGCCAACTTATAAGAACTAATTCTTACATTGTGTGGAATTTTACATGAATGATCAATGGACCATGAATCCACATGCAAATCCCAACTCCTTATTTTCCCAATGCACCATCAAACTCCATGGTCCAAAGACCATTTTATTCATCCGGAAATAGAACTTCGAAATGTTGAACTATTTGATCTTTTGGAGGATGACTCGCTGTCTCAACAAACTCTATTTTCTGCACTAACTCAACAATATTTTCAAGAGAATTTTCAAGATGAAAACACTCTTCATTCTTTTCCTTTTCTTTAGTAACCAAAACTTTATGTACACTACTTATAACATCCAAAACTTCTGAAATTTCTACAAGCTAACTATCATCATCTACTGAATTCATATCACTATACAAAATGAAAGAGTCTAGATTAGTATGTACAACATGGATGGGGTGATTAATGGGTTTTTCTTTGCTACTAATCATGAATTTCATCTTCTTCTCCCAACAGAGTTTTCTAAGCTGCCTAAATACTAGTATAGTAGCATATGAAAAATCAAGTTGCAAGGTTCCTTTCAGGTTTCCCCCCAAGACCGTGAGAGAAACATATCAAATTGAGGAGGAATATCAGCAACCACTACGTCCATTAACACACTCTTGGATGGAATTTGGTCTAGACTCTAGGGACACTACTGAGTCTTTGATAAGGCCAAGGCACTTCACTCTTCTTGAATCAATTGAGTATATGTCATGATAAGGTCGGGTGATACCCAATCCTAGTTTTTCCATGATATATTTTGGCATAAGGTTATGCAAGGCACCAGAGTCAAGCATGGCATTATGGAGGATGAAATCATGAAGTTTGAGACTAATATAAAAAGGTGGGATTTCACTATCTTTAGGACTTCCCTCTAAGGCTTGACCAAACATAATTGCAAGCTCATCATCGACAACATATACTGTGTCTGACATTTGGTCTACCTTCAACATTTTAGAAATCTGAAACTTATACTTCTCATTCTTTACTAATTTAGTTAGAGGAATTGAAACTTTCAACTTGGAAATTTAATTCTCTAAACTAAATAGATTAGACTTCTTATCTACCCCTTTTGCAGTGATGTCCTTTTCAATCTTCCCTTTAGCCTGAGACTCCTCCTTATGGCTTTAACTTTGAACCTCCTTATCCTTCCTCACATTGCTGGTAGAGGCTATATTGTTTTATCCCAAATCAATATGACAATCTCTTTTTTTTTTTTTTTTTGTAGGGGATCTTTCTTTGCTTTGTGTATCTTTCTATGCATTCTGCCTTTTCATATTCAATGTGATGGGTACATTTTTGTTTCTCAAATTGTATTTCTTCTACAAATGGCTAAGAGAATTCTAATCTTTGGTATTCTTTGGTTTTCACTTCCCATAGACCATCACTTGAAAGTACAAGTTGTTGATCACTTGGTATAAAAGAATCCTCAGAAAATTGACCTTCCTGATTCGGAAAAGTAGGCAGCTCATCTTCCTCCAAGAAATGATTTGCTTCTACAATTTCCTCTTCATCTTCTTCCTACCCTTTAGTGTAATTTTGCTGAAATGGAGTTATTACTTGTCCCTGAGGATCCTGATTTCACTGCTCTTTCTGCTTATTTATGAACTGTTTTTGTTGTTGTCCTCAAAAATTTGGATTCCTTGCTCAAGGCTCCACTTGTCGATCTGTTATAGACATTCATTCCATCATTATTTCCATGGTTTTGATCAAAGTATCAATTTTTACATCAGAAGACGAAGAGAGCTCTTATTTAAAGACAACTTTATTTTCACGTTTCTCAGGATTTGTTTTCGATTTCTTGATGAGTAGATTAACTTTGGCACTTATTGCATTTCCTGCATTTCTTCTAGATTTGCAGGATCTCTCTCCCTAAGCTAATATGCCATGTCTGAGTCGAAGGCATCAGGATAGTGGAGAAGTTCTAAACCAGGTGGAAGTTTCATATCATCAGGAATGAAATTATACACCATATTGAACCTTGTTATGAATTCTTGGACTGTCTCATTTGGATTTTTTTCATGGAATTATACTCTGCCAAAATCTACAGTGGAATTTTCTTTTCATTCCATTATGCTAAGAAAAACTCTATTAACCTATGAGATTTATTGATAGAATTAGAAGCCAAATTGCGAAACCATTTCTTGACATCTCCAGAAAAACTCTGAGCTATGATTCTCATCTTAGCATCTTCTTCATAAATCTTTTCAAGATTCATAAAATCTACTAATTTATCAACATGATGTTGGGCTTTGATTTTCGAACTTCCATCAAACAAAGGGAGTCTTTGGCCATAGTTTTGAGGTAGAGTAGCAGGTTGAGCAGGTAAGATTAGAGGGGAAAACGTGCCATGACTACTGGAAGATGTAGTAGAGGTACTATAATGGGTTGTGTAGGTAAATATGATGACACTAATGGAGGCGGTGGAAGAAGAGATGAAGTGGCTGATGTATTTGGAGGTGCAGTAGAGGATGAAGCAACAATTAGGTTTTAAAGCTGATATTGGATGTAAGCTTTTTCAGTGGTAATTTGAAGTTGATCAGCTAGACTCTGGAGACTATCAAATTTTAACCATAATTCATGATCATCTTTAGAAAAGAGGGATATTGAAGAAAGGAGGTGAGAATCAAATTGAAAAGGTTCAAGTACTACTTCAGAAAGGAAAGACTCAGATTTTGACCTAAAAATAGATAGCACAAACTAAATATGAAAATAAATATGCTCAATAGTGAATAAATTTTTAGGAAAAGAAGCAGTCCTTTCTAATTTTCAAGTTGTACTTTCAGAAATAGCTGACTTGAGTTTTCTAAATAACTTTTTTGGGTCATCAACAATAAAAGGTGGATTTGGGTCAAGATTGACCTACTATGTATTTTAGGAGCCAGAATTTTCCCACCTTAAACTTGATAAAATTTCTTAAATCGACCTATCTTTAGATACTAGAAGATTTCACCTACAAAACCAGTCTTCTTGAATTCTCTAATTGAATCAATCCCAAGAATGATATATCAGTTGTTTCCCCAACAACGGTGCCAAAATCTTATCCTCTATAATGTCCTAGGCTGAGGGGGAGATCGAAAGAGGTAACTTCAAACTACTTTTAGTTCAACAGCTAGCCTTGCTTAACTAGAGACGGGTCTCTTTAAGGATTTCATAGTCAATGACTTGAAGAGAAATGGATTTCAGGCTAGATATAATAGTTTTAGTTGAGTTTTTGAAAATTTTGGGTTTTTGGGTTGGTGGACCAAGGATGAGAAAAAGAAATTAGGTTAAGCTCTCAGAGGTTTGCAGTAGCAAACATAAAGAGGAGAAACATAAAAGTGTCTTGTGATGGATTTAAGAGTTTGGTCAATGTAGGGTAGGGTATGAAAAGCTTATAAGGTCATAATGAGCATGTTACCATGAATTCATTAATCTAGAAGAAGAAATACACAGACATGATTTTCCACATAAACAAATATTTGAATATAAATAATTTTGCCTATATAATTGTAAGGAAAATAACTGAGGAAATAAAAAGATGTTAAGATATATGGAATCATTCATAAGAAATTGATATAGAAAGAAAAAAACATCACAAACTCACTACGCATGTATTCCTGAAAAATAGTTGCAACTACTCCTTTGATTAAGTGTGTGAAAGCATAAGATACACGTCCTCTCCTCTAAAGTCAAAACCTTCTCTCTGAATGAGAAATGATACATATAGACTCAAACAAACAGCTTCCCCACCTTTGGGGGTCAAATCCATAAGTGGTGGAACATTTTCCAAGAATCTCTCAACCAACAAGTGAGAGTGAGAAGGTCAAAAACAAACTCTTCACTTAGACTTTGATTTGAGTGTCGCTTCAATTCTAAGGCCTAATTAACCATAAAAACAACATAGCATACTAATTTATTCATGATTACACCATCTAGACTTTGAACTACTGAATTTACATCATTAAGTTACCTTTTACCAAGTCAAACTTCTGAGAAATGACACAATCGAATTTTTAATTGAAAACTCAGAAAATTGCAGAAGCGTAGCACCAACTTTGAGGCCACGTTTAGGTACCTTGCTGAAATCAAATTTTAAATCTTAGAATGGTCAACTATCCGCACATTTATAGTTTCCATATCATCTTGTATTTTTTAAAATTTCCCATTGGAAGACCTTCAGAAACTGATTCTCCCAAGGTGTCTCCAAAAGCGTAGCACCTCTCAAAAAGAAGGGCAAAATTTTGATTTTTGACCCCTTTTTCTCACTTTTCTCAAAATTCGAGCCCTATCTAAGAAATATGATGAAATGGGATTTGAGAGGAGGCCACCATATTTCCAAAAATTCAAGCCACTTGTCATTTGTTGCTCTGAGGAAAAAGAACAATGCCAAGGCACTGTGTTTCTGTAACTAGTGCAATTCTGAGTTTTGCACCAAAATTCGCAAAAAACCAAAAAATGTTTAGAAAACTCCGAAAATTGGTCCTGAAGTTCTAAATGAGGTATATTATTCTCTTATGGATTCTTAAGAAATAATTGTCAAGTTGTCCCTCCCATGTTTGTATTTTAGTGTTTCCTTTAGCGTGTTTTGCATTTGCTTAAGCTTGATGTTGCAAATCATGTTTCTCGTTTGGTGATGGTGGGCCATGTGCCTCAATAACTGGTTGTCCCTATTAGCCTTGTCAGTAAGATTCTCTATATGGCCATTGAACTTACCTAGCCAATACTCTCTATCTTCATTAATTTCCAAAGAAATTATGTCTTCAATGTCCAAGTCTTCATCTTGTAGGTTTTGGTCTTTTTCTTTCTGCAATGCTCTTTTGAGACCCTTTGTCCTTGGATTATTCTTTCCAACCTAGTTTTCCTATTCATCATGCTCATCATGCTCTAACAATTCTTTATCTTTGTCTTCTTTCTTCAACATCCTGGATTTCTCTTTCTCCATGATTAGTTGTTTGGCCTTGAGTTGACTATTTTCTTGCTCAAGGAAAGAAATGATAAATCTGGCCCTTCCCAAATTGTCCATTAGCTCTCTGATTTAGGAATCCTTCTCCTTGATAATTTGTTGCAAGTTTGAATGCTCATTTATTGCCTTGAAGTCAAATAGTTCAAAATCATGCTCAATTAGCTCCTCGTCCCATAAATGTGATCCTTTTTGTGCTGATGTAGAAGGCTTAGCCCTTTTCTCAACTTGAGAAGTAAACACAAACCTTTTTCCTCTCCGATATATTTTGGTCACCTCAGGTTTAGGTGCCTTGGGAACCTCCTCTAATTTTCTTGATGACCCTACCTCCATAGGCTGCGCCGATGTGTCTTGGTGATGGCTTGATGAAGTAGTTTCATGTCACTGCAAAGCTACTTCAATGAAGGTATCCCATGCCATGTTCTTTTCTGCCAACTGATGGAGGACTACAACCTTTATCTAACTGTGCTAGAAAAGGCTAGAGTAATTCTCTTTACTTTTCATTTGCACCTTCTCATAAATTTTGATAAGACTTCGACATAAGTAGTTACACAAGTTGAGAGGATTCACAGCTATGAAATGCATTAGTAGCCTAATTTGATATTGATACAGTCTGGAAAATCTCCCCTCACAGGTGAAAATGTTCATTACAACGTTCATCAGTGGTGAATACATTTCCAACAGGTATCTAAATGGAATGATGTGTGAATGAGCCTCTTTGTAGGGTGATTTTAAGAAAGGTTTGTATTTATCAAGGTCTAGGCTCATGCCTTTGAACCAATGCTCCCCATGATTAGGTATACATGTGGCAAGAGAGATGGCAACTATTGATAATGTAAATTCAATCCCTGCTATAGTGGATTTTTTCCCTTTCATATTGGCGTCAATCCAATTAGTGAGCTACTCATGAAAACCTACTTCAACCATTCTTTGAAAAAACCCTAGGCAACTGACATATTCAAAGAATTGTCTAATGAATGGTGAAGAGTTGATTTCACTGTAGTTTCTAGGCTCATACCTTAGAATCCTCCCTCCTTTGTGGTGTTTTCTCTTTTCTGATGGTGAAGAATCTCCCTCCATTTTCAAAACCCTAGATGATAGGAAAATGGAAAAATCTATGAGGAATGAGTGAAATGGTGAAATGAGGGAGTTAGGGAGGGAAAATTGTGATAGGGAAATTTTGGGAGATGGATAGGGGTTTTAGAAATATTAGGAAGTTGAAATGGAGGGAAATGAATGAGGAAAAATGAGCAAGAAAAATTAAAAATGGTCGTAGCTAGGGAAACTACTCAATTTGATAGGTAAGAGCTAGGGTTTGTAGGAAGGTGAAGTAAACTAAAGGGAAATGATTTTCTTGGTGAATGGAATGTTAATTTGTATGCAAATAGAGGTATGGGATATCAATTTCTAGGGTTTGAATGTTTCCAGCTCACTAAACTCACCATTAGCAAGCTATAAAACATGAAATTCATACAAACCCTAGATGACTAAACTAACCATCATTCATTATTTTTGAAAAAGTACAAGAGGGAGTGAAATGAGTGTACTTAAAAGATGGCTTAGAGCAATAGAAAACAGGAATGAAAGCTTAAAATTTGAATTTGGGTGATTTTGATGAGTTTCAGGATACTCTGTCATATGCACAGTGCAATTGATCTGGATCTGGAAACAGAAGTACCATTTTTCATCTTCCCATGTGTTGAAAATCCTTATTTAGACACTTTAGGATCTCATATTCATGCTGCAGCTTTCTATCGTCATAAAAGTTTTGAAAAAAGTAGATGATTTTAAATCAGTGATATCTCCTACATCTGGACTCCGATTCAACCCCCTTTTTTTGAAATGGAGCAAATTTTCTAGAGGATCTCAGATATACAATCATGTTTATGAAATTATGCACCGGAATTTAAAAAAAAAATAGTAGAGCCACCATCCACGAATTGTCGTCAGAAATATTTCTGCAACATAGCTGATTTTAAATCAGCAATATCTCCCTCATCCGAACTCTGATTCGGCCGATTTTTTTTTGAATTTGGGTATTTTTTTGCAAGGAATACAGAAATATTATTGGTTTTTGTAAAGTTTGCACCAAAAATTTCAGATATGATCCGAAAACTTGCCGCCCAAAGACATTCTTGCAAAAAAATGAAAAAAGAAAAATTCTTCTCGCTTGGCACAAGAAAATGCTCTGTGGAGGACGTAGCACATGCCTGAAGTTTGTTGAATATTGCTGCAATTTTTGAAACTAAAATATGCATCAAACCCTCATTCCCATGGAATCATAACCAGCTCTGATACCACTGGTTTGGATCTTTGGGGGAGACCCCCAAGGTCTAAAATATTGAAATGGATTTTGGGGGAGAGGCCCTCAAGATCCGAAAAATTGAAATTCCACAAGAAAAATAAGAGAATGCCCAATAAACAAAACCACAAAGAATTTTTTTATTAAAATAGAGAATAACTGTAAAAGCTACATTGTGGCAGACAAAACTTTCATTTTACAAAATGCAACTTGTTACTTGTAGTTTTTTTCAGTTACAATACCACGGGTCAATTCCATGGGTGAATGAATACCATGGGTGGATGTCACAACACCACATGTCAATTTCATGGGTGAATGAATACCATGGGTAGATGTCACAATACCATATGAAAATACCATGGGTGAATGAATACCATGGGTTGATGTCCCTTACAATACCATGGGTAAATTCCATGGGTGGAGGAATAACATGGGTGGATGAATACCATGGGTTTATGCCATTTTCTATTCAGATCAGCAGTTCACAGAGGCGCAATGCCTTTCTTAGAAACACAACATAGTTCACGGAAGTGTAACGCCTAGGAAGTTTTGCCAATTTGAGCTAGAAAAACCATGTTTTTTCACTTAAGAAGGAAAGAGCTCAATAATCAAAGGAGGTAAAGATGCAAATGAAATATGTTTGGGACCTTTTGTCTTTTATAGACATAGTATGATCCTCTTTTGAGTGAAAATTTGCCCCACATACCTTTCTCAAACATGACTTTCGCTCCTTTTTGAACTTGATCACCTTGGAGATTTGTAAACTGAACTTATTTTTACCTTTTTGAAAAGTGAACCTTCTTTCTTTTGGACCCTTGATACCATGGTCATGAAGTACTCATGAAATTACATAAAACTTTAATGAGAAGAGTTTCTTATCACAACTTATCCTATGTCGGATTTTTATCCATGAAATGCAAACGTGGGTGACCTTGAAACCCTAATGACCTAACTAAGACCTTAGACTGAGTGAAATCCTAATGGTGATGACTAACATCATCATGATATTCTTTTTATGATGATAAACTCCTCTGAGTGATGTAAGTGACCAACATGTAAGATTTTTGAGAGAATAGAGATAATCCTAGACAAACTAACCAGTGACCAAATTTTGTTCTTAAAACCTAGTCACGTGATAAAAATTGAACTTGAGACCCCTTATAAAACTTGGTAAAATCATATTTGATCACTGGTGACAAGAAAAAATCACTGACACTAACAGTTTGGAAAGAGAAAACTCCCCCAAACTATGGTACTTTCTCATCAACCTTTGAATTTCCCTCTTCCAATCCTTAGGCTATTGTTGCTCACTATTCAATACTTACTCCTAAGGCCTTCACATACCCTCCTTCCCCTACAACCCCTATGGTCTTAACCCCAGTCCCTTAAGAAAAATTGAATCTCCATCCACTAGTCCAGATGGCTCTCCCAGGATTTCTTCTCAATAAATATGCACCTCTTGATCTACCCCAGCCTCTGAGTGCAATGTCCCAAGACTACCTAAATCATCTACCTAGGTTCAATGGGGAAGATGATAACACTGCAGAAATCCAGATTGAAACCTTCAGTGCTTTTGCTGAGAACATAAACATGGAACAATTGGATGTGATTATGAGACTGTTTGTACAATACCTCGATGGAGAGGCTAGAAAATGATTCAAATCCCTGCCTAATGCCTCGATCCCTACATGGGAGCAACTCAAAAACTCTTTCACCCAAAAATGGGGAGAAAAGAGGAAGCATGAGTACCTCCTCACTGAGTTCAATACAATAAGGAAAAATTTGAAGGAGGATACTACATAATTTATCAAAAGATTTAATAAGCAGTGTAATAGCCTACCAGCTAACATAAAGCCTCCCCCAGCTGTAGCTCGTGTGGTTTTTTTGGGACCATTTGAATATGATGTTGGTTTTACCCTAATAGGAAGGAAATCTAACACTCTGTAAGAACTCTAGATTGATGCTTTCGATGTGGAAGTAAATTTGGCCTCGACAAGGAAGTCGAGAGAAAAGCAAGAACCTGCCAAACCCAAAAGAGGAAAAGAAGAGGCATCCTCCTCTGGTCGAGTTATGGAATCATCAGACCTAAAGTGGGATGGTCTAGATAAACTCATTGAGATCTTATCACAAAAGGTTTGGAAGCTCAAAATCGAGAACAAGAACCTCTATAGGCAGAATTCTCAAGTCAACAACCAAGGCTATAACTAGCAATATAGAAGGCCTCCACTACAACTGATTCCAAGGGAAAGAAAGGAGCAACTGGATCAGATTCGTCACCCCTTATACTTGGAAGATAGTCTCAATGAACAGTTGTTGGATACTCAAGAAATGCAAGGAAATATATATGTTGGTTTTTCTGAAGAGGAACATGAAAATATGGTCCACCAGGAGGCTAGTCATCACAGAGAAGCAATAACAGAGGAAGAAGATATTGATTATTATTGCAGACAATTTGCAGATTTCATGCAAACATAACCACAATGTAAATATAATATAAGATATTCGAGAATAGGAATATAGAAATAGAACACCAAGGGTAATCTTCTCCCCAAGTGGTTCCTCCAACCCCAGACAAAGGTAAGGGTAAGCTACATATTGACCCACCCAAGATTGGAGTCTCTACAAATAAAGAGAGAAATGGTCCTAAGGGACACACAAAAAAAGAGGCACTTTCTTCGTTAACAACTTCCAGCAGGAAGGGAGAAGGAACAAAGCATGGAGATGTTGAAAGGGCCCAACATAGGTTCAATCTCTAGAAGGATTTGGAAAAGGTAAAAAAGCTTGTTCCTATGACTGAGCTTTTAAAGTAGCCTCAATGCAAAGCTCAAGTCTCCAAATTCATGCATCCAACTTGCTCAGCACCATCCCATGATACTTTGAACCTTCAGGAGGAGATGCTAATGGTTGTTTTTGGGACACATGTGGAAGAATTGGATCCCTCTACTGCACTGTTTTATGTGACTCTCGTGATCCATGACCTTTTGCTGCATAACTGCATGTTGGATTGAGGAGCTTCACACAACCTCATGTCATTATAAGTAATGGAATGGGTGGGTTTGGAGATTACCAGACCATACAAATACTTATAATCATTTGACTCCAAGAGATTCAAGTTCTTAGGCATCATAAAGGATCTGGTGGTAAACTTGGCTTAGATCCTAGTAAAGAGTGTGGTCATGGATATAGTGGTGGAAGACATACCTCCTCACTTTGGAATGCCCTTATTTAGATCTTGGGGTTGCAAGGTGGGTAGCTCTATCAAGATAGATCTTACTTATGCCACCATTCCCATTTTTGAAGGTGAGCAAAGAAGGTTGTATAAAGTGTTAGCAATTAGAATGAACCTCAAGGCTGAGAAAAGTCAACTTTGAGGTAACCATAGACCAAGCTTTAGGTCTGGCATCTAACCTTGCCAGATTAGAGAGGGCTCTCTCTTTGCCAACAAGATGTGGCTGCAATAAATGAAATTTTAGGCTAGCTATGGAGTGTTGGGATTTGTTTGCAAGGTTTTTGGGTCGAAAACAACAAGAGAAGGACCACTTGGCTATGAAGTCGATGCCAGTTTCTACCGCAAACTTGGGGCAAATTAAGTGCCATGTTCAACCAGATAAAGATTGTGATTGTGAGAATAATAGGGGAGAAAGCCCACTTCCCTGTAGGCATTAACCAAGGGATGGATCTATATCAGAAACTTTAGACGAAAGAGGATCATGAGGTTGCTCAATAGAGCACCTAACCAAGGATGAATTTTGCAAAGACAACCATTACATCTAACAACAAAATCATCATGAAAGGAGCATCATCACAGATGAATTCCTAACATATCTCTTAGATAATGTTGAAACAAGGCATAAAAACAAAATATATAAGTGCATTATAGGAAAAACATACTAAACATCAACACCATGATGAATCCCGGGTCTAAAGGGTAGAAAACTACTTTATTAAAATGATATTCAGGAAAACTTTACACAGTGCCAAACAACCTCTCTGCTGCCAAAATCAAACCTCTATATTTTAAAAATAATCCTATATATACTAAATTACAAATCTATTTTTATTTCCTCAACAGAGGAAATAAAAAATAAAATAAAAAATACAATTAATAACAAAATCCTATCATAGAACAATATTAAAACTAAATAATATTCAATAAAACTCTCGTGAACTATGGAAAATAGAGTTATTTTGAAAAATAAAATTAGTGAAGGTTTTCCAAGTGGATTAAGATTACTATATCTGCTCCTTCAAGTGTGGAACCATATTCCTCAAAATCTTCCTTTGACTGCCACCTTGCACCTACTTGCATGAATTTTGGAGTTGTTTGATCAGCCTATTGTTCTTGTCCCTTTTCAGATGCTCTCTGACTGCCATTCATACCCAGAATTCTGTTGAGCTATTAATTTGTGCCACAATAGCTATAATTTCATCACTATAAATTTCATACTTCAGCCATTCACTTTAAATTCTACTCTCAGTGTACTATGGATAAAATTTTTTACGGGTTAATCGCTTCAAGACTGTTGGGCATGGAATTCTGAACATCTTTTTCTATTGAAGTTTGGCAGAAAGTAGATATTGTAGGCACCCCACTTGTTTTGCACCTCGGGCAAAGCCAAGTATTTTCAATTGTACACTCCAGGTTAAATTCAACACAGATGGCATGATACCAGAGATCGCATGAGTCACATGCAATATAAGTATCAAGGGATGAAGAATCTTCCTCTTTTGTGGTAACTCCAACTCGTACCCTGCAGCCATCTCCATCCAAACAAATGATTTCTTCTTCATCAATATAATATGATGGAATAGAAAGTGCATTTTTCTTCCCATAGACATACCAATTTTGATCCCTCTCTCTTCCTCCAACAACACAAGAATTGTTTTGTTTCTTACTGCCACCAATTGTGTCATAGACAGGGAGATAGGTAATGATCTCAAATTGAGCTTTACAAAGAGGACAAAGATTGGTAATGATTGCCTAGTTATCTATGCATGTAAAACAAAACCTTTTCATTCTGATCTATGGATATTGTCTCTGCCAGCTCTGACAAGCATGACTTAATTTTTTCTCTATCAACTAGTGCAGAAAACACCTCTTTGTAGCACTCCTCAATTTCGTGTTTGAGATTTATAACATACTCACTACTAACATCTAAATTATTTAAAGCAGTTGCAATTTCAGTCCCTGTTTTCGACACCTTGACACCCCCTAAAAAAAAGGTTTCCACCCAAGTTTGGTTCTCTTATCTTCCTCTGCAAAGCCTCCTGGAATTCATTGTTTAACAAATTAATAACACCATTAAGAACTGCAAGTACAGACTGGACATTAGAAGTAGACATAGCCCTTCTACAACAAATTTGAAGTACATAAAATACATATCCACCATTGCAGTAGTAAGCCCATCAGAAATAAATTTGTCAACCATTATGGCCTTTTTCACATTCTCCACCATGAATAATTCTTCAAGGATGACATAAAATCCTATCAACTCTTGAACCACACTACTAAACGCACCACTTCTGAATGCATTGCTAGCACGTGGACTAAGTTGGGCATCCACAGATCCTACCTCCCTCATCTTTTTCATCATAAATTGAGTGTAATCCTCACTTAACTAGGTTAATGACAACATTTCTTTCAAGTATATTTCAATTTCTCTTGGATCTGGCCTTTCTAGCACCCCTACAACTGATATCAAATTCTTATTCTACAAATTAATCTCTGATGCTAATCTTTCTAGTTTCATATAATCCATGTACTTCTCTAGAAGCACGGTGCCTCTCGAATCACATAGACTATTCCATATTCACCACAAAGGCTCTGGAGAATCTCATCATTCCCCTCAATTGCCAAGACAATATCCTTGAACAAGTTCATCAAATAGCCTACAAAGGCAGCCTGAGTTTGCAACTCTACTTGCCCCATGGACTACTCTACTATATCAATTAACCCTTCAAACTCCAATCTAGACCTTAAAGCAATATCTTTTCTCAATTATGAAACATACACCTATAACCCTTCTTCCTCGAGACCCAAAGGAGGAAAAAGCTTGATAAATATTAGAACAGTAGAATGATCCCGCTCTTAAATTGCATTGGAGAGCTTCTTCCTGATTACACTCTCGAGCTTTTCTTTCGATTCAAGAAGTTGGTTTCTCTGCTCTATTGCAGTCTCTCTACCTCCCTCAGAACCTGTGACAATGGAGTCACTATACTTTGCATCAAGCTGCAAGAATGTCTCTATGTATTTGGTAGCATACTCGTAATCCTCAGATTCAAGGGCTTGTTTAGCACCATCTATGCAATTCCCCCTCTCCACAATGGCATCAATTCTTGTTAAAGTGGACTGAACGCGAGACTGGGCAAGATCTAGCTCTCTCACCTTGCCACTCACATGATCTGCAAGGTCATAGGTTGAGCTTACACTTAAGAGCATCTGATCTGAATCAACCTTCACAATCTCCAACACTTCAGAAGATTTATGGAGATCACTTAACTTCTTCTCCAGCTCATGGCACTGTGACAACAACGCTTCCAACTCTTCATCGATGCCTCTCTGATGAGAAATGCATTCATGCAGCAACTGGGTCATAGAACCTACATCTGTTAGGTTCTTGATCTGCTCTATCATGTCTTTGCTTCCAAAGCTAATTGATGGAACCCCTCCTTTACCCAGATCATCTTCTGCTAATTCCATCCCCTTCTCTCTATCTATTAGCAAGCTATTGGAATGAAGTACTAATGATGTTTGGTACCTTCACGAAGACCTCCTCCTAGTCTTCTGGTAAATGATCCATATCCATGTATAAGAGGTTTCGAAATTCGAGTTAGACCTATCAAACTATAGCATGAGTTGTTCAATGCCCTTGTTCAAACTGTTACATCAATCAACAACATTGCTATACCCACATAAATCCTCAGTCTTTCCAATTGTTGAAGCAACATAAATTAATATGGCAACACAGAGTTTGGGATTGCCTTTCTCACATATAGCCCATAGACATCCAATGTAGGTAGACAGCCCTAACAACTAGCTTGCACTTAACCAATCACAGGTATATGATGAATAGTAAATGAAGCTTTTCTCCTTTTTCCTGCAACTAACTTTTTGATTTTAGCGTTTCAGCAGAAAAGGAGGAAGCTGCTGCTCATCATTGAAATTCCAGAAAAATTGCACTGCTAACAACTTCGGCACGAATAAAATTTCCATAAGTAAGGATGACAACAAATAATGAATGAACATCTATAAATCTTCAAGTAATTCCTCTCTAGAACCATGAGACCAGCAGCTGTAAACTTTTCGCCAGCAATATCCCTGTCAACAATGTACCGTGCTCTCTACACAGGATATCTCTTTCAATCAAAGCAGAGAAACAAGCTCGCCATTTGTTGAGATGAAGACTAGTAGCATAGTAATAGGCCTTCAAATGCTATGTTCTCTCCTTATCCCTCACAATCCAGCCACAAGACCAGCCATTGACATCTCCTAGCTTCTTTTGGATCATTCAATACCTGAACTGCTACATGGGAGATCTTTGAGTTAATCATTCCTTCGGTCATATCTTTTGTTGGGAGTTGGTTTTTGGAGTGTGATATACCGTTGGAAAGATCTTTTAGAGCTGCTCCTAATGAACATGCTTATGAAATGCTTTGTGCTGAATATCATGTGCAAAAGATATAACAAAACCAAACATAGTAAGTGCACATGTTGATCCCTAGTGACAGGCTGCGAAGATTGGAACTAACAAAAAAAATCCTGGTTTGTGAAAACTGTGACCCTATCGAAAGGCTTAGAGGACTCCCTAGTGCATGGGAAAAATAGTGAAATCTCCTACCTATTATTAGAAGAGGATGATAACCTCTTAGAAGAAGCATTAGTACACTTGACAAGGTAGTTGAAATACCAACATTTAAATGAAAATGAGGCATGGAAGTTATACTTCGATGGAGAAAACTCAAAACATGGGAATGGAGCAGGGAAATTTTTGGTATCTCTAGAAGGTAGCATGATACCCCTCTCTTTTAATCTTGAATTTGAGGCAACCAACAACATAGCGGAGTACAAACCACTTCTCTTAGGGTTACAAATGGCGAGAAATATGAACGTTTAATGCCTATTGGTCTATGGAGATTGTGAGCTAGTTTTGAAGCAAATCTGAGACCAATGCAAAGCCAAATATCCCAGGCTGGGGACATACTAACATGAAGTGTGGGACTTAATCAAAAATTTATTCTTGGATTTTAACATCTTGTTTTTTCCCAGGGAAGAAAATAGGATGGCTGACTCTCTTGCGATAGCTGCAAGCACTTTTAGTCCCCCACAGAATCCACTCATATCTGAGATAGAAGTCACACACAGGCCTTCAATACTTGATAATGTCAAACACTAGCAGGTATTTGAATATGATGAGCAAGTAAAAAGATTCATAGAATTCATTGGGTAGTTTTCCCACTCCACCATCGATCAAGAAGAAGAAGAAGAACAAGAACAAGAACAAGAAGCCACTCCGTGGAAAGACACAACGGCTGGGCAAAAAAGATTTCAACTAAAAGGGAATACCATCCCTCGTGGACTTGTTCCACTAGAAATAATTTTCAATAAAGATGACATAATGTCCAAGCCAATATCCCCAAAGAAGGATGAGCAAGTTGAATATTGCAACATCGGATAAGAGGAGGAACCCCAGAAGATCAAGTTGTCCAAAGGAGTTCCCCCACAATACAGACAAAGGTATTTAGATCTGCTCAAAACTTACAAAGATGTATTTGCTTGGTCTTATGATGATTTGAAATCGTTTGACACAAATATTATTCATCATAAGATTTCTCTGAAGAGTGGGATAAAGCCATGTAAACAAAAAACTCAGACAAATAAACCCACTCTTACTCCCCTCCATTGAAAAGGAGGTAATGAAGCTATTGTAGGGAAAAATCATAGTCCATCTAAGATACTATAAGTGGGTGGCTAATTTGGTCCTTGTTTGGAAGAAGAATGAAGATATAATTTTGTGTGTGGACTTCCAAAATTTAAACAGGGCATCCCTAAAGGAAAACTACCCTCTGCCCAATATGGATAATATATTGCAGAAGGTAGTGGGTGCAGGAAGAATGTCCATGATGGGCGCATTCTCAGGATATAACCAAGTGGTAGTCCACCTAGAGGACTAGAAAAAGACTACTCTAACCAACTAGTTGTTGTAGGGAAAAGTATCCGACTCAGATGACCCTAACCCACTCTAAGGGTGACAGTTCCTTAGCAACAACTGTAAAACAAACTACTGAAGGTTTACTTCTTTATGAAAGCAAAAGAGGATGGAGAAAGCACTAACCGTTGCCTTGCGCTTAATGTCGAATCCAAACTCTCCTCTTTGGCCGCTTGCTCCTAGCTCTTTGTCCTTCTGCTCAAAACAACAAAGAAGGAAACTACAAGAGGCATGCAATCATAACTGGTTCATGGATTAGTGTAAACCAAACATGCAATCATCACAATACATAATTGAAACAAGAGCACATAGAAGAACCTCAATAGCTTTTATTAATGAAGAAATAAAGGTTCTGAGAGGATTAGAACCATTGCAGGCTCCAACCCAGCAACGCCTCCCAGCAGAAAGAATTGCTCTTATTCACCTCTCTCAAACAATCACCCAATAACTCAAGAATGAAACCAACAACATATCATTACTTTGCACAAAATTCCAGCCCCCTGAGCTCATAGGAGAGAGCTCAATATATAGATGAATTGAGAAAGGATGAGTCAGCTTGCAACTGATGTGTAGCTGCCTTGTGTCCTCTCTCTCTTCAGTTAATCTTTAGTTGATCTTCAGTTCTTGAGTCCACTTGGTGAACCTTGCTTCCACTTGGAGAAACAAAGCCTCTGACTCATCACAAGGCGAAATACCTGATCCAAGTGTCATTTTTGGAAGATTCCAAAGCAATGACTCACTGTGCCACATGTCCAAACTCGCCCAGCGCAGGTGGGCTTTGTTCTGCCTGCTTTGCAACGCAGGTACACCATGGAGCAGTTGTGTTTCAGCGCAGAAGCCTAGTGGAGCACCTGCTTTGATTTCAAGATTGCTTGTTTTTGAGTGTTTTCAGGTGGAGAACTGATCTGAGAGCTGTTGGTTTGCTGACCTTGTTCCTCTAGGGGTAGGAACATCATGTTTAGGGAACTTTGGATCCCTTGGATTATTGACAATTCATGCTTGTTGCTGTAAGGCACAAAATTGTCTATAACAGATGCCCCCTAAAGTATGAGGTCGTTTATCGGGTGAAATGCTTTAGTGAGAGGATCCGAAGTTCATTCAATCTGCTGAGAAGTGTCCTGTAATAAGATACAATACAATACATTATTTTTCATACATTTTTCATGATCTAGCTGAGGCGGGCATTCCCATGCTCAGCTTTATAAATACATTTTGGTACATAGAACAGACGATCGTCTGATGCTAGACTGATAATTCTCTGCCGAATTTATCATCCTTTGAAAAGGATGATCATCTGTTGCAATGATGTACCTATCAAATGTCTTTATGTCCTGAATATATATCGCAGCCCGGATGGATGAAACTAGATCTGGGGTCTTCAGTCTCTTCCGATCTTCACTCGATGTACAAGTCGATCCATGTGAGAATTTCTTGAAGTCGAACATGGAAAGACATCGCTTGATTACCGGTCAATGATGTAAACCGTTAACAAGCGCGAGAGGAATCACCGATAAGGATGATGACCCTCAAGGTACGGCAGTACAATCTACATGGTGGGAATAAAGGACTTGGCGTCGACCACCATGCAAAATCTTCTGGTCGAAGGTCATTGATGTATACCTGTCGCCGGAAGTGAGAAACTTGCCATTGAGGCATGCAAGCTTCAAAGTACTGAGGGGGGTGTTCCTAGATCAACTCCTTGGATAATGAGCTGATGTCGACAAGGAGCGATCCGTCAAAGGAGGGCCTTAATGAATCCCACATCAGTGACACGGAACGGAGCTAGTGATTATGATGAGGTGAAAACAAACTGTGATGTATGATTCAGGGTGGCGGTCATGAAGTGGATGAAGGATAATGTATGGCAGTGGGTGGAACACGGTTGACTCTTTACAGAACCACATCTCTTGAACATATAACGACACTGATGTGATGGATTGGTAGCATTACCCCGATGGTGGATGGTGTGGCGAGGACCATGATTCTACGACCGGTGAATGAAACAACCCAACCCGATGTGCTACGAAGGACAAAGTGTGATGTTCAAGAGCGACTTGCTACCATTAATGCTGTGAGGTTCTCCCAATTTTTCCCCAGTCATTGCTAACCAGTACCTCTTTATTTTTGTCAAGCTTGAGGAGGATAACATATGCTTGTTCTATAACCTGCCCTTCGGGCAAGCCCATCGCTATGTTTTAACGAGCCTAGCGATAGGGAAACTCGTTCTCGTCTAAAGACAAGTTTGTCGCTATTTAATCATTTTAACGAGTCTAACGACAAAGAAAACTCGGTCCTTTTCATTTTTAGAGAGTCTGAAAAGGCACGAAAAGTTAACTCCAAAATTCCTTTTTCGTCATCTAATCCCTTAAGTCCGAAAAAGTTTAAAACAATACAGAAGGGATGATTTTTCGGTTGCTTTAACGAGCCGAACAAACAAGCGCTCGATCTTTTTGTGCAATAATCCCTCAGGTCCAAAAAGATTAAAATCTAGAGGAGGGATAGCTCTTCCGGTCCTTTTAGCGAGCTGGAAGGCCAAAACTCGACAAACTTTTCATATTTTACGAGTCAGTGAAAAGAGCTCAAAGAAGACTCGTCTTTTGAAGAACGAGTGATAAACGGGGATAGCAGCAGATTCCAGGTACAGGTTGGAATTTTCCAATCACGGCAGTGTCACAAGGATGGCTAAGTGAAATCACTCTTCGCAGCTGTTCCTCAAAACGGGTAAACACACATATGGAGATGAACGATTGGCCAAAATGAACGGATGGAGGTGATGGCATATAAACACGACCAAGGGCTTTTAATATGGCTTTCAAAGGTTACTTTTCTCAATGGTTATTTACCGGTTCATTTTTTCTGAGTGAGCTTGAACTGCTAGGGAAAGATTGCTCACAATTTATGTTTATTTTTTAATGAGCATGAACTCTACACAAAAACTGCTCGATTCTTGCGTTTATTTTTTACCGAGCATGAACTGTGTGCTAAAACTGCTCGATGATATGTTTGCATGCCCCCAGCATAATAACGCAAATCGAGGTGCATGCCCCCCAAGCTTCATTGCATTCAACTTTGTTGGTTGGAATGAAGGTTTACCATTGAGATCTGGAAAGGGGATCGTTTCATTTTTTAATGAGGTTGACATAGTAAAAGAACTATCCTCGTTGCCCACTGTATTTACAGTACTCGATAGAAAATCGAAAACTGAAGGATGATAGAGGTTATTTTGAGTATCTTCCCCACAACCCGGGAGAAGGGAGCGATGGTGGGAATCATTCCATGGTGCCCCGTCAATTACCATTGATTGGACTATTCCTTTGTCGGTTCCATGCACTCGCGACCAAGGACTTAAAGGGGTGCCATATTCTCTAGACCTATCTATCCAAACGCTTGATGAGCGTTGATTTGGGGTTGCCCCCCAGGCCAAGAAAATTGATTGCTACAATACTTCCATTGGGCTTGGGGACAAAACCTTTGCATGATCCATGCTCATATCGTTTTCTGACATCTTTTGTGCGGAAGATATCATATTGCAGGTTCCTACTATCGCCACTTCTCCCACAATGAACGTTGGCGGAAGGGTGAAAGTTCCCATTAATGTAGGATCTTTTAGTAGGCCTACTCTGATATTTTGAAACGAATGGTCGCTTCCATGGATCAGAGGAATGCTTCCTGTAACTTGTGAACCATTAGGGAGGAAATTTTGTTGGTCAATGATCGTAATCTCTCCTTGAAAGGGGAATGCGATTTTCCTAAAATAGGTCGACACAACAGCTTCCATGGCATAAATCCATGGTCTTCCCAGTAGGATGTTATAGTCAAGATTGCCATCGATGACTTCAACATCTATTTCTACTGTTTTGCCCCCTAGTTCAACTTTCAAGTTACTAAGGATACCGTAAGGGGTATATGTCCTCCCGTCGAATGCTTTTAATGTTGTCGATGATCGCGACAAGGTTGGAGATCCTAAAGTTTTCCAGCAACTCATCGACATAATACATGTCGATGCCCCCTCATCAATAATTGTTCGATGAACAGTTTTGTTGAGGGCTTTCACTTGGACGAGGAAAGCTAGTTGAGCTGGTAACTGAGGATCATATCCTTTGTGATTAAAGGATACAAGATTGGAATCTTTAAGATCCACCCCACCAATTGCTGATAACAATGCCTGCCTTTGGGATGGGCAATTTTGTAGTACTTCAAGAGTCGACATAGCAGACGGCGATTGCGCCAAATCTTCCACTATATTATAATGCTGTGCCGCTCTGGCACGAGGATTAAATGTCGACTTGTGTACTACTCCCTTTGGCGGTTTTATTGTTAATTCATGTGTGATGGGGGGTACAACTTCTGCCGAAGTTGTTGTCGAACTGCTAGGTTGATCTTTACCTTTATCGTTCGACACCTGTGGATTCCCGTAATCTTTGTTCCTTGTCGAAATCAAAGCATCATTCTGTTGCTTCGATATCGATAACATAAGCACTTGCGACGGTGAAGCATTTCCACTACCAACCAGATTTTTTCCTCGATCAGGAAACGGATCAGTTAACACAGCTGGAGTTTGCAAACTCTTTAAGAATCTTTTTAGATCAGCTTTGTATGGACATTCTCTCGTCCAGTGATCCTCATCACATATCTGACACCCATAAGGTGGTTTCCTATCTCGAGGAGGGCTTGAAGAAGTTTTTCGAGGAGATGATTCTCCTTGTTTCTTCTTCTTCCCTTTGTTTTGATTTTTCTTGCTTCCTGGTTGATTGGTTTCTTTTGCCTTATCTGTTGATACGGCATTTACTTCCGAAGAAAGAACTTCTTCATGTGCATTTTGATTCGAATCCTTACGGGCCTTCTTTTGATTGGTCCTTTTCGGATTCGTGTTTGCCGTGCCAATCACGCCATCGCCGGCAGGAGAGTCACTATTTGATTTAGGAGGAGGAGGGATTGAAAACTCTGGTCTAGGGGCGTCTGGTATTTTGTCATAGAGCGTGCCGGACTGAGTATATACTAAGTCCAAATATTGTGCACGAGCGATAACCTTCTCTTCTGTTACGACTCCTCCCTTTGCTACATCTTCCGTTATGGCCGGAAGTAACGACTTTATAAACCACTCAGCTAAAAGCTGATCAGGAACGTATGTTTTAACCATTCTTCGTCGACGTCGCCACTCATGTATATGATCTGATATATGAGTTGCGGTTGTCTGTTTGAAGTTGGTCAATATCTCTGTTCCCGTTTCATACCTTATCGGTAATTGAAAGTGGGTTAAGAATGTCGTGCCAAGGGAGCTAAAATTGTCGAACGAAGCTCTAGGCAATTCTATATACCATTTTGCCGCTGGACCTGTCAATGTCCTCTGAAAGAGGCGAAGCCTTATCGAATCGTCATTCAAAGTGTTCGACGAACACCATAGATGAAATGTCATCACATGATTCGACGGGTCTTCACCTGGATTTCCATTGAATTTAGGAATGTCGGACGGGAGTTTGTGTGGAATCACTGGCCACCAAGGGGCGTAAGCAATTGGATCGTTTGTTAACCGATGTAAATTAGGCAACTCTAAAGTCGCCGCGAATGGTAACTGCTGGTTCAAGTTAGGTGAAGCGTAACCAGGATACGATGGAATCGCCTGAACAGTCGGTCTTTGCATACCAGCATAATGGAGTTGATGTTGGTATGATGAATACGGTTGATGGACTTGGCCACTATAAAGTGGTTGATTTTGACCATTTTGAATATATGGTTGTCCAGTATTCGCAAATATTTGCTGTTCAGAACCTTGGTACACTTGTTGGAATTGCGGCTGTTGGTATTGCATAATCCACGGTTGCGACACCATGGGTTGTTGCGCTACACTAACCATTGGACCAAGATGTGGGGTAGTCGTACCCAACTGTACTTGTGTTGTCCCACCAGTAGGTGATTGTGGTTGGGTCGCAGGGTCAAGTGGCTGTTGCATGAGAACCTGAGCAATCTGAGGTTGACACACAACAGGCATTGTTTGAACTTGCGACACGGTCACAATAGCTGGTGTAGTTGGGATGTTTGTCACAGGTACACACTGTTGCATAGAATATACAACTCTCGGTGGCTGGGATAGCACAGGTACCCAACTACTCGTTGCAATTCCACCATAACTTGAATAAGGTTGAGAGCTCCCGTATGGGTACTGCCCCCCATACGGTAGCAACCCAAAACTCAAGGCAACTGCCTGCCTTGGAGGACTGGATGGCCTAATTAGATTCCCAAAAGGGTCAATTTGATGAGCCTCACCATGAGAGTTACCAGACATTACTCCGGAACAAACAGGAACAGACCATACTGTCGAGATAGTCTCTTGATGGACTCCTTCTAGCGACTGCGAGCTAGTTGGGACAGATGGTATGCCGGCGAACATTGTTGGATTTGCAGCAGGTAATTCTGCCGTCGCCGTGTCATTCGACACAGTCCTAGATGTCGACGGTTGTTCAGTCATTTTTAGTCTATCCAATTGATCACCTAGTGATTCTACAGGAACTTCCACTGGTGATGGACAAACTTCTGTTGTAGCAGGAAATAGAGTGACCCCTACTCCAAATTGAGTTGGAGTGGATACTTGCGGTTCCTCTATAATTTCCTCTATCGCAATCAGACCAGGTGGAAGAGGAAGACCGTCAGGTCCGTAAAAGATTTCCGGTGCCGAAGAAGGGGTTGTATCGACCGCGACGGATGTTTGAGGAACAAAACTCTCTGGACCGGTTACAGATGGAACTGGTTCAGTCATACAAGTATTTGCCCCCAGACTAGGATCAGTATTACTGTCCCTCTGTGGCGATTGAACTTCTTCTATAGAGGCAGGGTTTCCAGAAATGTTTGGAGTGACCAGAATCTCAGATGTTGTTGGAACGCTTGTTCTAACTTTTAAAGGAGATTTTGAACTGGTTCGACGAGCTCGCTTTGTCCGGATTGTTTTCGATTCCGGAGACAAAGACGGTTGACTCGCAAGCCTCCGAGAACGACGGATATTCAATTGACTTTCTTCCACGATTGCGGATTACTCGATCAACTAAAATATGAAGGGGAAAATTTGTGTTTCCGATTTGAATGAATTTTATTAGACGCTTTTAAACATAACTTTGCTTTTTCATGTTTTAAGAGTCGAGAAAAAGCTAAAGATGACTCTAGTCGCCTTCGATGTATTAACGAGCCCGAAGTGACAAATGCTCGGTTGGACCTTTTCAGTTATAGAGTTTGAAAAGGGCCAAAAGAAACTGCTCTAGAGATCTAGGCAGAGGGTGTGCCAAACCTTTCGCGAAACCACAGAATACGTTTTACGGTACGGGTGGTCGATCTTCGTGAATGCTGTGTTCACTGCATCGCGATCAGTAAGGCGGCCGACACGGCTTCCTATGGATAAAGGATAATTGCCTATAGGGGTCTCCCAATATATACTCGATGGTACATGGGAGCACAAGTCCGTATTAGTGCCACCGACTCTCAGGAGGAATCACCCACCTTCGTAGAGATCGACAGTCACTATGTTTAACGACGCCGGAACACGTCTCTACCTAGACCTCTAGATGTTTGCGTTATGTTTCAAATGCGTTGTTAGGTTCATTCAGTATATTTTAAGTTGATCTTTTTAAAGTTTGCCTTTCAAGGTTCACCACGAGATGTATATGACAAATTCCTAAATGCAGCCTAAGATGAG
Source organism: Pinus tabuliformis (assembly GCA_031772625.1). Classification (NCBI taxonomy): domain Eukaryota; kingdom Viridiplantae; phylum Streptophyta; class Pinopsida; order Pinales; family Pinaceae; genus Pinus; species Pinus tabuliformis. The sequence goes on from CM062809.1 coordinate 94,790,967, forward strand.
AAGCAAGCTTTTTCAAATCTTTTTGACTGATGAAAATCTTAACTACTGAGAGAGAAAGAAGGCAAATTCTTTTCACACAGTTCATACAGCACAAACTAATGCACTTTCTCCTAAATCATCATGCAAACTTTTTTCAAATGCAAAATGCACAATGCATGTATTTTCTTTTCCCTTTCTTAATGTGGATGGATACAAAAAGAAAGTGGTTATATAACTTTGATTTCAATTTAAAGCGAAAGTAAACAAGCTTGTCCAAAATCAAAAGACACCTTAAGATTCACTTGCTTAATCACTGGAAATACATGAAATCAAACCATACGAACGAAAGTAAAATGACTAACCAGCTATGGACAGCAAACAAGCTAATTCTTTAGACCAGCAAAACGCCTAACACAGGTTCAGATCTAAGAGGCCAAAAGCATGACCAGTTTACTTTTCGTTATGGGAAATTGTAAATGAGCAAGAAATACAAAGAACAAGTACAATTTCATTATATAACAGAGGCAGAATGATGGCAAGTAATATTGGTTTCAAAACAGGCACAAGACTGACACCTAGCAGCAAAACTAAGTGAAAACAGGCAAGAGAAAGGAGGAAACCCCAAATGCACTAAGCAAATTTGGGTCAACGCAGGCTCTGCATAGTCAAACTGGCTCTCAGCGCAGGTAGCTAGTTCGGGACCTGCGTTGCAAAGCAGGTAGCCTGTGTACTACATGCTTTGGAAAACGAGAGTTGCGTTTTCACAGTTTCCGGGTCATAATTTTCTCAAAAATGCACGGTTTTTGCTCAAATCAGAAACAATCAGTCAAGCACAATAAAAGGGATGATTTAGAAGGTGCAAAGCTATCACTAAGAGCTTACAAGGATCTTTGTAGATCAGCTCTTCAAATCATGAATCTGCTCAGAAAATGAGCAAGAGTAGCTGCCCTCTACTTCGCTTTTGATATAGTCAAAAGCTTTTCGATTTGGTACTCTTTTCTTCAGGAAATGAATAGCAAAGATACTACAAACACAATCAAACGGATACGATCCCCAGCGGAGTCGCCAGTTTGTTGTAGGGAAAAGTATCCGACTCGGATGACCCTAACCCACTCTAAGGGTGACAGTTCCTTAGCAACAACTGTAAAACAAACTACTGAAGGTTTACTTCTTTATGAAAGCAAAAGAGGATGGAGAAAGCACTAACCGTTGCCTTGCGCTTAATGTCGAATCCAAACTCTCCTCTTTGGCCGCTTGCTCCTAGCTCTTTGTCCTTCTTCTCAAAACAACAAAGAAGGAAACTACAAGAGGCATGCAATCATAACTGGTTCATGGATTAGTGTAAACCAAACATGCAATCATCACAATACATAATTGAAACAAGAGCACATAGAAGAACCTCAATAGCTTTTATTAATGAAGAAATAAAGGTTCTGAGAGGATTAGAACCATTGCAGGCTCCAACCCAGCAACGCCTCCCAGCAGAAAGAATTGCTCTTCTTCACCTCTCTCAAACAATCACCCAATAACTCAAGAATGAAACCAACAGCATATCATTACTTTGCACAAAATTCCAGCCCCCCGAGCTCATAGGAGAGAGCTCAATATATAGATGAATTGAGAAAGGATGAGTCAGCTTGCAACTGATGTGTAGCTGCCTTGTGTCCTCTCTCTCTTCAGTTAATCTTTAGTTGATCTTCAGTTCTTGAGTCCACTTGGTGAACCTTGCTTCCACTTGGAGAAACAAAGCCTCTGACTCATCACAAGGCGAAATACCTGATCCAAGTGTCATTTTTGGAATATTCCAAAGCAATGACTCACTGTGCCACATGTCCAAACTCGCCCAGCGCAGGTGGGCTTTGTTCTGCCTGCTTTGCAACGCAGGTACACCATGGAGCAGTTGTGTTTCAGCGCAGAAGCCTAGTGGAGCACCTGCTTTGATTTCAGGATTGCTTGTTTTTGAGTGTTTTCAGGTGGAGAACTGACCTGAGAGTTGTTGGTTTGCTGACCTTGTTCCTCTAGGGGTAGGAACATCATGTTTAGGGAACTTTGGATCCCTTGGATTATTGACAATTCATGCTTGTTGCTGTAAGGCACAAAATTGTCTATAACACTAGTGGGGGACATTCATGTACACCCGCATGCCATTTGGGTTGATAAATGCAGGAGCCACATTCTAGAGAGATATGGACATAGATTTCCTGGGCGAGCAAGATAAATTTGTGGTAGTTTAATTAGATGACATCACAGTCTTTTCTAAGACTGATGAAGATCATATCCTCCATTTAAAGCTTGTTTTCAAGAAGTATAAAAGGTATGGTCTCTCTCTGAATTCGAAGAAGTCTCAGTTCACCCTGAGTGAGGGGAAGATGCTTGGGCACATAGTAGTGCGGGTAGGAGTAAAGATTGATCTTGAACGAATCAAACTCATCAACCTCATTCCCTTGCCTAGAAACAAGAAATAAGTCCAAGCCTTTTTTGCAAGAGGATAAAATTCTTAAGATAATTCATGCCAAACTATGCTAAGTTAGTTAAATGTATCACATATATGCTCAAGAGGGATAATGAAGTTAAGTGGAGCTATACCCCCTTTGATTATTTCACTAAGATCAAGCAAGCTTTGGCTGGGGCCCTAGTGCTAGCTAGCTTTGATTATTCAGTGCCCTTCTACATATTTTATTTTGCATCTCCACATACCATTGTTGTTGTGTAGTTACAAAAAAATAAAGATGGTTACGAGAAGCCTATTGCCTTTTTTAGACAAGTCTTGAGGGACGTTGAGATGAAGTATGATATATTGGAGAAACATGCTTATGCTCTATCCAAGGTGCTAAAGTCATTTCGTATGTATGTGCTGCAATTCAAAATCACAGTATTTGTCCCAACGATGGTAGTCAAAGACATTCTAGTGCAGGGAGACAATGAAGGGAAGAGGGGCAGATGGATAGCTAAAATACAAGAATATGAGCTAGAAATCAAGCCTACCAAGCTCATCAAAGGCTAGGGGTTGGCCAAGATTTTCTCCAAATCCAACTGTCAAGCTCTAGAAATAAGCTTGATCGAAGAGGAGGGCAGCCCAGAGGATGAACAGAGCAGAATAAAAACAACTAAGTAGAAGATCTATTCCAAATATGAGGGATCGCCTATGTATAAGAACATTATTCATTAACTCTTATTACTAATATGCCCATTGGGACTAGATAGATCTAAATACCGGAGTCTAAGATTATAGGCACATAACTACATTATATCTAATGGACTAATCTATTGGAAGGACCCGGTGGGGGTATTGCTGCTAGGTGTGGTTGAGGAAGAAACCCATGAAGTGATTGAGGTTTTCGATGGGGGAATATGTGGAGGACACCACAGTTGGAAGGAAAAAAAACACAAAATCCTCAAGGTAGGATTTTACTAGCCCACACTATTTGGATGTGTTTATTCTCAAGTCAGGTCATGCCAAAAATGCCAACTGTTTTCTAAAATATAGAAATTTTCTCCTCTCCCCCTAATTCTTGTGCATGTAGACGAACCCTTTAGACATTGGGGATTGGACTTCATTGGACAAATCAACCCACCTTCTAATGGCCAACACAAGTGGATTTTAACAGGCACTATCTATTTTACCAAGTGGGTAGAGGCTATCACAGCTAGGAATGCTACTAATTCAATGGTGATAAAATTCACGAAGGAGAACATACTACCTCACCTTGGGCATCCTTTTAAAATAATCACTAATAATGCACAAGTCTTAAAATATTCCAAGCTCACCAAATTCTGCCACAAATTCAACATCATTATTGGACACTCCACTACATACTACCCTCAATGAAATGGCTTGGCCCAGTCTTCAAATAAAATTATGGTGAGAATTCTAAAGAAGACCATGACTAAAAATCAAAGGATCTAGGACTCTCAACTAAATTTTTCTCTGTGGCCTAGCCATGTAACACCCAAAAGATATTGGGAAACCTCCTTTTGAGCTAGTATATGGCAAGTTTGTTGTCTTCCCTATACAATTAGCAATGCCAATATCTAAATTGCTGCAAGAAGCCGAGGAAGAGCCTTGCACCTTGACTAGAAGAATAAATTAGCTGATGGAGCTTCACGAGAATAGAGAGCGGGTGGGGAAAAAACTATCAAACTATCAATAAAGGATGAAATCTATGTTTGACAATAAGGCTAAGGATAGACCTCTTCAGAGAGGAGATTTAGTGATCAGATGGAATGTCACACGAGAAGATAAAGGCAATCTTCGGAAATTCACTCCACTATGGTTGGGCCCCTTCAAGATTGCAAAAGAGAGGAGAAACAACACTTACATGCTTGAAAACTTTGATGGCGAACTATTGGAACTTCCTGTAAGTGGTTAGTTCCTAAAATTTTATTTTCAAAATTAGAGATATCTATCTCTTGTTCATTATAAATATCTAGTGTGTGTTGAAATTGTTATTTGAGTTTTTCATTTTATTATCAAAAGGTCCTTTTTCACAGAATTATATTTTTTTTAAGAACAACTCCATGCCCAATGGAAGGAAAGGCTAATGGTTTACAAGTCCTCAGCACCTTGCTAGCTAGGCACTGTCCCCAGTTGGAGGGAATGTTGTCACTCAATGCATTTTGGATTTCAATTGGTCAACGTTTCCCAAGAGAAATGAAATTTGGAGCCATTTTCCCAAGCCACAAAAGATATCAAAGCTCAATCACCCCCTTCTAATGCCTAGTGCTCAGAAAATTCTTTCCAATGGTATATAGAAGTCCAAAAATGGACTCCTAAAACACCAGTTAAAGTACTTTTAAGATTACCATGGAAAAACCAAGAAATTGAAGAAAAATGGCTAAGTATGAGAAAAAATCCAGCAAATCAGTTGTAATCATAGGCCCGCAGTCACAACGAACCCAAAAGAATTTGTAGGGGTCGATATGTGACAAAGTGCTACACTGTCGTGGGAGGGCCGAAAGAGTTCAACACAAAAGAGGTGGGAAAAACAAGTCTAGGCCACCCCCCTTGTCTGTGCACCACGTGGCGGGTTACCACATCCTGACGACCCTGTATCCCGCAATATCTATGGATTGGTGGGGTTTTTACACTTTACAACCTTGTGGGAGATGATATCTCGATGCAATAAAAAAGTTCCAAGTGAGAGACAAAAAATTATAGCACAGGGATTGGTGGATCCCCTTCCTCTCTCCTCCGAGGGGCCACGTGTCACTCTACTTGCAAGTCCTGCATCCTACATCTTGGTGACCCTGCAGTCCCATAGTTACAACAAAATCCAAAACCTTGTGGGGTGCCGATATTCCGATATAGAGCCAAATCGATGGGGAAGTAGTGATTTTGAAATACAAATGAAATGGCTGCAAAACATGGCTTGGTCAGCCTTTTTCTCTCTCCTCCACAAAGCCACTTGGCGGCCTGTGATTGGTCCACTGAGTTGACATGGAAGCTGACATCACCAATGACGTGGTGTGTACGGAGGATGACATGGCAGGTAGACATATGTTACTCATTTTTTGCATTTGTAGGGGTCCTATGGGGATTTTTCTAGATGCCATGTGTCACCACTCACATGGTTACATGTGGCAGTGATGACCCCAGGAGGTTCATCGCAATCGACGATTGACGATCACACAATGTAAATCTTCTCTTCCACCATGTTTCCTCCTCGACTGTGATTGCGATAAGGGAAAGGACCCGCCCTAGATGTGATAGGTGATGTGTTTTATTGTATAAGGACCTTGCATCCGGACTATCGACGCACTCCAAAGAAAATGGTAAGGGACGTTCTCCTCTAGCATGTGATTGTGATATACAGGAACTCCCTCCAAATATCATAAATGATTAAGGCATGGTTTATAGGGACCTTGCATCTGGATTGTCGGCCCGTGCCAAGGAAAAAGTGTGGACCAGTAAAACAGTGTTCAATCACTGATATGCGGGAGAAATCGATAATAAAGGAAAAGGCCTCTAGACACAGGTCCAAGGGCCTTAGCACTTGACATCTGAGCGCCAGTTCCCAACTCTCATTCGTATGAGGAAAAGCACACGAAGGGCTACGAAAAGGGGGGCTCAAGGGGAAATCCAAGAAATGCCTGTTTTCACCCATTTTAAAGGAAAAATCCCATGCCCGTGTGACTGTGTTGTTTCCATGGAATGCAACTCACCCACCATGTCAAGGCACTAGTTGTGTAGTATAGAGGCTTAATGGGTGGATGGGCCAGTAGCTAGGAGACTTTAAGGGAGCATGGTGCAGTGATGGAGTGGTACACGAGATTCAGGAGGATTAATGGTTCAACATGGGGCCTCGTCCCTATGCACAACAAATGACTACAAAGGAAAGCGCTTTAAGTTGACCCAACCCCCATTCACATAACAAGGAATCTTAGCAGTAAAGGAAGAAGCGACGGGAGCAGTTGAGTATCACAAGAGGCCATACCATGAACAAATTAAAGTTTGAGGCCGATGCGATCACACGATGGTCACAAAGACTTTCATTTATTGTTTTGTATGGTTATTTACATAGTTTTGTCCTATAACATGCCTTCCTTCCAATGAGGCTTTCATTTCTATAATACATTTTTGGCCACAGAGCCATTCAAGACTGATATAGCTAGTCAACATGAGAGTTGAGTCTAGGGATAGATATTTTTGTTGTAATGTAGATTCTTGCTCCCCTCTGATAAATAGGGGAAAGTAAGACTTAGTTCAGGTTCATAAATTCTAGAGAAAACACTACATGTTATAATTTCAGGTTGTATTTCCTTTTCAATACAGATCTTTTTAGAATATCAAGGAAACAATGGTGATTCCCTCTTCAAAGGATTACAATATGTGTTCCCCTTTTTCCAACTCATTTTATGTTCATGCTTCTTCCCCTAATTCATGTAATTGTTGTTGCTAGATGTGTTTCAAGCTCCCTCATAGATTCATTAATATCTATATGTTAATGCAAATTCCTGTAGTTGTTTTACAAATTCATTTTTTTCTAAACATTGTTTATGTATATGCCTATGATGACTATTGGGATTAGATCTTTAAATCTGTAGCACATGAATCATAGCTTTCAGTTCTCCCTTCATTCATAATTTCTACTTGTAACCCAAATAAGTATAGAAATCCTTACTGCCCCAAGCTCTGTGTGTTGAAAATAGAATTATTGATGCCTTATGCTCTATGTGATGGGTTACTCTTCTCTCTTATCTTCTCTCACCCACTCTGCAAAATATTATTAAGGTGTAAGACCTTGAAGCTCTTGGCCTCCACTATTTCTATGCTTATTTATGAGATTTGATCTAGTGAGAAGTATCACAAATCTATGTTTTGTTTCTTTGGATTAGTGAACCAACCTACTTCCTATGTACATATTTATCCATAGATCATAAGTGTTGTCTCTAGTTTCTTGTAAATCATTTGAGGCACACCATTTTAGATGTACCCATGCACTGGTCTTGAAGCAATCCAAGGCTGTCTTTGGGAGATACAACACATAGATAAGGCAGTGCCTTTCCATAAATTTATTATTATATGTCATATAATAGCTTATAGTATCACTTTCTTTCAGAAAAGACAATGAGCAACATATAATAACAAATTGTGCTTGTATAAACATCATGTAGACTTGTGTCTCTAATAAGTATCCTAAAAAGAGAGAAACAAACAACATATTAAGACAATATGGTAGTTATGTTATATAATACAATTAACCAAAAACACCATAATGTAGATCAATCCACCAGATACCTATCCATGAAAGGATGATGATGAAAAACATTGTAGAATTTATTCAACTTCTCCATAATTGACCAAAACCCAAGATCCATTGTTATTACCTCTTTTGATAGAGCGTCACCAACAACAACATTTAATTCCATATAGATGTGCAATATTGAGACAATGTTGAAGAGAGTTTTTAACCTATTGATTTCTATCACAATGGGAAGCAAGCATAGATTATGGCATTGATAGTATCCATTAATCCAATTGAACACCAATTTATAAACACCATAAACATGAAGGATTGTAAGATCAATCTCAGGAGTATGAATCTAAAGAAGATTCAGCCAACAACTCTTCATAATTGTTTGTTCCACCACACATACCCATTTTCAACTTGTAAATATGTGTCTCATTGAGATGAAGAAGAGTCCTTCCTCCAGATGAATGAATAAATCCACCATACAAAATGTCAGGGTATTGATTTCTTGATTGTGACCCCAAAGATATCTCTAGGATATTATGAAGACTTTGGCTTAGGGAGGTTAAATCTATTCCTTTTCTAGATAAAATATCAAGTAGGAACCTTATTATCTAGTAAGCACCACATGAACAATCAATTTTTTGCTGGAATTTTTAATCTCCATAGAGATTTCCACCATCGAACTTGATGCTCTATAAAATGGTCAACAATAAGGAAGGAATTTCCTTATTTTGGAGTATAACAACCATTCATTGAATGACTCCAAACCAACTCATCCTCATCCTCATTAAGTCCTATATTGATTTTGGCTAGTGCCCTGATATAACTAGTCCATATAGCACTATATGCTTGTGGAAGTCCAAGATGATATGACTAAATCCACCTTTGTGGTCTCAATAGATTTACTTCCCTCCCCACAATCTGTGCCAATGTAAAGAAATACCCTATCCTATAGCCAATTAATAAGATCCACAAGTAATCTAAAAAACTCATTGCAATCGAACCAAAGATAAATACCTATCCTGAGGCATGTTTCATCACCAAGCTTCCATAATAGACCATTCTCAATAGTGGGGAAGGAATAAATAACAAATTTCCAAATTATTGAACAATTTTGCACAACTTTGTTTGGTAAACATATCCATTCCTCTATGGAGATAGGGTGTAGATACTTTTGGGTAACGACAGTAGACCAAAGACTTGAGGTGAAAATGAGTCTCCAACCTACTTTAGCGGCTAAAGAATTTGAGAAAAGAGGTAAATTATTTAACCCCCAACCTTGCTAGGCCTTTGGGAGGGAAATACAATCCCATTTAACAAAAAGAAAAGTGAAACTATATGATGAATCAACCCATAGAAACTTGTAGTATATTCTCCTCATATCTTTTAAAATTACCTTAGGGATCCATGATAAAGCCATCCAAGAAAATGGAATGGCTTCCAAGAGTGATTTTACTAGTACCAACCTACCGACTCTTGATAACTAACAAAGGATCCATATGAGCCTCTTTATAGTTTGGCTTGTTGGTTGGTGGAATTGTAAATTCAATTCACAACATTTACTTATCAAACCAAGGCCTCATAGACTTCGAGGCATATCACAATTTATGCCTAAGGTTTTGGAATTTTTTTGTAAATCTTATCTCTATCCCAACAATTAAATTACTGAAGTTCAAAAATGCTTCAAATAAATCCTTGACTTCTATTCTTGCATTGTTTACACAGTAACACTAGAACCACTCCCAGAAATTGGATCTCCACAAAAGAATAATCAGAATCTTCAAAAGAATCTCATACCAAATCAAAATAAATCAATACTTTAATAGCACAGTCAACTAAATACAAGTGTTGTTCCTATGCAACCATTTGAAATAGTATGTTCATGTACTTAAGACAGAATTTGTTCTTGCACTCTCAAACAAATCTATTCCTGCACTATGTGACAAACTAATCACTCTGGTGTGAAGGTAAAAAAATCTCAACTTAAAGGTGCACTCTTAGATTCAACACACACTAACTCAACAATCAAATCTTGAGTTGGAATAATGAAATTGAATTAAACAATGAAATAAATAAAAAAAGATATATCTCACACCTGTGCACACAACATAAAAGAATTTCAGTCAAATTAAATCACTCACTGCCCCTATTTTAATCGAAAAACTCTTTCATAATCAATCAGAATTTATGCAAAATGATACTATGAATCACCTTAAGCTTAAACTGATAACTCAATAATAAAGGAAACTCTATTCATATATTGAATATCTAAAGGCATATGTGTTATTATCCTAGGTTTCATGAAACCAATATTATTGTGTATCATTCAAATCATAATATTTTCATAAAAATAATAGCCCTCTTACCAATATATAATTTCATACAGGAGTCACTAGGGTTTTTAACATGATCCCATAGTCATCAATCATGCACAAGGAACAATACTCAATATGAACCAATTAAATGAAAACTTTTATATTCAGTTGTGAAACAAATTATTTAATGTAGAAAGGATCATCTTCACATCATCCCAATCTACAGGGCTTGACTTCAAATAAATAGAACTATTGTGAATCTAAAGCTAAGATTTGAACCTTGGTTAATGAAACAACTTCAAAAATAAAGCTGCTTTTCAGATCTGAATCATCATTATTTCACATATACAACATGCATGATTTTTGAACATCCCATTCAAGAAGTAATTAATTAAAAAGTAAATAAACTTCAGATACAAACTACTTTCATTTCTCAGGAAAAGAAAACATAAGGTCCCTTTTTTTGCACACACACCTAACATAAGCAATTGAAAGAATACACAATTACTCACACCAACTTCAACACATAAAACACCACATAGTGAAATAATTTGAGGGAGAACGTGTTGGGTTGGTTGGGCCCTAGCCAACTAAATCATTTGCCTTGGAGAAAAGAAATTAACTTATGTGGGACAAATTAAACATCTATATAAGAAAAAAATAATTTCATGAACCTGGCATTAAGCTCCTTTCATTGATAAAAAAAAGTCTCTACTCAATACATTCAGTAAAATGAAAAATCCGGCTCCAGAGGAATTTATGGTGATACAAGCCTTAAAAATATCAAAACCACAACTTTTACATAGTATCACTAACATCTCTATTCCTACAACTAAGTATATATACATCTTGAAAATTTTCCCAACCATGTCAAACTAGTTACAAAATATATTTGGATACCAATTGACTTCTATCAATAGAAACCCTTGCATTCTTTTGTTGCGCTCGAACCACTTGCAAGAGGCAAATGAACAAAATCATGCTAAAGACCAGGGGTATAATTATGCAGCTCCTCCTTAAAATATCACATCAGCTAGCTTCTCAAATCCAATGGTCTCCCTTCTTTGGTGCAGGAACCGAGATTAGTGCAGGAATCTCAGGATATGATCTTCTTGTACTGCAATTCTTCATATAAAATAAGTAAAAACTACTGCAAGACATCTTTTAGATAATACGTTGGTAATGTTTTAACTAAAATATTAATCTAACTAACCCTTTTAATATAGGTAAGAAACATTTATCCATTAAACCCAAAGAAACATAAAAAGGTCAAAAATATTTGCATGGAGGCTTGTTTGACTTGTAAAATAGAGGTTAAGGCAAGAGTTTTCGGGTAAACATTAGAAAATTTATAGGGCCTAACATTCCCCAAAACTCATATTGTTGTGTGTCCTCACACATCTCACTAACCTCTATAAAAAAAAACGTTGAAATCATGTCTCCTCATTTCTGGATTTGAATATTAATTCTTGATCATTCAACTTGGATATTGTTTACTTGTATTTTGAGCCTTCTTGCATGGGTTTTCATGTAGAACCTTTGAATCCTCCATTTCTTAACTTTTTCCTTTAATTTAGCCACCTCTAAAAGAAATTCTTCATTCCTAGTTGTTAGTGTGGCATTCTGAGTTTTTATGCATTTATTCAAAACCTCCAACTCCTGGACCTGTTGTTTCAACTCCTAATTTTCCTCTGCCTTCTTCTCACTAGGTGCATCAGGGATAGACTCCTTCAATTATATTTCCTTTTTCTCATGACGTCCTCTATGTTTCTTCATATTTTTTATCACAGATGCAATAAGTATACAATCCTCATGCTCTCTCCCTTATGTTCCTGAATTTCTTTGGCAATCACCTTCTGCCTTTTAAATTTCTTCATCATAGATATGAGAGGAACATCATCCTGGTAATAGGGATACTCAACACTACCTCCCCTGGTAGTAGAGAAATATTTCCTTCATCAAACCTGTCCTTCTTTCTGCACAGTGAAACCATGTCACCAACCATTCCATCATTTCCTCCACTAGTCTCTAGTGGGGGCTCTCCCACAGAAGCAACATCTAATTCAAAATCTTGAATAACTTCTACTTCAGGAAAACCAAGAGGCTTTAATATCTTCCCACGAGAGGAATCATAACTTTTTTTCAATAAATCTCTTGTTATTCTTTAGGGTGGTTTTGACACCACAACTTCAGGTGTCATGATTTTCTTTGTTCCCTGACTCTTTTCCTCTTGTTGTTCTACTTGCTGAGGCCGAGTAGTTTTAGATTCTTTAATTTTTTTATAATTTTCTCCTTGTTGTTGTTCTTCTATCTGAAGTTTATTACTCTTATCCTCTTTAAACTTCTCATTCTTATCTCCCTGCTTGATCTTGGTATTAATAATATTCCTTATTTCTCCATTATGATATAGTTTGAGAAAAAATTCCTAGGTAAAACCATGATTTTCCAATTCCTCACTGATTAGAATTTTTATCAACCCATAATGGCACAATTTGTAGCCTACCTAGTCTTTCGAAGCTTTCTGGACACTCCTAGACATCTTGGCTAGGCTCTTTAATAGAAAATATGGGAAATTAATTAGTTTACCAGACTCAAAGTGCATCAAGGGATGTATGTGGTACAATTAGGTCATGGAGTACCTACCTTCACAAGTCAGGAATTTCTATAAAATGTATAAAAAATGTTGCCATTTCTCAATCATTTCATTCCTTGCCACCCCTTTCTTCCAGTCAACTGTGCATCCTTTCTTTGCTAAAAACCTACACCAGACTCCCGTCGCTACCTCACCTTTCTTAAAACATTGTTCCACTATAACAGGTAGCTCAGCTGCTTGAGAAATGAATTTCCCTATCAATTCGAATCTTAGTGAACCTATAGTCACCCTCTTCCCATTAAAAGTATATGCAACATCCCTGGTGACACTTGAGCCATAGCCATTGAACTTGTGCAGGAAGGGAATCCATCTCGCTTCCTACAAAATGGCAATGATCACCTCATATACTATCCTCCCTTCAATTTCTTTGACAAGGAATAGTTCGATTCACTAGTGTCATGGTGCTTACGATGCCAATTCAGTCGGCAATCTTACAATTTTCACAATTCAAATACCTTCACACTTGCATTCATAGATGGCATAAAATCACAGTGAAACTCAAATAGTTGAATAATAAATTCACTTCAAGGCTCACATGGTTCCTATACCATGAATTCATTGAAAGACAAGCTCCTCCCACTTCCATATTCGTGCACTAACACGTCATGCTTAACTCAAGATAGTAGTTACGACCCTCGAGGTATGGGGGTTTGATTAGAAATAATGAATTCGACAAGGTTCCAAATTAGGCATACTTCAATGATTAGCATCGACATTTGAAAGATAACAGTCCTATAGGTAACAACTCATATGCATATAGATTTAGGTGATTCGATAGCGGCATATCTTCACATGATGGGAAAGGAAATTTGTTCAATGGTGACCTTAAAACATAAGGACAAGGATAGTGGTTAATCATCCATTCATGCATTTCGACCTTAATAATGATATTCTATGGAGTTGGATGCTATTATAACGATAAAAATGGCAATTATATTTTATATTGTTTTTATGCTAACCATTCATATTTCTTCAGAACCCTTAACAATAATGGCCACTCTATAGATGAAGGTTTAGGTACTCATACCCAGTACAAGGTCATCATTCTGTCATTAAAAATAAAAATGACCCATACTTATACTTTATTAAAATCAATTCATTATAAGGAAGGTTCCATTATTGTCATAAAAGATCGACCCATGTTGTACTGTAACAAAAAAAAAGAAAGAATTCTCACACTGTGCCAATACTCTAAAAATGATTCCTACAATGTGTTATGAGAAGTTCTAGCACTGTAATAATAAAAGTAATTCTTGCACTTACATTTATAAAAAAAATGGACTCCTATACCATAATGACCAATAATTTTTCACTTGAAAAATTTAGTTGGACTGTATAAAAATTGCAGAGTTAGGGAGCATGAATCATCAGGATCAAGTGTTACTATGTTTTAGTACTAGAATATACAAGGCTTCAAAGATGTCAGAACCTAAAAAATAAGAGGGGAAAAATAAGTGGGATAGGGATATTACATAATAAAACAGAAGGAAAATAATCCTGGACACTTAGAATAAGGTGGAGTGATCCAGGGGGAAATAATAAAGAGGGACATGGGTGAAAAAAGTAAGGGTAGAAGAGGGAAAAATAGAAGTGGGAACATGGAATTTAGTAGAAGAAGAGGGAGGGCACCATTATATATTAATGAATAAAGACTGAATCAGAGGGAAATTTTAGAAGAGGAAAAGGAAGAAAGACAAAGTATCCACCTTAAATGGTTGATGCCTCCACGAATTAATTCTGCAACTTGTGTGAATCAATTGACCAGAACAGGACTTTCTATGCCACCTGCATAAAATTTGGACGTGCCACCTACCCTGAAATTTTATAAGGGCGATGTTTCTATTGATTCTTTCTGTTGCGACTAGAAACTCCTATTGAAACTTGTCTCTTCTTAGAAGTAGGTTAGTCAAGCATATTAATTCCATATTGCATCCCATTTTATTAGGAAAGAATCTTCCCACCAGCAAGTTGTTTTCAAGTAGATCCTTACACAATTGCACCAGTAAGCTGGTTTTCAAAGTCATGTGTTATTTTTATTTTCTTATGTTTTATTTTATTTTTTGTTTCCTATTTTATTTTAAATTATTCTAGGAAAAGAGAAAATAAAAAGATACTCACATCAGGCTGGTATTCTCCCCTACGTACCTTCTTCATATATGAATGTTGTTGCACTTGTTGCATGAAATCTTCCTTGGCAGTGGCTGAAGATACACTCTAAGCCTATGTCCATTCACCAAGAAAACGATAACCTATCCATAAATGGTTTTTATCTCCACTGCTCCATTCTCAAAAACTTTGACTACTTCATATGCTCCCAACCATCATGTATGAAGCTCACCCTTAAAAATTTTAAACTTTGAATCGTAGAGGAGTACCCAATTACCTGGTTGGATTTGCTTTTTCTTGATCAAGTTGTCATGCCATTTACTGCATTATTCCTAAATCAAGGTATTTTTTTAAAAAACATTCCTTCTTATCTCATCAAGTTCATTTAATTTCAAAAGGCACTATTTTTGTGCCTCTGAGAGATCTAGTCCTAACTGGACTGTAGTTCTGAAGGTCCTAATATGGAATTCTATCAGCAACAATACTTGTTTCCCGTACACCAACTTATAAGGTGTGTGAACTATGTTTTTCCTCCAAGTAGTTCTATATGCCCATAATGCTTCTAGTAATTTATTTGCCCAATCCTTTCTATGGAGATTTACATTTTTTGTGAGGATGGATTCAATCACCTTATTTGTAGACTCTACTTGGCCATTTCCCTGTAGGTGATACGATGTAGACTTCCTGTGCTGAATCATATATTGATCTACAATTACTTTTACCATATCAGAAACAAATTGAGGTCCATTGTCAGTAATAATCTCACTTGGTACACAAAATCTAGTAAAAAGTTCAGTAAGTAAAAATTCAACAAGAAATCTTTCAGTAGCATAAGAAACAAAGTTAGCTTCTACCCATTTTGTTACAAAATATGTACAAACCAAGATATGTCTTTTATTTAAAGTTGTTGGGGATATAGGTCCCATAAAATCAATGGCCCATTTTTCAATGGGATCTAACATGATTTGCAGGCATAAAGGCACTTGATTGGCTTGACCGGGTTGGACCATTCACTGACAACTATCACAATTCTTAACACACTGTTTGGCATCCTTAAACAAGGAAGGCAAAAAGTAGCTAGTGTGAAGAATTTTATATGTTGTTCTCTTGTTAGCAAAATGGCTCCCACAAGGCTCATCATGGGCAGATCTCAAGATATCAAACACTTCATCTTCTCTTATACATATATAGATTATAAGATTAGGTCTAGTCTAGAAAAGATCTCCTTGAATCTAGGTGTATGAAACACTATTCTGAATAACCCTCCACCTTTCTCTAATGGATAGGTTTGGTGGTGTTTTTCCCGTGACAAGGTAATTTCCAATGTCAACAAACCAAGGGGAGTTTTTTGAAACAGAAAAAATATGTTCATAAAGAAATGAATCATCTACATGAATTTCTTTACCAATATTATTCAATATAGAAAGGTAATGAGCTACTACATTTAATTTTCCCTGCCTATCAATAATCGTAACATTGCATTCTTGTAGTAGAAGAAACCACCTAGTTATCCTACCACTAGTTAATGTTTTTTCATCAAATATTTATAGCAGAGTGATCAATGTGTATAAATACTTCATATCATGTAATATAGTGTTTGAATTTGTTAATGGAAAAAACCATAGCTAAAACCTCTTTCTCTATTAATGTGTAGTTAAGTTCATAAAATGAAAAGATTTTATTAATGAAGTAGATGGCATAGGATTGTTGATTTTCTTCCTGTCCCAATGTTGCACCAATGGCAGTATCTGAGGCATATAAGGATATATGGAATGGAAGGGACCAATCAGGTCCCCTCAGGACTGGTTCCTGTACTAATTTATCCTTCAGATTCTCAAAACCTCCCTATAAAGCCTCGGTTCAAGAGAAATCACTAACCTTAGCTAATAATTAAAAAATAGGGGTAGTTATACTAGAAAAAAATCTCAATGAATCTTTGGTAATAACCAACATGACCCAATAACCACCCCTGATTTGCACATCAATCTACATTTCTTGTCACTCAAAGCAAGGCGAGCCTCTTAGCACCTATTTACTACCTTCTTTAAATTTTGAAGGGCTTCCTAAAAATAATCACCAAATACTGAAAATTCATCCATATAAACCTATACACAGTTGAGGTCAGTAAAGATATCTAAGAATTCCCTTTGAAAAGTGGTCAGAGCATTACAAAGTACAAAGGGAAGTACTCGGTAAGAAAATTTTCCCTAAGTACAACTAAAGATAGTCTTTTCCTGATCTTGAGGTGTGATTCATATTTGGTTGTCACCATTGAAGCCATCTAAAAATAAAAAGTACTTTTTACTTGCAAGGGTATCTAGTACCTGATCAATGAAGGGAAAGGGAAAGTGATCCTTGAGAGTGGATTTATTAATTCTATCTAATCAATACAAATTCTCTATCTCTCATCTTTCTTTGGGACTATTACCAATGGAGATATCCACTGGCTATCATATATAGAATATATAAAATCAACATATAAGAGTTTTGGGAGTTCTTATTTAATAACATATCTTAGTGCAGGGTTCATTCACCTTTGGGGTTGTCAGACTAAATGGACACCCTCTTGAATATAAATATGATGAGTACAGGTTTCAGGAGGGATGCCTCTCATGTCATCTTAACTCCAAGCAAAGGCATCAATATGTTCTCACAACAAGCTCACAAGCTTCTTCTATCGGGATGGGTCTAGGTATAACCAATATGTAAGGATTTTCTTAGAATCACCTCAACAAGAGTAGTTTTAGACTTGTGAACATATATTGTAGCCATTAAACTATGTAATGATGATGATGACAATTGGGGATTACAATTTTCCTAAAAACTTGGACTGAAAATTGGATGAAGTGATTCAAAATTATGTACAGTGTCTGAGTTATCTAGAAAATCTCGAATCACACTCTCCTCAGTCAACTCAATATACTGATGAATCATATAAAGGGACTAATTTTCATCGTCACTACTATCATAATCCAACCACAAGATATCACAAATCTCTTGGATAGATCTATCAAGTGGGTATAAGGCGATCTTCTTCCTAGCATACCCATAGGAAATATACATGTCGTTGGAGAAAAAACATATATAGGTATCTGTTGTAGCAAGCCATGGTCATCCCATGATCAATGGGTATCCCCTAATAGGATTCTTTGGTTGCAATGTAATGAAATTTGTGGGGTACTCCCATTAATCAATTGAGACAACCACATCATATAACACACCTTATGGATTGGTTTTAGACCTATAAGCAAGTTCAAGCATAGTGGGGGTAGGACAGATGTGAGTCAACATAAATTGATGCATGATTTGCTTAGTCATGACATTAATAGCTTCTCCAAGATATATTATCACATTGGTAACGAGGCTTCCACCTATCTAAATAGAGACAACTGGGTTTCCAGGATCAATATATCTTTCAACTTGAATACATCATGTCATCAACTCAACTGCTCTTCCAGCAAACTAGATAGTGTCAGGATCAACTCTCTTCCTTCCTAGTTTTTTAAGACAAAACTCCCTCAAAATTTTGGTACAAATAGGAATCTCTTGTATATCCTACAATGGAGGAAACTTTATACAAATATTCTTCAACTCTGAAGCCAAGTCATACTCAAGGATGGGGTCAACCTTCTTCACAACCAACCTCTCTAGAAATAGGGGTTGGTTCAAATAAGAAGGTAAGGATTATGAGTGTATGTGAGTAGGTAGAGGGACAACATCATTGTTTGATAGATTAGGAGTTTCCTCCTTGGTTTTCTCCTCAATTATTATTTTCAGTTTTTTTTTCTTCTATTTTTTTAATGAATTTTCCACCCTTCCCGATCTCTATTGGAGGTCATTGGAACCAACTTGCATGGTATGATAAATATGGAAAGGGAGAAGTCCAACGAAATGAATCATCTATACCACTTTATAGTTTGGGTTGGGTATAGGATGCACTTACAATTGAGGTGGCTGAAATGGTGGTGGAAATGGCAGTGGTGGTGGCATGGGTTGTGTCTGTTGAGGCAAAGTCACTGGTAGTGTAGGTTGTGTCATAGGGTAAGGTGCATACAATGTAGGATATGCATGTGTAGGCATGTGGTAATAATAATGAGAGTGTGGTGGTCTCCTCCATCCTTGTTGCCAAGGGGGAGGAGGAGAATGCCCATACTGAGAATGATACCCATGCTTCCAAGAATGAGGATAATTCTTGTTTTGAAAAGAATATTGTGGTGCATTATAACTAGGAAAATATGTTGCATGTTCAGAAATCATACCTGTACTTACCTATGGTCGTGACTTTTGTGCCCCCATAGCATGCAATGACTTGGGTACTAAATTCTCTCCATCAAATATTGTCTTCAATCCTGGTATGGATGGAAATTCCTCGGTAGGATTCTTACCTGCACATATTACACAACTATTAGAACCTTTGACATCTGCAAGAAACTCACGTAAAATATGTTTTTTCCTACATTTTGGACAATAAATGGATAATATTTCTTGTTCTTATACTATTTTTTTCTAAAATTTTAGAGAATCTATCTATTTACTAACATTATTCATAATTTTAGTTTCATATTATTCATTTTATTTTTGAAACCAATAATCATAGAATTTGTAGATCCAAATTTGTTGTTCCTATAATTTCTTTTGATTCCCTTACCAGATCTAGATCGATTTCATGCAAATTTCCTGCACAAGTCACAAATAAAATCAAATGAATTCTGGTCAATGTCCCCTTGCCCTAACAGGTTCAAATTATTCCTAGAATCATCAAAAATCCCATATATATACAAGGTTCTAACTGTGCCCATATCAAACTTATGCTTTGACCTTTGAAGGATATATAAAAATATCTCTAAATAATCCTCCAAAGTTTCATCATCACCCTGTGCAATGGTAAATATTTCATCCTGCATTTCTCTTGTTTTGCAATATTCATGATATTTAGTCAAGAAAACCCTCTTCATTTTCTCCCAAGAAGTAATATTGTTTCCTCCCAACCCCATGAACCAACATAATGTTGAGTCCTTAAGGGTTGTAGGGAAAAGATTTAGCTTCTAGGCATCTAAATAATAGTCATAAATTCTACAAAGTATATCGAAATAAAATAGAAAAGAGTTAGGATATTCATGCACCTTACCATGAAAGTGTGGAAGAATGGAAGGTGGAATATTTTTCATTTGAACAGTTAAATTTGAGTCCACAATTGGAAACCTAAAAATGGATTGTTATTCTAGTGGTTAGTTCTCACGCATACCTTTACCATGCACTTATTCATTATCTGCCATCTTTCATCCCCCAAATAGACCACTTCTTGTAAACTGTGAGGGATGATTGTTTCTGATTTAACTTCTCTGTCCAAACAATCTCCTTCTACCCTTCTACTGGCTATGAGATTCTTGCACTATTGTTTCCAAAGTCTAGGTAAAAGGTACCGATGTGATTGGTCTATGTCTACTTGGAATTGTCGCCTACAATAGAAAGCCCATCATGAGAAAAAAAACTGACTTATCGATATTTCCTCCTCCCTTATTGGGCTTTAGACCCCTACCTCTCCTAGTCATGCATTTTAAAAAGAAATCAAATAAGATATAATTAACATAATTGTGAGAATTCTTGTTGGAACAATTCAATTCAAATTCAAATTTAATGTTGTAGTGAATTCAAAAAATATGTCTACAACACTATAAAAATCCTAGTGAAAAGTTCATGTAATAAAGGTTAATAAAGGAAAAATACGACCATGATTAACAGATACTTATTCCAACCTAAATGTTGGGCAAATATATCCTAGTCAACATCACTAAATGTGTGTTTTGGCTAATGAAAATTGACAAAGGCTAAGGCAAAGGAATTAAAAGGAAAAAAGGCATTTTGGCACATTTATTTATGAAAATAAAGGAAATTAGGAGAAACGTAAGGTGAAAGTTCATAGGTTGCATGTGAGTAGGAAATTGAAGGAAAATAATAGAAAATGTAGAAATTAGAGGCCTCATGCATAAAAAGTCTTATGAGGATTAGTTCAAGGGTTTTTTCAATTCAAGTTTGGAGCCCTCTCATTATTCTTTCTCTCTCACTCTTGGTCACTTAGATTTTTCTTGGGACACTCTAGTTTGGAGCAAGGAAAGGAAAAGCAAGCAAGGATCAAGGAAGGAAAGTAGGATCAAGCAGATTCAATAGGAATACTTGTAGGTAACCTTTTTCATGTGTGATTTCCTAGCTAGTTTGCACATGCATGGCTTTACATTCTGGTGTATGGTTCTCGTGTTGTCGATGGCATGGTTTTTCCTGGTTATGACAGTGGATTTCAGGCTAGCCTTTCCTTTTTTTGTATGCCATGGTGTTGGGATGTTTATTTTGGTTTTTGATCTTTGGTTTTTCGAATGGATTTCAGAATCCAGAGTGGAGGTGGTCTCAACTTCCATTCCCAAAGGCATAGGAATCCCTTACCGGTTTTGGTGGGATGCATGGTAAAGGTCTCGATTTAGGGCCTAGTGATTTCAGTTTGGATTCTAGTAAAGCCTGAGAGACAAGGAGATGGAAAATTCCTCAAGGATAATGATGGATTCCAAATGGCATTCCAAGTTCTATCTGGTTGTGATTGAAGCACTGGTTTTGGTGTGCTCACGATTTGATGAGGGTGGAGGTGGTTTAAACTTTGGATTACCTTAGTTGTTCCTGGATTGGTTCTTGAATGAGATCCCACATTCATGCTTGGAATATGGCACAGGGGTGACTAGTCGAAAGACAGATTTGGTTCAGCCATGTCCATGGTCGAGTGGCACGTGGAAGTCCTGAACCTGGTTGGATTTTCCTATCATTAATAAAAACTAAGTTATCTGTGATATTTACATGGTTTTATGATGGTTATAAGTATGGTTAAATGACTGGTTCATGTCATGGTTATTTCATGTATTTACTTGTAACTGTTAAATGGATGGATGAAAGACATAATGTACGAGTTAGTAGTTCAATGGAGAAGGAGGTGATCCTTTTGTTTATGTTTCATAATTTTTTCAGTCATTTCTGCTCTTTCCTGTATCCTAGACCTGTAGGTTGCATTGATGCCAAGTGTTTGATAGAATGTTAGTCTCGGTTGGGGATACTCATGCCTAGTCCTAAGGTTGATTTTGATTGATAAACATTGTTATCATGTATTTAATGAATTTTGAAGGTTGTATAAAGTTTTGGGTAGAGGTTTGGATTCTGCGCTAGAAAAGTGGCTCAAATTTTGGGGTTATTGGCACAGAACTGGCAATTTGGTCCAAAGTCGCTGGCAGGTAGACCTGTGTGAGTGACTTTAGGTTGTTGGTCGCTCCCTTTCCCATAGCATGATAATGACTATGGCCTAATATATCCAGGACAATAGTGGGACCAGGGGACATATTTTATGAGTGTCGGACTTGTCTCCTAAAGGTTTTGTTGATGATGGAAAACTGTGTGAGATGTTCGATTAATTACATTTCCATAAGGTCACCAAGGATATTGAATCCTTATATTAATCTCTCTCATCACAAGTGTTCCCGGTTGGTTAGCTGCTTGGGTGGACCTAGGAGGAGGGGGTGTTATTGATTGGTATCAGAGCATGATTCACTCATCAGACTGGACGGATGGTGTGCATTGGTCAGGCATGCATGTTAGTTGCATGTGTGTCTCTTACACTTGTGTTCCATGTGCTTGCTGCATTGCATCATTTTGATCATGGTTGTAGTAAGGTGATCATGAGGAACTTGATGTGATTTTGTGGAATGTAACATCAAAAGTATATGACTGGTTACTTGATTATATGTAGCTTGATTAAGTCCTTGTATGATAGGTTACATTCTTGGTTCTTTGATTGCATGTATCAGTCTTGTAGGTTGGTTACAAGAATTGATTTCTTATTCTCAACTACATGCGGTTATGTGTATGTGTAGTTGATGAGGCATTGCTTATGCATGTTGATGGTTGCATGTGGCAATGTGTACAATGGAATAATAGTTGTTGTCATGCATAAGGTCATAGCATGGATTGTTGATATGGCCTTGTGTTGATGACTGGACCCTACCTAGAAGGATGTTTATGTGTTTATGCATTTATTCAATAGATGTCTATATTTTATTATGATTATGTTATATATGTATCATGTTGATTTGATGATATTGCAGACAAGGTATCCTCCCAGAATTATGCTAAGGTACGTTGGTTTAATGTATTGGTTTACCTGACATAGTAGGTCTTGCAGGAAAGAGATCAAATGGCTAGAAAAGTGGTAGACTACATATTATCTCCCTATGCATCATATGAGAAGCATGGTGTGGGGCATTCCTCTTATTTTGCAGACACATTGAGAATCTTGTAGGAATAAATAAGGAGTTGCAAAGCGGACAATGATAAAATCATGCAGGCACAAGAGAAACAAGCAGAGGTGAATGCAATACTACTTAAGAGTTTGTCAAAATTATAGTGGCAAGGGCCACTTTGGATCAGCCATGGGCAAGAGGACATAACTAATGGGGCATATCGTAGTAGATCTCCTAGTAGACACTAATCTTATGATGGTCACATATCCGATAGGTCTGACACGACCAGGGATGGAAAGTTGTTGGACACTCTAGATAGGAGAGGTGTTGGACACAAGTATTATTATAGTTCTATTTCTAACAGGCATCATGATCATCATCGTTATCGTCCTTATATGAGGATTGATAGGGGATACTTGTCGGATGAGTTCAAGAAAGACAAGTCACCTACCTTTGATGGAGAGATGAAGAAATTGCAGGATCCAAAGGCATGGTTACTTGGTACAAGGAACTTATTTAGATTGCATGGTTATTTAGAAAACATGAAAGCAAGGATAGCCCTTTTCAATATCAAAGGTAAAGTATATATTTGTTGGGAAGATGTGAATAATGTTAAAGGTATTCATGAATATGATTTGACTTGGCATGCATTTGAAAGCCTCTTCAAGAAGAATTACTTGTTGGAGAGGTACTATGATGACAGAGCTAAGGATTTTAATGAGTTGCAGATGGGTTCCATAACAGGAAAGGAGTATAATAGCAGGGTTTTATAGTTTTTGAGATATGTGCCTTACCTTAAGGAGGATAAGGCCAAGCTTCAATGACTTATCAGTGGATTTCCAATAGCATACAAATACTGGATTGAGTTTGATGATCCTAGATCGTTGGAGGAGGCCATTCGAAATTTGAAGCACTGTTATGAGCAGTCAAAGCACAAAGTTGATTCGAAGCATTACTTTAAAGGAAATGAGAAAGCTAATGGAAAATGGTCACCAAAGCGAGGAATACCTTAAGATGTAAGTGAGAGAGAGAATGTAGTTCCTTACAAGATATTCAACACAACTAAGAAATGACAAGGAGAGAAAGAGGGTAGAGGTGGTGGTAGAAACCATTTCAGTGTTGGATATGTGGTAAGGATCATCACAAGAAGGATTATCTGCAGTATCAGAGTGGTTGTAGACCAAATATCTACTGTTCTTAGGAGGCACATATAATTGGTGATGTTGGTAATAATATTCCTCGAGTCTATGCAGCTGCGAACAATAGGCAGGCGGATCATAAGGCATTGATCATTGAGATGGAAGGTAAGCTTTGTGATCAGCTTGTTTCTATCTTGATTGATCCTAAATCTAGATATATTTATATTAATCCTAACCTGGTGGATAAGTGTGGTTTGAGAAAGAAGTGCATGCAGAATCTTGGTTGGTACAATTGGCTATAGGTACAAAGAAGTGAGTTCACCATGGGTAAGAGCTTCTGCATTTGAGTTAAATAGTATGCCTACAACAACACATTTAAATGTATTTCCATTAGGTTCATATAGTATGATTTTGGGTATGGACTGGCTATACCTTCACAGAATCAAAGTTGATTTCTTTGACAAGGCCATTGAGTGTGTGGATGATAGTGGGGAAAAGAGGACTTTGTAGGGAAAGAAGAAGCCTACATTAGCGAGGATGGTTAGCGCTATGCAAGCTAAGCGTAGTTGCAAAAAAAGTTGTGTGATGTTTGCAGTGCACATTTCTAGTGACAAGGGTAAGGAGGTTGAGGATGTAGATGTGTTTTGTGGGTACTCAGTTTTGCATCAGTTTCAGGATGTATTACCTAAGGACATTACAAATTTGCCACCTCATAGGGAGGTAGATTTCTATATTGAGTTAGTGCTAGGGGCAGCTCCAGCATCAAAAGCACCTTACAAGATAAGCAAAACTGAATTTGTAGTTTTGAAGTTGCAGTTAGACGAGATGCTTGGAAAGGGATACATTAGGCCAAGTGTATCACCTTAGGGTGCACCAGTGTTGTTTGTAAAGAAGAAAGATGATACTCTTAGATTATGCATTGATTACATGAAACTAAACAAATTAACGATCAAGAACAGATACCCTTTGCCAATAATTGGTTATTTGTTTGATCCGCTAAAGGGAGAAGCAGTGTTATCTAAGGTTGACCAGAGATCAGGATATGATCAAGTACACATCAAGGAACAAGATATCTTCAGGATAGCATTCAAGACCAGGTATGGTAATTATAAGTTTTTTGTTGTTCCATTTAGTTTAACTAATTCTCCAACTACATTTATGTGTTTGATGAATAGTGTGTTGTGTCCTTATCTGGACAAGTTTTTTATTTTACTCATTGATGACATACTGGTATATTCTAAAAATGAGGAAGAGCATGTTGAACATTTAGAAAAAGTGTTGAGGTTTCTAAGAGAGCATTAGTTTTATGCTAAGCTTAGCATGTGCAACTTCTTTCAAACTAAGGTACATTACTTGGGACTTGTGTCTCCAAGGAACGAATTGCAGTAGATCCAGAAAAGATAAGGGTTATCATGGAGTGGGAAACTCCTAAGAATTTCTATGAGGTGAGATCATTTATGAGATTGGAAGGTTACTATAGGAGGTTCATCAGGAAATTCTCACACATTGTATATCCTATCAAATAATTGCGAAGGAAAGGTAATAAGTTTGAATGGATAGAGGAATGTGAGGTTAGTTTTGAGAAGCTTAAGAAGTTGTTGACACATCCACCAGTGCTGAAGATTGTGGATCCAGACAAGGAGTTTATAGTGTGTACAGACACTTGCAAGGGAGGAATTCATGGAGTTCTCATACAAGAAGGACAGCTACTGTGTTATGAGTCACGAAAATTGAATGAGCATGAGAAGAACTACCCAACACACGATCTTGAGCTAGCAATGATTATACATGCATTAAATATGTGGAGGCACTATATTCTTGGCAGGAGGTTTACATTGATGAGTGATCATAGTGGGTTGAGATATTTATTTGATTAGTTGAATCTGAATGCCAGGTAAGCTAGATGGTTGGCTACCCTTAGCGAGTTCAACTTTGAGATCAGATACATCAAAGGGAAGGAGAACCACGCTGCCGATTCTCTTAGCAAGAAGGTACATGAAAATAATATAACATTTATGGGCTCTTATGGGATAGAGTTACAGGGTAGGATCTTGTGGGCAAGATTGTGGGATGAAAAGTACATGGAGATCATGCATAGGTTATAGGATAGTAGAGGTACAGGTAATCAGGATACAGACTATCATCTCGTAGAAGATGGTTTGGTGAGATTTATAGACAAGATCTATGTGCCAAATTGTAGTGAGCTCAAGAATCTTATCTTGAGGTAGTTTCACGCCAAGCCATACTCAGGTCATCGAGGATATCAGAAGTCATTAATGGCAGTGAAGAAGTTTTACTATTGGCCGAATCAGAAGAAGAAAGTGATAAAGTTCATGACTAGATGTTTAGATTGTTAGTAGATCAAGGAAGAATGTAAGCATATAGGTGGTCTACTGCAACCTATTTTAATTATGGAATGGAAATGGGAGGTCATTTCCATGGATTTCATTAAAGGTCTTCCAAGGATAGTGAGACAACATCATTCTATTAGGGTTGTGGTTGATAGGTTGAGCAAGGTAGCTGTGATGTGGGAAATGTTCCCTCTGTGGATAGAGGAAACCCCTCTAGCCCTAGAGTGGGTCTAGTCACAACAAGACAAAACAACGACTAATTTCCTTAAACAATAATTGTTTCAAAGATCCTACCTCAAATCGGTGTTCGATGGAGCTTTCGTTGCACTACTTCAGCTATCATTTCCTTCTCCTCAATGAGCAATTCACCTGAAACAACACAAGAGAACAACATAACACGTAACAAGCACAAAAATTATCTATTTACTTGCAAAGTCAAGGAACCATAAGATATTAAGTATATTTCACACATGACATAGGAAATCACCATTGATTGTATTAAAATGAATAAAAGCAAAGCTCACAACCAAGCCTTGACGTTGCAAGCTTTCTCGAAGGGTCCAGCCACTATGTTTCTTCAAGCATTCACTCTCAAAAGGATCTCCCAAGAGGTTGGCAACTCTCTCTCTCACTCAAAAGAACTAGTACAAGGCTAAGGCAATCCATAACCAATTGCTATACTATCATCAATTCACACTGCAAACTATCAATCTCACACCAAAGCTAGCTAATTTGCACAATACCGAAAACTAGTTGATCATAGTAATAGGGAGTGTTTTATAAGAGGAGAAGCCTCCATAAATGAGGGAGAGGGGGCTTATCCTCAAGGGAGGTTTCTCAAAAGGTTGAACCACCATCCTAGAGGAGGAAAGGTGAACTCCCTTGACCCAACAACCAGTTCTAGAACCACCCAGAAGCATTCTATTTGAACTAATTCCCCATACCTAGATCATCGCAAGTCATACACGAGGACTCAAAGACAACGTCACAAGGAAACATTGTATTCAGAGTCATTGTTGCAAGTAAGATATTGAGGACTTGTGCTGAGCCCTAAAATTCGACTGTCACAGGGAACAAATGTACCCCTATGACGACATCACAACGTTCTAGTTCATTACAGAGAATCATCACAAGCAGGATGAAGTTTACTTGTGACGATCTTGAGACATGGGTAAAAGGGTCAATCTTCAAGATTAAAGAGCACTTGTTAATCTTCTTGAATGATTGGGAAGATGTGGACACATTTATTTGATGTATGACACAACAGAGATGTTACTTAGAGAATGACTTTATCCAAGATTGGGGGATACAGGGTCAGTGACAAATTACTATGTAATAGATGCCCCCTAAAGCATGAAGGCCAAGAGAGTGGGAGGGGTGAAATGCTTTATGAAATCATAACCGAACCAGAACACCATCATTGAGAGCCTACAGGCGCAAGTACAACTGATATCTCTGACAGTGAAATACATGTAGTCTAGGCATGGGCGCAACCATCCAAAAGACATATAAAACTTGGTCTGTGGTATGGACGCAACCACCCAGTCGATAAGACCATATAAAGATAGAGGTATGCTCACAACCATCTAGAAGGACTCATGTATGGTCGCAGCCATCCAATCAAAGAGTCATGTATGCAATCACGAACCAATCCACGCAACCCGAACTTATGTAATATTAGTCTGGGGTCTTGAATCCCAACTGATCATAGTATAATTTCTAATATGAGAATAGATGTGCTAAATTCAAGCATACTAAAAAACCGCTTGATTACCTGCTAATGAGGTAAACTGTTAACAAGCACGGGAGAGACCACCAATAATGTCAATGGTTCTCAAGGTATTTCTAGTACAATCCACGAAGTGTGAAGAATGATCTGGAGCCGAACACTCATGGAACCACCCGATTGAAGACCAATAATGCAAGCCTATTGTCGAGTGTGAAGAACTTTCCATTGAGGCATGCAAGTTCCAAGGTACCAAAAGGAATCTCTAGATCAACTTCTTGGATAATGAGTTGGTGTCAACAAGAAGCGACCGGTCGCAGGAGGGCCATAATGTTTCCCACATCAATGACATGAGACAAGGAACAAGATGAAGATGGATGAAATAGGGAATCAAAGGAGGAGGTAAGGGTGCAAACTACAGAAGGATTAAACTCTTGAACATATCGGCGACACGACTCTAGAATGCGGTAACATTTTGGTACCAAGGGATCGGAGGTCTGATGGCAAAAAAAGGATCAAATGGAATGAGGAAAAATGAAAAACCCAAACCCTAGAAGGCCAATGACGATGTGAGGATATCCCAAACCCAGCTAGAAGAAAAAGTGTCGATGTTCAAGAGTGACTAGCTGTTGTAGGTGACCAATGGAATATTTCCAAAATTTCCCCCCACCATTGTTGGTGAGTAGCCCAATTATTTTTGAAGAACAAGCTTGAAGGGTATAGCATATGCTTGCGATACAAGTTCTTCCTTTTGACAAATCCAACCTAGTGACATTTTGACGAGCCCTAGTGAGGAGAAGATCGGGTCTCATCATGGTGATGATTCCAATGTCTTCATGGTTTAATGAGTCCACCATAGGTAAAAATTAGAGTCTTTTTCATGTTTATAGAGTTTGAAAAAGACACAGAAAATAAAACTGTAGGGGGCCCCTTTTCGTAAGTTTTTGTTTGTCAAGCCTGAAAAGGTAGAAAACAATACTCGAGAGAACTGCTTGACCATTTCGGTCAAGGAGTACTTTTTGTACATAGTGTTTCTAGTCCGAAAAAGTAAAAACTTACTAGAGACACGACGTTTCGTGACTAAGAACGATCTCGAAATGACAAGAGCTTGACCATCTTTTCGTTTTTAAACAGTCAAAAAAGAGCTGAAAGCAGACCCTCGGTTTTTATTCTCTTTAACGAGTCAATAAGGGAAAAATACTGAGCAATCTTTTCAATTTTTACGAATCAGAAAAGAGCTTAAATGCTACTCGTCCTAGAGGAATGAGTGGTATAAAGGGTAGCAGCTGGTTCCAATAATGGTGGAACTGCTCAAATCATGTAATGGTCAAGAGGCTGGCTAATAAAACCATTCATCGCTGCAGTCCCTCAAGAAATGAAAAAAAACCACGTGAAAACATATGATCGGTCAAAGAGATAGTGATGATGGAATGAAACAACGAAGGCTCATCTAGTAGAAATTACCGGGAAAAATGATGATGACGAGGGTGAAAATTGGGTGTGGGTTCATTTTTACACAAGGTTGAACCATTGTTACTAGGAAAAGTGTCTATTTAGAACTTCTCTATCCCACTAAGGTGTGACAGCTGCCTTAGAAACAAACAGAGAAAAACTACTTTGTATTTCCTTTATGAATTAAAGATAGAGGGGGATAGAAAGAACTGACCTGTGTCTTGCGCTAGTCCTTTGATCCAATCCCTCTCTTCTTTGACAGCTTCCAGCTACTTGCTCCCTTACTTGCCCAGCTTCACCAAGTACCTGTAAGATCACAGAAGAAGAAAACTATACGAAGAGATGGATCTATATTCATAAACAACTTAGGATCAGATTTAAGCTAACCATACAAATGTAACAAGCATCAATGATACAAAAGCATGGAGGAGAAACTCAAATAGTTTTTATTGATATACAAGAAGATCCAGCAGGAGTTACAACCGATGATTCCAGACCCAGCATCAACCTCCCAGCAAAGAATCCCCTCTTCACCTCCAACAAAGCATAAATCACCCAATACTCTGATATCTATCTCAAAACCAATAGCAATTATTTACAATGTGCAAAATTTCAGCCTCTGGATCTCTGGGATGAGGGATCCATATATAGATGTATGCAAGGAGGATGAGTCAGATTGTGATTTGATTAGTGTCTTCTCTCTGTCAGTTCTTGCTTCCACTTGGAGACTGAAAGCCTCTTACTCATCCTTGGTTGAATTCAGTGAGGCAAGTGCCATAGGAGAAGATTCTGGAAGCTTCCATTGTCTTTCCACCTCGCAGAATGGCACTACTATTTGTCATTTCCTGCTAAACGCACCCTCATAGTGCATTTACGTGCGTTGCAATGCACCTAGCTAGTGTGTTTAGGTGCTATGCAACGCAGCTAGCCAGTGGAGCAGCTGAAATGATCCTGTTTTGACTTATTCTGAGCAGTTTCTAGTGGAGAACTTCTGGGAGAAGCTGTAATTTGTTGACCTTGTTCCTTTAGGGGTTGGAACAACACTTTTAGGGACTTAGGAGCCCTTGGTTTATGGACATTTCATGCTTGGAGCTGCAAGGCACAAAAATGTCTATAACAGTTGCCCCCTAAAGTATGAGGCCGTTAATCGGGTGAAATGCTTTATTATGAGGATCCGAAGTTCTTTAAATGATGGGAGGAGACTTGTAATAAGATACAATACAATACATTATCTTCATACTGTTTTTCATGATCTAGTTGAGGCGGGCATTGCCATGCTCAGCTTTATAAATTCATTTTCATGTACATAGGACAGACAATCGTCTGAGTGTAGACTGATGATTCTGATAGAGCCATCATCCTTTTGGTAGGATGATTATCTGTGTTGCAATGCTGTACATTTAATGTCTTTATTTCCCTGAATATATATCGCAGCCTGGATGGATGAAACTAGATCCGGGGTCTTCAATCTCGTCCGATCTTCACTCGAAGTACAAGTCGATCCATGTGAGAAATGTTCTGAAGTCGAACATGGACAGACATCGCTTGATTACCAGTCAATGATGTAAACTGTTAACAAGCGCGAGAGGAATCACCGATAATGATAATGACCCTCAAGGTACTACAGTACAATTCACGTGGTGTGATAAAGGACTTGGGATCGAACACCACGCAAAATATTTCAGTCGAAGGCCATTGATGTAAACCTGTTGCCGGAAGTGAGAAACTTGCCATTAAGGCATGCAAGCTTCAAAGTACTAAATGGGGTGTTCCTAGACCAACTTCTTGGATAATGAGCTGATGTCGACAAGAAGTGATCCGTCAAAGGAGGGCCTTAATGAATCCCACATCAATGACATGGAACAGAGCAAATGATTTTGATGGAGGTGAAAACGATCTGATGATATACGGTTCAAGGTGGCGGTCATGAAAGTATGGAGTATAATGTATGGTAGTGGGTGGGACACAGGTGACTTCTCTGGATGACTTCTCTTGAACATGTCGGCGACACTGATGTGATGGATTGGTAGCATTAACCCCAAATGTGGATGGTATGGCGTGACCATGGCGATGTGACCGGTGAATGAAACAACCCAACCTGACTCGGACACGGAGCGGAAGTGTCATGTTCAAGAGCGACTTGCTACCAATAAAGATTCTTTGAGTTTTCTTCCCAATTGTTCCCCAGTCATTGCTGACAAGTACCTCTTTATTTTTGTCAAGCTTGAGGAGGATAACATATGCTTGTTCTATAATTTTCCATTCGGGCAAACCCATCGCTATGTTTTAACAAGCCTAGCGATAGTGAAACTCGTTCTCGTCTAAAGATAAGTTTGTCGCTATTAATCTTTCTAACGAGTTTAATGACAAAGATAACTCGGTCCTTTTCATTTTTAGAGAGTCTGAAAAGGTACTTAAAGGTAACTCCAAAATTCCTTTTTCGTCATCTAATCCCTCAAGTCCGAAAAAGTATAAAACAATACAGAAGGGATGAATTTTCGATAGTTTTAACGAGCCAAACAAAACAAGCGCTCGATCTTTTTGTGCAATAATCCCTCAAGTCCAAAAAGATTAAAATCTAGAGGAGGGATAGCACTTCCTGTCCCTTTAATGAGCTGGAAGGCCAAGGACTCGGAAATCTTTTCATATTTTATGAGTCAGTTGAAAAGAGCTTAAAGAAGACTCGTCTTTTGAGGAACGAGTGATAAAACGGGTAGCAGCTGATTCCAGGTAAGGTTTGGAATTTTCCAATCACGGCAGTGTCACAAGGATGGCTAGTGAAATCACTCTTCGCAGCTGTTCCTCAAAATGGGTAAACAATCAAATGGAGGTGAATGATAGGCCAATGTAAAAGTGGAGGTGACGGTGCAACCACGACCAAGGCTTTAATGGCTGAAGTACTACATTCACGGCGGTTATTTACCGGGGAATAGTTCATTTTTTAACGAGCTTAAACGCGGGTGGAAACATTTGCTTGGTCTGTGTTTATTTTTTAACGAGCTTGAACCTCGCGGTAACACTGCTCGATTAATCCAGTCGTATGATAAGAATGTCTCACATAAAAATGGAAACTTTTAAAGTTTTGCCCCACATCCTTTCTTTATGTAATTAGGAGATGACCAATCCTACGAGTTTAAAGGGTTAGAGATCCTAAAAATTTAAAAAAATAAATAGTCGCTCTTCGCTTGCATTCCAAAAGGTTTGCATGCCCCCAGGTATAAAACAGAGTTTCAAGGTTACCCCTTCTTTAGTCCGTTAAAACATTTGTTTTACCGAGAGAGGCCTACCTCTTATAGGTTACCCAAAGATTGTTCTATTCGCGGCGCAAACAAAACACTTCTTCGGTGATATCTACCGAGATAAACAAAGGTGAGTGGCGGCGCTCGCCAACTTACATAACTTTGACAAGAGAATCCTGTACTAGAATAACCCCCTCTTCCACTCACGGACGGGGGTACAGACTAGGCATATTCTCCCGCGGAAACCTACTCTATACCCGAAGTTTTCCTGCCGAAGCAGACCAGGATGCATGCCCCCTGGGTTTCAGTCATATCCCTCCAAATTACTCGTGCTCATCGGGAGGACGGACTGGAGATTGAGACATTTCTTGCGTGAAAAGACCATCCAGGGATGGTATATGACTATTTGCTCTGTATGATTCGGGAAATGAAAGCTGGTCCACGAGCTTGACCACTCTTCCTTCATGCGGAAAACACATTACTCTAAAGAGTGAGGAGACAATGGCTCCCATGCAATAAATATAGTCTCGTCCAAGGAGTAGATTGTAATCTAGGGGTCCTTGAACTACCATTACATTCAGGTGAACGGTTTTCCCTCTCAATGTTATGGGCACATCGGGAAGGATCCCTAAAGGTCAACTGGTTCCTTTATCAAAACCTGTCAGATTTCTCATCTCAGGAAAAAGCGATGGTGAACCAAGCGCTTTCCAAGCAGTTGAGGAAAGGATACTCACAGAAGCCCCCTCATCTATGATGGTACCAGCCATAACCATTCTATATATTTGAACAATAATTCAGAATGGTATGCTTGCTGGTAAACGGGGTCTGCCTAGTTGATTCAAGTCGAAGGAGACAACTAGGTTGCTTGGAGGTGGGACGGAATAGACGGTCGGGTATGACTCTGACGAACTTCCTTCCTGCGGTAAAGGAATGGGTATATTGCCCCCATGTTCGTTGGAGTCTGTGCTTAAGAAGAGAATTTGGACGGTGTCATCCTTGTTCTCCTCAGTGAGTGTATCATCTAAAGATGAAACTTCTGAAGGCAAGACCGGGTCAACTGCCACCTCGACCTTTTGACTTTCGTCTGGTATGGATCTAGATGGTTTATCTTCAATGATAGGTGCTTCAGCCGACCACCTAAGCGGGCCAGCCGGATTTTCGACTAGTGATGGACTCGGCAAGAGTTTTTTATATCCAGGAGGAAGTCGTAACGGTGAAACCGGACGATCATCCAAAACTCTTTTAGCTTCGTCTAAGAAGGGACAACGGTGAACGGCATGATCGCCTTCGCACAGTTTACAATGAGATCTATATTTTCCTTTTTGTCCTGGGGCTTCACTTTCACTAGTCGACGATGTGTTTTCAACATGATCATCAGAGGTTGACGACACCGGGTTGTGCAAACTAGGAGACGAATCCCTTAATATCCAAGGGATGCAAGGACAATCTCTGTGAATGTGGTCCCCTTTGCAAATGACACATGGCGATTTAGGCCTGGTCGGTGCAGTGTGTGGATTTTCGTTAGACGACACTCATTTTTCCCCATTCGCCTTTGGCTCCTTCTTCTTCTTCTATTTCTTCTTCTTTTCCTTCTTCTCCTTAGGAACTTGAATTTTGGCTTTACCAGCCCCATCAAGCGAAGAGGAAGGAGGAGAGGAAGAATTAGAGGAAGTAGAAGGCTGATGGGTAACTCTGGATTCGCCTAATTACTGATTCGATTGTTCAGGAATCGTGGTGTTCTGAACGACAGAGGTTGAGAAGAGCCATACTGGCAAACCAATTTTCAGCCCTGGAAGCGACAATGTGGCCATATGGGGTGCACCAACATCTCCCCAAGAGGAGAAGGGACTAGGATTTCCACCAAGGGGAATTCCTTGGTTGGTAGACTCCATTTTGTCAAACCAAGA
Organism: Pinus tabuliformis; assembly: GCA_031772625.1. Taxonomy (NCBI): domain Eukaryota; kingdom Viridiplantae; phylum Streptophyta; class Pinopsida; order Pinales; family Pinaceae; genus Pinus; species Pinus tabuliformis. Next base: position 94,825,798 of record CM062809.1, read on the forward strand.
TCAACGTAGGGAAGGGGTAATGAATATTCCGTTTAAAATAAATTTTAATACGCTTTGACACAACTTGTTTTTTCAGTTTTTAAGAGTCGAGAAAAAACAAAAGATGACTCTAGTCTCCTTCGATTTTTAATGAGCCTGAAGTGACAAGTGCTCAGATGGAACTTTTCTGTTAAAGAGTCCAAAAAGGAACGAAAGGGACTGCTCTGGAGATCTAGGTAGAGGGAGTACCAAACCAATCGCAAAACTGCATAATACTTTTTACGGTACGGCAGTCAATCTTGAATGTTGTGTTCAGTGCATTGCGATCGATAGGGTGGCAGACACGGCTTCCTGTGGATAAAGGATTTAAGCCTATAGGGGTCTCCCAAAATATACTCAACGGTACGTGGGAGGACAAGTCCATACTGGCACTTATCGTCTCAAAGTGGAGGAATCACCCAACCATCAATGAGGACAACAGTTACCAGGCTTTACGACGTCGGAATACGTCTCTAGCCTAGACCTCTAAATGTTGTGCGTTAAGTTCCAAAGTTGTTAGATTCATTGAATTTATTTTAAGTTGATCTTTCTTATGAAGTTTTCCTTTTGGGTTCACCACGAGATGTAGATGTAATTCCTAGAATGCAATCTAAAGATGATAAGAAAACTTTTATCTCTTTTCTGCAATGAAAATCCTAGCTACTAGGGGAAAAGAAAGACACAATCTTTTCACAAAGAGCAAAGAGCACACTGTAAATGCACTTTCCTAAATCAAGCCAAACAGATTGTCAATATGCAAATGCACATGTGCATGTATTTGTTTTCGACTTTCTTAGTATTGATGCTAAAAAGAAAGTTGATGTACAAATCTGAATTTGCTTTCAAGCGACAAACACAAGCAAGCTTCTTTTCGAAATCAAAAGATAAAGACGATTACGACCCTTTAAGATTTTGAAATAAATACTCATTTTTGACACTAGAAAGTCACAAATTCAGACCAAAGGCAATAGTAAAAGTATAATCGACCATCAACAGTAATCAAACTTTCTCCTATGATCGAAATCGACACTTGCGACAGATCTAAATCAAAGGACGACAGTACGACTATTCTACTTTTACAATGGAAAACTGTAAACGACACAACAAACACACAAAAACATCTACAATTCTTTTGTAAAAAGGAGGCAGAATAACTGTAAGGAAAAGGGGTTTTAGACAAACATATACTGATCACAGGCTGCAAAATTCAAAGACAAAACTAGAAAGAATGAAACACAAGAACCTCAGCTGCACAGGGCTAGTCTGATCAGCACACCTGTAACACAGAGAAACTGGATTGCAGCGCAGGTTGCCCTTTCGGGAAGTGCGCTGAAATGCAGGAACTCTTAACAGTACCTGCGCTGGGCCAGAAACGAGAATATGTTTGGGTTCTGGGTCACGGTTTGCAGTTCAGTCTTTGGTTTTTGGCAGAGTAAAAGCAATCAGTAATGCACAATCAGGGGTAGATCTATGGAGGGTCTAAGAGCTATCACAAGGGCAATCAGATCATTTGTGAATCAGCTGTTCAAATCATAAATAGATCCAATGAATGGATTGAAGCAGCAGATGTCTACTTTGCATTTGTTATGGCAAATGCAGTTCGAATGCTACTTATAAGTTTATGAAACAAACAACAAAGAAATACACAACAAACTAATTAGACAATCTCCCCAGCAGAGTCGCCATTTTATTACCGGGAAAAGTGTTTATTTAGAACTGCTCTATCCCACTAAGGTGTGACAGCTGCCTTAGAAACAAACAGAGAAAAACTACTTTTGTATTTCCTTTATGAATTAAATATAGAGGGGGATAGAAAGAACCGACCTGTGTCTTGCGCTAGTCCTTTGATCCAATCCCTCTCTTCTTTGACAGCTTCCAACTACTTGCTCCCTTACTTGCCCAGCTTCACCAAGTACCTATAAGATCACAGAAGAAGAAAACTATACGAAGACATGGATCTATATTCATAAACAGCTTAGGATCAGATTTAAGCTAACCATACAAATGTAACAAGCATCAATGATACAAAAGCATGGACGAGAAACTCAAATAGTTTTTATTGATATACAAGAAGATCTAGGAGGAGTTACAACTAATGATTCTTGACCCAACATCAACCTCCCAGCAAAGAAGCCCCTCTTCACCTCCAACAAAGCATAAATCACCCAATACTCTAATATCTATCTCAAAACCAACAGCAATTCCTTACAATGTGCAAAATTCCAGCCTCTGGATCTCTGGGATGAGGGATCCATATATAGATGTATGCAAGGAGGATGAGTCAGCTTGTGATTTGATTAGTGTCTTCTCTCTATCAGTTCTTGCTTCCACTTGGAGACTGAAAGCCTCTTACTCATCCTTGGTCGAATTCAGTGAGGCAAGTTTCCTAGGAGAAGATTCTGGAAGCTTCCATTGTCTTTCCACCTCACGGAATGGCACTGCCATTTGTCATTTCCCGCTCAACACACCCTCATAGTGCATTTAGGTGCGTTGCAACGCACCTAGCTAGTGTTTTTAGGTGCTATGCAACGTAGCTAGCCAGTGGAGCAGCTGAAATGATCCTGTTTTGACTTATTCTGAGCAGTTTCTGGTGGAGAACTTCTGGGAGAAGCTGTAATTTGTTGACCTTGTTCCTTTAGGGGTTGGAACAACACTTTTAGGGACTTAGGAGCCCTTGTTTTATGGACATTTCATGCTTGGATCTGCAAGGCACAAAAATGTCTATAACAACCATGGAGCTCTGGTTGAATTCAGTTTCATGTTTACACAAGCTTGAACCAAAAAGATATGCTTGAATAAGTTTCGCATCCCCCCAACATAATGATTCAATCGAGGTACATTCTCCCCAAGATTCATTGCATTCAACTAAGTGGATGTAATGAAGGTTCACTTTCGAGATCCAGGAAAGACTTGACTGGGATTGTACGAGATCTTAATCAAAGACTCGATTGGAAAAGGGAGTTGTTTCACTTTTTTAACAAGGTTGACACAAGAACAAACTATCCTTAGGAAATGCCTTGTTTCATTTTTTAACGAGGTTGACCCAAGAAACAAACCGTCCTTGGACTCCTTGTTTCATTTTTTAAACGAGGTCCACACAACATCAGAACTATCCTCGGAACTCCTGTTCATGGGCCATACGAGAACATGAATCCCAAGAGATCTTCACTGGAGAGAAGAACTATGCTTTGGGAGGAATGTATTTCATTGGGCACCAACGACAATTCAGGTTCCAATGGCCCCAGTACATGATGTACGAGACCATCTGCATGATCATTAATAGATGTAGAGGCAGAATGGATAGCCACATAGTTGACCTGTGGCAAGGAAGGTACTACTTGCAAACAAGAGCCGATAAGGGATGATGGTTGTACAGGAGGTAGCTAGTGACCAAAGAACGATAACTGATCTATAGTCACAATTCTTCCGTAGTGAGGAAAACAAACCACATGAAAAAGTAAAGAAACAAGAGCCCCCATGACACAAATATAGTCACGGCCAAGGAGAAGACTGAAATCCAAGGCACCTTGGATGACCGTCACGTCTATGCAGACGGTTTTGGCTCCCAAAGTAACTGGGCACTGTGGAAGGATCCCTAAAGGTTGACTAGTTTTGCTGTCAAAAGCCAACAGATTCTGGGTGACAAGAACAAGCTGTAGGAAGCCCAAAGCTTGCCAAGTAGTGGAATTCATGAGGCTATCAGACACACCTTTGTCCAAGAGAGTGCCAAGAACTACCTTATTATAAGCGTGTATAGTAATCTAGAAGGACGCATCAGATGGAAGGCGGAATGCAGTGAAGTGACTCTAGTTGAAGGAAACGACAGAACTACTTGGTGGGGATATCATATGATTGCCCCCACGCTCTGTAGGGATTGAAGAAGGACTCCCCTGATCAGCCAGGATGGGAGGGTGTTTCTTTGACTTAGGAGAATTTGTCGATATGAGAAGAACATGAGCAGTATGATCAGGATGCTCTTTTGGAACAGAGTGAACAACCTGTGGTGAAACCAAGTCGACACTCTTCTCAACCAATGGGTGGTTAGAAATAGGCATAACACATCTAGGCTCAGGAAGAGTAGGATGGAAAAGAGATGAATCCAATTCAATCTCTTTGTCAACCGAGAGAGGGTCAGAAGAGAGCCTCTGATAACCAACTGGAAGTTGGGGTGAAGAATTTGTAAGAATTTCCAATATGGCAGAAGCTTTATCCATTAGCGGAAAAAGGTGAATGAGATGATCGCCTTCACATAACCTACAGGGGAATCTCATCTTCCCTTTCTTCTTACCACTACTAATTGAGGTTGTAACATCGACAGGAGCTTCAAAGGATGATGAGGGATGATCCAGATCATGAGACCATACTTCTAAGATCGTAGGAATACCAGGACAATCACGAAGAAAATGGTCACCCTTACACAATTTACAAGGAAATTTAACCTTCCACGGAGGATCAAAAGATTTTCAGACCTGAGATGTACTCAGAGCAATAGTTGCACGGGTGGCCTCTCGCTTATATAACTTCTTGATTTCGACTTCCTCTTCTTCTTCTTAGCCTCCTGGTTACTAGATTTAGAACTTTCATCGGGCGAAGTAGGAGAGGAGGATGAAGAAATAGGGGAAGAAGGGGAAGGCTCAACCTTAGAAACATCATGTCATGATTCAAATGAAGGAGATGGTAGAATAGGAGTCATGATGCTCGAGACCATCGAGGTTGAAAACAACCAAATGGGAAAACCGATGGTTAACCCAGGCAACAATAACGTTGCCATATATGGAGCATTTCCAAAAGGAGGAAACGGACTAGGATTCCCATTTAGGGGAAGACCTTGATTGGTAGAATCTGCAAATGTTGCCATGGATCAACCTTGAAAGGAACTCTAATGGTAACTAGGAATATTTCGTGGGCAGTAAATTTTACGACATTGAAACAAAACTGTGCCTTTTCATATTTTAAGAGTCGAGAAAATGATGAAAGGTGACTCTATCTCTTTCAAGGTTTAATGATCCTGAAAGGACAAGTGTTCAGATGATCCTTTTACTTTTAAGGAGTCAAAAATGAAGGAAAGTGACTCCTCTGGAGTACTAGACAAAAGGTTTACTAGGAAAATCGCAAAACTACATATACACCTTGGTGATCAAATGAATGAGAAATGACCAAGGACTTTCCATACGATAGTCAATCTTTCTGAATGTTGTGTTTGATGCGTTACGATTCATAAGGCGATAGACTCGGCTTCCTATTGATGATAGGATGATAACATAGTGGGGCCTCCTAAAATATACTCGAAGGTATGGGGAGCACAAGTTCGTACTAGTGGCTATTGAATCACAGAAGGAGGAATCACCCAACCTTAGCGAAAACAATAGTAATTAGGTTTAACGACACTAGAGCATGTCTCTAGCCTAGACCTCTAGATAAATGTGCGTTACGTTCCAATGTGTTGTTAGGTTCATTCAATAGATTTTAAGAGTTAATCTTGGATTAAGTTTTTGTTTTCAAGCCCTACCGAACTTATGTCAATAATTCTTAGGATGCAACTATAATGAGTAAAACACCATTCGTTTCGATGAACAACTACCTACATGAGGGTAAAGAGCTCATTTCCAGGCAAACACAAACCAAGACAAGAAAATGCAAGAACTAAGAAACACAATGCATCAATACACTTATCTCACAACTACTAATGAAAGATTTAAACTTTTCTTCCTAATTTCTCAATCATGAAAATTCAGTAATGCAAATGCGCTTTCACTTTCGTACGCTGTATGAATGCAATATTTTTTATTTTTGGAATTTTAATGACAAACAAGCAAGTGCAAGCCTGACTGATCTAAACAAATGTAATCTATGTTTGTTTGTGTGGAAATCAAATCAATATGGGAAACTTTTTCATTAACCAAACACTAGAGACCAATCAGAAAGAAGACAAGCAATAAAACAACATGGTTGTGGACACAGTTCAGAATCTTGGAAGGACATGCAACCCAAAACAAGTGACTTATGGACGAAAACTTGAAAGGCTTAGGTCACACAGCCCAAAAAACACAAAAATCATACAAATGAAATCAAGGATGATATACCTTAGCAAACACAATCAACAAGCTTGATAAGATGCAAGAGACAGTAGAGGACAAGCTACACTGGTCTATTTAGGAGGCAGGGATGTAAAAATTAACCCTACAGAAATCGTTGCAGGTGCAACATTGAAAACTTGAGACAATAGCAAGAGTACACCTATTTTCAAAGATGTCGTCACAAGAATACACATGTTTTTAGAGACGATACGATTTCAAGAATCATCACAGGGGTTAAACTAGCAACCTGAGACGAAAGCCAAATTTTCGCAGTAAAAAAGCTAGAAACTGAGTGATGTCGTTGCAAGTGTACACATATCTTCAGCGATGATCCAATTTCAGGAATCATCACAGTTGTATGATGGGATATCTGCGACGTACAAATTGACCAAAGAAGACAGGCGCGACATCATCGTAGTTGTTAAGCTATAAACAACGATAATCTCAATTAAGAGAAAAAACAAAGCAAACACACCTGAAGGACAACAGACTAATCTCTTAGAAAGTGGGAGGGACTACCAGATTGACTCCAATAACCCAGAACACTAATGGCTCAACCCAAAAATCAAGAGACACTAAATCAAAAACAAATCAAGAGAAAACAAGAGACAACATACGAAGGACTCCCTAGTGAAGTCACCAACTTGTGATGTAGGAAATGTTCCCTCTGTGGATAGAGGCAACCCCTCTAGCCCTAGTGTGAGTCTAGTCACAGAAATACAAAAAAAAACTACTTTCCTTAAACAATCATTGTTGAAAGAGCCTACCTCAAACCGGTGTTTGATGGATCTTTTGTTGCGCCGCTTTAGCTATTGTTTCCTTCTCCTCGATGAGCGATTCACTTGAAACAAAACAAGAGAACAAAAGAACATGTAACATAGCACAAAAATGATCTATTTACTTACAGAGTCAAGGAACCATAAGCTATCAAGTATATTTCACGCATGACATAGGAAATCACCATTGATTGTATTAAAATGAATAAAAGCAAAGCTTACAACCAAGCCTTGACGTCGCAAGCTTCCTCGAAGGGTCTAGCCAGTATGTTTCTTCAAGCATTCACTCTCAAAAGGATCTCCCAAGAGGTTGACAACTCTCTCTCTCACTCAAAAGTACTATTACAAGGCTAAGGCAATCCACAACCAATTTCTATATTATCAGCAATTCACACTGCAAACTATCAATCTCACACCAAAGCCAGCTAATTTGCACAATACCAAAAACTAGCTAATCATAGCAATAGGGAGTGCTTTTATAAGAGGAGGAGCCTCCATAAATGACGGAGAGGGAGCTTATCCTCAAGGGAGGTTTCTCAAAATGTGGAACCACCATCCCAGAGGAGGAAAGCCAAACTCCCTTAACCCAACAACTAGTTCTAGAACCACCGAGAAGCATTATGTTTGAACTAATTCACCATATCTGGATCATCACAAGTCATACACGAGGACTCAGTGACAACGTCGCAAGGAAACAATGTATTCAGAGTCATCATCGCAAGTAAGATATTGAGGACTTGCACTGAGCCCTAAAATTTGACTGTCACAGGGAAAATATGTACCCCTACGACGACGTCGTGATGTTCAAGTTCATTACAGAGAATCATCATAGGCAGGATGAGGTTTACTCGTGACGATCTTGAAACATGGGTAAAAGGGTCAATCTTCAGGATTAAAGAACACTTGTTAATCTTATTGATTGATTAGGAATATGTGGACACATTTATTTGATGTATGACACATCAGAGATGTCGCTTAGAGACTGAATTTATCTGAGATTAGGGGAAGGGGTTATTTGCAAGCTTGGGCACAAAGTTGGCCTTCAACACAACTTATCATTCGCAGACAGATGGACAGACACAAAGGCTCAACATGATCTTAGAGGATATTCCGAGGATGTATGTGATGCACCTGTAGAAGGAATGGGAGGAGTATATTACATGGTTTGAGTTTTCATACAACAATGGTTATCAAGATTCATTGAGGATGAGTTCTTTCAAGGCATTTTATGGGCAGAGTTGTAACTCTCCCATCAGCTGGAGTGATTCAGTGAATAGGGCACTTATTGAATAGGAAATGTTGGCAGACATGGAGTAGGAAATGTAGGTTATAAAGAAGAATATAAAGGCATCATATGATAGATAAAATATTTATGTAAATCAACACAGGGTGTTCAAGGAGTTTTAGGTTAGGGAGTATGTGTATTTAATCATCAAGCCTAAGAAAAGTTATTTGAGAATTGGTTCATCTTCCAAGTTCGCACCATGATATTGCGGGCCTTTTGAGATCCTTGAAAAGATTGGACCAGTGGCATATTTCTGGCTTGGTGGGGCCTGACCCAGGTTAAACATTAGTTAGCCAAACAAATCCCTACACTATTGGCCCTTTCGGCATCAGCCCAGAGAGGGAGGGTCGAAGTCTCACCCGAAGCAGTATAGGGGGATGTTGGAACCAAGTTTCTGCACCTTGAGATGGTCATGATGTCAGTTTATTCCTCTTATTCATGTTTTCACGTAGGTCATTAATTTCTAGGGCTCTGCCCATCTACCCTTTATTTCGCCCTTCAGTACCTGCACAAAGGGGTATGATTGACCTTCTCGCAGCCCTAACCTATGGTTCTGGTACTTCCGCGCTGCTAAAGCAACACATAGAATAGGTTTACAAGTTACCCTTATGTGTTTAATTATCTTACTAAGCAATCACATTTAGCACCGCGTAAACAGATATCCTTACTTGCGTTCAATTATCCAATGTAATTACATACATTCGTGCATCATATAATAATTATAAACAAAATTCATACACAATATGACAAGATGCATTAACAGGAAACAAAGACACATAATTTCTAAAATGCTTCTCTTTATTGATATCTTCAGATGATTACAAACTCTATCTGCTTTGTGCACACAACTACAGGGGTCCATGCACTCAACTACAGACTTCTACCCTAGGCCTCTGCACACTCAGCTGCAGAGCCTCTACCTACACTAAGTCCTAAAACTTAGACTTTTCTCCTTATCGCTCAAGACTTCTTACTTCTTAGAACTTAAAAAAATACCTAGAGCATACTTACTTAGCTATTTTTATACAATCACATGGTCTGCAGACCATGGGTAGATCTTTACAGCCGAATTTACTTTACAAAATAAGGGTGGACAACCCTTTATGACTCATGACACCTTAACACTCCGCGCCCACACAATGTGGAGTCTTTACAACTTTATTACAAAATTAGACCCAAACATGGCCTTTTAGACCCAGGGGATCCTATTCCCAACAAGCCCCCAACACAAACATCATGACTCGCCCTTGAGTCACTCAGCAGGTGCAGAGATCTTAGCGTGAAGACCTCCTAGTTCGACTCGTATGATCGCAACCTTAGTAGTGCACTATGCAGCCGCTTGCTTTGCATCTTCAACCATCTACTCAGTCACTGCTCCTGAACTGTCGGCCTGAAGCTTTTTCTAAGATTCTTGCAAAGTCGCAAGATTTCCTTCAATAAAGGCTATCACCATGTAAGCCTCATCCAGCCAGGGCTTCAGTTACACCTTCAACATCGCTTCCTTATGCAGCACTTCATCCACCTGTTCTTTCAGCTGCTTGGCCTCCTGCAGCTTTGCTAGTCTCTGTGTGAGCACGATTGTTTACATTGTGCCTTTGACTTCATCGTAGAGTTGTTCTAGCTCACATGCTTCTGTCTCCAGTCGCTGTAACTTAGGGCCCTCCTGCAAGCTCACGAGGCCCTCAAGCAACTGCTTAAAAGGTTGTGTGCAGTTTTCTACTACATTGTCAACCACCGCTACTGCTTCTGTGACAGCGGTTGCCTACTACTCCTTTACTTCTGGTAGAGTTGAAGACTGGGCCTTCAACTGTAACTTTGTGATTAGTAGGTTCAACTCTAACTGAGCCCTCACCATTTCTGTATGAGTGTCGTGCACCCCCGTGGCGAGCTTGCGGACACACACCTCGACTGGTCAACTCTGGGACCATTCGGCATGCCTCCTCAATGACTTGTATTATATGCTTGTTCTAATTGGTCACCTCGGTCACAACAGTGATGGAAAAGTCTCGATGTAGTGCCATCTACTCAATGTTAATCCGCTGCTCACTAATCACCTGGAGGGCGTGGTGTTGTTCTATCTACTCATCCATATCTTCTTCTGTCTTCGATAAGGGCAAGCTCGCACCTTTTTCAGAGCCTTGCTCTGTTCCACCCGTTTTCTTCTCTATCTATTGAGTGACATTTTTCTCCACCTGGGCCTTGTCAGTGGCCTCCTTATTCCTCTTCTCAACCAGTTGCGTCATCTTTAGCTTAGCCTCCTCCTTTTTTCTCTATGCGGTAGACTTGCTCCCTCCCACCTGCAAGTCTACTATGGTGCACCACTCTACTGGCCATCTATCAAGTACTGCATCAATGACATCATCCGTTGCAAGGTAAGGAAAGTCATACCATTTCTGTGTAGGGTCCTTCCGCATCATAATGGCTACATGGTGAAAACTGGCTTTGAACTCTGCATAGCCCTGCATGTTGGAAAACACTGTAGGCAACAACCACGGTTTGCAATTGATGGCCATGCAAATATTCATCTACATCAAGATCCAGAAGATCTTTTTATCCTTGATGCACTGTGCATCCTTGGTCGCCCACAATGAAGCGTACTTCACTGCTTCTGGTAGGTCTGGCATGATTGAAGGGAATTGGTTGTCCTCTGGTAGCTCCCATACTACCCGCACAATCGATAGCAAGAGCCATACGTAGTGGGATGTCTTTCTAAGATCCTATGCTTTGCGGCAGTTTGCAAGGAACTCAGTGGAGATAGTCTGCCCAATTGAACTGAACCCATTCAGCGGACTGTGTTGCTAGTGTGATGATAGGCACCAACACCTCATCGGCGCGACACTTCCTCATCACCTTCCCCGCTAGACTCTGTGTAGCCACCTTTACAATAGGGTCATAGATGTTGGATATGGCATATCCACACAAATTCTTTACCAACTTAAACTTCTTTTTCATGGCCTCTGCGAGGGTTGGCTCACCACCTTTTCTGCCAAATATCATGGCCAGATTTTATGTTGTGTAAGGAAACTGCGTGATCCTATAGATCAACCTATTAGTGATGGGTATTCACTCCTCCAACCATATACACCCATCATGCACCAATCATAGCAGCTACTTGATGACCAGTATTGTAACCTGGGTGCGATTGTAGTGTGGAACCCATAGTAGATTGAGAAAACCTACCTTATCTACTCCTCTGAGCCACCTCTGCAGCTCCAATTAAGTCATTCCAATGGTTGTATCAATGATGTTATGCACCAATGGCTTAGTCACCAGGTGTGGGAACTTCTCATGATCAACCAAGTCCCAGTCTTGAAGTTTTAGTAGAGGAACCCACCCTAAGCGCGGTCCTTCAAAAAAAAATTCGTCCAGAAACAGAGGGGTTTTCAAGGGAGCCTTGCTCTCGTCTATATCCTTCAGGACCTTGGAGGGACATACTCAGGAAATCGAGTGATAGGGTCAGCACCCTGGACTTCAACTTCCTCCACATCTACTCCCACATCCTCATCATTCATTGGGATGTCCTCGATTTATTTCTCTTATGGCTCTAAATTGATGGCTTTGCCCTTATCCTTTGTGGCGGGTTTCAATGGGTTTCTTATCGGTGATGCACACACTGTTATTGCAAGTTGCTTTCCCTACTTACCCTTCACACTTTCCTTGGTTGGGTTGGGCTTTGGTCTCGATTTCCTTGGTGATTTGGGGACTTCTGTTAATACTTCAACAACCTCGGGAGTAGCTTCTTCAGCCTCCATATCAATTTCTGGCACAGACTCCTCTGCTTCAGTATTTATAGATTCCGTGGGTGCTGACATGATGTTCTGCAAGAACTTCTGTGTCTCCTTCAGTAATGTCTCAAATACTGAACTGGCTATCATAACTTCGAAGTGCTCGCGGTTCTTGTGCACTTGAGAACTCAACAACTCAATTCTCAAAATGCTAAGTGTTTTTTGCTGGATAGCCACCTATAATTTATAGGGCATTTTGAATTCGAATCTGACCGTTCCCCCCAAATTCAGTTCATTAATGCTGGCTTGGCAGCAAATTTTCAAGGATCTGATCCATAAATTCCGTCTTGAATGCCTGCCGCCCACTCAATTTGGCTGCATTTCTACTATCAAATCATAAAAAATGACTTTAACGGTCACTTTCCAGATGACCTACATGATTTCTCCCTAGATAGCGCAACTTCCTTTGTGTTGTCGTGAACCCTGTGCCACATCCTTGCTTCACACAATTCCTCAATTGCGTGGCTCCCCAACCCGGGAAGTGTAGTTTATAGTTCTGCACCTCTTTTCAGCTGCCTAGAGCACTAAGACTCTACTACCTTCATATAGTCACATGACTGGACCACTGGTGTATGGCTTCAAGCGATTTCCATTCACCTTTCCTAGGAAGGGATCTTCTTTCAACTTGACCAGTTGTACCGCTCCTCCTTTCGGTAATCTCCATAATGACATAGGGCCCTAACCAATGAATTCAGAATTTCCCTGGTAATTTATCAAACTTGCTATCATATAACAAAACCAGGTCATTTACCTTAAAGGTGTGGAGCTTAATGTGCCAATCATGCCATGATTATTCACAGTGCTTTTGCACCTATTGGTGAAATCTAGCTAGAAATCTTTCTTCCTCAAGCTTAGCGAGCTACACGAGCCTCTCTTCTAGGGCTCCATGATCCATCATACCTATTAGTGCCACTACGCACAAACTAGGAACAATGTATTCCATGGGCATTACTACTTCAACACCATATACAAGCCTAAAGGGTGTTTTTCTAGTCAACCTCTTGCATGTTGTCCGATAGGCCCATAGTACTATGGGTATGCAAAAGTCCCAATCATTTCGCTGAGCATTGAAAACCTTGGTCAGCACATTCTCTAGCACTTTATTGAATGCTTCCACCATTCCGTTAGCCTACAGGTGACAAGGTGTGCTCTTCTGGTGATATACCTAAAATTCCTCTATCAGCGTGCTGATCGTCTCATTCAGAAAGTGTGTACTGCGATCACTCATCAAAATATTTGGACAACCGAATCACGTCAGTACATACTCAAAGAGGAACTTTGCAGCAGTCATGCCGATACAATCCTTTACAAGCTGAGCCTTCGCCCATCGAGTCAAATACTCAGTCACGGTGATAATGTACTACGCTCCCCTCTTCTTCTCTTGGGGTTGAATAGGTCCCACAAAATCTATCGTCCATTTCTCAAAGGGTTGCAACATCATTTGTGGATTCAAAGGTGGCTCATCCTTTCATGATGGACTACCAAACCTTTGACACACATCACATGCTTTACAATATGCTTTTGAGTCTTGATGGAGAGCTGGCCACTACAACCTTGAGCGTAGAATATTCTACGCGGTCGCTCTCCCTACATAATGTCCTCCTGCATCGCCCCCATGAGAGTCTGCGAGGACACTATTCCTTTCAAACTATGGTACATATCATTGTAATATCTCATCAAACCCCATTTTGTATAGGTGCCTGGCAATGACAGAAAATTCTTCCGTGCACACCACTAACTCCTTCTTCTACTGGACAGTGTATCCTTACGAGGTAGTACCTATCATTAGGAAGTGTATGATATCTTCAAAATGACCATCTGCGACACACACTGCAAATAGTTGCACATCAGGCAATCCCTCCTACAAATTAGTGGGCTCTTCCCTTATTTCAATGTACAACAGATCATCTAGTCACATGTTCAGTCATACAGGCTTCACAATAACTTCAAAATCATACTCTTGGAACAATAACAACCATCTGTAGATTCTCCCCCCCAACGCAGGCTTATTGACCATGCATTTCAGCATGGAATGGTTTGTATACATCTTAAAATGGCCATCTAGCAAGTAGTGTCTAAACTTCTGGAGTACATATACCATGGCTAACCCTTCATGCTCGGTGGTGGAATAGTTCTTCGTTGCCTTGTATAACCTTCTTCTTGTGAATGCTATAGGATGGTCCAAGTCTCCTCCACTAGCCTATGATAGTACTACTCGCAACGCTATACATAACGTGTCGACATGTACATGAAACTCCTTCTTCCAATCGAGGAAGAAAAAAATTGGCACGGTGACCATATTTTCTTTTAATACATCCAAGCTTTTCTTACAGTCCTCGTTCCAGCATAATGTGACATCCTCTTTCAACAATTTCTCCATAGGCGCAGTGATCTGGGCATAGACTTTGATAAACTTTTTGTAATATCTGGTATTTCCTAAGGTAGAACACAACTGTTTCACACTCCTCGACGCTTCCAAGTTAAGTATCACCAAGATCTTCACAGGATCTACCATCAGTCCCTTCCTACAAACCACATGACCCAGCAGGGTCCCAAAAGGAACACAAGACAAACATTTCTTCAAATTGAGCGCGATATGGTATCTTTGACAAGTATCTAGCATCATGCACAAACTTGTGAAATGGCAAGTCCAAACACAATCCACTCATCAAAGTACACTTCCAGGAACTTGTGAAAAAAAATTTTGAACGCCGCAACAACTACACGCGAGAAAATTGCAAGTGCATTCTTTAATCCGAAAGGTATTACTATCTACTAAAAACACCCCCACTCAATCATGAAGGTTGTCTTGCTTCTATCCTCCAGTGCAATTTTTATCTGGTGGTACTCAGAGAACCCATCAATAATGAATATGCTTCCTGGCCACCTACATTGTCCAATACTTCATTAATGAATAGAGTCGGGAAAGGATCATGTACACAAGCGTCATTCAACTTCCTGAGATCTACTCATATCCTTATTTCATCCTTCTGCTTCTTTTCCTATACCACCATTGGGCTTACCCAATCAGATCCTTCCATGGGCTCAATGATGCCTGTTGTGAGCATATTATCTAGTTCTAAGTGGACCTTCTCCTTATATGTCGGATTGAGATGGTAAGGTCTTTGCTTAACCAGCTTTGCGTCAGGCTTCAGTGTGATCTTCATAACACCTAGGTCCCCGATTATCCCTTTTAGGTTCGTAAACTCGGTAGGGAACAAATCCTGGTATTTCCAGAGCAATTCAGCGACCTTATCCACCATTGCGTCATCCTAGTAATCTCCAATCTTTGCGAATTGGGGTTGTGCCTCTCTACCAATATTTACCTGTTTCGTTTTCAGTTGTGCGATTATATCAGGATTCTCAATCTACAGTCCCTCAACCTCGCAGTGACCTTCTATTTCAGGGATGCTAATTTTTCGTGGATCCGCATCTTCTTCTTTAGGAGTTACATTATAGCATTCTAACACATGACTCAGATGAGTAGTCCAATCAGGTTAAATAAGGTCTAGTGGATCCTATGGTATTCTAAAGATTTATGCTTTTACTTCTTGTAGTGCCTCATCAGTACAGTCAAACCCATCTTCAAAGTTGAATGTCATTATGAATCCCTCGCAGAAAATATCCCATTCACATGTACCATGGCAAAGCTCTGTTTCCAAGTACCAGTTCAACAGGATGACATCCAAGGTGTGACAAAACAACTGCACGCATTCAAGTTGGGGCTTCTCTCCATAAGCCTGAGCCCATTTGGACATGTCCGCATGTGGATCATCCTTCCCATCATATTTGTTTGTGATTTGTACCTTTGGCTTTCCAAAGCATGTTCTTATCATCCTCCTACATTCGTGCCAATCATCAAAGATACCCTTGTGTGTACCCCACCATCTTGCGGGCGTAGCGCGTAGTGCCCAGTCCAAAGCCTGGAAGTGATTCTTCTCTAGTACCTCCCTCTCAAATGTGTCCAAAAAGATATCTACATCATTCAAGCCATCATAAGTGGGCAGATTTCCTACCTTTAATGACGCACAGTGTAGCGACTTGGTCATCATGTTACAGATCAGTGTGGTTACTTCATGTAACCGATTCTGCCAGTGCTCTAATTCTTCATCAGAGTCTGAGGTGCATGAACTCTCGCAATCCCATGTAATTTGTCCATTTGCTGTTGGATTCACCCAATCTTGGTCTCACATTGTTATCTTATAAATATAGTCCAAATCATCATCACTCTCATAATCATAGATTGGTTCAGGATAGTGCGATCCTTCAGCAGGGTCTAGGGGTAGCGTTTTCTTCTCAAATATCATCTTTCACTTCTTTAGGTTGATTAACCCACTCATATCAGTAGCCCAATCAATGCTAAGGATAGAAGGATAGGGGTTGCTATCATCCACAATTTCTATTACTTCAAAGTCAGCCAGTGCACTCGTGCCTTCAATATCTACAGTCACCCATTGCAGCTGCCCCATGGGAATGATCTTCTGCTGATTTTCCATCCTTAACTAAATCGGAGACCACTGCAACATGGGTCTTCCGATCCATTCCCAATTCTGCTTCGGTAGGACACTCGCATCTGACCCCAGGTCCAAAATAACATGATCCATCTCATACTCTCCTATCTCCGTAGTCAACCTCATCTCTCGTCATGTCCTTGTTTTATGTTTACCAATCTTTTGTACCACATGTGGTTCACCCGGAGTGTTTCCGGCACATCTATTTATAAGCTCCTATAATCCCTTCATAGCCTTTCTGTCATGCAACAACTTCATGGAGGTTTCTAGAAAGGTCGTAAGCATAGAAGGGTCCATTTATTGATTAGGCTTATCCTTGCTCCCTGAGCTGGAGGCCTCATCGAAGCTCTTCTTTGCTTCCAATAACATTTCACGTGCACACTCCAAATCGAATTCAACCTCCTTCATCGAAGCTTTGCGAACCCATACGCTATCTTCGGGCTATTTCCCCTTATCATCCCCTATTGCAATTCCACTTTGGAGCACTATATTCACATTTGGATCCTTGTCACGAGCCTCAGACCTCATCATCTATAGGTTCTAAGTCGGCTGAGGTGGTAGCACCCCTTTTTCACATATCCTTTCTATCAGCGTAGGATAGTCTTCTATCTCATGATCAAACAGAGTGCAATATTTGCACGATGGATGCATTGGGTTAGTGCAATGGCAGGCATAATGTCCTAGTCCTCTACAATTGTAGCAAATAAGCTATCCCTAACCTTTGT
Organism: Pinus tabuliformis; assembly: GCA_031772625.1. NCBI lineage: Eukaryota > Viridiplantae > Streptophyta > Pinopsida > Pinales > Pinaceae > Pinus > Pinus tabuliformis. The sequence goes on from CM062809.1 coordinate 94,842,975, forward strand.
CAGGTCCTCCTCCGCCTCGGCCTCGTCCACACCCCTAAAAGCATATCCACGCCATCCCTGGGTTCTAGTCAAGGGGCCGCGTTTCTGCCTAAACCCTATAGGTGGGTGTTTTGTCCTGTCCTGATTCAAGCTTTGCATTTCCATGCAAAGGTTTTACAACTGCACATGGATCCGCTGAACCCCTAGATTTAGATCTTGCAGCAGTGTTTCATGCTGTCCCATTGAGATCTCCAAGGCCTCTACTTGAGTTTTTATCTTATGTTGTGACACCGCAACTCTTAGGTGTGGCAGGAGCGAAGCCACGAACCATTCGCAGTGTTGTCCATCTGTTAAGTTCATATTAGCTTTGTGGATTTTACACTTCAATCTCTGATTTAATTTCCAAGGTGTCTCTCCAGGTTTCATCGTGATTTCCTTGAACCCCACAATCGATTGTGCCTCAGATTTAGGCATACTAAATTCTTTATTCAGCGTATTTTGTATGTCCGCCACTCTAGCGTTTGGGTTATCATTAGAGTACTCGATGTACCAGGTTAGTGCACGATCATGCAGAGCACTAATCAGTGTCACCTTCTTCATGTTATCATCTGTAACACCTTGATCTTCCCATACATCTTTCATGATGAATCAGAACTGGTCAGGTCCTCATTTCCCAAGCCTTTGAAAAACAACAGCTTTACTGAATGTGCTATACTGAACTGCGGTGGAGGCAGTGGTGGTATGGGTGAAGTCATAGGTGATGGTGGCTAAGTTGGAGGTGGTGTGGGTGGAGGTGGTAGTCGTGGGAATCCTTGTCTTATTAACTGAATAGCGCTTCGCGGAGAAGCTTGCACTACTTCCTCTTCGTCACCCAATGGAGGTGAAATCAATGGACTATATTCAGGACCCTTTCTTCCTTCGTTCCTATAAGTCTTTCTGCTGCACATACCTCTGAACATCAAGGTAGCTGCATAACCCATTTTTCACACAATAACATTTTAATCCAGAAATTCAAAGACTTCAAGTACTTACCTCATAGACCCTTGAAAAAGCGTCACCCTGCCTTGTTGTAGCTAACTAAGGTATTGATCGTGAATTCAGTCACAAATCCTCCTATGATGCGATCAAGCCAATGATCGATAGCATGGGAAATCTTATCCTTAGAGGCTTCCAGTCTCTAAACTAACTCCAGGGTCCAAACAACAGGACCGTCAATTCTCCACCTTCCTCAGCTATCTGCTAGCTTCACAATCCACTCGTATAGCTCAACCGGAAAAGAACTGAAAAATATCTCTTGGATATCTATATATAGGTACCTGTCCAACCACTGTTCCTTTGTCAGTCATAGGTTTATGTTCTCCTGCGCCGCGAATTCATGGATCTTCCTATCCAACCAGTCTCCGATCTCTTTCTTAGTTGGATTCCAATGATATGACATCACACATCTCTTATGAAGATTCTGGTCTTGGCAACGAAAACATTTGTTGGCTTGGTGGGACCCGACCTAGGTTCAACATTAGTTATCCAAACAATCCCTACACTATTGGCCATTTCGGCATCAGCCCACGGAGCGCGGACCAAAGTCTCACCCGAAGCAGTATGGGGGGATGTTGGAACCAAGTTTCCGTACCCTGAGATGGTCGTGATGTCAGTTTATTCCTCTTATTGCTACTTTTGCACAAGTCATTAAGTTCTAGGGCTTTGCCTATCTAGCCCTCTATTATGCTCTTCAGTACCTCTATGAAGGGGTATGATTGACCTTCGTGTAGCCCTAACCTCTGGTTCTGATACCTTTTCGCTCCTAAAGTAGCATATAGAACAAGTATCCAAGTTATCCTTAACTGTTTAATTATCTTACTAAACAATCATAGTTAGCGCTGCGTAAACAAATATCCTTGCGTTCAAGTATCCAATGTAATTACATACATTCACGCATCATATAAGAATTATAAATTAAATTCATACACAATATAACAAGATGCATTAATAGGAAACAAAGACAAAAATTTTGTAAAATGATTCTCTTTATTGATATCTTCTGATGATTACAGACTCTATCCGCCCTGCGCACATAGCTACAGGGGTCTGTGCACTTAGTTATGGACTTCTACCCTAGGCCTCTACCCACTTAGCTATAGAGCCTATACTAATCTAGATTTAAACAAGAACGTAACAAATTACAAAGATAACCATAAACACAGAGATGTAGCGGAATAATACTTCATTTCATTAATGTAAAATACTGAAATATGCTTACAAACAGAAATGGAAATAAACCAGCTAGGGCGATGGTAGCTTATCTCTGAGAAGTGATGTGGCAACTACATGCCCCTAAAATATGTTACAATGAGGCTTGAAGGCCTATTTATTGTTGAGAAACAATGGAAAACCCTTAACATCCCAAAACCTAACCCTAGAAGATGAAAAACCAAATTGTTAGCCCTGTTTTGGGTAAGTTGGTACATCAACTTCCTGGGGTTGTAACTTTGGCACCTAATCTTCGTTCGACGCGTATAATAGCTCGTTAGAAAGATCTATCCAAGAGCTACAACTTTGAGGAGAAAAACATCGGTCCATGGACCCATGTCGCTCCCAGATTTCCCAAAAAATGTCATTTAGAGCCTCAAAACGACTCCAGAAGTTCAGGACCCGAAAAACGACTAAAAATAGTAAATTATGCTACAATTAAGGAAACTGAAAAACTGAAAGGGATAGTTTTGGGGGTCCAAGTGGGACAAGTGGGTGGCCACCAACATCCACCTAGATCATTCGTCCCCCATTAGGAAGCAATGGTCCCCTTTGCGTTTAGTTCCTCCATCTGCTGAACTTGGTCCCTGTTGAGCTATTTTGCAATCTCTGAGGTGTCCAGCAATGGTGGGAAGCATGGACGATGACGATCCACATTGAACAATCAGTGAAAGTGAAGGAATGGGGGAATGTTGTGCTCCAAAGCATTATTTCCCACTGCCTTGGTAATGGTGTAAGGACCATGTTGGCATGGTCAGAGCTTTTGATGGGCTCTTGTAAGGCATTCTTTCTATAGATGCAACTAGAATTTGTTGCCCACGTGGAGCTTGTGTGGTACCCCTGTGGGTGAGGAGAAGCTGTTTTTATGTTCTTTCATGACCATATCCCTTTGTTTTTTCTGCTGCATGGAGGAACCCTTCGTGGGGGTCATGGATGTGGCGACAATCTTCCCCTTACTTTGGGAGCGAACCAAACAGAAAATGATTTTCCTAGTCTAGGAGATGAGCTTGCTACCTTTCTTAGCAGTGATCAAAGAGGTGGCAGTAGGTGGGGATACCTCCAGTATCCTGTATAATGAATCACCCAAATAAATAATGATAGTGCGAGGCCTTGACTCATACACAGCATGTCGCCTCCAAAAGTATGGTTGGCCTAATAATACATCACAAACATCAAGCAGTGTAACATCACACACTACCTCATCTATGAAGGGTTTGATGCTGTGTTATAGACATTTTTGTGCCTTACAGCTCTAAGCATGAAATGTCCATAAACCAAGGGATCCTAAGTCCCTAAAAGTGTTGTTCCGGCCCCTAAAGGAATAAGGTCAACAAATTACAGCTTCTCCCAGAAGTTCTCCACCAGAAACTGCTCAGAATCAGTCAAATCGGGATCATTTCAGCTGCTCCACTAGCTAGCTACGTTGCATAGCACCCAAGTACACTAGCTAGGTGCGTTGCAACGCACCTAAATGCACTAACAGGGTGCATTGAGTGGGAAATGACAAATGGCAGTGTCATTCCGCGAGGTGGACAGGCAATGGAAGCTTCCAGAATCTTCCCCAATGACACTTGCCTCACTGAGTTCGACCAAGGATGAGTAAGAGGCTCTCAATCTCCAAGTGGAAGCAAGAACTGACAGAGAGAAGCCACTAGTCAAATCATAAGCTAACTCATCCTCTTTGCATACATCTATATATGGATCCTTCATCCCAGAGATCCGGAGGTTGGAATTTTGTACATTACAGAGAATTGTTGTTGGTTTTGAGATAGGTATCAGAGTATTGGGTGATTTATGCTTTGTTGGAGGTGAAGAGGGGATTCCTTTGCTGGGAGGTTGATGCTGGATCAGGAATCATCAGTTGTAACTCCTCCTGGATCTTCTTGTCATATCAATAAAACTATTTGAGTTTCTCCTACATGCTTATGTATCATTGATGTTTGTTACATTTGTATGTTTAGCTTAAATCTGATCCTAAGCTATTTATGAATATAAATCCATGTCTTTGTGTAGTTTTCTTCTTTTGTGATCTTACAGGAACTTGGTGAAGCTGGGCAAGTAAGGGAGCAGGTAGCTGGAAGCTGTCAAAGAGGAGAGAGATTGGATCAAAGGACTAGCGCAAGACACAGGTTGGTTCATCCTATTCCTCTTCGTTTATAGTTCATAAAGAAGAATACGAAAGTAGTTTTCCCTGTTTGTTTCTAAGGTCACTGTCACACCTTAGTGGGATAGGGTCGTTCTGAATAGACACTTTTCCCGTTAAAAAAATGGCGACTCCGCTGGGGATCGTGTCTAGTTAGTTTGTTTGTGTTTCTCTTGTTGTTTGTTTCATAAACATAGAAGTAGCAATCGAACTGCATTTGCCATTAACAAATGCAAAGTAGACATCTGCTACTTCAATCCATTCACTGGATTTGTTTATGATTTGAACAGTTGATTCAAAAATGATCTGATTACCCTTTGTGATAGCTCTTAGACCTCCTTTAAATCCACCCTCTGATTGTGCATTACTGATTGCTCTTACTCGGCCAAAAACCATAGATTAAACTGCAAACCGTGATCCAGAACTCGGATAGAATTCTCGTTTCTGCCCCAGCGCAGGCTCTGTGAAGAGATTCTGCATTTCAACGCAGTTCCCGAGAGGGCTACCTGCGCTGCAATCCAGTTTCTGTGTAATAGGTGCGCTGATCTGCCTAGCCCTGTGCAGCTAAGGTTCTTTGCTTCATTTTTTCAGTTTTGTCTCTGATTTTTGCAGCCTGTGATCAGTGTGTGTGTCTGTTTAAAAACCCCTTTTCTCTGCCTTAATTCCGCCTCCTTTGTACAAAAAGACTGTAGATGTTCTTTGTGTGTTTGTCACATCATTTACAGTTTTCCATTGAAAAAGTAGAATAGTCATACTGTCATCCTTTGATTTAGATCTATCGTAAGTGTCGATTTTGATCTTAGGAGAAAGTTTATTTGCTGTTGACAGTCGATTATGCTTTTACTTTTGCCTTTGGTTTGAATTTATGACTTTCTAGTGTCGAAACGAGTATTTATTTCAAAATCATAAAGTGTCGTAATCATCTCTACCTTTTGATTTCGAAAAGAAGCTTGTTTGCGTTTGTCACTTGAAAGCAAATTCAGATTTGTACATCAACTTTCTTTTTAGGCATCAATATTAAGAAAGTGAAAACAAATACATGCACATGTGCATTTGCATATTGATAGTCTTCTTGGCTTGATTTAGGAAAAGTGCATTTACAGTGTGCTCTTTGCTCTTTGAGAAAAGATTGTGTCTTTCTTTTCCCCTTGTAGCTAGGATTTTCATTGCTGAAAAGAGATAAAAGTTTGCTTATCATCTTTAGATTGCATTTTAGGAATTACATCTACATCTCGTGGTGAACCCAAAAGGCAAACTTCTAAGAAATATCAACTTAAAATAAATTGAATGAATCTAACAACGCTTTGGAACTTAATGCACAACATTTAGAGGTCTAGGCTAGAGACGTATTCCAGCGTCGTAAAGCCTGGTAACTATTGTCCTCACTGATGGTTGGGTGATTCCTCCACTTTGAGACGATAAGTGCCAGTACGGACTTGTGCTCCCACGTACCGTCAAGTATATATTGGGAGACCCCTATAGGCTTAAAACCTTTTATCCATAGGAAGCCGTGTCGGCCGCCCTACTGATCTCAATGCACCGAACACAGCATTTGGGAAGATTGACTGCCGTACCGTAAAAAGTATTCTGCAGTTTTGCGATTGGTTTGGTACTCCCTCTACCTAGATCTCCAGAGCAGTCCCTTTCGTTCCTTTTCAGACTCCTTAACGGAAAAGGTCCATCTGAGCACTTGTCACTTCAGGCTCATTAAAAATCGAAGGAGACTAGAGTCATCTTTTGTTTTTTCTCGACTCTTTAAAATTGAAAAATCAAGTTGTGTCAAAGCGTCTAAAAATTTATTTTAAACGGAATATTCATACCCTTTTCCTACGTTGATCTTAGGTTGAGAAAATGGAGTCTACCAACCAAGGAATTCCCCTTGGTGGAAATCCTATACCCTTCTCCTCTTGGGGAGATGTTGGTGCACCCCATATGGCCACATTGTCGCTTCCAGGACTGACAATTGGCTTGCCAGTATGGATCTTCTCAACCAATGTCGTTCAGAACACCACTATTCCTGAACAATCGAATCAGCAATTAGACGAGTCCAGAGTTGCCCACCAACCTTCTACTTTCTCTAATTCTTCCTCTCCTCCTTCCTCTTCGCTTGATGGGGCTGGAAAAGCCAAAAGTCAAGTTCCCAAGGAGAAGAAGGAGAAGAAGAAGAAAGAGAAGAAGAAGAAGGAGCCAAAGGTGAATGGGGGAAAACGAGTGTCGTCTAATGAAAATCCACACACTGCACCGACCAAGCCTAAATCGCCATGTGTCATTTGCAAAGGAGACCACTTTCACAGAGATTGTCCTTGCATCCCTCGGATACTAAGGGACTGGTCTCCTCGTTTGCACAATCCGGTGTCATCAACCTCTCATGATCATGTTGAAAGCACACTGTCAACTAGCGAAAGTGAAGCCCCAGGACAAAAAGGGAAAGCTAGATTTCCCTATAAACTGTGCGAAGGCAATCATGCCGTCCACCGTTGTCCCTTCTTAGACAAAGCGAAAAGAGTTTTGGATGATCGTCCGGTTTCACCCTTACGACTTCCTCCTGGATATAAAAAACTCTTGCCGAGTCCGTCACTAGTTGAGAATCCAGCTGGCCCGCTCAAGTGGTCGGCTGAAGCACCTATCATCGAAGATAAACCATCTGAATCCATACTAGACGAAAGTCAAAAGGTCGAGGCGACAGTTGACCCAGTCTTGCCTTCAGAGGTTTTATCTTCTGATGATACAGTCACTGAAGAGAACAAGGATGACACCGTCAAAATTCTCTTCATCAACACAGACTCCGACGAACATGGGGGCAATCTACCCATTCCCTTACCGCAGGAGGGAAGTTCGTCAGAGCCATACCCGGCCGTCTACTCGGTCCCACCTCCAAGCAACCTAGTTGTCTCCTTCGATTGGAATCAACTAGGCAAACCCCGTTTACCAGCAAGCATACCATTCCAAATTATCGTTCAAATATATAGAATGGTCATGGCTGGTACCATCATAGATGAGGGGGCTTCTGTGAGTATCTTTCCACTATTGCTTGGAAAGTGCTTGGTTCGCCATCGCTGTTGCTTGAGATGAGAAATCTGACGGGCTTTGATAAAAGTACCAGTCGACCTTTAGGGATCCTTCCCGATGTGCCCATAAAATTGAGAAGGAAGACAGTTCAAATGAACGTAATGGTTGTTCAAGGACCCTTGGATTATAACCTACTCCTTGGACGAGACTATATTTATTGCATGGGAGCCATCGTCTCCTCACTCTTTAGAGTAATGTGTTTTCCGCACGAAGGAAGAGTGGTCAAGCTCGTGGACCAGCTTTCATTTCCCAGATCACGCATAGCAAATAGTCATATACCATCCCTAAATGGTCTCTTCACGCAAGAAATGTCTCAATCCCCAGTCCGTCCTCCCGATGAGCGCGAGTAATTCGGAGGGATATGACTGAAACCCAAGGGGCATGCGTCCTGGTCTGCTTCGGCAGGAAAACTTCGGGTATAGGGTTGGTTTCCGCGGGAGAATATGACTAGTCTGTACCCCATCCGTGATTGGAAAAGGGGTTATTCTAGAATAAGATTCTCTTGTCAAAGTTATGTGAGTAGCGGGCATCGTCGCTCACCTTTGTTTATCTCGGTAGACATCGCCAGAGAAGTGTTTTGTTTACACCGTAAATAGAACAACCTTTGGGTAACCTGTAAGAGGTAGTACCCTTCCTGATAAAACGAATGTTTTGTCAGCTCAAACAAAGGGTGACCCTTCCTGATAAAACGAATGTTTTGTCAGCTCGAATAGAGGGAGACCTCGAAACTCTGTTTTATACCTGGGGGCATGCAAACCTTTTGGAGTGCAAGTGAGGGGCGGCTATTTATTTTTTAAATTTTTAGGACCTCTAACCCTTTAAACTCGTAGGATTAGTCGTCACCTAACTTGCATAAAGAAAGGATGTGGGGCAAAACTCTAAAAATTGCCAATTTTATATGAGGCATTCTTATCATATGACTGGATTAATTGAGCAGTTTTAGCACATAGTTCAAGCTCGTTAAAAAATAAACATAAGACATGAGCAAATGTTTCCACCCGCGTTTAAGCTCATTAAAAAATGAACTATTCCCCAGTAAATAACCACTGTGAATGAAGCATTTCAGCCATTAAAACCTTGGTCGTGTTTTCACCATCACCTCCACTTTTCCATTGGCTAATCATTCACCTCCATTTGATTGTTTACCCATTTTGAGGAACAGCTGCGAAGAGTGATTTCACTAGCCATCCTTGTGACACTGCCGTGATTGGAAAATTCCAACCCTTACCTGGAATCAGCTGCTACCCGTTTTATCACTCGTTCCTCAAAAGACGAGTCTTCTTTAAGCTCTTTTCAACTGACTCGTAAAATATGAAAAGATTGCCGAGTTTTGGCCTTCTAGCTCGTTAAAGCGACCGGAAGTGCTATCCCTCCTCTAGATTTTAATCTTTTTGGACCTGAGGGATTATTGCACAAAAAGATCGAGCGCTTGTTTTGTTCGGCTCGTTAAAACTATCGAAAATTCATCCCTTCTGTATTGTTTTATACTTTTTCGGACTTAAGGTATTAGATGACGAAAAAGGAATTTTGGAGTTACCTTTACGTACCTTTTCAGACTCTCTAAAAATGAAAAGGACCGAGTTATCTTTGTCGTTAAACTCGTTAAAAAGATTAATAGCGACAAACTTGTCTTTAGACAAGAACGAGTTTCACTATCGCTAGGCTCGTTAAAACATAGCGATGGGTTTGCCCAAAGGGCAAATTATAGAACAAGCATATGTTATCCTCCTCAAGCTTGACAAAAATAAAGAGGTACTGGTCAGCAATGACTGGGGAAAAATTGGGAAGAAACTCAAAGAATCTTTATTGGTAGCAAGTCGCTCTTGAACATGACACCTCCACTCCGTGCCTGAGTCGGGTTGGGTTGTTTCATTCACCAGTCACGTCACCATGGTCATACCATACCATCCACATTTGGGGTAAATGCTACCAATCCATCACATAAGTGTCGCCGACATGTTCAAGAGAAGTCATCCAGAGAAGTCATCCCTGTCCCATCCACTACCATACATTATACTTCATTCTTTCATGACCGCCATCCTGAACCATATATCATCAGATCGTTTTCACCTCCATCAAAATCATTTACTCCGTTCCGTGTCATTGATGTGGGATTCATTAAGGCCCTCCTTTGATGGATCGCTTCTTGTCGACACCAGCTCATTATCCAAGAAGTTGATCTAGGAACACCCCATTCAGTACTTTGAAGCTTGCATGCCTCAATGGCAAGTTTCTCACTTCCGGCGACAGGTATACATCAATGACCTTCGACCGAAAGATTTTGCGTGGTGTTCGACACCAAGTCCTTTATTCACACCATGTGAATTGTACTGCAGTACCTTGAGGGTCATCATCATTATCGGTGATTCCTCTCGCGCTTGTTAACAGTTTACATCATTGACTGGTAATCAAGCGATGTCTTTCCATGTTCGACTTCAAAACATTTCTCACATGGATCGACTTGTACTTCGAGTAAATACCGGATGAGATTGAAGACCCCGGATGTAGTTTCATCCATCCGGGCTGTGATATATATTCAGGAAAATAAAGACATTGAAATGTACAGCATTGCAGCACAGATAATCATCCTACCAAAAGGATGATGGCTCTATCAGAATCATCAGTCTACCATCAGACGATTGTCTGTCCTATGTACATGAAAATGAATTTATAAAGCTGAGCATGGGAATGCCCGCCTCAGCTAGATCATGAAAACAGTATGAAGATAATGTATTGTATTGTATCTTATTACAGGTCTCCTCCTAGCATTGAAAGAACTTCGGATCCTCCTAATAAAGCATTTCACCCGAGAAACGGCCTCATACTTTAGGGGGCAACCGTTATAGACATTTTTGTGCCTTACAGCTCTAAGCATGAAATGTCCATAAACCAAGGGATCCTAAGTCCCTAAAAGTGTTGTTCCGGCCCCTAAAGGAACAAGGTCAACAAATTACAGCTTCTCCCAGAAGTTCTCCACCAGAAACTGCTCAGAATCAGTCAAATCAGGATCATTTCAGCTGCTCCACTAGCTAGCTGCGTTGCATAGCACCCAAGTACACTAGCTAGGTGCGTTGCAACGCACCTAAATGCACTAACAGGGTGCGTTGAGCGGGAAATGACAAATGGTAGTGTCATTCCGCGAGGTGGACAGACAATGGAAGCTTCCAGAATCTTCCCCAATGACACTTGCCTCACTGAGTTCGACCAAGGATGAGTAAGAGGCTCTCAGTCTCCAAGTGGAAGCAAGAACTGACAGAGAGAAGCCACTAGTCAAATCATAAGTTGACTCATCCTATTTGCATACATCTATATATGGATCCCTCATCCCAGAGATCCGGAGGCTGGAATTTTGTACATTGCAGAGAATTGCTATTGGTTTTGAGATATCATCAGAGTATTGGTTGATTTATGCTTTGTTGGAGGTGAAGAGGGGATTCCTTTGATGGGAGGTTGATGTTGGATCAGGAATCATCGGTTGTAACTCCTCCTGGATCTTCTTGTCATATCAATAAAACTATTTGAGTTTCTCCTACATGCTTGTGTATCATTGATGTTTGTTACATTTGTATGTTCAGCTTAAATCTGATCCTAAGCTATTTATGAATATAAATCCATGTCTTTGTGTAGTTTTCTTCTTCTGTGATCTTACAGGAACTTGGTGAAGCTGGGCAAGTAAGGGAGCAGGTAGCTGGAAGCTGTCAAAGAGGAGAGAGATTGGATCAAAGGACTAGCGCAAGACACAGGTTGGTTCATCCTATTCCTCTTCGTTTATAGTTCATAAAGAAGAATACGAAAGTAGTTTTCCCTGTTTGTTTCTAAGGTCACTGTCACACCTTAGTGGGATAGGGTCGTTCTGAATAGACACTTTTCCCGTTAACATGCTGTAAGGAAGGTGACACTACTGGCAAACTTGGAGATCTCGTCCTTGGTGTGGTGTAGTCGGTAGGCCCAAATGATTCATGACCTATACAGAAATGAGGTTCTTTTGGCTCCCACTATCAACAATGAATTGCAGCGGCGAACCCTTCACCCACATCTATGAGTGGAAAAGAAGCTCCCCCTCCTCTTGATCTTCGGGCTCATTCTTTTGGATCTTGGCAATGGTAACAATGGCACTGAGCTTTGTGTCAATGATCTGCTTCCCTTTTCCATTCCCCTTGTCGGGTTTTCACTGAGTGTTGGAACATGGATCTGATTCTGAAGCCTTCAACTCGGCCACTAGTGACTGCTTGGTCTGACACTCACTTGTGTTGTGAGGGGGCCTGTTGTGAAACTCACACCACTTTCCTATGTCCTTCTTTGACTTCATGGTGTTGTTCTTTTCTTGCCGCTTCGACGAATTGTCTTGGGTCACACTGCCTTGGCTTTGTCCTTTGGTATTCGGATTTGTAGATCCAAAGTCTCGCTTCTTTTATTTCAACTTTTGCTCAATATTGACAACATATCGATACGCCATGCCGAGCGAGGAGATGTTCGGGAACTCCATCTCTTCTTGGATGTACTTGTGTAGGAAACTGTAGTATTTGAGTACCAGATGCAGCTCAAAATCTTTCATACCCAACTGTGTGTGAAGGGTATGAAAAATGTTGGTGAACTCCGGCACATCTTGGTCCCTTCCTTACCACAGCATGGTCCACTTTATGTATTTGTCCTCATAGCTTTTGACAGGGTAATATTGCTCCTTAATGGCATCCCAGAATGAATTCCAAGTGCGTGCAGCTAAAAATAGTGAGCCTGTACTTTTATCATTCTGCTCGCAGTAGGTTTCCCACCAGACCTTGACGTGGGGGCTGCTTTGAGAAGAGTGAAAACAATATTTTCCCGACTCAAAAATTCATGAATAGAAAAATATCATTCTAGCAGATTTAACCATTTATCTACGGTATCTAAATCTATCTGACCCTTGAATATGGGTATTTCAAAATTAACTTGTACCTTAAACGGTGTGGCATTTCCATAGTAGTTGTTGGAAGTCGATGCGTCGCCTCTGGGTAGCCGCTAAAGGATCTGGGCAAAGTTGTCCATCATCGCGTTCCTTTGTCACTTAAGGGCTTCTTCGAGTAAAAATTTGATAGGATCTCCTACCCCCTTGTATTTTTTTTGATCTGCCATGGGAGGTCATTGTGATTTGCGAGGTTGGTCTTGCAAAGGTTCGACCAGTTCAAGCCCTAAATCCTTATATCCCAATCTCGTTGGGCACATGCAAAGAAAAACAGAGAAAAAAGAAAACTGCTCTGGTACCACTTATCCAGATTTAAACAGGAACAGAACAAATTATAGAGATAACCATAAACATAGAGATGTAGTAGAAATAATACTTCATTTCATTAATGTAAAATACTGAAATATGCTTACAAACAAAAATGGAAATAAACCAGCTAGGGTGATGGTAGCTTATCTTTGAGAAGAGCTGTGACGGCTACATGCCTCTGAACTATGTTAAAATGAGGCTCAAAGGCATATTTATTGTTCAGAAACAATGGAAAACCCTTAACATCCAAAAACCTAACCCTAGAAGATGAAATACCAAAATTTGGGCCTCGTTTTAGGTAAGTTGGTACATCAACTTTCCAGGGTCGTGACTTTGGCACTTGATCTTTGTTTGACACGTATAATAGCTCATTAGAAAGATCTATCCGAGCACTAAAACTTTGGGAAGAGAAACATTGATCTATGGGCCCATGTTGCTCCCAGATTTCCCAAAAAAAATGTCATTTAGGGCCTCAAAATAGCTCTAGAAGTTCAGGACCTGAAAAACTACTAAAAATAGTAAATTGTGCTACAATTAAGGAAACTAAAAAACTGAAAGGGACAGTTGTGGGGGCCCAAGTGGGATAGGTGAGTGGCCACCAACATCCACTTGGATCATCTAGCTATGCTAAGACCTGAAACTTAGACTTTTCTCCTTATTGCTCAAGACTTCTTACTTCTTAGAACTTCAAAAACTACATAGAGCATACTTACTTAGCTCTTTTTATACAATCCCATGGTCCGTGGACCATGGGTAGATTTTTATAGTTGACTTTACTTTACAAAATAAGGGCGGACATCACTTTATGACTCGCGACACCTTTGCGCTCCGTGACCACAAAATGTGGAGTCTTTACAACTTTATTACAAAATTCGACCCAGACATGGGCTTTTATCCCCAAAATTGTCCTTGAGGCATCCCATTCCCAACACATATCAAATTGCACTACCTCTAATAGTGAAATTCCATGATGTTTTACATATTTCATTGCTTAAGAAGTATATAAAGGATGTTTATCATATTATTGATTGGTCTGTATTGCAGGTGGAGCAAGAAGGAGAGTTCCAGCCAGAGCCTCAGTGCATATTGCAGTGGAAACATATCATGCTCAAGAATAGAGCCCTAGAGAAAGTTAAAGTACAGTGGAAGCACTTTGGGCATGAAGAAGCTACATGTGAGATGTTGGCTTGATGGGGCCTGACCCAGGTTCAGAAGTGCTTTAACCAAACAAATCTCGAAACTATCGGCCCTTTCGGCAATAGTCTATGGAGCATGGACTGAGGTCTCACCTGAGGTAGTATGGGAGGGTGCTGGAACCAGGTTTCTGCACCCTATGGATATCTTGATGAGGTCTGGAGAGTTCACAAACCGATCTTTCGCACTTGTACAGTTTCGCGCAGCTATCCAACCTTCGCGTAGCCCTAGTACCAAGCGTGAGGCAGCACTGTCTAGATCCCTTACCCTTAGTATGTTTTATTGGTATTATAGATCTTGGATTAGCTTAAATGGCCCCAATGCTTTCCTTTACCATTCAACATAAATAGACTTGTGCGCAATCATAAACTGTAAATAGATGCATAAACAGAAACAGAGAAACATATATGTGATATTCCAAAACCAACTTATCTTTATTAATGCTTTTTCCAGTTACAATCCACTTCTTACCCTGTGCAAATAGCTGGAGGGGTCTGCGCACATAGCTGCAGACTCTACTAGGCCTTTGCGCACATAGTTGTAGAGCCTCTTGTACTACTACGACCCGCGACTTAGACTTATAGACTTAGATTGAATATTACTTTCAGAAACTAATACACTTAAGATCTGAACAAAAGCTTCCTTCTACACTTAGAGCCTCACTTTATTTATACATTCCCATGGTCTGTAGGCCGACAAATTCTAGATTAACTTACAATATTTTAGGGCAAACTACCCTTTGAATTGACTCATTACACTTTGCGCTCTGCACACTTCACGAAGCTTTTACAATACCCTTACCCAAAATTGTGGGCTTTAAGCCCCAAAACCATTACGTGGGGGATCTACTACCCAACAGGTCCCCAGCACAAATATCATGACTTGTCCCAAGTCACTTGGCTAGTGCGGTGATCTTTGGGAAAAGTTCATCCAACAATCTTTGCGCTTCACTTACATCCACAGCACATTCTTCCAATGTCTGTTGTACTCACTGCACACATATCTCCTATGTTTCATTGTTAGGTGAAATTCCTTGCCTGAGTGCACATACGCCCTCCATGTGTTCCAATTTTCCCTCGATCTTGGCGGTGACCATGAATGCTTCCTCAAGCCAAGGTTGAATGTGTTCTTTAAGCACTACTTCTTTTTGACGCGTGATGTCCACTTATACCTTAGAGCCTGGGCCTCCGTCATCTTGGCTAGCCGCTAAGTAAGGGTGACCGTCTATGCGGTCCCCCAAACATTGTCGTAAGCCTGCTGTAACTCTCACGCTTCTGTCTTTAATCGTTGGAGCATTGGGTCTTCCTGCAGTGAAGTTAGGGTAACAATTGACTAACCTAACAATCTAGTGCAATCCTGTATGGTGCGCTCTTTGGCTTCCAACCCTACTTGAATGGCATGGTACCACTACTCTGGGACCTCCAGCAGTGTATCAGGCTACGCCTTGAGCCTTAGTTCTATGATTAGCATTTGAGGTCCAACTGGATCCTCGCTACTTCCTCCTTCACCTCACGGAATCCACTAGCCAATTTGTGGATCTGTATACCTACTGGTAAGTCTGCTGCAATCTCGATCTCGGGGGCACGATGACATGCTTCCTCAATGATTTGCTCCAACTGTTGAATCTGTGCTACTACTTCATCATGTTGGAGGCTCAGCTACTCAATGTTGATTCTTTGTTCACTGAGCATCTATACTGCGCGTCCTTCCCTAGCGTGAAGCTCTGTCGTTGATCCATCTTGTAGCTGGTATAAGATTTCTCGTGGGAGGGCAGCCCAGTTTAATCCAAGTCCGTTGAGCTAGCCTACCACAACTCTGTCCTCCGCATTGTCTACTGTCAGTGCTCCTGTCGATAGTGTGACAGTATTAGCCATTTTAGCCCACAGCAACTGCTTAATTGCTGACGTACCCATAGCCCCATAGGTAGCTACCATTCCCTATTTTGGGGGTCATACCTGAAGTTCCTGCAGTTGTGTCCTGAGTGCCCCCAACACAGTCTGCTACTACGTTAATTCCTCCTGGAGTGCCTCCCTGGTGACTTGGCGAACTGTATCACTGATGCTACATAGGTCACCCTCAGTCAGTGTGATAGGCTCCCCATCCAACTTGGACGCCTTGGTCTTCTTTCGCAACCGTGTTTGTTCTGTCACACACAACCATTTTAAGGGTGTAGAGGTGGTGCTTGGGTCTACGCCTTCCGTCATATTATCCAATTCTAGCCCTATGGTCATGTTCGGGCCTCTTTCTTCTTTTGTCGAAGTGGCCCCTCCTGCTGCTTCCTTTTCTACGGCAACCTTCGCTACCTCCCAGTACTCCCATACTTCCTCAACAAGCTATTCGTTCTACTCTATTGTGCTAGAAACTTGGTGGCAACCTTCTATCTTTGAATCTCCATCTCATTGCACATCACCACATTTAGTGCGCACCATTACGATGGCTAGGTGTCAAGAATGGCAAAAACAGTGTCATCTAATGCGATGAAGGGGAGCATGGTCAAATTTTGCTCTAGATCCTTCCACGCTCAGATATACACATGGTGCATATCCACTTTAAAGTCTGCAAAACTCTTCACACTATCATATATTGAGGTGGATAGGCATGGTTTCTTATTAATCCATAGTCGTATGCTTGCTTCCATTAGTATGCAGAAAATCTTGGCTTCTCAGATTCTTGTGGCATCCTGCGTTGCCCATAGCGACGCATATTTTGCTGCCTCTAGCCAATCCTAGTCAAGGAGCAGAAACTGAATATACTCAGGAAATTCATCTACAGCCAACACGATGGATAAGAGCAACCACACGTAGTGGAAGGTCTTACATTGCTCTTGGGCCTCCCTGTAGTTCGTCAGGAATTCATCGCGGAGGAATTGTGCCCAATTGAACCATACCCCTTCTATGCATTGCTCGGCCAGGGTGATGATCGTTGTTGGTACCTCATTGCCCCGTCATTTTGTCATTTCTTTCTTGCCAACAACTGGGTAGCAACGCAAACCCCTTTGTCCTAAATACTAGCAATAACATACCCTATCTGCTTTTTCTCCTACTTATATTTCTTTTTCATGGTTTCCGTAATCGTCAAGTCTCCACTTGTGCCAACTATTTCTGTGGGGTATCTTCTTGCACAGGGAAGCTGAGAGATCCTATGAATGAGCTCTACCGTGATGGGGATGGGCTCTTCTAGCCATAAGTACCCATCATGCACTAGGCAGAGTAGTTGCCTGATGACAAATATCGTGATTAGGGCCCAATGAAAATATGGAATTATAGGAGGTGGAGTAGCTCGACCTATTCAACCCCACGCAGCCATGTCTATGGCTACAGTGTTGTAACGACTCCCTCCGTGGTTTGTTCCATCATCTCACTAGTTTCCAAATGGGGAAACTTCTCAGTATCCGCAAGGTCCCAGTCTTTAAACTTCATATTGGGAATGTGGCCTACAACCATTCCTTCGAATAGAACCCCCTCAGGGAGGGACATGGTGTTAAGTGTGCTTTTAACGACATCCAAATGTTTAGGTACCTTTACCCTCCCTTTCTGCAGAGGGACATACTTGGGTAGTTTTGTTGCAACACGTACTGGCTGGATGTCTTCTTCCATCTCTTCCTCTAGTTCCATATCTTCGATAAAGGTCGGATGATCCTCTTCCTCATTGTTGCTCTCAATATTAACTGTTTTTCCCTTTTCTTCCATCGACAGTTTGCCGAAGCGCAGATTTCGCCGTGACATACAGACTCGTCTCGCTACTTGTGAGTCCTTCTTGGGCCTCAGCATCTGGGGCGATTTAAGGATTTGGGGTGCATCCCCTACTAGCGACATAGGACGTTGCACGACTCCCTTAGTTGTTGACATGACTCTGATCACAGACTCCTGTGTATCCTTCAGCAATGCTTCAAACCACGTACTTTCTCTTACGACCTCCATCAATGTAAACTTTGAAACGGGAACTATAAATCAAAACAGGAACTCTGGCCAAAAACCCCGAAAAAACATCAAAAACAGTGCTAAAGACAAAAAGTGTTGATGCTGGAATAACACCTTTTATTCTAGGGTAAATTTTCAACATGTTTTAAAGTTGGTGGTGAAAACCAATTTTTTGTGCAAAAGTTGTCTAAAAAACACCCTCAAAATGAAAAGTGTCGATGCTGGAATAACAAAAAAAATTTCAAGGGTAAAAATTCAACATTTCGAAATAATAGCGTAAAATATTTTATCATGACCCCGAAAAACATTAAAATTTCATAAAAATAATGGAAACACAAAATAAAAATTAAAAATTAAAAAAATTAAAACAATGAAAAAACACAAAACAAAAAAAAGGTAAAAAAAATAACAAAACATAAATAAAAATATATAGTAAAAACAAAACATAAAATAAAAATAAAAAACAAAAAAAATCAAACATCAAAAATAAAAATCAATCATAAAAATGTAAAAAAAAAAAAAACAAAATTAATCTATAAAAGATAAGAATTAAAAAACTAGAAAAAAAATTACAAATTATGAACAAATAAATAGTAAAAAAAAACATATTTAAAAAAGAATGGAAAAAAAAAAAACAAATATGTAAACCATAAAAAAAAATTGGGAAAAGAAAAAAAACAAGTTAAAAAAAAAAACCTATAAAATTAAGTACGTAAAAATAGAAAAATTAAAAAACATTAACAAAAAACTAAAAAAAAAAATTGAAAATTAAAAACAAACTAGATTTTTAAAAAAATGGAAAATTAACAAAAAGAAATTAAAAACTAGCGAAATTAAGATTAAAATGTTGATTACTTGAAAAAATAAATGTAAAAACATATATATAAAAGACAAAAAATAAATAAAAAATGTTTAAAAAAAATTATTTCATAAACCATAAAAGAATTTGGAAAAATAAAAAATTAAAAAATTTATATATATAAAATTAATTAACTAAAAATAGAAAGATGAAAAAAACCATTGACAAAAACTAGGAAAAACAAATTAAAAACAAACTATACTAAACAAAAATAGAAAATTAACACAAAAAAATAGGTAAAATTAATATTAAAAACATTTAGAAAATACTAAAAAAACAAAAATAAGCTCATATTATATATATATATAAATTTTAAAAATATGTCTTTTCCAATTAAAAAAAATAAATTTAAAAACATTTTAAACTTATAAAAAAAATGTGTTTTTGATTTAAAAAAATTTATATATATATATATATATATTCATTATTTATTTAAAAACAAATGAATAAATTTTTTTTAGATATAATTATTTTTTTTTAATAAAATTTTGTTTTTTTATTTGAAAAAAAATAAATTATTAAACAATTTTAATAAAAATTATTAAACATATTTAATAGACAAAATATTTTTAATAATTTTTAATAAACATATTCAATATTTTAATAAACATATTTAAATAAATATTTAATAAACACATTTTTAATAAACAAATTTATAATTAAATATTTAATAAACATATTTAATAATTAAAAAAAAAATATTAAACAACCTGAATTGCCCAATGGCCCGCCCACCGCACAGTGGTGGCGCGGCCGTGGCATTAAATTTTTTTTTTTAATAATAAAACAAAAATAAAAAAAAAAATTAATAATTAAAGATTTGTTTTTTTAATTTTGTTTTTATTATTAAAAAAAAATTAATGCCCATGGCCGCGCCACTACCGGGTGTCAGGTGGGTTGTTGGGTGATTAATCGCCCAACCTCCCACCCGCCACCGAGTGGTGGTGCGACCATGGGCATTAATTTTCTTTTTAATAATAAAAACAAAATTAAAAAAAAAATTAAAATTGTTTAATAATTCTTTATTTTCTTTTTAAATTATTAAATATGTTTATTAAATATTTAATTATAAATTTGTTTATTAAAAATGTGTTTATTAAATATTTATTTAAATATGTTTATTAAAATATTGAATATGTTTCTTAAAAAATATTAAAAATATTTTGTTTATTAAATATGTTTAATAATTTTTATTAAAATTGTTTAATAAATTATCTTTTTTTCAAATAAAAAAACAAAATTTTGTTTTAAAAAAAAATTATATGTAAAATTTTTTTATTGGTTTGTTTTTAAATAAATAATGAAAATTTAATATTTTTTTTTTAAATAAAAAACACATTTTTTTTAGAAGTTTAAAATGTTTTTTTATTTTATTTTATTTTTTAATTGGGAAAGACATATATTTTTAAAATTTTCATATATATATATATATATTAATTTGAGCTTATTTTTGTTTTTTTAGTTTTTTCTAAATGTTCTTAATACTAATTTTTCTAGTTTTTAATTTTTTTCCCTAGTTTTTGTTAATGTTTTTTTATTTCTTTCTATTTTTACTTGCTTAACACTCTCTCTCTCTCTCTCTCTCTCTCTCTATATATATATATAGATAGATAGTTTTAATTTTTAAAAAAATTTCCAAATTCTTTTATGGTTTATGAAATAATTTTTTTTTAACATATATTTTTTTTAATGTATATTTTTATATTTGTTTTTTCTAACTAATCAACATTAGAAAAAAAAAAGAAGAAAAAAAAACAACTTGAAAATTCGTTAAGAAATCATAATTTAAAAAAAAAATTGGACATAATAAATTCTAAAGTGTGGAAAATAAGTCCTCTAAAAAAAAGGTATGCTGCATCAACACATTGCATCTACACGTTTAAAATTCAGTATGAAAATCACTAACATTTAAAAACAAATATTTATATTTGATACATAAGAAAATTTAAAGTGTTAAAAATATGCTTCGAAAAAAAAGAACTGTATTCTGCATCACCACTTTTCAAAATCGAGTCACGTTTTTATTACCCCTATGAAATGGGTAATCATATCAGTTATTTAAAGTGCCAAAAACTATGCTCTAAAAAAAATATGTGTGTTCTGCATCACCCTTTTTCAAAATCGGGTCAATTTTTTGCTATCTCTACGAAACAGGTAACAGTATATGTTCCCATTTCAAAGTTTACATTGATCTCCTCATTCATCATGTTCATGCCCTCTTGATAACACAACAACTTTATTTGCAAGATGCCAAGGGTTGTTTGGTGGAAGGCCATCTACAATTTATAGGCTCGTTGAAATCCAAATTCGACCATCCCCCCCATATTCTAACTCATTAATGCTAGAAGGTCGACAGATCATTTCAAATCTAGTTCTGACTTCATGTCTTAAATGCCCACCACCCACTCCTTTTCGCGTTAACTTGGACGTCTTGTCATGAATAGTGATGCCAACAGTCACTTCCTTGTTTATCCACACGGTAGCGTAGCCCCTTCTACACAACTGCGACCCTTGTGACATACTGACCTTGCGTGCATCCCTATTGTCGCGCAGCTCCTTAACAGATTATTTTATAGTCCCACACTCTCTCTCAATTGTCTAGAGTGCTGAGACTGTCTCCTCTTCGGCTAGTGAGGTGGTGGCACTTCCTTGGTGCACCACTATCACGTCTTGGCGAGCAACCCGTGACACGGTCTCTATTGTCGTTGCTACGTGCACTACCGGATGTGGCACACTTTCCTGACCCCCTCCCCCCTCCGAGAGTGAGGTGCTGCCTTAAACATGGAATTCGATCAATTACCTTGCGATCATACTTCTCTAAATCATCCCTAGGTTTGCGCGTATCTGGCTGCGACTTTCCAGGTTTTTTGTTCAGAAAGTTCTCCTTTAGTTCCTATTCTAGTTGTTTAATCTCTGCGTCCAGCATCATATTCTTCATTCTCAATAGTATCCTGTTCCTTTACAGTTTGTGAAGTTGCACATTCCCTAGAAAAATAGCTTCCTGAATCCCTTTATACTCCTCTTTGCAAGGTCTTATGAGTTCTTCAGTCTGGACTTCGCACGCTATTCTCTTCACCGACATTGCTACATCCACAACCCTCTATGGAGGTTCTTCAAGGACCTCAGTTCCTATACCATTCAGCAGCCTCCGACTCAACTTCATGGGAAGTTTCTTGCATAGCTCCGTATCTGCCCATCTGGCCACTAGGGTGCATAGGTTTCCTTTTCTACATTGTATCCTCGGATTCTTATTCCTGACTTCATGTACCTTGGCAAATGATCCCCCCCTCGCACTTGGTAGTGTGATCCTGTTCTTCCTCCAATGCATCCTGTTTGGGCCTGCTATTGTAGTACTGCTGCACACTGGAATAGTTCGTTTTGTATACGTCTGGTGTGCTTGCAAGTTTTTCTGCCATCTCCCACCAATCTGCCTTAGTTGGGGTCTGCCAAAAATTAAGTGCATCTGTCTTCTACTTTTGTGCAAATTTCTTATATTCTTCTAACGTAGATGCCCCCATCGTACGGGTGTCACATGCAACACCCATTCGAGCGAACGACACTATTGCCATTCGAATACGGTACTTTCAGCCTTGTCTAAGGGTCCATCCATTCTTGGTACCCCATCATCTATTGGAATTTCCCTTTCTTCGGTCGTTACTTACCGTAGTGATCGAGTCATCATGTTACAATTCAGCGTTGTGACTTCGTGCAACTAGTTCTGCCAGTGTTCTATTTCTTCATCTGAATCCGATGTACAGGAACTTTCATGCTCCCATGAAATTCTCCCATATTCAGTTGGGTTCACCTGATCTTGGTCTTGCGCCATTATCTCATAAATGCAATCCATCTCATCGTCGCTATCATATTGGCGCACAGATTCAGTGTAGCGCGCTCCTTCAGTTGGATCCAGTGGAACTACTACGCGTAGGGACTTTTTCTCGAATATCATCTTTTGTTTTTTATGTTGGTGAATCCATTCATATCTCTGGCCCAGTCTATTCCTAGAAATGCGGGGTAAGGGTTACTGTCATCCACAATCTCTATTACCTCAAAGTCCATCTGCGTGCTCACACCTTCGATATCCACTGTTACCCCTTGCAATCTTCCCATGGGAAAAATATTTTGCTGGTTCTCCATCTGTAATTGAATAGGAGACCACTGTAATGCGAGCTTGCCGATGTGTTCCCATGTCTGTTTTGGTAACACATTTGTATCTGAACCCAAGTCTAAGATCACCTAATCCATTTCATACTCGTCAATATCCGTCGTCAATCTCATTTCCCTCTTGGTGCGCAGTGCATGCCTTCCTAATTTTCGGACTACGCATAGTTCACCTAGCCCGGTGCACCTAGCGATCATCTCTTGTAGTCCTTAATTTCCTTAATGTCGCGTAGCAGCTTCATGCATGTCTCTCAAAAGGTAGTAAGCATAGAAGGATCCATTCCTGTCTTTGGTTGATCCTTACTACCTGAAGTAGAGGCCTTCGCAAAGCTCTTCTTAGCTTCCATAAATTTTTCCCTTGCACACTCTAAGTCAAACTTAGGTTCCTTCATATGAGCCTTGTGAACCAATGTATCGCCCTTGGGTTGCTTTCCCTTATCTTCCCCTATGGTCGTGTCGCTTCTGAGTACCATGTTCATGTTAGGGTCTTCTTTCCATGGTTCCAACCTCATCATTTGGATATTTTGAGTTGGAGTAGGTTGTAGAACCCCTTTCTCACACATTTGTACGATCAACATTAGAAAATCTACCATTTCATGATCAAAGTGATCATAGTATAGACACGATATTCTCGTTGGGTTGGTACAATTGCGAGCATAGTGCTTGCACCCTCGTCCGGGTCACATTCCTCCTTGTCCTTGTCCGCGTCCTTGGAATCCACCATGTGCTATTGCTGCGGCTGGATCGAGGCCTCACGTTTCTGTTTGCATTCGATAGGCTGGAGTCCTATCCATCATTAGCTCATAGCTCCGACATGTCCGCTCATCGTGGCCCACTGATCTATGGAAATTACAAAATAGTTGTTGCAGAGTCTACATATACTTTTGCAACAAGTGACAGTTGTTCGTAGTGTGCTTTCCTCCTAGTTGATAGATCGTGCACCAGAGCATGAGTGCCACACTTGGCCCTACTTAACCATCTGGTCTCAATGGAATTGGTCCCCCTCCCACCAAATAGTTCGCAAATACTAGAGAGTGGTCCTTATTATGACCCTGGCCTCTACATTTGATGCACGACACTTCTTCGCACGCTTCCATCCGGGGTGCCCTATCCTACTTCAAACTCTACATCTCCAAGCATAGGTTTTATAGCTGTGCGTGGATTTGTTGGGCTCCCAACCCTGGATCCTGTATCGGCGTCTCATGCAACCTCATCGCCATTTCCAATGCTTCTGCCTGGGTTGAGAGCTTCTATTGTGACAGCTTCGTCCTCAAGTGTGGTGTCAAAGACACCACAAACCACGCATGGTGCTACGCATCCATTAGCATCATATTAGCCTAATGGATCATACTTTTCAGTCTCTGACCTAGATCCCAGGGGGTTTCACCTAGAAGCATCGCAATCTCCTTAAATCCAATGATCGATTATGTTTCAGATTTCGATCGGCTAGATTCTCTATTCAATGCAATCTAGATCTCCGCTATTCTTGCATTTGGGTGATCATTCGAGTGCTTGATATACCAAGTCAGTGCACAGTCCTACAGCGCACTTACCAATGCGGCCTTCTTAATGTTATCATCCGTAACCTCGTGTGCTTCCCATACTACTCTTACTATAAACCAAAACTGATTTGGATCTTCATTCCCTACTCCTCTGAATACAAGTGGCTTGATTGCACTCGCCATGCTAAACTGCTGGTTAGGTAGAGGTGGTGTGGGTGAGGATGGAGGTGAATGAGGTGATGTAGGTGGCGTATGTGGGGATGGTAACTGCGGAATGTGTTGCCTTATCAAACTAACCGCACTCCTCAGAGAAACCCAAGTGCATTCTTCCTCGCTCACTTGCGTAGTTGAAATTAAAGGACTGTTTCTTAACCCTTCAATACCTTTGTAGACATTTTCGCTCCGTGTCGTTCCACTCATTAATGTATTCACATCACTTGTTTTTTACATAGTAGCATCGTAATCTAGGTATTCAAAGATTTGATGTACTTACCTCGCAGTCCTTTAAGAAAATGTCTTTCTACTTCTCTATAGCTTACAATCGTGTTTATTGCAAATAGAGTGATAAACCCTCCTATTATCCAATCGAGCTAATGGTGGATGGCCCACATGATCTGGTCTTCTGAGGCCTCTGGCCTGCACACCAACTCCGGAGTCCACACTATCGGTTTAGTGACCTTATATCTTCCCTGGCTGTCAGCTAACCTCGTGATTCAATCATACATCTCTGAAGAGAAGGACGCAAAGAAGATCTCATGAATTTTCGTATATATGTAGCGATCCAACCACCTCTTCTTAGATATCTACGGGGTTTTTTTTCTTGTATCACAAACTCATGAAGCTTCTGATCCAACCAATATTCAATTTCTTTCTTCATAGGGTTATAGTGTTCTGACATCAGACATCCCTTAGGTAGATTTTGGTCTTGACAACGGAACCATTTGTTGGCCTGATGGGGCTTGACCCAGGTTCAGAAGTGTTTTAGCCAAACAAATCCTAAAACTACTAGCCCTTTTAGCAACAATCCGCGGAGCACGGATTGAGGTGTCACTCGACGTAGTATTGGAGGGTGTTGGAACCAGGTTTCCGCACCCTAGGGATGCCTTGATCAGGTCTGGAGAGTTTGTGAACTGATCTTTCGCACTTGTACAGTTTCGTGTAGCTATCCAACCTTCGCATGGCCCTAGTACCGAGCGCGAGGTGGCACTGTCTATATCCCTTACCATTAGTATGTTTTATTGGTATTATAGATATGGGATTAACTTAAATGGCCCCAATTCTTTCCGTTACCATTCAACATAAATAGACTTGCGTGCAATCATAAACTATAAATAGATGCATAAACAGAAATAGATCAACAGATATGTGATATTCCAAAACCAACTTATCTTTATTAATGTTTTTTCTAGTTATAATCCACTTCCTACCCTACGCACACAATTGCAGGGGTCCGCGCACATAGCTGCGGACTATACTAGGCCTATGCGCACACAGCTGCAGAGCCTATTCTACTACTACGACCCACGACTCGGACTTACAGACTTAGATCAAATATTACTTTTAGAAACCCATACACTTAAGCTCTGAACAAAAGCTTCCTTCTACACTTAGAGCCTCGCTCTATTTATACATGCAGGCTAACACATTCTAGATTAACTTAAAATATTTTAGGGTGGACTACCCTTTGACTTGACTCATTACACTTCGTGCTCTGCGCACTTCATGGAGATTTTACAATACCCTTACCCAAAATTGTGGGCTTTAAGCCCCAAAACCATTACGCGGGGGATCCGCTAGCCAATAGGAGATGGCAGATCAAATGTGGGCCTGTACCCTTCATTGTTTGCTGGTTGAGACAAAGAAGTTTTGTTTTGATGTTGGTATGTGTTTGGCATATTTCTTACTGATATTTTGGTATATGTATGTATATGTACATGGATGTAAATACTACCATGAGCTAAGTTATAATGCTCCAATAAGTGGTATGGGTGTCACATTATTATGGTTTTTATCTTGTCATGTTGTCATGATGTTTTTCTTTGGAGCAGGTCTTTCATAGTAAATACTACAATGAGCTAAGTATAAATCTCCATAGGTAGTATTCTTTCTTTTCAACAGTTTTACTAAGTTCATGGTGTGGTTTAACACCAAGGATGGTGTTCCCCCAATGGGGATGGTTCTGTAAGAGACCTAGTGAAAAGTCCATGTAATAAAGGTTAATAGAGGAAAAATAAGACCAGGATTAAGGGAGACTTATTCCAATCTGAATGTTCAGCAAAGATATCCTAGTGGGCATCACTAGATGTGTCTTTTGCAAAGGCTAAGACAAAGGCATTAAAAGGAAAAAAAGCATTTTGACACATTTATTTATGAAAATAAAGGAAATTAGGAGAAAAGTAAGGTGAAAGGTCACAAGTTGCATGTGAGGAGGAAATTGAAGGAAAATAATGGAAAATGAAGAAATTAGAGCCCTAATGCATAAAAAGGCTTTTGAGGATGAGTTCATGGCTTTTTCCAGTTCAAGTTTGGAGCCCTCTCATTATTCTCTCTCTCTCTCACTCTTGGTCGCTTAAATTTTTCTTGGAGCCTCTAGTTTGGAGCAAGGAGAGGAAAAGAAAGTAAAGGAAAGGAAAAGTAAGAAAAGGAAATGAAAAGAAAGCAAGGATCAAGGAATGAAAGTAGGATCAAGTAGCTTCAACAGGAATACTTGCATGTAACATTTTTCATTTGTGATTTCCTAGCGGGTTTGGACATGCATGGCTTTGCATGATGGTGTATGTTATCTTGTTGCTGGTGGCATGGTTTGTCAGGCTATGACATTGGATTTCAGCCTAGCCTTTCCTTTTTCCGTATGCCATGGTGTTGGGATGTTTATTTTGGTTTTTTATTTTTGGTTTGTTGGATAGATTTCAAAATCAGGGGTGGAGGTGGTCTTAAGTTCCATTCCAAAAGGCCTAGGAATCTCTTGCCATTTTTGGTGGGATACACAGTAAAGCCTGAGGAGATGTCTCGGTTTAGGGCAAAGTGATCCGGGTTTGGATTTTGGTAAAGCTTGAGAGACAAGGATATGGAAATTTCCTCAAATGATTGTGATGGATTCTAGATGGCATTCCAAGTTTTGTTCGGTTGTGATCGAAGCACCGATTTTGGTGTGATCATTGTTCGATAAGGGTGAAGGTAGTTTAACCTCTGGATTCCCTTGGCTTTTCTTGGATTGGTTCTTCTAATAGATCCCACTTTCATGCTTGGAGTATGGCACGACGATGACTAGTTGAAAGAGATATTTGGTTCAACCATGTTTATGGTCGAGTGGTATGTGGAAGTCCCGAACCTGGTCGAATTTTCCTATCATTAATAAAAGCTAAGTTCTCTTACTTTTTCACTAATTTATACATGGATTTAATGGTTATCTTATCTATGGTATTTTCATGGTTGTATGCTGGTTATAAGCATGGTTAAATGATTGGTTCATGTCATGGTTGTTTAATGTATTTACTTTTGACTGTGAAATGGATGGATGCAAGACCTAATTGATGATGTAGTAGCTCAATGGAGAAGGAGGTGATCCTTCTAGTTATGTTTCATAAGTTGTTTCAACCATTTATGCTCTGTATTGTATCCTGGACCTGTAGGTTGCATTAATGCCAAGTGTTTGACAAAATGGTAGGCCTAGTTGGGGATGCTCAGGCCTAGTCCTGATGTTTATTTTGATTGATCAACACTTTTATCATGTCTTTAATGATTTCTAAAGGTTGTTGCAAGTTTTGGGCAGAGGTCGAGATTTTGGGTTAGAAAAGTGGCTCAAATCATGGGGTTGCTAGCACAAAACTAACAATTTTGTTCCAAAGTCACTGGTAGGCAAGCCCGTGAGAGTGACTTTAGGTTGTTGGTCACTCCCTTGCTCATAATATGAGAGAAAATATGGCCTAAGAGATCCATAACAATAGTGGGACCCAAGGACAAGATGTCTGAGTGGATGACTTGTCTCCTAAGGGTTATGTTGATGATGTTGGATGACTGTGTGTGATTCTCTATCGATTCCATTTCCTTAAGGTCACCAAGTAGATTAAATCCCTTATAATAAACTCTCTCATCACATGTTTTCCTAGTTGGTTGGATTCTTGTGTGGACCTGGGAGGAGGGGGTGTTACAAACACATAATCAATGCAAAAGAAATTTCTTCAAGCAATAGAGGCACACTACAAATAAAAAACAAAGCGGAACTTACCTCTACTGCAGAAAAAATCAGAACTTTACCAGAATTTCTTTGAACACCTCTATGGAAACGACGCAAAAATGTTAGTTGGTGGAATTGTGAATTCAATTCACAACATTTAGTTTTCAAACCAGGTCCTCATAGAATTCGAGGCATAGCACAATTTATGCGAAAGGTTCTAGACAAATTTTGTAAATCCTATCTCTATCCCAACAATTAAATTAATCAAGTTCAAACATACTTCAAATAAAATCCTTGACTTCTATTCTTGCACTTTTTACATAGTAACACCAGAACCACTCCCATAAAATTATTCTCCACAAAGGAATAATCATATACTCTTCAAAAGCATCTGATACCAAAGAAAAAGAACTCGGGATTTTAATGGCATAATCAATCAAAGAAAAACTATGTTCCTATACTAAACAACCATTTGAAATACTCTGTTCATGTACTTAATACATACTCTCTTCTTGCACTCTCAAACAAATCTATTCCCACACCGTCTTACAAAATAATCACTCTGGTGTGAAGTAAAAACTTTTCTCAAGTTAAAGGTGCAATCTCAGATTCAACACGTATTATCTTGTAACTCAAAAATCAAATATTGACTTGGAATAAGGAAATTGCATTAAACAACGAAACAAGTAAAAAATAGAGACGTATCACACCTATGCACACAAGATAAAATAATGTAAATCAAATTAAATCACTCACTGCCATTTTTTTAATCAAAACCCTTTCTCAAAATGAATCGAAGTTTATGGAAAAATTATACTATGAATCACCTCGAACTTAAAATGATAACTCAACAATAAAGGAAACTTTGTTACTCTACTGAAGATATCAAGGCATTCGAGCTACTATATTGGGTTTCACGAAACCAATATTATTGTGTATCATTCAAATCATAATATTTTCATAAAAAGAATAACCCTCTTGCTAAGAAGAACCACTAGGGTTTTTAACACGATCCAAAATTCATCAATCATGCACCAGGAAAGATACTCAATATGGACCAAGTAAATCAAAACTTGTATTTTCAATTGTGGAACGAAATCTTTAAATAAAAAATTATCATCTTCACATGATCTTCACATCATCCCAATCTCTAGGTCTCGACTTCAAATACACAGAATTCTTGAGAATCTAAAGCTAGGGTTTGAACCTTGGTTTAGAAACAACTTCGAAAATAAAGCTCACTTTCAAATCTGAATCATTACTATTTCACATAGACAACATTTGTGAATTATGAATATCCCATTCAAGAAATAATCTGTGAAAAAGGAAATACACTTCAGATTTGAGCTACTTTCATTTCTCAAGAAAAGAAAACACAAGGTCCCTTTTTTTTCACATTCACCCAACACAATAAACCGAAATAATACACAATTACTCACACCATCTTCAACACATAATACACCACATAGTGAAAATATTTAAGGGAGAACAAGTTGGGTTGGTCGGGTCATAGCTAACTAACTTGTTTCCCTTATAAAACAGAATTTAACTTATGCGAGATATATTAAAAATATACATAAGAAAAAAATAATTTCATAGACCTAACATTAATATCCTTTTATTGATAAAAAAAAGTATCTTCTCAATATATTCAATAAAATGACAGATACAACTCCAGAGGAGGTTATGGAAATACAAGCCTTCAAACTATCAACACCAGAACTTATCCATAGTGTCGCTAATCTATCTATTCCTACAACTAATTATGTATACATCTTTCACAGGTTCTTAGCCATGTCAAACTAGTTAAGAAAATATATTTGGTTACCAACTGAATTCTATCAATATAAAGCCTTGCATTCTTCTATTGTGTTCGAACCACTTGCAGGAGGTCAATGAAAAAAATCATGTTGAAGGCCAAGGGTAGAATCATGCAGTTCTTCCTTGAAAAATCACATCAAATCCTCAGTCACCTTCTTGAATCCAATGGTCTCCCTTGTTTAGTGAAGGAATCTTAGGATATGATCTTCCTATACCACAACTCTTAAATTAAAATTAGTGACAACTACTGCAAGAGATCTTTTAGATAATATGATGGTAATATTTTAACTAAAACATTAATCTAATTAACCCTTTTCATATATATAATGAACATTTATCCATTAAACCTAAGGAAACATAGAAAGGTCAAAAATATATGCATGGAGGCTTGTTTGACTTGTAAAACAGAGGTTAAGGAAAGAGTTTTTGGGTAAAAATTAGAACATTTATAGGGCCTAACATGGCTAATAGCCAATTCCAATCTAATTTCTTATAAGATTTTCGTTTAACTAAGAATCTAAGATACATTAGACCTTCACCCAATGCAATAAGTTCGAAAGGAAAAGATTTTGGATGTGTGTTAACTCATCTTCATTTTGATGGAATGGATTTAAACAAGACTTCATATGGTTAATTGTCAAACCTGTAGCAACTTCAAAAAGGGAGAGTGCATCCTTGATTTTCAAGATATCTCTATGTGAACCGTTACAAAAAAAGAGTAATTTTTAATCTTGGAGCCACAAAGATACCCACCAAGAGACCTTCGCTTTTATAACTAGCCAATGATCTTATATTAATACCTTCAAAAATGAATAGAAAGAGTAGAGGGGACAATAAACACCTCTATTTGAGACCATGCTCAAGAGAGAATAACAAGAATGAAAACCCATTTATAAGAACAAAGAATGATACCAAGAAGATGTAACGAATAATCCAGTTGATGAAGGCAAGTTTGAATCCCAAATGAGCAAGGAAAAACTATATATATAGCCAGTTATCCCTATCAAAATCCTTTGATAGATTAATTTTCTGAACAACCCTTTTAATTTTCATTTTTTAGGATATGAATGCCCTGTTGAAATATGCAACTAGGTTCAATATTCATAATGACATATGTAATCATGTTTTTATGTATTTTATGTAAAGATAAAATAAAAATAAAAATTATTACTTTCATTCTTGATGCATGGGTTTCATGCTCAAGGTAAATTTATTTATAGCTAAAACACCCATTGAGTGCTTCTACGGCTTGTCATTGAGCCAACAATTCAATTGAGTCATTGTCATGTATGGAAGACCCTCTGGGGCATGTTGTATCTTGTAAAGAAAATTATTGTATAGTAAAAAATGTCATAAAGACCCTCCAAGACCATGTCAAACAAGAAGCAATTAGTTAGCCTACATGAAATAGTAAGTCAACATCATGAAGGGCTATTCAACCATCTTGTGAAGCTTATATATAAGATACTTCGATGTCACTTGAAGATAACCCACACATCACACAAGATATTTGATCAAGGAAGAGAAAGAGACCAAAAAAGTGTGAAGAAGAGGAGGACAAGAAGAGGAAGAAGGAAGTGAAGTTTTTGGACATTATTTGGGCTATTTTTCTTCACACGTGTGAGAGAATTAGGCCACCTATTGCAGCAGCTATAAAAAATTACAATATTTCTAAACGAAGTCAAGTTAGGGCATCCTTTGAAATATGAGTTCCACAGAAGAAATAACCAAGTCAAACGAAGGAAAGGAAAGGAAGAAATGACCATATTTTCACTCGTGCAAAAGCTAGGGTTTTTGTAGTAATTAAAGTTGTAGAAGAAATTTTTGGGGTCAAATTTGCAAAAGAAACTACTGGGGACAAAGTTTCTCGAGAAGCTATTGGGGTCAAAGTTACTAGAGAAATTGCTAGGGTCAAAATTTTTCGAAAGAAAGCTCATCAAGGAGAAAAGTTGACTTGGTCTTGGAGGGGTCTTTGACACAGGTCTTAATTCTTGGAATTCATCATATAAATTTCTATAGGAAGAGAAGAGTTATTTTGGGTTTTGCTCTCAAGAGGAGAGGTTTTGGCCCTGGCTTCTAGCCTATAGCTTGTGTCCTCTTGTGTTATTGTTATTCATTGTTTTGGTATTTGTTTGATGATAGAAAACACAATAAAAATCAAATTGAATAAAAATCCAATCAAGCTAAGTAAAAGGACATCATATGAAGTTGTAAAATTAAGATAAATCACCTAATTTAGTTTCCCATAGATTTATCAACATGGAATCATAGCTAAGGTGACAAGACAAGAAGAGGTATCTTGAAGATCATCAATTGAAGAAGGATATATAAGGGCCATGTACAAGGAGATCCTCAAGAATGAACCAAGGAGCATCAAAGAGGAATATCCATCGCATCACAAGGATCATATCATATAGAATCATAAACAATTTGTAGAAGACCTCAAAGACCCTAACTCACTCAAAGAAGGATTCTACATTTGAAGCATCTTGGGAAGCATCCACATTCTACATTATTATCCAAGGAAACGAAATCAAGCACCATCATTTTGAGCAAGGAAGACATCTTCAAGAAATAAATCATCATGAAGAATGGATATTTAATAATCAACACCATCAAAAAGAGAATCTTCACTTGACAAGTAATTATTTCATATTTATGTCTGCATTTACGATCAAATAGACTTCATTTTACAAGGAAAGAAACAAACTGGTTGGGTCATTAAATTTCCTTGCATGGAAGATGAGGGTATATTTTATCCTCATAGAAAATGAATTTATTGGACATGTTAAGGGTTCAATCTCCAAACCATCACAAGAGGAAACTTAAGAACTATCAAAGTATATGAAAGGGGAAATAAGGGCTCAAATAATCCTCATACAATTAATCAAGGATTTCCCTCATCCCTTATGTAGAAAAGTTAGATAAATATAAAGAAACCTGTGGTAAGCAGGTATAATTGTTCTCCATAAGCACTGCAAGAGAATTTATATCATTAAAAACCGAACTATACAAAATGAAGGTATCAAAGGAATAAGAGATAGAATCATATCTTATGAGGGTGTCACAAATATGAAATCAACTACAAGAATTAGGAGAAATAATGTTTGATAAAGAAATGACCAGCATTGTGCTCAATGCACTACCTGATGAATGGGGAAATATAAGAAGATAGATATTTCAAAGATACAATGTTATGAGTGTAATGAATATGGAAACTATAAAAGGAATTGTCTTGAAATCAAGAAGGACGACTAGAAGAGAAAGGAAAGAAATGAATCCCATATCACCGAAGAAGCAAAAAAACCTAAAAAGAAGAAATCAAAGAAGGAGGAAATGAAAGATCTCTACTATGATTGAGATAATCTCCTTAGATATTTTTAGTTATAGATGAGAATAGAAAGCATCACAACTATGATAGGATTCATTATAACAAGATATGACATCATCGTAGAAGCATGGAAGGATAGATGAAGTTGAATTACACATGGTTGTAGCAGTCATTATGATAAAAAGAAAGTAGCTCATAGTATCTCCATTGGAATCATATAATGAGAACCAGAGTAGCATTATACATGGTTGGAAGAAATTTATGTAGAATGATAGAAGATAAATAAATCATCATACATCATCGTTATAATGGAGCATTTACAAAATAGGGATAATCTAATATCCTCCACTAGAATCTTTATAAGAAGGTCCACGTCCACTTGAAAGAAGCAAGTGTCTTGTTGATATTCTACAGTCCACCTTGTGTGGGATCCACTGGTAAGGTACGATGATGAATATGTGCAACATATTGAGTTGTTTGAAGTACTTTCATCTTTACGAAAGAAAATGAAGTTGTTAGAAGGATGTTTAGATGACCAAAAGAAGGCAAAGGTATGTATATATTTGATAGAGTCATGTCATCATATAGTTTCAAATAACTTGGTTGAAATTCTCTATCTCAAAACATTATTGAGGAAGAAGGATATCTTCCTTTAGAATGATGCATGAAGGCATGTAGACAATGTGCCTTGAACTATTCTATGTATTAATAAGATGAAATCAACATAATATGACCTCATATGGAATATGAGGTGGTTGAAAATCATGATTCCAATGTTGAAAGAACCATGTAAAGAAGATCCTGATGAAAGAAATATGTGAATAAAAGAAGAAGAGTTCGTGAAATATGAAACTATAGTCGCATAAGATAAGTGATCAACATCCAATAACTAACAGAATTAGTTATGAAATCTCCATGGAGAAGGTATGAAAACCTTGATAAAAGTATGGAAAAGAAGGAGACCCTCAATATTAAATGTCTTAGAGATGGATTCATACATGTGCAGGATGTTGGTGTTGCAAGAAATAAATGTCATGATGAAAGGTCATCATAAAAAGGTAATTTGACTTGATGTTCATTTTCATTTTTGAAAACATCTAGTTGGGTTGTTACAAGGCTACCAAAAGAAGGTTGTAGAAGTAACCTACAACTAATATTAATGTGATTGGATGAAATATCCTGAAAGAAACATGACTTGGAAGAGGTATCTATATGAAGAAAATACAAATGTGGACTAGAAGATCACTTTATGATGAAGAAAAGGATGGCATGACTATTGGTTCAATGCTATGTTTCATTAAAGGGAAAGTGATAAAGGAAATGGATAATTCCCTACAATAAAGTGATGATGGATAAGGCTCCATGATGAAGAAGTGTTGGGATGGGGTCCCCTAGGTCAGTTTTGGGGTTAAGATAACCCAAGTTTTGATGTAATTTTTGTAATTAATGTAAAATATTTGTGATTTGTGGATGTAGATAACGTAGATGATTAGGAGTCAAAGGGGTTTTAGTCTCTTGTTTATGTAAAGTATGAGTCAGCTTTGAGACCCACCCATGGTCCACGGGCCATGGGATTGTTTGAAAAAATGTATAAATAGGTGTGTCTTAGAGAGTCTAAGGAAGGATAGAAGAACAGAATAATGGTGTTAGTAATGGGTCGATAGAAGAGAAGTCTTAGCATAGAGAAGTGGATCAAAGAGGAGAGAAATGATCTACAGCTGAGTACGTAGAGGCCTAGGTAGAGTCCGCAACTGAGTGCGTGGACCCTTGCAGCTAAGTGCGCAGGGTAGTTTTTGAGTCTGTAAACCTGAACCAAAGATCAATAAAGAAGAATATTGAATAATTATTGTGTCTATATGTTTATCTTTGTTTATTTATGCTTGTGATATATGTTGCTGATGAATAATGTATTTATGAAATATTGATCTAATAATGTGCTAATTTATGGAACAAGTCTTAATAAATGTACACAATGCATGTTAAGTACTTTCACGAAGACTGTGATAAATTATGCTCTGTTTATTAATTACTTAAGTAGATCTACACGAGCCTTGATCTATGGTTATTTTCTAGTGTGTGTAAGTGGATGAATAGACTCTTAAGGGTCTGCAAAGGCCAATCGTATACCTTTGCGAAGGTCTAAAGGATGTTGGGATAGATTTGTAGTACCATGCCATAGGGGTTTATAGATCTGTGTGAAGATGGATATAGGGTGCTAAAACACATGACACTGATCTTTGGATAAGGAAACTTAGTTCTAGCATCCCCCCATACTAGTTCAGGTGAGACTGCAGCATGTGCTACGTAGGTTGTTGCCGAAAGGGCCAGTAATGTACGGTTTTGTTGCTTGAAGCAACTAACTCTGAACTTGGGCCAGGACCCCCTAAGCCAACAAATGGTTCCATTGTCAGGACCAGGATCTACTTGAAAGAGATGTGTGATGTCGCATCACTGGAATCTGACGAAGAAAGAAATTGAGAAGTGGATGCATAGAAAAATTCATGAATTCATGGCATAGGAAAACAAGAATAAATTCATGTCAAAGCAACAATGGTTGGATAGGTATTCATATATAGAGATATACGAAATTTTCTTCTACACCTTCCCGATCGAATTATACAGGTGGTTAGCTAAGTTGGAAGACAGTCAAGGGAGGTGGAAGCTTGAATGTCGAATAGAGTGGACTCCATAACCGATACGATGATTAGAAGCCTCTGAAGACAAAATCATGCGAGCTGTCTACCACTGGCTTGATCGAATTATAGGAGGATTTGTTATAGAATTCATAGTTGATACCTCAGTTAGCTACATCAAAGTGGAGAGGAGATTTTTCAAAGGACCACGAGGTAAGTATTTAAGATCATTGAATACTTGGATTAAGTTGTTGTTATGTGAAAAAAGGTTTACTCCATTGCCTTGATGTTTAGAGCTACGCGAAGTGGAAAAATATTCAGAGATCAAGAAAGATTGGTCTTGAATATAGCCCATTGGACCTCCTTCGAGCGATGATGAGGGAGCGGTACAGGCTTCACCATGGAGTTTTTTTCAGCTAATAAGACAAGATTTTCCATGGAAACATCATCCTTGCACTCCACCTCCACCTCCACCTCCACTCCACCGCATACACCTTCGCCCACACCTCCACCACCACCATCATCATTCAACATGTCAAATATAATGAAGTTGTTAATTTTCAAGGGCATAGGGAGTGAAGATACAAATCTGTTTTGGTTTGTTGTGAATGTTGTGTGGACAGCGTAGTATATTATTGATGACAACATAAAGAAGGTGCATTTGGTTACCACTTTTTAGGATAGCGCACTGACCTCATATATTAAGTAATGTTATGATAATCCTTTGGCAACACTAGCATAGATTAAGAATGCTTTGAGCAAAGAGTTTAGTAAGCCTAAGTCTAACTCACAATCAACAGTTGGGTTTAAGGATATCATGATGAGGGTTGATGAGATGCCTTGGGAGTTAGATAAAAGGTTGAAATGTGTGATCCACGAAGCTAACATGTAGCTCACATATGGTCAGCATCGCGAGTGGTTTATAGATTTTCTTCTACCCACCTGAGGATCTGTTTGTCGCAATAGAAGATAGGAACTTAGGAAGAAGCTCTGGAAATCACGATGAGGTTGCATGCAATGCCTATGTGGGATGTTACCTTAGGGGCACAAAAAATCCATTCTCAGTTACAAAGCTTATGCTTAGAATTGAAAATATTAAAGAAAGACAAGGAGACTAAGCCAAAGGTGTGCACGGAAGTCTGGTACCTGAAGTGTAAGAACCAAGGGCATGATAAATACCATTGTCTCATATTTGAGAACTATATCACAAGAGGGGGAATGATTCCCTTGAGGCCAGAAGCTCTAGCAGGACCGAGCGTCGAGACTACACTATGGTGCGCTATTTGTCAGGTTGCTAGAAAACATGCAATGAATAGCTGTCATTTGTTTCAAATGTTCGTTCAGACACCAAAACAGTTGTTCTGTGACTTTTTTAAATATGTGGGCCATGATGAGCACCACTATCATAACTATGAAATGATGATGGAAAGAATGCCTACGTATCAGATGCAAGCAGAGCCTCCACCTCCATATCAAGGCGTCGGAGGAGTGTGTGGGGGTTATCAAGGAAGAGGACAAGGCCACAAAGGAGTAGGACTTGGTAGAGGTCGTGGACAAGTTATTTTTCATAACTATGGAACAACAGTGCACTATGTCTAGGAGTGTCAAAATCAGACACGCCTGTCATGTCAATACTGCAGCTAGTTTTACCACACTATAGAAGAATGCCCGGTGATCATAGCTAAGATGTAGGAGAAAAAGGTGTAGCCTCAACAACCTACACAAAACTTATAAATGATGAGAGTTGAGCCCCACGAAGAAGATAAGAATGTGAATATAGTGGTGAGTAGTGGAATAATGACTGGCGATGATAAGGGAAAACAACCTAAAGAGGGCGGATGAGTCTGCAAACTCCCAAAAAAGAAATTTGGTTCTGATCTGGAGTGCATGAAGGAAACATTTATGGAGGCCAAGAAAATCTTGGCTGGGGCATCCACCTCGGGAAGTTAGGACAAGATGCAAGACACCAATGCGCCTACAGAGGTTGACCCCTCTATCCTTACCACATTCTTGGAAACCTACATGAAACTCTTGTACGAAAGCAAAGCCGTGAAAGGTCTGCAGGAGTTGATAAACAAGCGTGCCAACAAAGAGAACGTCCTTGATGGACACTGCGTGATTAGAAAGTTTTCTAAAAATTAAGGCAAAAACAAGGCGTGAGATGAGGCTCACTACGTAGATAGGATAATATGAGATCAATGAGGTCATTTTGGATCTGGGGTCTGATGTGAAACATGGGAAATAATGGGGTGACCTGTGCTACAATGGTCTCCAATCCAACTCATAATAATGAACCAAGAGAAGATCATCCTTATGGGATGATTATATGGGCTAACAGTTGATATATAAGGTGTGAGGATGATGGATGACTTTGAAGTGATAGAGATCATTGATGACAACACTCCATACCCCGTGCTCCTAGGAATTGACTAGGCAATTGACATGAATGGAGTCATCAACTTGAAGAAGTGAATAATGTCATTTGAAAAGAAATCGCTTCGAATTGTAGTGTAGTTAGACCCTACAGAAGGAGCACGCTACATTGAACCGGTCCGCGATTATGAAGAAAATGAAGATGACTTAGATAAAATCTACAAAATAAAAGAACAAGATCAAGACAGGATTAATCCAATAGATGATGGATGGATCACATGGAACCAAGATAGTTCTTGTACCTTTGATTCAAATGAAGAATTGGAACATTGGTAAAATCAGTTGCATGAAGTATCCACGTTACGATGCAATATGATGACTAAATTGTTGCATTACGTTTCGTTAGACGTAAGGAACTTACCTTACTATGATGGTTTAACTGACGTGGATAGCTTTTTCGATGCATTTGAACATGAAGTCCCTAAGTATCATTGCTTCCAAGCATTATATTTGGCACTACACACTACGCCCGCATGATGGTGGGGTACACACAAGGATAGATTTGATGGATGGCGGGATTATAGAAGAATGATGAGATTGTGGTTTGGGCATCCTAGCATTTGATTGGATGAGAAATACAATGGGAGGGATTATCTGCACAATCACCTATCAAAGTGGACTAAATATTATGGAACTGAGCCATAGCTAGAATGGGTATATTTATTTTTCCATACTTTGTACACAATCCCCATGAACTAGTATTTGGAAATAGAGCTTTGCCATAGCACCGCGGAGTGGGATATATTGAGGGAAGGATTCTTATTGACCTTCAGGTTTGAAGATGGCTTTGTGAGCATTGATGAAGCACTGCAAGAAATCAAGGTGGTTATCTTCAGAACACCACAAGAACCTTTAGAATGGGTTCAACTGGACTGGAGCACCCAGCTGCACCATGCACTATAATGTTATAATGGGATAGCTAAAGGGGAGGATGATGATCCGAGGAACATTAATATTCCAGAGGTAGAAGGGCATTGCGAAGCGATGGCCCACAAATATAAAACCCAGACATCACCACACCAGTGAAAACAAGGCATGTAAACATTGGGACTAAAGCAGAACTGAAGCTTGCAAATATTGGATATTACTGGGATGATTCTACTATGGATAATGTTGTCGAGTTACTCCATGAATACTAGGATATGTTCCCTACCAAGTTTTTAGACTTGAAAGGCATAATAGGAGACTTGAGCATTATGAAAATCACTCTAAAGCTGAACGTGAAGCTTTTAAGCAGAGGTCGTATCGCCTGAATCCTAAGTATAAGGAAAAGGTTCTCTTGGAGTTGAATAAGATCTTGGAAGAAGGCATGATAGAACCAGCGGAAAAATTTGATTGGGTGATCCCCATGGTGGTCAAGGAGAAGAAGCAAAAGGGAGAAATAAGGATTTGCATAGATTTGAGGAAGTTTAATGATGCCTGTGTCCATGACCCATTCCTAATGCCATTTATAGATAAAGTATTAGACAACGTTGGAGGGCATGAGGCCTACTGGTTAACTGATATATTTTCTAGGTACCATCAAATCAAGATCACAGTAGGGGATAGGAGAAAAACAACCTTCATAATGGAATAGAGTTGTTTTCAATACAATGTGATTCTGTTTGGACTCAAGAATGCACCTGCGATATTTTCTCACGTAGTCATCGGAGAATTCAAGGAGTTTATTCATAAGTTCTTGGAAGTGTACCTTGATGATTGAACAATGTTTGGGTTAGTGAAGCACCATGTAGAAAGTTTGTGCTTGATGTTGGATAGGTGTCATAGGTACCATATCGTGCTGAATCTGAAGAAGTGCTTATTCTGTGCCCTTTGGGATCTTGTTGGGTGACGTGGTATGAAAACAAGGATT
Source organism: Pinus tabuliformis (assembly GCA_031772625.1). Classification (NCBI taxonomy): domain Eukaryota; kingdom Viridiplantae; phylum Streptophyta; class Pinopsida; order Pinales; family Pinaceae; genus Pinus; species Pinus tabuliformis. The sequence goes on from CM062809.1 coordinate 94,883,547, forward strand.
GATGGTGGACTCTACAAATATTGCGGTGATAGTAAATTTGGAGGCCCCAAGGAGCATTAAGTAGTTGTGTGCGATGCTAGGACATACTGGATATTATAGGAATTTCATCAAGGCTTATGCTTAGAATACCACGCCCATGGAGAAACTGTTGAAGAAGGATGCTACATTTTGTTGGGATGAAGAATGTCAACATAGTTTGGATGTATTGAAAGAAGAGATGGTCACTGTACCGACCTTGGTATTCCTGAATTGGAAGAAGGAATTTCACAAACATGTTGATGCCTATTGCATTGTGTTTGGTGCAGTGTTAAGGCAAGCTAGTGAAGGAGAGATGGACCACCCTATAGCCTTCACGAGTAGGAAATTATCGAAGGCCGAAAAGAATTACTCAATGACTAAGCGTGAAGGATTGGCAATGGTGTATGCACTGTAGCAGTTTAGGCACTATTTGTTAGGAGGGAATTTCAAGATGTACATGGATCATTCTGCCTTGAAATAGCTAGTCAATAAGCCTATGTTGGGGGGGAAGATATGCAGATGGCTGATACTATTTCAGGAGTATGACTTTGAGGTAATTGTGAAACTAGGGAGGTTAAATGCAGAACCTGATCATCCTTCGCGAATCAAAACCATAAAGGATCTTACTAATTTGGAGGAAGGGTTGCCAGATGCTCATCTCTTCACAGTGCACATAGCAGATAATCATTTTGTAGATATTATTCACCTATTTACTACGGGGATGGCACTAGAAGGGTATACAAGTCAGAAAAAGAAGAAAATAGTAGTGCGCGTGGCAAACTTATCAGTAATTGTGGGACATCTATATAAGATGGGTGCATATGAGACAGGGGCTACAGTAGTGAAGTTTTTGTTTGAATATGTCTTAAATAGGTTTGGCTGCCTGAAAGTGTTAATGAGTGACAGAGGTACACACTTTCTAAACAAAATGATCAGCGTGCTGAAAGAAGAATTCTAGGTCTGCCATCAAATGAGTACACCGTATCACTCGTAGCTGAATGGAACTGTTGAGGCCTTCAACAAGATTTTGGAGAACGCGCTCACTAAGATCTACAACGTGCACCTAAATGAGTGGGATATGCATGTACTTGTAGTATTGTGATTGTATAGGACTACTTGTAAGAAAATGACATGACAAACAACATTCTGATTGGTATATGGCGTAGAAGTTATGATGCCAATGGAGTATATCATGCCTAGTATACACATAGTGGCTCTCACAAGTATGGAAAATCGTGAAGCCTTGGAGGAAAGGCTCACGGAACTGATGGAGCTTGAATAGGATCAAAATCTTGGCTGAATTCCATCAGCAAGTATAGAAGGAACATGAAAAATCATGGCACGATCGACACACCAAGCTTCTCACATTCAAGGTAAACAATCTAGTGTTGTTATATGATAGTAAGTTTACTAAATGTTTGGGTAAGTTTTAGATGCATTGGCTGGAGACATATATTATCTAAGATATTATAGATGGAGGTGCAGTTCATCTCGTGATGTTGAATGGAGAGCCTTTTCTAGGAAGAGTGAATGGAAATCAATTAAAGTTGTATATAGGGGATCCTGCGCAATGATTATATGGAAAAAGGACAGTCTTAGTGCTCCAGCAAGTTGCAAGGGAGCACGGGACTATAAATTACACTTCCAGGGTCTGAGGACAATGTAGTAGGTGGGCTATGTGAAAAATGGTGAAGCTGCAATACATGAAGCTACACGTAGGAAGCTTCACTATGGAGGTAGGTTATACGCAACACAACAAAAAAGTGACCATTGGAGTCATTGTTCAAGATTTGATAGCCAAAAGAAGGTTAAGAGGAGTAGGCTGGTAGCATTTAAGGCCATAATATTTGAATATATACTGCCAAAAAAACATTAATGTTTGAAATTTGGGGGGAACGATTGGATTTTAATTCAAAACCCCCTATAAATTACATGTTCCAGTCCAGCAGAGAACACTTTGCACACTTGGAGTTTTTGTTGAAACTTGTTGTTTGTCGCTTATGAGCCGAGCATTTTGGGAGGAATTCTTCACCCACACAGATGTTTACCTAGAAGCTCGTGAGCTATTTATGGAGAGGATGACTCCCACCAACCCTAAAGTTTAGAAGCTGTTGTATCTGATGCCCCAGGCCTTGAAATATCCAGTGCTAAAGCTACGCTTGCGGTTCCCATGATGCCGAGATCGCCAAGGCCAAAAGAATCCATGGCAAAGGAAAAGAAACCTACAACAAAGGAGAAGCAGAAGAAGCTGGTACAGATATGTGCTTCCCTCAGGAAGCATATTGTGACACCCACCCAGAAGGAAGATAAACTGCCAACAAAAGACAAGTAGAAGGTTGTAGACTTGGAGGTGGAAGAAGGCCAAGGAACAGAGGATATTAATGATGAAAGTGCAAAGCCGCAATAAAGGAAGGCCTGGCTACTCTGGATGCCATAGTTGTAGACTACACAATAATATTTGAGCAGGCCATGGAGTTGGTCACCAATTTGCAGGAGGATCCAAACCTGTAGACACTGAATACTGAGATCATGGAGCTACAAAAGCAATATGATGAATTCAAGGAAACGATGTGCTCCATTGCACCAGTGCAGTGCCTAGCCAAGTTATAAGTGGGGAAGCAGCTCCTCCTGCGGGTAGAAGAAACACAGAAGAAGGAGTCCTTGCTTAAGGCTAGGTTAGAGCCTTGGTTGGAAGAATCTTAATAGATCTCAACAACCATCCAGGATAAGCTGAAGGGATTGTAGAAAATGCAGCTAACTATGAGGCTGGCTACAGAAGGACCGGCTACAAAGAAGCTAGTGGAAGAAATCAAGCAGGCAACCACTTAGAGCACTGTCGAAGTTGTTTTAGTTCAGGTGGAGTTGGGGGATCTTCGCATAAAGATTGCAACACTATCCATGTGATTCGAGGTGAGCCATGATATTTGTGTTGGGGGCCTATTGGGATGGGGTCCCCTGGGTCAATTTTTGGGTTAAGATAACCCAAGTTTTGATGTAATTTTTGTAAGTAATGTAAAATCTCTATGATTTGTGGATGTGGAGCACGTAGATGATTAGGAGTAAAAGGGGTTTTAGCCCCTTGTTTATGTAAAGTATGAGTCAACTTTGAGACCCACCCATGGTCTACGGGCCATGGGATTGTATGTAAAAGGTATAAATAGGTGTGTCTTAGAGAGTCTAAGGTAGGATAGAAGAAGATAATAATTATGTTAGTAATGGGTTGATAGAAGAGAAGTCTTAGCACAGATAAGTGGGTCAGATAGGAGAGAAAGGCTCTGCAACTAAGTGCACAAAGGCCTAGGTAGAGTTCACTACTGAGTGCGTGGACCCCTGTAGCTGAGTTTGTAGGGTATTTTTGACTCCGTAAACCTGAACCCAAGATCAATAAATAAGAATATTGAAGAATTCTTGTGTATATATGTTTATCTCTATTTATTTATGCTTGCAATATATGTTTTTGATGAATAATGTATTTAAGAAATATTGATCTAATAATGCGCGACTCTATGGAATAAGTCTTAATAACTGTACAAAATGCATGTTAATTACTTTCGTGGAGACTGTGATATTTTTTTTTTTTATGTTTATTCAATACTTAAGTAGATATGCGCAAGCCCTGATCTAGGGTTGTTTTCTGGTGTGCATAAGTGGATGAATATACTGTTAAGGGTCCAAAAATACCAATTGTAGACCTTCGTGAAGGTCTAAAGGCTCTTGTGATAGATTTTCAGTACCGAGCCCTAGGGGCTTATAGATTTGCGTGAAGATGGATCTAGGGTGCTAAAAGACATCACACTGATCTCTGGATGTAGAAAATTGGTTCTAGAATTCCCCCATACTGCTTTAGGTGAGACTGCAACCAGCATTATGCAGGTTGTTTCCAAAAGGGCCAATTGTGTAGGGTTTTGTTGGTTGGCGCAATTGACTTTGAACCTAGGTCAAGACCCCCTATGTCAACAAGAGGTTGATGTTCATGAAATAAAAAGAAAATCCCTACAAGCAACTTATTGTACCATGATATCCACCAAAGAGTTGGTAGATTTAGTTGGAAACAAGTCCCTATTTGAGAGGGAGCTTAGGAAAGTCCCTTGTTAAAAGGGAGCTTGGGAAAGTCTCTTGTTAAAAGGGAGCTTAAGTGTATTTCCTTTTATAGGAATGAATTGTCCTCCCTAGTTGAGAGGGGGAGATAGAAACATCATTATTGTTTTCACGTTATGAAGAAATAATGAGGAATGGGTAAGCATATGGTTTCCAATACTCTTTGAGGATGTTCTAGGGCATCTAATAGGTAAGAGAAGTCGAAGAGGAAATTCCTCGAGGATGTGTTATTCCAAAACAGGATGACCTACATGAAATAGAAAGTTAGCCTCATGAAGGGTTATTTGACTATATTTTAAAGCCTATATATAAGAGAATTTGAGCTCACTTGAAGAGAACTCACACAATGCACATGATATTCAATCAAGGAAGATTAAGAGACCAAAAAAGTGCGAAGAATAGGAGGACTAGAAGAGGAAGAAGGAAGCATAGTTTTTGGATTGTCTTTGGGATATTTTCCTTCACACATGTGAGAGAATTAGGGAACCTATTGCAAGAACTAGACTCCATTGTAGACTTGCTAAAATAATTTGAGTTAGAGAATACTTTGTAAGTCAAGTTCCATAGAAGGAATAATCAAGTCAGGTGAAGAAAAGGAAAAGAATAAATCACCATCTTTGTCACCCTTGTAAAATATAGGGTTTCTACATTAACCAAAGTTGTAGAAGAAATTCCTAGGGTCAAATTTTTAGATGAAACTTCTAGATTCAAAGTTGCCGGAGAAGCTATTAGGGTTGAAGTTGCTAAATAAATTACTAGGGTCGAAATTGCTCGAAATAAAGCTCATCAAGGAGAAAATTTGACTTGGACTTGGAGGGGTCTTTGTGTTATAGACATTTTTGTGCCTTACAGCTATAAGCATGAAATGTCCATAATCTAAGGGATCCAAAGTCCCTAAACATGTTGTTCCTACCCCTAGAGGAACAAGGCTAACAAACCACAGCAATTCACAGAAGTTCTCCACCAGAAACTGCTCAAAAACAAGTCAATTCAGGATCAATTCAGTGGCTCCACTAGCTGTCTGCACTGAATGTCAAAGCCAACACTGGCTACCTGCATTGCAATGCAGGTAGAAGCACTACCAGGGTGCGCTGAGCGAGAGTTGACAAATGGCAAGTTCATTCCAAGAGGTGTCAAGACCGAGGAAGCTTCCAGAATCTTCCTCAATGACACTTTCCTCAGTGAATTCGACTAGTGATGAGTAAGAGGTTCCCAATCTCCAAGTGGAAGCAAGAACCTCCAAGTGGAATCAAGAACTGACAGAGGGAGAGGACACTAGTCAGATCTCAAGCTGACTCATCCTCTCTCCAAACATCTATATATGGATCTCTCCTCCATGAGATCTAGAGGCTGGAATTTTGTTATTGCAAAGAATTGCTGTTGGTTTGAGATTGGAATCATTGGGTGCTTAATGCTTTGAAGGGGGTGAAGATAGGAATTCCATTTGTTGGGAAGGAGATGCTGGATTGGAGCCCTCTGGGTTGTGTCTCTTCCTGAACCTTGTTATTCATCAATAAAGCTATCTTGGTTCCTCCTATATACTGATGTATCTTTGATGTATGATTGCATTAGTATGTTTAGTTTATTTCTAATCCTGAACTAGTTATGAATATGAATCCATGTCTTGTGTAGTGTTCTCTTCTTGTGATCTTGCAGAAACCTCTTGAAGCTGGGCGAGAAAGAAGGCAAGTAGCTGGGAACTCTCAAAGAGAAGGGAAACTGGATCGAGGGACAAATGCAAGACACCGGTTAGTCCATCCATCTCTCTTCATTCTTAATTCATAAAGGAAGAATACTAGAATAGCTGTCTCTGTTTGTTGCTAAGGCACTGTCACACCTTAGGTGGATAGGATCGTCCTGCATAGGCATTTTTCCCCACAACAAATTGGCGACTCCACTGGGGAGATCTGTTTAGTCATTTTATTTGTGTTTCCATCATTGTTTGTTTCATAGACTCAACAACAACAATCGAACTGCATCTGCTATTCTCAGATGCAAAGTAGACAGCTGTTGCTTTGACCCAATCACTGGATTTGTCTATGATCTGAGCAATGGATTCACAAATGATTTGATGATCCTTTGTGATAGATCTTAGTACTCCCTCAAAGCATCCCTTTGATTGCACCTTGCTTGTTGCTTTTATTTGGCCTGAAACAGTAGATTAATCAGCAATCTGTGACCCAGAACCCAGTGAGAAACTCTCGTTTCTCCTTCAGCGCGACCCCTGTGAAGAGGTTCTGCATTTCAACGCAGGTCCCGTGAAGGCTACCTGTGCTGAATGTCAAAACGCCTGTGTTAAGGTTGCGCTGATCCAGTTAGGCCTTGTACAGTTGGGGTTCTCTGCTCTGTTTTGCCTTGTTTTGATATCTGATTTTTGCAGCCTGTAACCAGCATAGGTACCAGTCTGATAACTCCTTTTCTCTGCTTAAATTCTGCCTCTTTTTGTACAAAAAGACCGTGAGTGTTTTTATGTGTTTTTGGCGTCATTTACAATTTTCATTTGCAAGAGTGAAATAGTCATCCTGTAGCCCTTGATTCAGATCTGTTGGTTGTGATCTTAGGAGAGAGTTCATTGGCTGTTTACAGTTGATTATAGATTTGCTTTTGCTTATTGGTTTGAGTTTGTCTCTTTTAAGTGTAGAAACAAGTATTCATTTCGAAAATCGTTAAGTGTTGTAATCTCTTCTACCCTTTCTGATTTCGAAAAAGTAAATTTGTTTGTATTTGTCATTTAAAAGCAAATTCAAAGTTGTACAAAAATCTTTCTTTATAGGCATCAATACTAAGAAAGCGGAAAACAAACACCTGCATTGTGCATTTGCATCTTGATAGTTTGCATGTTTGATTTAGGAAAAGTGCATTAGAGTGTGTTGATTTCTCTTTGAGAAAAGATGGTGTTTTTCTTTTCCCTTTGTAGCTAGGATTTTCATAAGTTGAAAAGATATAAAGCTTGCTTATCATCTTTAGACTGCATTTAGGAATTGTATCATACATCTCGTGGTGAACCTCAAAAGGAAAACTTCTAAAAAGATCAACCTAAAATAAATTGAATGAACTTAACAACGCTTTGCAACATAACGCACAACATAGAGGTCTAGGCTAGAGACGTGTTCCAGCGTCGTAAAGCCTGGTGACTGTCGATCTCGTTGATGGTGGGTGATTCCTCCTGAGGGACGATAGCGCCAGTACAGATTGTGCTCCCATGTATCGTCGCGTATATATTGGGAAACCCATATAGGCATAAAACCTTCATCCTTAGGAAGCCGTGTCGGCCGCCCTACTGATCGCAATGCACTGAACACAACATTCAGGAAGATCGACCGACCGTACCTTAAAAAGTATTCTGTGGTTTTGCGAAAAGTTTGGCACACCCTCTACCTAGAACTCCAGAGCAGTTCCTTTTGGCCTTTTTCAGACTCTATAACGGAAAAAGTCCATCCGAGCATTTGTCACTTCGGGCTCGTTAAAACATCAAAGGAGACTAGAGTCATCTTTAGCTTTTTCTCGACTCTTTAAAATTGAAAAAGCAAGTTGTGTCTAAAGCGTCTAAAAAATTCATTTAATTCGGAAACACACTTTCCCCTTTCATATTTTGGTTGATCGAGTAATCCACAATCGTGGAAGAAAGTCAATTGAAACCCCGTTGTTCGCGGAGGCTTACGAGTCAACTGTCTTTGTCTCCAGAATCGAAAACAGTATGGACAAAGCGAACTCGTTTAACCGGTTCGAAATCTCCTATCAAAGTTAGAACAAGTGTTCCAACGACATCTGAGATTCTGGTTACTCCAAACATTTCTGGAAACCCTACCTCTATAGAAGAAGTTCAACAGCCACAGAGGGACAGTAACACTGATCCTAATCTGGGAGCAAATACTTGCGTTACTGAACCAGTTCCATCTGTAACCGGTTCAAAGAGTCTTTTTCTTCAAACATCTATCGTTATTGATTCAACCCCTTCTTCGGCACCAGAAATATTTTACGGACCTGACGGTCTTCCTCTTCCACCTGGTTTGATTGCGATAGAGGAAATTGTAGAAGATCCGCAAGCAAGTACTCCAACACATTTTGGAGTCGGGGTCACTCTATTTCCTTCGGCATCAGAAGTTAGTCTACCACCAGTGGAAGTTCCTGTAGAATCACTAGGTAATCTATTGGATAGACTCAAAATGTCTGAACAACCGTCAACATCTAGGACCATGTCAAATGACACAGCGACAGCAGAACCCCCTGTCGTTACTCCGACAATGTTTGCCGGCATACCATCTGTCCCGACTAGCTCACAACTGCTAGAAGAAGTCCACCCAGGGACTATTTTGACAGTGTGGTCCGTTCTAGTTTGTTCCTCCGGAATAATATCCGGCAACTCTTATGTTGAAACTCACCAGATTGATCCATTTGGAGGTCAATTTGGGCAATCCAGTCCCCAAGGACAAACAATCCCCTTTGTTGGTCGCTCTAATTGTTTTCACAATTCGAGCTCCACATAAATTGTCAACCCGAGAAGGTCTTTTTATTTCAAAGATAATAGCGCACTGGATATGCTCAATTTCAAAAGCGGGATCGATGTTGTAGTGAAAGAAAGACACACACCTGCTGAATTCGTTAATCTACTAATTCACACTCTACTTAATTAAAGCTGAAGTCAATTAAATTATAGCAAAAACGATTTCTCAGTTATAGCAAAGGAAAATCAATCTATAAGGAAAGAAATCATTCAACCATAGCAGGAATAGGACCCTATTCCCTGGTGAGGAACTTCAGCACCTGCTGCCTGGCACTTAATCACACTGTAAGAAAAGTAACTTCAAGAGATCAAGACCCTATTCCCAGGAACAGGAACCTTCAGCACTTGTCCTCTTGTTTCTAATCACACTGCAGGCAAAGGAAAGCAATCAATGGGAGCAAGACCCTATCCCTTTATGCAGGGATCTTTAGCACATGCTCTCAACATCATTCACTCGTGCATTCAATACGTGTAGCGCTAAGAAACAGAGTATTGCAAACCATGTAACTAGTGTTTCAACAACAGAATTAAGGGAAGTGCAAACACATAAAGAGATAAACAAACTACAGGAACCAAAAGGGTGAATCTTGTGAGGAAGGCGGGCCCTTTCCTTCTCACAAGATTCCCCAGGAGAAAGAATTAAATTGGAACGCTCAAAAGAAGTTTTTATTCATCTGTCAAAGTAACTGATACATTACAGAAGGAGACTAGCTCCAGTTCTCCACAATACTGTCCTGTAACTTACAATTCAATCCCCCTCTAATGATGATGTCTCCTCTTTTTAAAGAGGAGACATCATTTACAATTTACATGAGAGCGAATATCTCGATTCTGTTTTCTTCTCCAAAACAGGACTATTCTGTTCTTTTAAAAAAGAGATACTGTTACAACCGAGACAACAGAGGTGCTATCTTCAGGATAATCCAGGTAACCGTATCTTCGGGCTGCTGCTACTATTCCACAAAAAGTTCTTCCAGAATCGCAAATTACGCATAACGGGATTTGCGTGCTTGACGGCTGTTTCAGCAACTGAGTTAGCTGTTTCAGCAACGGGGTCAGCTGTTTCAGCAACGAAGTCAGCTGTTTCAGCAACGGCCGCTTGTTCCCAACAAGGCATATAACTTATCTGCGATCTTTGACTTGTGTTAGCAACAATGCACTTCAATTAATGATGAAATATAAGAGTATTGCGGAATTAAATGTAAGACAGATTAATCATATAATAAAGAAGAGGTTTCTATATACCTTGGGATAAAGTGGATGAAAAAGACATTGAAGTTCATAGTTTAAGAGTAGAGTGGTGTCAAAATATATAGCAAAAATGGTACATAGTGGAGTCCTAACATCCCCCCCAGCTAAAAATGTTGCATGTCCTCAGGCAACCCCTAGTCTGAATCAGAGTCTGAGTACTGGGACTGAGCATGCAAATTACTCAAGCAGTAGCTGGAGAAGGTGGCATCTGTAGGAGCTCGGAATCCGCTGTTGGTCTGCAAATGTTGCCATGCCAAGGCTTCCTCTCTGTCAGTCAACTGATAATGACATTGATATTCGTCTGAAAGCAGCCATAAAATTGGAAAACAGAAATGATACCCGATCCAGTTTACTCCACAATGTTGAATGCAATCAATGTACTTAGGGACCCTGGATAATGCAGCTTGAAGATTAAGAGGGTTAAAAGGATGATAATCCTGTCTTTCCTTACATGACTGCTGCCAAAAGATATCATTGGCCTTCAATGCAGCAGTACCCTTCATTCTAATGTGCTCTTGACACTTAAAAAGTATTGAAGCCTGTAACTGCTGTATGTGCTCCTTCATTCCTGGCTTCTGCAAGAATTCATAATATTGTGCTATAAACGTGGCTGGGCCTACAGGCTCTGGTCTAATCCACAGGAGTTTATTCTCCTCATTATGACTGCTTACAGTGAACGCAGTCTGCCAAGTGAGCTGGTTAGACAAAAATGAAGCAAATGCCCTGATTTGTATGTCGCCTGCAATTGGAATAAGATTAACTCTCCTATCTTCGGGAATGGCCTCATTATGAAGGTAGAGTTCACACAGCAGATGCTGGTCACTTTCAGGGGCCTCCTTAAAGGTCTCAACAAATTTCTCTGAAGTCATTAATTCATATGGTCTGCCATTTGCTATTGCTTTTAATTGAAAATAAACTAATCGTTCAGAAAGAAAGAGAGAGTAATTTACAGAGGGTTTACGTGTAACCATCAATTTCCACACTAATGAGAACATCAAGGCTATCCGTGCCTTAGACTGTCTGGCTTCCTTCTTATACTCCCTGTGCTCTTGCAGTATTTGGTCCCAGCTATCCCAGTTAGCATATATATGGTTCTGCCATTCCAACTTATGCTGTCGTAATATTATATCTTGTTCTTCAGCATATTGCTTCTTCCATCTGTTCATCTGTTCCAATGGATTCCATGGCAGAGTCTGTGTCTTTTTGACAGAAGTAGTGGGTTGGGACACTGTTTCCTCTGTCTGGATGGCTGCCTCAGAGGTAATGCGTTGGGGCATTGTTTCCTCTGTCTGGATGGCTGCCTCAGAGGTAATGCGTTGGGGCATTGTTTCCTCTGTCGGGATGGCTGCATCCGCCTGCAAAGGATGGGATATCTGTGGTTTGATTTCTTCTTCTTCTTGCTTTATAGAGGGTCCTACTGGTTCTTGTGGAGCAGTAGGGCATTCCTCTTTTATTCCACCTGTCGTAGATGTTTCAGGGAGCTGAATCTTAACTAATTTGTAGCCTGCATCCTGGTAAATGCTGCCACACTCCTTGCACATATATTCCATACATGGCTCCTTATTTTGCATTGAGGCTACGTGTGCTAATGTATGGAGATTGAGTTCTCTTTCAAAAGCCTCTCGAGCCATGGTTAGTTCAGTTTTGTAAGCTTCTAATTCAGACTTCAGGAACTCATTTTCCTCCAGTAGAGATGTCATAGTATGTGAACCCTGTGTGCTGATTGGCTCTGTTGGAATATTTTGTTGATGCACAGTCGTAGCTGGTTCTTGTACCACAGTGGGTGTTTCTTGTGTTTCATCCACTGGGCGAGAAATGGATTCTTGTGCTCCAGTGGCTGGTTCTTGTGTTTCAGTCACTGGTGATTTCCCACTATCGCCCTGCTTGGTGTATTTTTGTGCCTCAGTGACTGGTTCTTGTGTTTCAGTCACTGGGCAAGTGACTGGTTCTTGTGGAGCAGTCACTTCTTGGCCCATAAACAATGTCATATTATCCCGGGGCGCTGGTTCTTGTGTGGCAGTGCCTTCGGACGAGCCGGGTTGGGAAGTTTGGAATGGGGATAAAGATTTTAATAGAATAGTGGCAAAGTCAGGGAAAATGGAGGTGGATTTTGTCTCAACAGTCGTTTTCCTTTTTCTTTTTGGTAGGAAGGCAGCAAAATTGCTGCCCTTCCTTTTCTTTGAAAGGGAGGGCTTTTTTCTGGGGACAGGGTTTTCCGGAGGGGTAAGAATTTGAGATGTGGACCTTGTCCATGGTCTGGAGCCTGCGACTGCTGAGGTTTTCTTCTTTTTCTTAACGGGTGAAGAAGGGGGTGTTAGAGAATCGTCACTAGGGACTGGAATAGTGGGGGCAGTTGGCTCTGCTAGATGAGGCGAGTTCGGGATTGGGCCAACTGGAGAATGCAGAATTTCTTCCTGTTGTTCTTCATGAGGAATCTCTGGAATGTCATGAGGACTTTCAGATGGTTGAGGCATTTGGTCCTGCTGAGGAATTTCCGGAATATCCTGAGAATTTTCGGGTGGTTGGGATATTGGGGTTTGTTGAGGGATTTCGGGCGGCTGGGGAATTTCAGGTACTTGTTGAGGAATTTCGGGTGGCTGGGGAATTTCAGGTGGGGCATGCAGAGGGGGATTTTGCTGAGTAAAACCCCTCTGTATCAGCAATTGGCATAAACGGTGATGGGTAAGGGATGACATTGGAGATTTGGCTCGTTTACAATAATAAGACATGTTTTTAATACAACCAAGCAGATAATAGGGGATATTAATCAGTCGTCCATTCCTCAAGTGATTCATCAAAACAAAATCATGATTGTACACTACCTGATAACGCCCCTCACATGTTAAGTAGTGTTTGATGAACTCTGCCACTGATGGCCATGGTTGAGGAAGTGAGTGCAGACTAACCCTGCGGCCTCTGGGTTCCACTTGCTCGTCCGGGTGCAGAAATTCTTGCTGTGCATTAAGAACGACCTGCTTCCTGCTAAAACAGCGAGTGCCCTCAGCTGGCAACCCTGATACTTGCACTATGTCATCCTCTGTTACTGAAATGCGAACCTCTTGGACCACTGAAAAATTGTCTTCAAGGTTTTGTGCAAATTCTAAGACTTGTTCCTCGTTAAATTCCCCCAACCTTTCGAAATATACTGTCCATCCCGCTTGTTGGAAGATCTGATAGACTTCAGGAAACAATTGAAGAAGACTTATGGAGCCGGGCTCATGTCTAACAGCCGACCCTCCCATGGCTGTAGCTTTGAGTTTTCCGCAGAGGCACAGACACAGTAAACACAGACCCTGATCACGCTAGTTGTTGCAACAGAGGCTGTATAGTCTAAATGACGGCAGAAATAGATATGACAACGGGCGGCTGCTTGGTTCATGCGAAATGATTATTCTATTTTCGGAATTCCCCCCCCCCTACGTATGGTGTAATAATGATTGGACGTGTAAAGATATGCAATCATTATGAAATGAAATCCTCTCTTTAATATGATTTAACCGAATTACATTAAAACCTTATACCTTACATTTTACCTTTGATTTAATAATTCGAAGTGTCGGTTGCTTCAAAATAGCTTTAATGTACATGGAAGAATTTGTAGATTTTTAGAACGGAGGTGTAATTGAATCTGATACATGCTGAATAGTTTTCACCAAAAGGATCTGAAGTATAATCGTGGAGAACCAGAAAGCTCATATGACAGCAAAGAGAGATACTGCTTTGATGATAACAAGTTGCTGAGATTGCTGTTTGAGCAACTGAAAAATGAACGATACGTTGCTGAAACAGGTGTTTCAGCAACGGGAGAAATCGATAATACATTGCTGAAACAGGTGTTTCAGCAACGGGGGAAATCAATGTTACGTTGCTGAAACAGGTGTTTCAGCAACGGGAAAATCAGATAAATGGGATAACTGACTTAGGTCCGTGAATGATAAGGGATTATTTCGGCAGTAAGGGGTGGGAAATACTGACTGAAGGAGGATATTTCAAGGGTGGTGGGAGTGGGAATAATAGAAGTAATGTGGGTATGGAGGGATATTGCTTTAAGAAAGAGGGTAAAATGATGGGAAGAAGCTTCTTGATTTAAAGCTTCAGATCTTCTCATGATGAATCTGTCCTCCTTATTGCTTTTTCCAGAATCTGCAAAATTCAATTGTAATATGCCAATCCTTGACAGGGATTATTAGTGCTAAATCTAATCTAATACTAAAAATATAGTGCAGAAAATTAAGTACTGTGAGGAGCAGAATACTCCCCTAGAAAAAGATAATGAATATCAGTCATGCAAGCAGTCTTGAAATCCTCTTTAGAAACAGGGTGCTTATATAGACGGAGCCTATGGCCATTGACTAGTAGAGGTGTTTTAGCATCATCAATTGTTACAAGCCTTACCGTTCCATTTGGAAAGACATCATCTACTTCATATGGTCCAAGCCAACGTGTACGTAGCTTTCCCTGAAAATTTTCAAACCGAGAGTCATACAACAAGGCCCAATTACCTTTTTGGAACTGCTTGTGTTTGATAATTTTGTCATGCCACCTCATCCTTTGTTGCTGAATCATGTTTGTTTGATGAATGTCATCTAATCTCTTTTCATCCAACTCCAAAAGCTGCTGCAATCTAGCTGTCTGCACATCATTCAAATCAAGATTAACAGCTAAAGCAGTCCTTAAAGTTTTAATTTCAAATTCCACAGGAAAAACAACATTTTTACCATAAACCAATTCATAGGGGGAAAAACCTGTAGTGTTTCTCCAAGTAGTCCTGTAAGCCCATAATGCCTCAGGGAGCCTTTGGGACCAATCCTTTCGGTTGTCCTTCACTGTTTTAGTTAGAATGGCCTCTAAAACTTTGTTTGTGCTTTCCACCTGCCCATTGGCCTGGGGGTGGTATGGTGTAGTCATTCTATGTTGAATATGATATTTGTGAAGGGTAGATTTAAAACCATGAGAATTGAATGGAGGTCCTCCATCAGTAACTAGCTCTCTGGGAATTCCAAATCTAGTGAAAATTTCTTCAAATAAGAAGGCTAGAACAGCCTCTTCATTGGCTCTAATAAGTGCTTTGGCCTCCACCCACTTAGTCATATAGTCTGTGCAGACTAATATATAGGTTCTTTGATTGGATGGAGGATTAATGGGTCCTATGAAGTCCAAGGCCCATCTTTCAAATGGTTCAGAAACTACCTGGGGATTTAATGGCATTTGGTCTCTATGATTGGGTTGACCCATTCTCTGGCAGCTGTCACAAGCCCTTACATACTTCTTTGCATCCTTAAATAATGAGGGCCAATAGTAACCCATCCTCAGAATTTTATGCGCTGTTCTTTTATCAGCAAAATGGCCTCCACAAGGGCCATCATGACAAGCTTTCAATATGTCATACACTTCATCTTCTCTAATGCATCTTCGGATCTCCTGATCAAGCCCAGTATAGAAGAGACACCCGCTTATCCAGCTGTACCTGGCACTTTGTTGAACAATTCTTCTCTTTTCTCTATATGACAGGTGTGCTGGTAGTTTTCCTGCAACCAAGTAATTAGCAATATCTGCATACCATGGAGAATGAGCAGAGACTGCAAACAAATATTCGTCAGGAAAACTATCATCTACTGGAATATCATTGTCAGTTTTTAACCGTGAAAGAAAATCAGCCACCACATTTTCTTTACCAGGCCGATCTACAATTGTAATATCAAATTCCTGCAATAGTAATAGCCATCTGGTAACTCTAGCATTTGTGACAGATTTGTTCATTAAGTATTTAATAGCTGAATGATCAGTGTGCACAAAAGTAGGATAACCAGTAATATAGTGTCGGAATTTATTAATGGCGTAGATTACTGCAAGGAACTCTTTCTCGGTAACTGTATAGTTAAGCTCAGCAGAGGTCATATTCTTACTGATAAAGTATATAGCATAAGGAAGATGATTTTCCTCTTGTCCCAAAACCACTCCAATAGCAATGTCTGAAGCATCAGAAGATATGTGAAACGGAAGATTCCAGTCGGGCCCCCTCAAAATAGGAGCAATAGACAACTGATGCTTCAGTTCTTCAAAAGCTTTCTGACAAGAATTAGTCCACTTGAATTCAGCATTTTTCATAAGCAATACAAATAATGGAGAAGCTATTTTAGAGAAATCTTTAATAAATCTCCTGTAATAACCAGCATGTCCTAGAAAACTTCTCACATCAGTTTGAGTTTTAGGAACAGAAAGATTCTGAATGACCAATATTTTAGATGGATCTACCTGAATACCTTGAGATGAAATGAAATGTCCAAGCACTATTCCCTCACTCATCATCATATGGCATTTTTCGGTACTTAGGGAGAGGTGAGCTTGAATACATCTTTTAAGTACTTTCTCAAGGTTTTGTAATGCCTCTTCAAAAGACACACCATAGGGGGTAAAATCATCCATAAATATTTCCATACAATCATTCAGCATATCGGAAAAAATTCCTATAACAGCTCTTTGAAAAGTTGCTGGTGCATTGCACAACCCAAATGGAAGAACTCTATAGGCGAAAGTTCCCCAGGGGCTGGTGAAAGTGGTCTTGTCTTGATCTTGGGGTGCAATTCTTATCTGATTATACCCACTGAATCCATCTAGAAAAGAAAAGAATTTCTTCCCTGCAAGACTGTCCAACACCTGATCAATGAAAGGTAAGGGAAAGTGATCCTTTTGAGTAGCTTTGTTTAAAGCTCTATAGTCGACACATACCCTCCATTTCCCGTTTTTCTTAGGAACAATTACTAATGGGGAAACCCATTCACTGTCAGATATGGGGTATATAAATTCTGCGTTAAGCAGTTTTTGAAGTTCTTCTTTAACAATTTCTCGTAAATTAGGATTCATTCGTCTTTGGGGTTGATAAACAGGTCGGCATCCCTCTTTAATGTAGATTCTGTGAGTACATAATTCAGAAGAAATACCTTTCATGTCCGTGTAATCCCAGGCAAATGCCTCCTTATATTCGTGTAATAACTTCATTAGCTGCTGTGTTTCAGCATCTGTTAGATCAGGATTTATGTTTAATGTCTTACCGGGTTCAATTTCAACTGTTATGCTTTTAGATGAGATCGTGGTCAAAGTTTGAGATGAATCTTCAGATTCAATCTTTTCTTGTGCATCAGTTTCAAAAATTGCAGTTAATTGATTGTGTGTTTCAGCAATGACAGAAGAAGGCTCACAAATAAAATTATTGATTATCTCATCTTCTGTATTGTCTTTAAGAGTTAAAGCTTGTCCTATAGTTAGAATCGGCTGAACAGCATTATCATCATAATCCATCGATATAGAATCTTCATTATTGACTACTGGCGTAGCGTGAGGATAAAGAGTTAATTGTTTTGTTTCATAACCATTAGAAATTGGCATTGAACCAGATCTGCAACTAATAAATGCATCAGCTGTGGCCAACCATGGCCTTCCTAGAATTAAGGGTTGTCCCCCCAGCTTTGTTTTAGTTTGCAATACAACAAAATCAGCTGGATATTTCCAGGATTCAACTGAAATGAGTAGGTCTTCAACAATCCCTTCTGGCTTAATTGTGGAATGGTCAGCTAACTCTAAGATGGTGGGTGTATCTCTGATTGTGTTATTCAGCTGTAACAATTGTGAAGTTTCTAGAGTCATTATATTAATTGCTGCACCTAAGTCTACCAGAACTCGGGGAATCATTGCTTTACCAATCTGAACTGTGACAGTAGGATGGCCAGGATCGCCATATTTTATAGGAGGGGCTTTTCCGGACATTAATGCAGACAAGTCTCCCATCACATGTACTGTAAGGGGATCCTGGGTTTTCCTACCAGGTTTCTTAACACAAATATCCCTTAATGTTTTGGCATAAATTGGTACATCTCTTAATGCTTGTAAAAGTGGAATTTTAATATACAAATTTTGCAATTCCCCCATAAAATTAAAAGCAGGTGTTTCAGCTGTTTTGGTTAAAACCAAACGCTCGGGGAATGGTGCTTCTGTTAATTCAACATTTTTGTTAGGAGGTGGTTGAGCTTCTTTTTGTTTCTCGGTTTCATTTTTATCTGAATCAGTTATGTCATCAATAATAGGCTCTACTATTCTTCCAGATCTCAGATGAATATCATTACATTGCATAGTAGGGAATATAGACTGATTCTGAATATCAATGACTTGCACAACTTTATTATTGGGGTTAGGATTTGGTTGCACAGGTAGTTGGGGTCTCATTTGGTTGTTTGGCGGAGCATTTGATGGCAGAGAGAGTGATTGTTGGAATTGAGGCATTTGATTTGGGTACGGGAGTGATTGACTATTCCAATTTGGGTTCCAAGGATTGAAAGGAGGTGGTTGCTGTGGAGGCCAAGGAGTCCACATTGAAGGATCAACAAAGGGAGGGTTTTGCATTTGCATGGGTGGGAAATTCATTTGATTGAAAAGTGGATATTGCATTTGGTTGAAGGGGGGGTAACTTGTTTGGCCAAAAGCAGAATAATTGTTCCAACGATTAAATGGCATACCAGAGTTCGTACCTTGCCCTTTAGGTTGCCATTGTCTTCTTTGAGTTAGCAGGTAAACTGCCTCAGCTTCTTCTTCCGTTGGCTGCAACGCTGCTTTTATTCCTGGTAGAGATGGACACTGTTCTGTCTCATGATCTTTCTCACAAAGGGTGCAAACTGGTACTTTATCTCTTGGGCATTCCCTTAGTGGATGCTTGTCTCTACATTTCGGGCAAAAGACAGCTAGAGTTGCTTCTGCTTCGGCCTGCTTCTTCTTAACCTGCAAAGTGTCAATCTGCGAAGCAAAAGAACTTAACATTTCGGTTTTAAATTCTTCAAGTAAATTACCTATTTCTGCTCTTGTTGCTCCTCCATTGGCCGATTTCTGCACCCTTGAATAGGTGGAGTCTCTTATTCTGTTTCTTGCAGCTCCCCTAGAGCACCTTTTAGCAAGTTCACAAATCTCATCATATGATTCTTTGGATATATCTCCCTTAGCAAGCATATTTAACATATTTAAACAATCATCCCTTAAACCTCTAAGTAATATTGTTTTACGAATTTCCTTACTTATATCCGGATGATCGGATCTCTGTATGTTGTATTGCAGCCTTTCTATGTAGTCCTCCAGACTTTCATCCGATTTTTGTGCCATATTGAATAGTTCATCCTTCTTCTCTCTCGTCCGGCAGTAGTCTTGATATTTAAGCAGAAACTTTTGTTTCATTTGTTCCCATGTTGTGATTACCTGACTTCCAAGGCTCATGAACCACCTTAAAGCATTCCCTTTTAAGGTGGCTGGAAACAGCTTCAATTTTTGAGCATTAGTAACATAATCATAACTTCTGCATAAAATATCAAATTCAAAAAGAAATTCGTCAGGATCCTCAGTGGATAAACCATGAAAGTTAGGTAGAGCAGACAATGGGATACTTTTCATTGTTCCTGCAGGAAGATCACTGATGGGAAATCCTAAGGTAGAAAGGGAATTTTCATCCCTTCTTTCTTCTTCAGGACCTGCACGTCCTACTCCAAAGAGGAATGCATCATTGTTATCTTCCATCGTTGGCCTTCCTACTGCACTTTCTCGATCGTCAGAATCCTCTATTGGTTCTTCAATGTTTTCTACCGGTCGTCCAACGCTTTCTACTATTTCCTCAATGTGTTCTACTGATCTGCTAATACTTCCCTCTGACTCTTCAGCGCTAGCTGCTGGTTCTTCTGTATTTTCAGGACCCACAACTTCCTCTGTTCTGTAATCTGACTGAGGAGAACGCTGGAATTTTGATTTCCGAGAACTTAATCTTTGTGATGATTCAGCCTTCGATACAATCTCGTCAATAAAAGTTTTTCGTCCTCCCCAGCCCTTGCCACCTGTGCGGTTATTTTTCTTCTGGTTTCCTCGTCCTCTCATACAATCTGCACATTAAAAAGAAAAGATGAATGCTTTTGAAATCTATAATTACCTTCCTTGGAAACGGCGCCAAAATGTTGGTCGCTCTAATTGTTTTCACAATTCGAGCTCCACATAAATTGTCAACCCGAGAAGGTCTTTTTATTTCAAAGATAATAGCGCACTGGATATGCTCAATTTCAAAAGCGGGATCGATGTTGTAGTGAAAGAAAGACACACACCTGCTGAATTCATTAATCTACTAATTCACACTCTACTTAATTAAAGCTGAAGTCAATTAAATTATAGCAGAAACGATTTCTCAGTTATAGCAAAGGAAAATCAATCTATAAGGAAAGAAATCATTCAACCATAGCAGGAACAGGACCCTATTCCCTGGTGAGGAACTTCAGCACCTGCTGCCTGGCACTTAATCACACTGTAAGAAAAGTAACTTCAAGAGATCAAGACCCTATTCCCAGGAACAGGAACCTTCAGCACTTGTCCTCTTGTTTCTAATCACACTGCAGGCAAAGGAAAGCAATCAATGGGAGCAAGACCCTATCCCTTTATGCAGGGATCTTCAGCACATGCTCTCAACATCATTCACTCGTGCATTCAATACGTGTAGCGCTAAGAAACAGAGTATTGCAAACCATGTAACTAGTGTTTCAACAACAGAATTAAGGGAAGTGCAAACACATAAAGAGATAAACAAACTACAGGAACCAAAAGGGTGAATCTTGTGAGGAAGGCGGGCCCTTTCCTTCTCACAAGATTCCCCAGGAGAAAGAATTAAATTGGAACGCTCAAAAGAAGTTTTTATTCATCTGTCAAAGTAACTGATACATTACAGAAGGAGACTAGCTCCAGTTCTCCACAATACTGTCCTGTAACTTACAATTCAATCCCCCTCTAATGATGATGTCTCCTCTTTTTAAAGAGGAGACATCATTTACAATTTACATGAGAGCGAATATCTCGATTCTGTTTTCTTCTCCAAAACAGGACTATTCTGTTCTTTTAAAAAAGAGATACTGTTACAACCGAGACAACAGAGGTGCTATCTTCAGGATAATCCAGGTAACCGTATCTTCGGGCTGCTGCTACTATTCCACAAAAAGTTCTTCCAGAATCGCAAATTACGCATAACGGGATTTGCGTGCTTGACGGTTGTTTCAGCAACTGAGTTAGTTGTTTCAGCAACGGGGTCAGCTGTTTCAGTAACGGAGTCAGCTGTTTCAGCAACGGCCGCTTGTTCCCAACAAGGCATATAACTTATATGCGATCTTTGACTTGTGTTAGCAACAATGCACTTCAATTAATGATGAAATATAATAGTATTGCGGAATTAAATGTAAGACAGATTAATCATATAATAAAGAAGAGGTTTCTATATACCTTGGGATAAAGTGGATGAAAAAGACATTGAAGTTCATAGTTTAAGAGTAGAGTGGTGTCAAAATATATAGCAAAAATGGTACATAGTGGAGTCCTAACACCCTTGAGTTTCGGATTGCTACCGTATGGGGGGCAGTATGCCCTTTCATTACCCCCTCCGGGAGGGTATCCATATGGGAGTTCACAATAGTATTCAGGTTATACTAGAGTTACATCGAGCGGTTGGGTACCTATGCTACCTCAACAACCAAGGGTTGTGTATTCTATGCAACAATGTGTACTTGTGTTGAACATCCCGACCACACCAGCTATTATGACAGTGTCGCAAGTTCAAACGTTGCCCGTTGTGTGTCAACCTCAGATTTCTCAGGTTGTAATGCAAAAACCCCTTGACCCTGTGACTCAACCACAATCACCTACTGGTGGGGCGACACAGGTCCAAACGGGTACAATTACCCCACACCTTGGTCCAACGGTTAGTATAGCACAACAGAACATGGCTTCACAACCATGGCTGTGTTGAGGGCCCCTAAGTCGGGTCAAAAACAAGGGGGATACCCACCCGGTCCGGAACCTGGTTGGCGGCTCCTTGTCCGTTTGGAGTAGCGGGTCCGACTGGGGATAACGGGACCAGCTTCCCGATGCGTGGGATGTGTGTGTGTGTGTGTGTAGAGTTTGTTTATGTTAGTTCTAAAGACATTCTACAACTAATGTAAATCTGACTTGCAAACTGGAATCTAGGCTACTATAATTTAATGGAAATAACACACAGGATCTACACTAACCTGGGATATATATTTCTTCCATTATGCAATCTAAAAAGATTTCATACAATAACTGGTAATAAAGATTATTCAGCCATTATAAGAATATAAACTGTTCAAGATGAACTGTTCTGCCTAAGAAGTTAAACAGAACAGTTGTGAATATCATATCGCATAATCAAATCATTCGCATATCAAGCATAAATTGATAAGTCCACCGTACAGAAGTGCCAAATGATAACCCATGTGTTCATACATTAACATGCAAACAATATCAGCTGTATATCGCTCTGAGAATACAAGGAGAAATTAATCAAGAGATAAAAGTACCATTTATGACTAATTCTTACTCACAGACTTCAAGCAATAACGATCTATCTCTACTTGTTTCTAATATCTACCAAGAGTACAAAAGTGCAACATTAGTAGCAGACATTAAAAATACAAACATAAATAAATCACGATCCTTCCATTCATCAAAACCTCCTCTGAGGGTGCAGAAGTGCATGTTCTGAGGATAAGTTTTTGACAAATTTTTGGACCCTTCTCCAATGCAATGAGAAGGGTTGAAATACTACTATCTAATCCTAATAATAGTATTATTACAAAATTTAGGACATGGTTCTTAAATGACTGCCCTTTTTCTAATTCAGTAAAACAAAAAGCAAGAAAAAACAACTTTCTAAACGAAATTATTTCTTAATTTGGTCTCTGAAATTGCAGTTTTCAAGCATGGGCTTGAGAAGAGTCGGTTGGCCGACTTCTGTGCTTAACTGGGCTGTGAAAACGGCATCCATAAGAGCTGGCGCTACTTTCTCGGTCGCGTTCATGATGCATCTTATGGTCATGCATTGGCTGTGGGGCTTAACTAAGTAAGTCCAATAACTTTCCCTGTTTAGTCTAGCCAATGCCTGAATTTCCTTCCCGTTTGCCTGTGCCTTCTGCTTCCATTCTGCCTCCAACTGTAACACGCTCGGTAAGTACCCCGGGGTGGACTCTGAAATCAAATTGGCCTTGTGTAAATTTTCATTCACACAGTCGATAAGTATGCTCGCCTGTGTCGCCGCTGACTCCACTGCCTGTTCCGCCTGTGTGATTTGTTCGTCCCACTTATTGAAGAGCAGTTCCTTATGATTCTCATTAATCTTGGGTGCTCCTGCTCTTTTCCCTTCCTCGTCATTTTTCCAAGCCAGATATTCTGTTACTCTCTTGTTGGCCTGGTCATAGTCATTCCGCAATTCCACCACCTGGCTAGTGATCTTGTCGCTCAGCTCACAAAAATGCCTCCACTGTGATATTCTGCATACCATATCTTCCTGTTGTTGTGATAGTTGGTCGTTCAAGCCGATGGACTCAGAAATAAACTCCATCAGCTTGGGTTCATCCTTGTGCATTTCTTGCACCGTCTGCAGCTGTTTTTCTTTTTCTTCAATACTTCTTTGGTGGCTCACCTGCATCTGGCAAAAGCTGTCTTGTAACTCTTCAAGCTGCTTGGAGGCTTCAACATTCTCATTGGCTTGTTGCAACTGTTGTTGCAGCAATTGTATTTGACTTTCGTGCTCTTTTAGAAGTTGTTGAACTTCAGAAGCCTTATCGATAGTCGCAGAAGCATATGCTCCTGCAATCTGAGACAATTTCGTGAGATTGTCAGTTGGATTGTTATTTGGGTCTCTCCACAAGAAATCTAGGTGTTCAGCATTTTGAGATAGTGCATTTTCAAGTTTTCTTTTCTTTCTTTGTCTTCTTACAACTACCTTGTGCTGTGGGCTGTAGAATACGTCCAGTGGAGGGATCTCTTCTACGCTAAGTAGAAGTTCTGAAGATGGAGCGATAGAAAGATGCTCCATTTCTGCGGTACTACTGACTATGGTTGAGAAAACCTCTTGCACCACCTGTGTGTTATTCACAGGTGTTTTCGGGACTTGACCTTCAAGATTAATTAGTT
The DNA here is from genome assembly GCA_031772625.1 of Pinus tabuliformis. Taxonomy (NCBI): domain Eukaryota; kingdom Viridiplantae; phylum Streptophyta; class Pinopsida; order Pinales; family Pinaceae; genus Pinus; species Pinus tabuliformis. Next base: position 94,907,410 of record CM062809.1, read on the forward strand.
CGTTGAAGGTCTCCCATTCTTTATCTAGTTCTGCTGTAACAAGAGGTGCTTCGGTGACGGGAGGGGGAACTTCTTTTGGTGGCGAGGCGGCAACTTGCTGCTGAGCCATCGAGCTTGACTGAGCCGTGTCCTTGATTATTTCTTCGTTCCTCTCTTCTTTGTGGACAGACTCTTCAGGATCTGGAGATATTTCTTTTACAGCGCTGGAATCAGATTTGGAGGCGTTGGAGTGTTCACTGAGGCTGATGCTCGGAGTGGGTTCTCTGGTAGCTATTCGCAGTGTTTCCAGTGGAACATTAGCCAGCCTTCTTTCTCTATACAACCTGAATTTCCGGAGGTCGTCCTGGGACAGCCTCGCCTGAGCTTCCTGCAAAAATTCTTCGAGCGAGTTCTTGCCCTGAAAGAGATCGTCAAACAGATCTTTTTGCCCAGAGAACACACTTATCCTAACGTTAGTTGTGAATTCCTGGGCTACCTTATTGGGATCAAATGGCCTTGGTGAGAATTTAAATAGTTGGAGACACGTCACGTTCTCCACCTCGCCAAAAGCGTGTCCTACATCAAATAAAGAGAAGGCCCCACATGTGACTGGGAATTGAGGCCAAATGGCCTTCTTTTTGTTCTTTAGGTCCTTAGTTAAATCGCCTTCAGAACAAGTCTGATATGCGATCTCTCGGGCTAACAATTTATCTGGGATGTACAAGGGTAGGACATGTGGGGGTACTGTGCTTCCAAAAACTCGGATGTATGTAAACCACTCTTCCCCAAACCATCTTGCGATGTGGGTGATATCAATCTGCGCCTCGGGAGAGCACCTTGGGGGGTCTTTATCGTATATTATCTTATGTATGGGCAACATAAGTCCATGACAAATCTGGTAAAAATGGGGGGCGAATTGGGAATCCCACAAGATTTTATGATAGACGTGAATAGGCAATGGGTCCTGGGTGGTCCATTGCCAACCCATAGTAGGGAATTTCGACACAAGACAAACAGAATCCATTATATAGGCAGATAAATAAAAAGGCGGATAGACCCTTTGGGAGTAGGATCTCTTAGAACGGTAGTGGAGGACTGCCATGTACAGAGTGTAAGAAAGGATTTTGGCCCAATCGACTATCTCAGAGCTAGTCGCGGCATCAATCAGCGGTAGCCATTCAGGTGAAAATTTATTGATATCTGGCTTACCGAATATTCTACAGAGCATGACTGCGGCAAAGCAATATGGAGAAGTAAGAGAACCAGTGCTATACATACCATTCTTATCTTTCTTTAATGGCTCATCTCTTCTTGACCACTCCTTAGTTGTGTCTGATAGGTCCGGATTTTCTGCTGCGAACTTCTCAACAAACTCTGCGTTGTAGGTTGCTTGCGGCTCAGGTAGATGATACATGAGTTTCAGGTCTTGAGCTGCAAACGATCCCACGGGCCCATGTCCTTGGACCTTGAACTGTCTATGGTGCAACTCCGCATCGTCTAGTATCCATTTGATCATGTCTGTATATGGCAGGATCTTTGGCCTCGCTGCTATTCTATGGAGGAAAGAACATGCTAGATCTTCCAAGGATGCCTCTGAAGAACGTGATGCACCCGCGACGGCAGCAGTTACCTTGATTATTCTCAGATTTTCTTCCTCCAATATCCTATACATGCCTTCCCAAGTTGAGATGCCTGCATCTTTATTGCATGCAGTATCTGTGTAGAGGGGCGCCATCTCTTTGGTCTTTTCCCTTGTCTCTGAGCTCTGAGCTTTGTTCTTCTTTCCCATCTCGCTTAGCGTTTCAGTTCGGTTTTTCCTTCGCACTTTGCTCCTGCAGGTTACGAGCGAAAATGGAAAGATTGATCAGAAAGGTGATGGGAGAGTTTTAAATGCAAGAGATAGATTAGATAAGCCACCTTACGTGAAACAAATCCGCATTAAGGCACGCGTCTTTATGCCACTTAATAACTGACAACTAATTCATTACTAACATTAAAAGCGCATAATTTCCGAGTCAGTTTATAGTAAGTGGATTTTCTTTGGGAGGCGTGCGCGAAGGAGTCGTACTAAGGCACTTTTATGACTTGCCAACGCATCCTCGCATGTCGCGCGATCGCAAAGGTTAGTGATCGTAACATCGCAAATCGCCATATCGCAGATTGCAATGATTCAAATATTTGCCAACGTGCCCAGCCTCATTTCTGCGATATGCGATCGCGCGATCGCAACATCGCAGATCGGCGGACTTTGAAGCTTTTCTTTATGGATGCTAGTGTATTGCGATGCGATGTTGTTCATTAATACCGAGGCGATGTGCATATTGGTTTTTAGAGGTGAAACGAAGGCATCTCTTTGATTCCTTTTTGTGAAGCAATCTTAGGATTTGCTTTTATGAACACAGGTCTAGGCTTAAGTTGTCTCAGAAACCTTTCCTACGCTTATGTTTGCGATTTCAAAAGAAACCAATGTTTTTTTTTTTTTAAAACATTAACTAAGGGTCCCCATTCAATCTAGCATCGTAGCTGATACTAGATTGAACGAGGGGGGTTGTTGCTGGCCACAACAATTGGCGATTCACTTGGGAGAACCAGTTATCTCTGCTCTTTTTCTATTGACATTTTCAGGCTCTTCAAAAAAATTTCTCCGGGAATTCGAACTTTATTAGAAAAAGATAAAAACAAACAATACTTCAAAGCGTCAATGATGTTTTGTTTTAGCCCCATTCTATTCCAATTACTTGCCTTCTCAGGTTGTCTTCGAGTTTAGATCAGTTATTACTTGGTCTTGTAAAACACAAAATAAAGTGTCCTCTATGTATCAACCCTTTTTTTTAGAATGTTCCTTTGTCTTAGGTAGAGCCACTACTGCTAGCAGGCATCCATAGCCTCGACAGGGTTACCTATTATCCAGGAATGATCCTTTATCTTGCCTCAGGTTTTTCGCAACTTTTTCAGAAGAATTATCCCTTTCTTGATGCTTTTTCTTTTTTATTCTCTAAAGAACAATGTCTTGGTTTGGTGGCCAAATTATGACACAGTCATTCACTTGATTTATACTTTTGCTGAACAAGCTGGCTCGTGATGAGACCCCTTGTCTTTTGATCGCAACGATCTTGAGTCGTTGCCCTGTTTTGGTAGACAGTTTTGGCAAAGTCAGCAAGTTATAATATCTGTGATTATGATAAGTCGGCTCGTGATGAGACCTCTTATTCTTTGAGATATGGCATCTTTCTAGGTCATTCCTCTGAATGTTGCATTTTCCTTTAGCAGGGAGGAAGTCAAATTCTCTTTCCTTAAGAAAGTTCTGGATGACAATGATAGGGCTGCTTTTGATAATGGCTGTTTTCACAGAGAATCTTTATTCTAATATTGATACCTTTTATTGTACTGATCTAAAACGAATTCCTCACTGAGATAGCTTTCTTTAAAAATTTTCGGGTTTGAACTTCAACATCATCTCTGGGTTAAAGATCTATTAACAATAAGGACCGGATTCCCATCAGATTAGCTGTTCACCAGAGCCGAAATTCCAAAATCTTTACCAGAGACAAGGTTTCTTGAGTAAAGGTCAAATATTGTTTAGCCAGAACAAACTTTATTTGGGATAGGCAATTATTATCTAGGGTCATGTAGAGAATACAACTGACTTTGCCTATCATTATTGAAAGCAAAACTAATATCCTATCTAAATTACCGCTACTCCTACTCTAATTAAAAATAGGAAATAACTAAGAAAAATGATATTTCCAATGGAACCAACGATTCATTATTATTCCTAGCCGTATGGGTCTCCCAAGCATCAGTAAAAAGAATTGAATTCCCCTTGGATAGAAATTGTTGGCTAGGAAATAGGAACCCATAAACTTAGTTGGAATCTTGTCTGATTTCGTCTTCTCATGATAGGTTTTTTCCAACTGAGTAACTATTGGATCACAAAAATTGGGATGAATCTCTTTTGTAAATCGGTGATCTTTCAATAGAAAGGGTAACAAGCCGAACTGTGAAATAGGTTGTTTAATCTCGATGGCTTGTAACACGTTGATTGTTAACTTTGAGTTTTTAGCGATTCCGTTTGAAATGAGAGTTTTTATATATAAATCGCCAGAATCTAATCTATCAAAGTTTTGAAAATTTAAAAATAAATCCGATTTTGTACAAAATGAAAGTGAGTGAAAAAGAAATGATTGGGTATCTATATATACAGTGGTGTCGCACGTCTGGGAGTTACTTGAAACTCTGTGTTTTTCACAAGAACTGGCCGGGTTCTGTGAATCAGGAATTAAATCATGATTGCGATCAGGGATGGAGATCTCCTCTGGATATGAATCGTAGATAGGAGCATCGTCTCGGATAGTAAAATTATTCAAATGAGATTTTGCTTTGAGATGAGGGTTAGACGGAACAGTTTCTGATCTAAGATGTTTCTTATAATCTGACCCTAGTTGAGTTACTTGCGACAATTCAATATCATCATAATTATCAAAGCAATTATCACGAAAGACTTTACAATTTTCCCTAGGTTCCTCTTTTTCATTATGTGTTTTTAGACAAGGGAGATGAGGCAGCTCTTGCTTGATATGAATCGTAGACTGTGATATAGTGGTCTCTTTATTTTGGAAACCCAGTGATGTCTCGTTTGAATAACCCTCTGTTGGAATAGACTTGATACTATGAGGGAGAAGATCGTCATTACTAAAAACATCGGGGTAAAGAGAAAAATGTGGATCTGGAACAATGTATTTAAAATCATCAAATAAATCTCGTTCATCAGATTCACAATAAGCATCGGGCTTTAGATCATACCTTTTTGCGTCGATACTTTTCGAAAGAGAAACAGTAGGTGGATCTAACCTTGGCACCAGGAGTTGTTGATTTGAAATGATGTTGTCTGACTTTATATTAAAGTCAACTTCTGATGTCAGGGCACCTTCCCTTTCAGTACTTTCGCCTGCGTTTTCTGATGTTAGAGCATGCAAAACTCCTAGGCTAAATTCTGTCTGATCAGGTACAGGAGGTAGGAAACACTCATCATAATCCGAAGATTCTTCATCTGTGAGTTCATCTTCAAGATCATATTGTAGACATTTAAGATGAAATCGTATATTGAAATCCCTTACGGGCTCGTCTTGTTTCCGTAGATGGTCGATTTCATCGTATACCTGGTCGTATTCATAGCAATCAAATTCCAAGACGAAAGATCTAACGAATTTGTCCCAGCTGTGGACTGATGCAAGTGGGAGGTTTCTGCACCATCTTCTAGCTTCTGCTGTGAATGTAAGAGTGAAAATCCTGCATAAAACGCCTTCGTCAATTTTTTGAATATCAGCACTCAAAACTCTTTGAATAAAATGCATGGCATGATGAAATGCAGAAGAATTATTCTCACCATTGAATTTTACATGAGATAGTAGTCTTACCACATCTGGTGGAGTGTTGGAAGAGGTACGAACCTGGATGCAGCTCCAAATGGGAATTCTGTGAGCAGGAATCCTTTTCCAGGATTTCTAGTTTAAAAACATTCCAACAGACAATATGCTCAGGCCCTCCTTCTAGCGCCAGAAATGTTGAGGGCCCCGAAGTCGGGTCAACAACAAGGGGGATACCCACCCGGTCCGGAACCTGGTTGGCGGCTCCTTGCCCGTTTGGAGTAGCGGGTCCGACTGGGGATAACGGGACCAGCTTCCCGATGCGTGGGATGTGTGTGTGTGTGTAGAGTTTGTTTATGTTAGTTCTAAAGACATTCTACAACTAATGTAAATCTGACTTGCAAACTGGAATCTAGGCTACTATAATTTAATGGAAATAACACACAAGATCTACACTAACCCGGGATATATATTTCTTCCATTATGCAATCTAAAAAGATTTCATACAATAACTGGTAATAAAGATTATTCAGCCATTATAAGAATATAAACCGTTCAAGATGAACTGTTCTGCCTAAGAAGTTAAACAGAACAGTTGTGAATATCATATCGCATAATCAAATCATTCGCATATCAAGCATAAATCGATAAGTCCACCGTACAGAAGTGCCAAATGATAACCCATGTGTTCATACATTAACATGCAAACAATATCAGCTGTATATCGCTCTGGGAATACAAGCAGAAATTAATCAAGAGATAAAAGTACCATTTATGACTAATTCTTACTCACAGACTTCAAGCAATAACGATCTATCTCTACTTGCTTCTAACATCTACCAAGAGTACAAAAGTGCAACATCAGTAGCAGACATTAAAAATACAAACATAAATAAATCACGATCCTTCCATTCATCAAAACCTCCTCTGAGGGTGCAGAAGTGCATGTTCTGAGGATAAGTTTTTGACAAATTTCTGGACCCTTCTCCAATGCAATGAGAAGGGTTGAAATACTACTATCTAATCCTAATAATAGTATTATTACAAAATTTAGGACACGGTTCTCAAATGACCGCCCTTTTTCTAATTCAGTAAAACAAAAAGCAAGAAAAAACAACTTTCTAAACGAAATTACTTCTTAATTTGGTCTCTGAAATTGCAGTTTTCAAGCATGGGCTTGAGAAGAGTCGGTTGGCCGACTTCTGTGCTTAACTGGGCTGCGAAAACGGCATCCATAAGAGCTGGCGCTACTTTCTCGGCCGCGTTCATGATGCATCTTATGGTCATGCATTGGCTGTGGGGCTTAACTAAGTAAGTCCAATAACTTTCCCAGTTTAGTCTAGCCAATGCCTGAATTGCCTTCCCGTTTGCCTGTGCCTTCTGCTTCCATTCTGCCTCCAACTGTAACACGCTCGGTAAGTACCCCGGGGTGGACTCTGAAATCAAATTGGCCCTGTGTAAATTTTCATTCACACAGTCGATAAGTATGCTCGCCTGTGTCGCCGCTGACTCCGCTGCTTGTTCCGCCTGTGTGATTTGTTCGTCCCACTTATTGAAGAGTAATTCCTTATGATTCTCATTAATCTTGGGTGCTCCTGCTCTTTTCCCTTCCTCGTCATTTTCCCAAGCCAGATATTCTGTTACTCTCTTGTTGGCCTGGTCATAGTCATTCCGCAATTCCACCACCTGGCTGGTGATCTTGTCGCTCAGCTCACAAAAATGCCTCCACTGTGATATTCTGCATACCATATCTTCCTGTTGCTGTGACAGTTGGTCGTTCAAGCCGATGGACTCCGAAATAAACTCCGTCAGCTTGGGTTCATCCTTGTGCATTTCTTGCACCGTCTGCAGCTGTTTTTCTTTTTCTTCAATACTTCTTTGGTGGCTCACCTGCATCTGGCGAAAGCTGTCTTGTAACTCTTCAAGCTGCTTGGAGGCTTCAGCATTCTCATTGGCTTGTTACAACTATTGTTGCAGCAATTGTATTTGACTTTCGCGCTCTTTTAGAAGTTGTTGAACTTCATAAGCCTTATCGATAGTCGCAGAAGCATATGCTCCTGCAATCTGAGACAATTTCGTGAGATTGTCAGTTGGATTGTTATTCGGGTCTCTCCACAAGACATCTAGGTGTTCAGCATTTTGAGATAGTGCATTTTCAAGCTTTCTTTTCTTTCTTTGTCTTCTTACAACTGCCTTGTGCTGTGGGCTGTAGAATACGTCCAGTGGAGGGATCTCTTCTACGCTAAGTAGAAGTTCTGAAGATGGAGCGATAGAAAGATGCTCCATTTCTGCGGTACTACTGACTATGGTTGAGAAAACCTCTTGCACCACCTGTGTGTTATTCACAGGTGTTTTCGGGACTTGACCTTCAAGATTAATTAGTTCGTTGAAGGTCTCCCATTCTTTATCTAGTTCTGCTGTAACAAGAGGTGCTTCGGTGATGGGAGGGGGAACTTCTTTTGGTGGCGAGGCGGCAACTTGCTGCTGAGCCATCGAGCTTGACTGAGCCGTGTCCTTGATTATTTCTTCGTTCCTCTCTTCTTTGTGGACAGACTCTTCAGGATCTGGAGATATTTCTTTTACAGCGCTGGAATCAGATTTGGAGGCGTTGGAGTGCTCACTGAGGCTGATGCTCAGAGTGGGTTCTCTGGTAGCTATTCGCAGTGTTTCCAGTGGAACATTAGCCAGCCTTCTTTCGCTATACAACCTGAATTTCCGGAGGTCATCCTGGGACAGCCTCGCCTAAGCTTCCTGCAAAACTTCTTCGAGCGAGTTCTTGCCCTGAAAGAGATCGTCAAACAGATCTTTTTGCCCGGAGAACACACTTATCCTGACGTTAGTTGTGAATTCCTCGGCTACCTTATTGGGATCAAATGGCCTTGGTGAGAATTTAAATAGTTGGAGACACGTCACGTTCTCCACCTCGCCAAAAGCGTGTCCTACATCAAATAAAGAGAAGGCCCCACATGTGACTGGGAATTGAGGCCAAATGGCCTTTTTTTTGTTCTTTAGGTCCTTAGTTAAACCGCCTTCAGAACAAGTCTGATATGCGATCTCTCGGGCTAACAATTTATCTGGGATGTACAAGGGTAGGACATGTGGGGGTACTGTGCTTCCAAAAACTCGGATGTATGTAAACCACTCTTCCCCAAACCATCTTGCGATGTGGGTGATATCAATCTGTGCCTCGGGAGAGCACCTTGGGGGGTCTTTATCGTATATTATCTTATGTATGGGCAACATAAGTCCATGACAAATCTGGTAAAAATGGGGGGCGAATTGGGAATCCCACAAGATTTTATGATAGACGTGAATAGGCAATGGGTCCTGGGTGGTCCATTGCCAACCCATAGTAGGGAATTTCGACACAAGACAAATAGAATCCATTATATAGGCAGATAAATAAAAAGGTGGATAGACCCTTTGGGAGTAGGATCTCTTAGAACGGTAGTGGAGGACTGCCATGTACAGAGTGTGAGAAAGGATTTTGGCCCAATCAACTATCTCAGAGCTAGTCGCGGCATCAATCAGCGGTAGCCATTCAGGTGAAAATTTATTGATATCTGGCTTACCGAATATTCTACAGAGCATGGTTGCGGCAAAGCAATATGGAGAAGTAAGAGAACCAGTGCTATACATACCGTTCTTATCTTTCTTTAATGGCTCATCTCTTCTTGACCACTCAGTTGTGTCTGATAGGTCCGGATTTTCTGCTGCGAACTTCTCAACAAACTCTGCGTTGTAGGTCGCTTGCGGCTCAGGTAGATGATACATGAGTTTCAGGTCTTGAGCTGCAAACGATCCCACGGGCCCATGTCCTTGGACCTTGAACTGTCTATGGTGCAACTCCGCATCGTCTAGTATCCATTTGATCATGTCTGTGTATGGCAGGATCTTTGGCCTCGCTGCTATTCTATGGAGGAAAGAACATGCTAGATCTTCCAAGGATGCCTCTGAAGAACGTGATGCACCCGCGACGACAGCAGTTACCTTGATTATTCTCAGATTTTCTTCCTCCAATATCCTATACATGCCTTCCCAAGTTGAGATGCCTGCATCTTTATTGCATGCAGTATCTGTGTAGAGGGGCGCCATCTCTTTGGTCTTTTCCCTTGTCTCTGAGCTCTGAGCTTTGTTCTTCTTTCCCATCTCACTTAGCGTTTCTGTTCGGTTTTGCCTTCGCACTTTGCTCCTGCAGGTTACGAGCGAAAATGGAAAGATTGATCAGAAAGGTGATGGGAGAGTTTTAAATGCAAGAGATAGATTAGATAGGCCACCTTACGTGAAACAAATCCGCATTAAGGAACGCATCTTTATGCCACTTAATAACTGACAACTGATTCATTACTAACATTAAAAGCGCATAATTTCCAAGTCAGTTTATAGTAAGTGGATTTTCTTTGGGAGGCGTGCGCGAAGGAGTCGTACTAAGGCGCTTTTATGACTTGCCAACGCATCCTCGCATGTTGCGCGATCGCAAAGGTTAGTGATCGCAACATCGCAGATCGCCATATCGCAGATCGCAATGATTCAAATATTTGCCAACGTGCCCAGCCTCATTTCTGCGATATGCGATCGCGCGATCACAACATCGCAGATCGGCGGACTTTGAAGCTTTTCTTTATGGATGCTAGTGTATTGCGATGCGATGTTGTTCATTAATACCGAGGCAATGTGCATATTGGTTTTTAGAGGTGAAACGAAGGCATCTCTTTGATTCTTTTTTGTGAAGCAATCTTAGGATTTGCTTTTATGAACACAGGTCTAGGCTTAAGTTGTCTCAGAAACCTTTCCTACGCTTATGTTTGCGATTTCGAAAGAAACCAATGTTTTTTTTAAAAAAAAACATTAACTAAGGGTCCCCATTCAAACTAGCATCGTAGCTGATACGAGATTGAACGAGGGGGGTTGTTGCTGGCCACAACAGGCTGGTGCAATATCAACAACCACAATTCCAACAAGTATACCAAGGTTCTGAGCAGCAGATCTTTGCGAACAGTGGACAACCGTACATTCAAAACGGTCAAAATCAACCTCTTTACAGTGGTCAAGTCCACCAACCGTATCAGTCATACCAACATCAATTGCATTATGCTGGTATGCAAAGGCCAACTGCTCAGGCAATTCCATCGTACTCTGGGTATTCTTCACCTAACCTGAATCAATAGTTACCATTCGTGGCAACTTTAGAGTTACCCGATTTACACCGGTTAACAAATGATCCAATTGCTTACGCCCCTTGGTGGCCAGCGATTCCTCACAAAATTCCATCGGACATTCCTAAATTTAATGGAAATCCGGGTGAAGATCCATCGAATCACATGATGACCTTTCATCTATGGTGTTCATCAAACACTTTAAACGATGATTAGATAAGACTTCGCCTCTTTCAGAGGACGTTAACGGGTCCAGCGGCTAAATGGTATATTGAATTACCTAGAGCCTTGTTCGACAATTTCAGCTCCCTAGCCACGACTTTCTTAACCCATTTTCAATTACCGATAAGGTATGAAACAGGAACGGAAATCTTAACCAACTTCAAACAGACAATAGCCACTCACATATCTGATCATATACATGAGTAGAGACGTCGTCGTAGGATGGTCAAAACGTATGTTCCCGATCAGCTATTAGCTGAATGGTTTATCAAGTCGTTACTTCCTGCCATAATAGAAGATGTGGCCAAGGGGGGAGTCGTAACAGAAGAGCAAGTTATTGCTTGTGCACAATATCTAGACTTAGTCTATACTCAGTCTGGCACGCTCTACGACAAGATACCTGACGCTCCTAGACCGGAATTCTCAATTCCTCCTCCTCCTAAATCAAATAGTGACTCTCATGCTGGCGATGGTGTGATTGGCACGACAAACACGAAGTCGACAAAGGCTTCGTCTAAGAAAGCCCGTAAGACTTCAGATCAAAATGCAAAAGAAGAAATTCTTTCTTCGGAAGTAAATGCCGTATCAGCAGATAAAGGCAAAGAAACCAATCAACCAGGAAGCAAGAAGAAGCAAAACAAAGGGAAGAAGAAGAAGCAGGGTGAGTCATCTCCCGGAAAAACTTCTTCGAATCCTCCTGGAAAAGGGAAACCAAAAAGTCCATGTCTTATATGTGACGAGGATCATTGGACAGCCAATTGTCCATACAAAGCTGAGCTTAAAAGGTTCTTCAAAAGTTCGCAAACCTCAACTGTGTTAACTGATCCGTTCCCAAATCCAGGTCAAAATCTGGTTGATAGTGGAAATGCTTCCCCATCGCAAGTGCTAATGTTGTCGATCTCCAAGCAACAAAATGATGCTTTGATTTCGACAAGGAACAAAGATTACGGGAATCCACAGCTGTCGAACGACAAAGGTAAAGATCAACCAAGTAGTTCGACAACAACTTTGACAGAAGTTGTACCGCCCATCATTCCTGAATTAACAATAAAACCGCCAAAGGGAGTAGTACACAAGTCGACATTTAATCCTCACGCCAGAGTGGCGCAACATTATAACATAGTGGAAGATTTGGCCCAATCGCCATCTGCTATGTCGACTCTTGAAGTACTACAAAATTGTCCATCCCAAAGGCAGGCTTTATTATCAGCTATTGGTGGGGTTGATCCTAAAGATTCCAATCTTGTATCCTTTGACCACAAAGGATACGATCCTCAGTTACCAGCTCAACTAGCTTTCCTTATTCAAGTGAAAGCCCTCAACAAAACTGTTCACCGAACAATCATTGATGAGGGGACATCTACATGTATTATGTCGATGAGTTGCTGGAAAACTTTAGGATCTCCGACCTTGTCGCGATCTTCGACGACATTGAAAGCATTCGACGGAAGGACCTATACCCCATGCGGTATCCTAAATAACTTGAAGGTTGAACTGGGGGGGAAAACAGTAGAAATAGATGTTGAAGTCATCGATGGGAATCTTGACTACAACATCCTACTGGGAAGACCGTGGATATATGCCATGGCAGCTGTAGTGTCGACTTATTTTAGGAAGATCGCGTTCCCTTTTAGAGGAGGGATTACGATCGTCGACCAACAAGACTTCCTCCCTAATGGTTCACAAGTTACAGGAAGCATTCCCATGATCCATGGGAGCAACCATTCGCTTCAGGATATCGGAGTAGGCCTACTGAAAGACCCCACATTAATGGGAACTTTCGCACTTCCACCTCCAATCTATATAGGAGAAGTGGCATTGGTAGGAGCCTGCAACATGATATCTTCCACGAAGGTCTCAGAAGACGATATCAACATGGATCATGAAATGGTTTTGCCCCCAAGCCCAATAGAAATATTGTAGCAATCAATGTTTCGAGCATGGGAGGCGAACCCAAATCAACGCTCATCAAGCGTTTGGGTAGATAGGTCTAGAGAATATGGTACCCCATTAGATCCTTGGTCGAGAGTGCATGGAACCGACGAAGGAATCCTACAATCAATGTTGATTGAGGGGGCACCATGGAATGATTGCCACCATCGTTCCCTTCTTCCGGATTATGAAGAAGATACTCAACAGGACCTTTACCACCCTTCAGTTTTTGAATTCCTATCAAACACTGTAAATACGGTGGATTCCGAGAGAAACTTATAAAATATTGAAGAGACTATAGCCATAAATATCTCGACTAAAACAAATGTTGTAGAGAATATTTATGTCGGCAAAGGATGTTCTCCTTCAGAACTGGAAATATATAACGCTCTTTTTCACGAATTCAGAGATGTCTTTGCTTGGTCATATGATGAAATGCCAGGCATTGAATCGAGTATCGTTGAACATGAAATTAAGATGTATCCTGATGTCAAACCAGTAAGACAACGACTCAGGCAGGTGCACCCCAAGAAAGCCGCTGCCACTAAGGCAGAAGTTGAAAAGCTTCTCCATGCTGGTTTCATCTACCCGGTTCCTCTAACCGATTGGGTATCGAATATTGTCCCTGTTATGAAGAAACAAGGGACAATTAGAGTGTGTGTCGATTATAGGGATGTAAACCAAGCTTGTCCGAAAGACAACTACCCTACACCCTTCATCGACCAGATAATTGATGAATGCGTCGGATGTGAAATCTTTTCATTCATGGATGGATTTTCCGGGTATAATCAAATAAATATCCGCCCACAGGACCAGTCAAAGACTGCATTCATTTGTCCGTGGGGCACATTCGCATATCGAAAATTACCCTTTGATTTAAAGAACACTGGGGCGACATTTCAGAGGGCAATGAATTATGCCTTCCATGACATCAAGAACATCGTTCAACCATACCTCGACGACCTTCCGGCTCATTCGCGAAAGCGGTCTGATCATCCGCAGCATTTAAGAGCGATATTTCTACGTTGCCGACACTACAAGATAAGACTCAATCCACACAAATGTGTATTTTGCGTCGGTTCTGGTCGTTTACTTGGCTTTGTGGTCTCTAAGGATGGGATTCGTCTTGACCCTTGCAAGGTTCAGGCAATCATTAATTTTCCTCCACCTTCAAATTTGCTTCAGATTCAGAAACTCCAAGGGAAAGCAAACTTTCTGAGGAGGTTCATTCCAAATTACGCAGAAATTGCTAAAGGTTATACTCAACTTTTGAAAAAGGATGTACCTTTTGTCTGGGATCAGGTGGCGCAAGCTTCCTTTGATGCTCTGAAAAATTCTCTAGTAAAAGCATCATTAATGTATGCCCCGTACTATCAAAGAGATTTTAACCTGTATCTGGCTGCAGCGGATATGACCATTGCGATAGTTTTAGTTCAAGAAGCCGATGGAGTTGAACATCCTATATATTATTTAAGTAAAAAATTGAATGATATAGAAAGCAAATATTCTTACGTTGAAAAGCTAGCACTCACTGCTGTTCAAGCGATTCAAAGATTTCGACATTATGTCCTCTTTCGGAAAACTACCATTCTATCAGATTGCAACCCCATGACTTATATATTGTCGCGAGAATTGCTGGGGGGAAAATATTCAAAATGGATAGCGATCCTTCAAGAGTTTGATCTGGAATTTGTAAAATCCAAATCAAAGAAAGCTTTAGTTTTCACAGAATTATTGTGCGATCTCCCATCGTTGTCCAACGATGAAACATCTGAAGAATCAATCGTGGACGAAAATTTGTTTATGATATCTACAAGCAACGAATGGTATGGAGATATAATAATTTATCTCCAAACCCAAAAATTCAGGCCTAACACCTCTCACTCAGAACAGAAACGTATACGATACCAAGCAAAAGACTACATGATCGTTGGTGATACGCTTTACCGTCGCGGTATCGATACAGTTCTGAGGAGGTGCCTCGCCCACGAGGAGGCCGAAAAAGCCCTGAATGAGTGTCATTCAGGCGCGTGTGGGGGGCATCAATCTGGATATGCTACAGCACAAAAAATCTTACAAGCAGGATACTTCTGGCCAACCATGTTCAAAGATTGCATAATCGTAGTCAGAAGTTGCCATGCTTGTCAAATTTTTGATAGCAAAACCAGAAGACCACCCGCACCTTTACAGCCAATAGTTGCTGTTGGGCCTTTCGCCAAATGGGGCATCGATTTCATGACATGTAACCCCACCTCGACCGGGGGGCATGGGTATATTATAGTCGCCATTGACTATTTTACCAAATGGGCTGAGGCGATGCCTACATTAGATAACACTGGTGAAACAACTGCCCTTTTCTTTTTCAATCATGTAGTCGCCAGGTTCGGCGTACCACAGGCTATAGTTACAGATCATGGATCGCATTTTCGCAATCACATGATGGTTGAATTAGCTGCCAAGCTAGGGCTATCTCACGACAGCTCTACCCCGTATTATCCACAAGCCAACGGACAAGTTGAAGCAATCAACAAGGTCCTGAAGTGTATGTTGCAAAGGATGATCGGAGTTCACAAAAGAAGGTGGCACCTAATCCTGTACTCAGCCTTGTGGGCTTACCGAACATCGGTAAGGAATGCGACCGGGTTCACACCTTTCCAACTGGTGTACGGCCTGGAAGCAGCCCTACCAATCCAGTGTGAAATCTCGTCTCTTAAACTTGCAATTGGTCTCCTCCCCGAAACTTCAAAAGAAGAGGCCCGTTTCTTGGAATTAATCCAATTGGATGAAACCCGTTGTGATGCCGCTTTGGCTAACGTAGCCCATAAGAAACGAGTCAAGGCGCAGTTCGACAAAAATGTCAAACCCCGTGTCTTCTCAGAAGGTGACTTGGTCTTGCTTTATGACCAAGAATCCGATAAATTGGGAGCAGGTAAATTTAATTCTTTATGGATGGGCCCCTATATTGTTAAACGAGTATTAGCAAAAGGAGCCTACGAGTTAATGGATTATGACGGAATTCCACTGGCGCAACCCCGTAATGGGTTGTACATCAAGTGTTACTATGCTTAAATAGTAACCTGTATGCTTTTGTTGTATTTTGTTTTCGCTAAATTGTTTGTTTTGGTCGAGTAATCCACCTTTTTACATTTATTGCAGATGTCAAACCTTCTGGAGACATGTGTTGGATATGCCGACGGAGCGAGTCGTAGTTTGCGGAACCTGTCCTCCGCAGCCTGGGCCATTTTTGATCCAAGCGGCGAGTTAGTAAGTTTCAGAGGTGTATGTATCGGGAAATCAACGAATAACATCCCTGAATATAGCGCGTTGATAGAACTACTCTTTGATGCCATCACCCATGGTATACGCCGACTAATCGTCAGGCTAGACTCACAACTCGTAATACTACAACTCAATGGTATATATTCCATCCGCAACCCAGCTATTTATCGCATGTTCCTAAGGGTTAAGATTTTGGAAAGAGAATTTGATTTAATTCAATACCAACATATTTCCAGAAACTTAAACACATTAACCGACTCACTAGCAAACTATGTGTTAGATAGACATTTGCGACATTTATAAAAGAGACACATCATCAATGTTGTACATATGGATCATATAACTCAACCAGGATAAACCCCGAAAATCAAAATATATATATATATATATATAAGTATAAGTTGTTTATCGTTTATACATGATGTTCTGTAGCCAAGACAAAAATTGGTCGCATGACCCAAAAAACTCAAAATGCTAGGGGGCACCCTAGCCTAGTGATGCTCATGATAGCACGTCACGGCCTGTGCAATCATGCATAGCAGACGAGTCCATCGTCTAGGCACACCAGTAGTATGCCGCTGCAACTGTAAAGGTAACTCGTCGATCCTCACATCAGGAATGCCGAGAGTAAGGCTCTCAACCTGCTCCTGCACAGCTGTAAGGGTCTCGGCCACATCAAGGTCGCGAAGAATAACCCTCCTAGCAGTCTCCCCTGCTGGGACAGCGACTGGCGCTCTCGGGCGAACTGCTGGATGAACAGGACCAACATCTGCATGCACACGTGAGTTTGATTAAAGTCTTGATAGAATAAAGCACAAGGACATTATAAAATAAAAACAGTAAACAGTGATATGGTCAAAATTTTACCAATAGCGCCCCACTGTTCGCCATCCGGCAGTACCAAGTCCGAATCACCTCGGAAATCCATACCAACATATGGATACTCAGAATAGACCATCTCCTGACGCTCAAACCACCTGAAGAAGGTATCAGTGAAAGAAATCTGAGATTGACCAGCATGCATAGACATGTGATCAACCCATCTCTGCATGCGTGGCTCGGTAGGAGAAGGCAAGTCGAGTGCGATATACTGAGGCTGCATCAGTGGTATCTTCTCCAAGGCAAAGGCAGTCAAAATAGAACCAAATCCAAAGTTCTTCAGCTTCCCGTCCTTTACCTTGGTCAACTGACTTTTCATCTGAAGGAGTACTGCATCACAACAGTTGAATATTTTCGGTTGGAGGCACTCCAAGGCGTGCTGCACATAGGATCTGTTGGCAACATGAAGAGATGCACTACCGGCCATCCTACCAATAGTATACAGAACGGACCTAAGAGACCTGTCAGTAATCTCACGGATAACGACCTTGCCGTCTCTACTCGGCTGAGATCCTTCCCTGCAATAGTGGCGGACATAATCTCTCACAGAATCATTCCCTCGGGCCGAACCTGACAAAGAAATGGGGGCACCCCGCCTCGACAAGCCAGTCAGGAAGTAAATGTCTACCACGGTCAAGGGGATAGATTTTCCCCTAATCTGAAATACTTGGTTGATAGGATCCCAAGCATCAAGCATATACTGCAGTAGGGAGATCTGTGCTCTCATACTAGAGATACGGAAGAACTTCAGCAGACCACAGTTCCGCAGCGTGTTCACCGTGACAGGATCATGGAGGGCAATCATGTTCTCTTCTTCATGTTCTCATTCTCGCCATGTAAGGGTCATTTTGCTCCAACAATCTCTGAAAAACAAACATGAGACGAGTTAAATCCTGGATTTGATGAGAAACTGGCAAAATTTTCATCAAAAACTGTGCACAAAACTATTTTTTTGTGCCCAACGCAACTAGCCAGTGTTCCACCTGCGTTGAAGGTCAAACTGCCTTCATGCAGCTTGACATTCAATGCAGGTTTCGAATGAACCAGCTGCATTGATGGCAGAGCGCCCTAACAAAACCCCAGGGGCTCAGGGAAACAGGAAAACAGGCACATAATGGAAAAAGGAGACCGTGAAAAGAAAGAGCTAGGGTTTAGCTCCTACCTGGTCCAGATGGCGCCAAAAATCGTCCGCAGAATCTCCCGGAATCAACTGATGAAAATCAAGGAGAAAGAGGCACCTCCAAAGCTCCAACAAACCAAGTTCAAATGAAATGGTAAAATGAGAGGTAAAAACACTTTTTAATTTCTTTTTACGTAGTTCAAAGCAAAATATTAGGGTTTAATCTCATTTTCAAGCAAAATGTTATTCATTTCTAACTAGTTTGATGCAGCAATTGAGGATACAGTACTATCTTTGAAAAGAGCAAAGCTAGTCATGGTAAAAAATCAAAATTTGACCATATAATCGAGCAGTTTTAGCACACAGTTCATGCTCATTAAAAAATAAACGCAAGATCCGAGCAGTTTTAGCACATAGTTCATGCTCGTTAAAAAATAAACATAAGGCTGAGCAAATGTTTCCACCCGTGTTTACCTCCATATGTTTGTTTACCCATTTTGAGGAACAGCTGCGAAGAGTGATTTCACCAGCCATCCTTGTGACACTTCCATGATTGGAAAATTCCAACCTGTACCTGGAATCAGCTGCTAACCTGTTTCATCACTCGTTCCTCAAAATACGAGTCTTCTTTAAGCTCTTTTCATCTGACTCATAAAATATGAAAAGATTGCCGAGTCCTTGGCCTTCCAGCTCGTTAAAGGGACAGGAAGTGCTATCCCTCCTCTAGATTTTAATCTTTTTGGACCTGAGGGATTATTGCACAAAAAGATCGAGTGCTTGTTTTATTCTGCTCATTAAAACTATCGAAAACTCATCCCTTCTGTATTGTTTTATATTTTTTCGGACCTAAGGGATTAGATGACGAAAAAGGACTTTTGGAGTTAACTTTATGTATCTTTTCAGACTCTCTAAAAATGAAAAGAGCCGAGTTATCTTTGTTGTTAGACTCGTTAAAATCATTAATAGCGACAAACTTGTCTTTAGACGAGAACGAGTTTCACTATCACTAGGCTCGTTAAAACATAGCGATGGGCTTGCCCGAAGGGCAGGTTATAGAACAATAATATGTTATCCTCCTCAAGCTTGAAAAAAATAAAGAGGTACTGGTCAGCAATGATTGAGGAAAAATTGGGAGAAACTCAAGAAAACTTTGATGGTAGCAAGTCGCTCTTGAACATGACACTTTTCCTCCGTACCACAATCGGGTTGGGTCGTTTCATTCACCGGTCACATCCATGGTCTCGCCATACCATCCATATTTGGGGTAATGCTACCAATCCATCGCATCAGTGTCACCATATGTTCAAGAGAAGTCGTTCAGAAAAGTCAACCGTGTCCCATCCACTGTTGTACATTATCCTTCATCCTTTCATGACCGCCACCCTGAATCATATGTCACAGATCGTTTTCACCTCCATCAAAATCATTAGCTCCGTTCCGTGTCATTGATGTGGGATTCATTAAGGCCCTCCTTTGACAGATCACTTCTTGTCGACATGAGCTCATTATCCAAGAAGTTGACCTAGGAACAACCCCTTCAGTACTTTGAAGCTTGCATGCCTCAATGGCAAGTTTCTCACTTACGGCAACAGGTATACATCAATGACCTTCGACCGAAAGATTTTGCGTGGTGTTCGACACCAAGTCCTTTATTCACACCACGTGAATTGTACTGCAGTACCTTGAGGGTCATTATCATTATCGGTGATTCCTCTCGCGCTTGTTAACGGTTTACCTCACTGACCGGTAATCAAGCGATGTCTTTCCATGTTCGACTTCAGAACATTTCTCACATGGATCGACTTGTACTTAGAGTGAAGATCGAACGAGTTTGAAGACCCCGGATCTAGTTTCATCCATCCGAGCTGCGATATATATTCAGGAAAGATAAAGACATTGACATGTACATCATTGCAGCAGATAATCATCCTACCCAAAGGATGATAATTTCATCAAAATTATCAGTCTACCACCAGACGATTGTCTGTTCTATGTACAGAAAAATGAATTTATAAAGCTGAGCATGGGAATTCCCGCCTCAGCTAGATCATGAAAGCAGTATGAAAAATAATGTATTGTATTGTATCTTATTACAGGTCTCCTCCCAGCATTGGATGAACTTCGGATCCTCCTGATAAAGCATTTCACCCGATAAACGGCCTCATACTTTAGGGGGCAACTGTTATAGACATTTTTGTGCCTTACAGCTATAAGCATGAAATGTCCATAATCTAAGGGATCCAAAGTCCCTAAACATGTTGTTCCTACCCCTAGAGGAACAAGGCTAACAAACCACAACAATTCACAGAAGTTCTCCACCAGAAACTGCTCAAAAACAAGTCAATTCAGGATCAATTCAGTGGCTCCACTAGCTGTCTGCGCTGAATGTCAAAGCCAACACTCGCTACTTGCACTGCAACGCAGGTAGAAGCACTACCAGGGTGCGCTGAGTGAGAGTTGACAAATGGCAAGTTCATTCCAAGAGGTGTCAAGACCCAGGAAGCTTCCAGAATCTTCCTCAATGACACTTGCCTCAGTGAATTCGACTAGTGATGAGTAAGAGGTTCCCAATCTCCAAGTGGAAGCAAGAACCTCCAAGTGGAATCAAGAAATGACAGAGGGAGAGGACACTAGTCAGATCTCAAGCTGACTCATCCTCTCTCCAAACATCTATATATGGATCTCTCCTCCATGAGATATAGAGGCTGGAATTTTGTTATTGCAAAGAATTGTTGTTGGTTTGAGATTGGAATCATTGGATGCTTAATACTTTGAAGGGGGTGAAGATAGGAATTCCATTTGCTGGGAAGGAGATGCTGGATTGGAGCCCTCTGGGTTGTGTCTCTTCCTGAACCTTGTTATTCATCAATAAAGCTATCTTGGTTCCTCCTATATACTGATGTATCTTTGATGTATGATTGCATTAGTATGTTTAGTTTATTTCTAATCCTGAACTAGTTATGAATATGAATCCATGTCTTGTGTAGTGTTCTCTTCTTGTGATCTTGCAGAAACCTCTTGAAGCTGGGCGAGCAAGAAGGCAAGTAGCTGGGAACTCTCAAAGAGAAGGGAAACTGGATCGAGGGACAAACGGAAGACACCAGTTAGTCCATCCATCTCTCTTCATTCTTAATTCATAAAGGAAGAATACTAGAATAGCTGTCTCTATTTGTTGCTAAGGCACTGTCACACCTTAGGTGGATAGGATCGTCCCGCATAGGCATTTTTCCCCACAACACTTTGACAAGGGTCTTAGGTCTTGGAATTCATCATTTGAAGTTTTATAAGAAGAGGAGTTCTTGTGGGTTCTCATCTTAAGAGGATATGTTTGGGACCTATCTTATAACCTATATATTCTTTCCTCTTATGTTATTATTCTTCATTGTTTTGGTAGATGTTTGATGATATAAAACACTATAATAATCAAATTGAAGAAGAAGTTAATCTAGTTATGTAAAAGGACATCACAAACAATTATGAAAATAAGAGAAATCACCTAATTTAGTTGCCCCTAGATTTCTCAGCAACCCCTCTTGAGGAAACCTTATGGCCTCATGTATCTATCTATCCTAAAAAAAGAAAAAGTGTTCCCCTGAGATCATATTGGAGAGTACGTCTTATGTCTTCATGAAATTATTTTTGCGATGACCTTATAAATGCAGTTGCAAAGTGATATAGGTCGAAATCCATCAAAAAAGGTAGGAGAGTCCACCTTGGGGATGAGTGTAATGAAAATGAAGTTGAAGGACAGGTGGATATTTCCTATGGTTATCAAATCCTCAACCACAAGAAGAATATTAGCTCCAACGATGTTAAAAAGTCCAATGAATAACTCAACTGACCATCCATCCAGGCCCAAATTGTTATCCTTCTGAAAGCAAGATACAACTGCTAAGAGATCTTCTTTAGTGACCATTACCATGAGATGCTCATTATCTGCTTCATATGCACAAGGATGGAAAATCATAATAGTCTGGACCACTTTAGAAATAGAGGTGCCTTGAATAAGCCACTAAAATGTGAACAACCCAAATCTTCGAGATCTTCAAAAGATAAAACAAAATTACCTTCTTGATTCTTTAATTACTAGACAGTTTTACCGATTATTCTACCTTTTGTGAAGTTTTGAAAGAAATTAGATTTTTCATCCCCATCCTCTAGACAAAACGTGTGTATTTTGAGGTACCAAGTATTTTCTTGGTCATTTAGAAACATCCTTTTTTAGCCTTCCAACCCAATTACGCCAACTCTATCTTCCTCATATTCAAAGCCCTTTGCCTCTTCCTCATAGATATCTTTGAGGGCCTCTTCAATAGTCTTAAACTAAATCATATCCTATGATATTTTTGTAATTGACCTTGTGATTGTGGTATGCTTGATGGATTTGAAGTTGGCCACAAACTGTGTAGTTGTGGAAGATTCGATCGAGGGATCATATATCTTCTAGGATGATTTGAACAATTCTATAGAAGACCCTTCCTTAATCTATGTAGCATTAAGTTTGAAATGGCTCAGGGGTTTCTTTCCCTATGCCTTTAGTTCTAGATAAATAGGTGAATGATCAGAACCTCACCCTCACCTATTCATTTCCGAATTAGGGGTAGGTCATCCACATGTTGTTTAGAAAGAAGAAAATGATCAAACCTTTTAGCAATCCTATCCATATCAGCCTAGTTTTTTATCATGGTAGGTTTAAATTTAGTCGGTGCAACATCGATCAACTGGTGAGCTCTTATATAGTTAGAAAAGAAGGACTAATTAGGATCAACATGTGATATCTTCCCCCAGCTTTCTACAAGCCAACTAGTGCAATGAAAGTCACCACATATAATTAAATGATTGCCTGACAAAAATGTGGAATTAACAAGAGCCTCCCAAAATATTATTTTGTCTTGATGGGGACCATAGACATTAAGGACCAATAGATCTTTGTCCTGATCAACAAATAAAATGGAATTCCCTAGAGTCAAAATCATTCCCGAAGAGTTAATCAAATTGAGAAACCATGGATTTTAGCCAATTACCAGACCACTAGAGTGACCATTGACATCCAGACAAAATAACTCCCACTTAGGAAGAAATGTTTTCAAGCAAGCTAGTTTAATGCCCCCCTGCCCAATGTCTCTTGAAGAAGAATTGCTAAAACATAATTGGTAACAACTAATCTACAAATAGCACGTTTTTTGGATGAGTTAGCCAGATCCTTGTACTTCAGGGTAAGAAGGATCTTGGGGGAGCCATGATAGGGGTGTGCATCACTTTAAGGACCCCTTCAATAGAATATTTTTTACCATAATCTCATTACATGACAACTTTGTTTTGTGCTTTGGAAAGATTATTTTTCATACCCTTGCCTTTGTGGGTAGTCACATTCATAGGATTGTGACACAATCCTCTATGGATTCCAAAGTCGAAGGATGAGGAATGGTGAAATCGAAGATGATACTGAGGTTCTTGTGATATGTATTCCAAGGAATCACCATTAGAAGAAGTGTTAAATGAAGGGGGTCAATTGTATCCATGGAAGAAATAGGGAACATACCAGGGATCAATTTCAAAAATCATCTCATCATTATTTACAAATGGAGTCTGACCAATAGCATTCATATATATCCTAGTAACAAGTAAATTACTAACAAAAGAGGAAAGAGTGGGAGTGGGAGAAAAGGTACGCTAAATAGGAAAATCCAAAAAAGAGCTAAGGGATCCGGTACCATGTCATAGAAATGCCCAATCACCACTAGATCAACAACCAATGAAAACGAAGCAGAGAGTTACATATGTAAATCTGATGAAGAGAAGAGGGGGGCCCAAACCGCCAATGGAGTCATTGGAGGTGGAAAGGATATGATAGCATCCACCCAAGGAGCCTTAACCAAGGACCTATGCTCAAGTGTACATGGATATGCAAGTCCATCCTTCCATGAAACCCTAACTTGCAATTTATTTCATTATGCCCATGATCATGGAAACACCTGCAGCAAAAGGGTATCCCCTAATAATTTAGGGGTTGTGTCAAAGAGAATCATTTGTGGGTCAATAACATCTCACTCCAAAGACATTCAAATATGTCCATAATCATAAGAAGACACTCCAATTTCATCTCATCAACTTCAAAAAAAGACATATCCACCTATAAACATTCTCCAAGATGACTGTCGACCATCATAAGGACTTGCTTAGACGATAACTGAACTTTTAGGCTCAGGAGCATGACCTGAATGGGGGAATTTTTCCATTTTTTCCTTTGTAGGGTAAAAAAGGGGGGACCAATTCTTGAGTAGAAGATGAAAAGAGACAATTCTCCATTGTTTACCCATAACCCACTTTACCTCTTCTAAGGTAGAGAATATAAAGATGAAAAATATGTGTAAGAGCACCTTGATGGTAGGAAAATGCTCAAATTGTTCCCTCCATTCCATGCGAACCCAATATTTTAGTGTATTTCCACTGTAGCAGTGCCTTTGAGCTCACCCCATAAGAGAAATATCACTCATCTTGACAACATAATGCATCTCGATGTCATATCCCAATACCATGGAGAGATAACCTTTCTTTTCCTTTACAAAATCATTTTTCCTGTTGACATTTTTCCTAGTTGCAATGAAGGAAAAAAAGTAGAAACCAAGCCATAGGAATTTTCCCCTGAAATGCCTTATTTCATAAATAACTATTATAGAAAATAGATGATATCAGAACCAAAGCCAAGAGACTTCATCTTATAGATAGCTATTTACTTTGGATTCTAAGGTAGCATATTTTAGCGTATGGACCATTTCAAAGTATTACCCGCATTTTTTTAATATTATTTGTGTCACATATTTCCCACACTTTTAAATTATACAAATAGGAATTTCTCTATGGGTTTGGGGTGGGAAGACATTTTTCACCCCAACACATCATAGGCTTTAATTTTTGTCCTCATTTGTACAATTAGAAATTCACACATGGAATTATTCTTGTCCATTATGTGTCTGCCTAGATTTACAATGTGGTTTTTCTGGCATTCCCTATATCTCACCATTTTTCTGCCTTATAATCCTTTCTCAAGTGACTTCTAATTTAGTGGTCTTGCGGTCGTGAGTAATCTCATCCTAGACTAGTTTCTTATGGTCGTAATACTAGTCGATATAAACTTTGAAATCACTTCCTCTTCACCACTTGGTATGTCCACACTCGAAGTCCTGCTTCTCATACTTCTTTCTATCACCCAACATGGAGTTTCTCTATCAAATCTGGGGTTTTACTCTTGATTATGTAACAACCCCGGGTTAAAAATCCATGTATTAAATTTAATAAAGGAAAAATAATAACCAAGGTCATGGGACACATATTCCAAGATGAATGTTGGGCAAAACATCCTAGTGTGGGTGTTCATTTGGTTTAATATGGCTAAGGGGAAATTGGCAAAGGAAATTGCAAAGGAATTGAAAAGGAAAAGAGACATTAATTGGCATTTTATTTATAAAAATAAAGGAAATTAAGACAAAATGAAGGAAAAAGGTCAGAGGTTGCATGTGAGGAGGAAAATGAAGAAAATAATGGAAATTGAAGAAAATATAGGCCTCATTAACCCACACACTTTTATCAGTTTTTGTATGGAGCTCTCTCTCTATTCTCTTTCTCTCATATTCTTGCACACTTAAAACATTCTGGGAGCACTCTAGCATCAGAAAGGAAGGCACAAGAAAGAAAAGGGAAGAAAATATCAAGCAAGGAATAATTGGATCAAGCGGCTACAATGAGATTATTTGCAGGTCGAGTTTCATGTATGATTTCCTTCCTCGTTTAGGCATCCATGGTACATGAATGTGTGGTTTTGGTTCTCTTGTTGTCATTGGCATGGGTTTTTCCATGTGTGACAGTGGTTTTGAGCCTTGCCTTTCCATTTCCAGATAGCCATGGTGTAATGGGGTTTCTCTTACTTGGTTTATGTAGATTTCCATATGGTTTTGAAACTTAGTGGGGTGGTCTCAGGATGAAACACAAGGCCTAGGAATCCATGGATAGTTGAATGTGGGATTGCGGTAAATATTTATTGTGTATGCCCTAGTTGGGCCTAGAAATCCTCAACTAGTGAATGATGGGATATATGGTAATTCCAAGAGGGTGGAGACACACAAATTCCTCATGGTTTAGGTGGATATATATGGAGGCAACCATGCTTGTATAGGCCTAGTGATCCATGGAACAGTATGTGGTGGGATTCTGATAAGGCCTGGTAGTTTATTGCTCGCTTAGGGGGTCCTGACCTAGGTTCAGAGTTAGTTGTGCTAGCCAACAAAACCTTACACTACTAGCCCTTTTGAAAACAATCTGTGTAGCATAGGCTGCGGTCTCACCCGAAGTAGTATGGGGGGATGCAAGTACCAAGTTTCTACATCTAGAGACTACTGTGATGTCTCCCAGTGCCTCAAATATTCCTTCGCAGATAGATAAACCTTTAGGGCACATTGTTGCAACTCTATTAAAATAGCCTTCAAACCTTCACGAAGGTCTACGACCAGTCCTTGCGGACCTCTAACCGTTTATTTGCCTACTTAAGCACATCGAAGAGAAGTTCTAAATTAGTTTTCGCACATATTCACTTAAGTCAATAGTAAACATATGAGAAATCACCATAGTCTTTGTGAAAGTACTTAAACATGCATTATGTACATTGTTAATATTTATTCAAGAGAATCACATAACGTTTAGTTAACATTTCATAAACAAATCATTCATTGGAAACATATAACATTTATAGAGATAAACATAATTACTAAGGAATTCTTCAAAAAAATGTCTTTATTGATCTTCAATTCAAGGTTACAGACTCAAAACTAGCCTATGCATTCATCTACAGGGGTCCACGCACTCATCTGCTGACTCTACCTAGGCCTCTGTGCACTCAGCTACAGATCCTTTATTCTTATTTCTTACCCACTTCTCGTTTCTTCTTCCTATGTCTCCATCTATGTCTACCTGTCTCTTTGCCAGGACTCACTATTTATAGAATTTTCATATAATGCCATGGTCCATGGATGATGGGTGAATCTCAAAATCGACTAGAAGCTTTACATAAAACAAGGGGCTAAGCCCCTTTGACTCCTATTCATCTACATGTTCCACATCGAGAAATCGCGGAGACTTTACATTATTTACAAAAATGTATCAAAACTTGGGTTATCTTAACCCCAAACTGACTTAGGGGACACCATCCCAATAGGCCCCCATCACAAAGATCATGACTTGCCCTCGAGTCACTCTGATGGCAGTGTGACCTTACTATAAAGAGCCCCCAGCTCCTTATGGACCACTACAACTTCAGCCGCACTCTATGTTGATACCTACTGAACCTCAACCAATTTTTTCATGGCTGATCCTTCTACGGCCAACCTTATCATTTGTTATGTCTACTGCAGTCCTTTAAGCTTGTCTTGAATGGAAGTCGTGACTTGATATGCATCCTCCAACCAAGGCTACAATCTAACCTTTAGCACAACCTCCTTCTTCTATGCTTCCTCAACTTGTGCCAACAACAATTTTCTTTCCTGTAATTTGGCAAGGAATTGTACTAGTGCTAGGGAGTGCACAGTCACCCTAACCGCATCATATTGGTGCTGTAGATCCCTTACATCTGTGTTAAATGTCTGCAGGCTTAGATTCTCCTACAGATTGGTCACTATCTCCATAGCTTGCTTAAACAATGCTGCACAATCTGTGACTGTGGCATCCGAGGCGGTCATGCCTTCCTTTATTGCAACTCCACGCTGCTCTAGACCTCAAGTGAAGTTGTGGGCTGCAAATTTAACTGTAGCTCTGCAATCTTCATGTTGAACTCGAAAGTGACTCATCCAAATTCTACTTTAGCCTCATGCACACCAGTGGCTAATTTTCTTATTTTCGCTTCTAGCTATGCATCCTCTGAGATGTGAAGTTTAGGCACTGTCTTACATGCCTCTGCTACGACTGACTCTAGATGTGAAGTATGCGCCTCAAGTGCCTCCTTTTCTTTCAAATCCTACATCTTTTCAATGAAAAATCGCTGATTGTTGACTTTAATCTCACTGACAGTAGTGAGTGCCCATTACTCATTGATCCTGAGCTCTTCCACGACTCCCTATAGTAATGCATGTATATATTCAAGGGATAGAATAGAAAAGGTTCATTCCAATGTTCATGAATTTTTTTAGTGTGTGCTATTCATCTATTTAAACGTGGAGTAACCCTTTAGGTAAAGTGAAGACTCTCACATCCTGCGGCTAGGCAACCTCCACGATGTTGGGTGTGGAGCTTGCTTATCTTCTTTATTTATAGGTATCACCACATTGGACCCCAGTTCATAATGTGATGACAATGCCACCTATAAAATGTACATTGCCAGGGTGTCCAAGGGGGCAACGATGATTATTTGGAGCCCCCCCTGGTGGGGGAAGTGCCCTCAAAGCTAAAAATAGATGTAAAATTTCCTTGTAAAATGTTGTAATTTCGTAGTCAACTTTGGACATTCATTAAGGTGGAGATCTGATGGTAGACATTAAGTTTAATTTAGGGTTTTTTCCCATAGAAGGAAACCCCTTGCTATATATGAGGGAATTGTATTGCATCTATGTAGATTTGTATTCTAAGCCAGAAAGAGAGAGGAGATTGATCGAGAGAGAAGAGGGAATTACAACGGATCTGTTGTAGGTTGTATATCTTCAGTTTTCTGGATAATATAAAAGGAAGGACTGGATGTTTCTCTATGGATGTAGCCTAAATTGAGTGAACCACATATATATGTGTCTCTATTGTTTTATGTGTTTCCTGTGTTTATATTTCTGCAATATATTTTATGTGTTCCATTTCTCTATAATATATAATTTTATAACAACTGGTATCAAAGTTAAAGGTCTATTTGGCTAATAAACTCACAAGAGAGAAGGGTTCCTCGTTCAAGTGGGAGCAATGGTGAAGATGGTAGGCTCAGGATCGAAAAATTTAATGGCCAAAACTACAATCTATGGAAGATGCAGATGGAAGATTATCTATATCAGAAAGATCTATACCTACAATTGAGTGGAAAGATAAAGAAGCCGACAAGTATGACAGACACATAATGGGATATTCTCGACAGAAAGACACTTGGAACAATACGGCTATGTCTAGCGGCATCGGCAACATTTAATATTTCAAAGGAAACGACAACAGAGGGTTTAATGTCGGCATTGGCCAAACTATATGAAAAACCCTTGGCCTCAAAAAGGTATTCCTTATGAAGTGTTTATTTAATATGAAGGTGTCAAAAGGTGGATCTATTTCTAATCATTTAAATGAATTTAATACAATTACCATTCAGTGAAGTTCTGTAGGGGTAACTTTTGATGATGAAGTTAGGGCTATGTTATTTCTATGCTCATTGCTAGAAAGTTGAAATGGTTTAGTTATGGCCATTACTAACTCTGTCTTTGGATCTAGTACTTTAAAGTTTGATGATGTTGTTGGTGCAATCCTTAGCGAGGAAATGTGATGAAAAAGCTTCGGTGAGACATCAGCTAATTCTTTGACTGCATACACTATGGGATGAAAAATGGAAAGAGGAAAGAGCCCAGGATATCAGAGTAAGTTAAGGAAAGGTAGATCCAAGTCTAGATCGGGGATAGTATGCTAGAAATGCGGCAAGAAATGACACCTGAAGAAATACTGCAAGTCTCGAAATGGAAAAGAAGGAGGCACACAGTAAGAAAACAATCATGAAGTGAATGTGACAGGTGATGTGTTGCAAGATGCTTTGATTCTTTCATTAGAAAATATTATTGATGCTTGTGGTAGATTTAGGGGCCTCTTTCCATGCCATGCCTGATAGGAAACATTTTCATGATTATGTTCAAGGAGATTTTGGACAAGTTCGATTGGGTCATGATAAACCTTGTAAAATCATTGGAATGGGTACAGTTTTCATAAAACAATAGAATGGAAATCAATGGTTGTTGAAGGAGGTAATGTATGTTCCATATCTGAAGAAAAATATAATTTCAATAGGGTAGTTGGTAGGTGAAGGTTGTGTGACTACTTTTACAGATAAAACCTGGAAGGTCACTAAAGGATCCCTGGTAATAGCAAAAGGAAAAAAGGTTGGTACATTGTATTTATGTAATGGTATTTCTAATTATATTAATGCTTTAACCTCTACAAGAGAAGATACAACATTGTTGCATCATAGGCTTGGGCACATGAGTGAGAAGGGAATGAAGATTCTTCACTTAAGAAATTTGTTTCCAGGTTTTAAGCATGTTGATTTAAAATTCGGTGAGAATTGTGTTTATGGAAAACAGAAGAGAATCAGATTCCTTAGAGTTGGGAAAGAAAAGAAGAGAGAAAACTTAGAGCTTGTGCATACAGATGTATGGGGACCTGCTTAGGTATCATCTCTCAGTGGATCTCATTATTATGTTACTTTTATTGATGATGCAACCAGAAAAACTTGGATTTATTGTATTCAAAATAAATCTGATGTATTTGATACTTTCAAGAAATGGAAAGCTTTGGCTGAAAATGAGATAGGAAAAAGGTTGAAGTGTCTCAGATCAGACAATGGAGGTGAATACTGCAGTAAATATTTTGATAGGTACTATTTAGAGAATGGAATTCACAGAGAGAAGACAATTCTAGGAACACCACAAGAAAATGGTGTGTCAGAAAGGATGAACAAGACAATCATGGAGACTGCAAGGTGCATGTAATTGCATGCATGATTGCCTTTAGAATTTTGGGCAAATGTTGTAGATAGTATTGTTTATCTAACAAATAGAGGGGCTTCAAGTTCCTTGGATGGTGGTATTTAAGAGGAGGCATGGACAAGTAAAAACATAAACTACTCCTTTTTAAAGACTTTTGGTTGTGAAGCCTTTGTCCACATTAATAAAGAAAATAGAACAAAGCTTGAGGCAAAATCAAAGAAATGTACCAATATTGGATATGTTGTTAATGATTTTGCTTATCACTTTTATGATTATGAAAAACACAAAATCATTAGGAGCATAGATGTCATATTCAATGAAAATGTTTTGTATAAGTATGAGATGCAGGAAAAGAAACATGAAAAAGAAAACAGAGAATACATAGTTATTGATGACATAATAGAAAAAGTGAAGGTGCCTGAAAATCATAATGATCAACAACCAGAAAAACAACAACAATAACAAGCACCTCAAACACCTGAAAGTGGTGTTAGAAGATCTACCAGGATAAGTAGAGGTCCTGAACGATACTCTCCTTCATTATATTATGTATTGTTGACTAATTTTAGTGAACCATAATGTTATGAAGAAAAAGTGTAGGTAGAAACTAAGAAGAAGTGGGAGAAAGCCATGAAAGAATAGATGGACTCCTTAGCACATAACTAGACTTGGGACTTAGTCAGGTTGCCCGCAGGTAAAACAACATTGTAGAATAAATGGGTTTACAGGTTGAAGGAAGAAGATGGAAGTAGAAAAGCGTATAAAGATAGACTTGTGGTGAAGGGTTTTTCATAGAAAAAGGGTATAGATTTTGATGAGATATTTTCTCCTGTTGTAAAAATGACTTCAATCAAAACTATTTTAAGTCTAATAACAACTGAAGATTTACATCTTGAGTAGTTAGATGTAAAGACAACCTTTCTCAATGGGGATTTGGAGGAAGAGATATATATGCAGTAGCCACAAGGATATGAGGTAAAAGGGAAGGAGAAACTAGTGTGTAGGTTGAAGAAGAGATTTTACATCTTAAAACAGTCTCTAAGGTAGCGGTATCTAAAATTTGACAGCTTTATGTCTGAACAAGGCTATACTAGATGTCACTTTGATCATTGTGTTTGTCTCGAAAGTCAAAATGATAGAAGCTATATCATATTGTTATTGTATGTAGATGACATTCTTGTTGTAGGTTCTAATATGTAGGAAATAAATGAGCTCAAAAGAAAGTTGTCGAACTCATTTGCAATGAAGGATTTGGGTTCTGCAAGACAAATCCTTGGTATGAGAATAACTAGAGACAAGAAGAATCACAAATAACATTGTCTCAGAGTGAGTACATACAAAAGGTGTTGAAAAGGTTTAATATGTAGAATGAAAAACTAGTTAGTATACCTTTGGCTAGCCATTTCAAACTAAGTAAGGAGGTGTCTCCCAAGACTTAGGAAGAAATGGCTTATATGTCTAAAGTTCCATGTGCATAAATAGTTGGAAGTTTAATGTATGCAATGGTATGCACAAGGCCTAATATTGTACATGCAGTAGGAGTTTTAAGCTGGTACATGAACAATCCAAGAAAAGAACATTGGATGGTGGTGAAGTGGATTCTCAAGTATTTGAGTGGTACCACAAATCAAACATTACGCCTTTATGGTTCAAACATTTCTCTACATGGATATGTTGATGTAGATATGGAGGGTGATAGAGATAACAAGAGGAGCACAATAGGGTATGTGTTTACTGTAGGTGGAACAACTGTCAGTTGGGTTTCAAAATTGCAAAGTGTTGTTGTACTTTCAACAATAGAAGTAGAGTATGTTGCTTCCACAGAGGCTAGTAAAGAAATGATTTGGTTACAAAGGTTTCTGGATGAGTTGGGTAAGAAGCAGGAGTTGGGCAAGTTAAACAGTGATAGCCAAAGTGCCATACACCTTGTAAAGAACTCCACATTTCATTCCAAGACTAAGCATATACAGCTCAAGTACCATTTCATACGGTTAGTGTTGGAAGATGGATAGTTGAAGCTGGAAAAGATACACACTAGCCAAAATCTCGCAGATATGTTAACAAAAGTTGTAACCAGGGAGAAACTAAGATTCTTATTAGTTTCAATTGGTCTTCAAGTATGATGAAGAAGATAAGAAAAAACTATGTCCAAAGTGGAGTCATTGTCTAGCAAATGAAGCAATTATGGAGTTGCTATAAACAATCTCCATGTGGGAGATTTTTGGGTGTGGAGCCTGATTATCTTCTTTATTTAGAGGTATCACAACATTGGACCCCAATTTGTAATGTGACAATAACATCACCCGTAAAATGTATGCCACTAGGGGGGTCCAAGAGGGGGAAACATCGATTATTTAGAGCCCCGCCCACCGCCCCCCCCCCCCCCCCCCCCCCATTGGTGGGGGATTGGGGGTAGTGGCCCCGAAGCTAAAAATAGATGTAAAATTTCCTTGTAGATTGTTGTAATTTTGTAGTCAATTCGGGCCATTCATTAGGTGGAGATCTGAAGGTACAAGTTATGTTAAATTTAGGGTTTTTTGCCCTATAAGGAAACCCCTCACTATATATGAGGGAATTGTATTTCATATATATAGATCTTTATTCTGAGAGAGAAAGAGAGAGGAGATTGAGCGAGAGGGAAGAGGGAATTACAATAGATCTGCTGTAGGTTGTATCTCTTTAGTTTCCTAGATAATATAAAAGGAAGGACTGGCTCTATCTCCATGGATGTAGCCCAAATTGGGTGAACCACATATATATGTCTCTCTCTTATTTTATGTGTTTTATGTGTTTATATTTCTGCAATATATTTTATGTGTTCCATTTCTCTGTAATATATAATTTTCTAACACACGACTATACTCTTTCCTCGTGCCAGACTGGCTTGCGCACTGCTTGTCTTCCCAACATCTTCCTGGATTCTAGTTGCTTGGAGCTACAACTCTCACAAATCATTCTGAATTCTCCCAAGCGTATGCATGTATTGTTTCTCGAACTGATGCAACAATTCTATGGCAGAGTCTCAAATTTTATCACCGATCTCATCGAGGTCGCCCTCTATTAGTACCACGAGATCAACTGGTGTTCTATCAGATTTTTGCTTCTTTCATGTTACACCCTTCTCCTTTTTGCCACATCTTTTCAAAATAATTGGGGTGCTTTGCCCCTCATCTCCTCTGTTGCCTTATCCTGAAAGCTTTTCTTCCTCCATCTCTAGTGAAGGTGACTTGTCACCTTTCTGTGACTCGCATTGTTCTTGTTCCGCTTGCTCCTTGGCAACGCGTTCTTGCTCCATACGAGCCTTTTCTATGGCTTCCTCCTTTTTATATTCTTACAGGGTACACGCAGCCTTCTTAGCAACCTCCTTTTGTTTATGCACAACAAAACATCCGCACCCATGCTTGGTCTAGTAGCTAAGTTTGATGGGGCATGCCACTCTATAGGCCATTTCGATACAATCTCCTGCACATCCATTTCTGATGCCAAATAGGGAGACTGGTGCCATTTCAGCTCTGGATCCTTCTGCACTTGGATATAGACTCTGTGGAAGTCAGCCTTGAATGTCACATAGGATGATAGCTATGTGAACAAGGTTGGGGACAACCTTAGACACTAATTGATTGCCATACAGAGATCCATTTCCATAAGAACCAAAAATATCTTTATTTCTTCAATCTACGTGGTATCCTTTGTAGACCATAAGGAAGAAAATTGCACTGCCTCTGGAAATCCTTCCTCAAGCGGAGGAAATTGGCTATCCTCCAACAATTTCCATGCAATGAGCACAATTATAGGCAATAAACAAGAATAGTGGAATGGCTTGGTTTCGTCCTGGGCTTTGTGGCAGTTCGCTAGGAACTCCTGATAGAGGTATTTTGCCCAATTAAATTGTATGCCTTTCGTACACTTTGCGGCCAAGGAAACTACTTGTGCCAAAACTTCATCCGCGTGACATTTTTGCATCACCTTCCTTGCTAAAATCTGGCAGCTAATTGAATTTCTTGGTTTGTTATGGAAATAATAGAATACCATCATGACTTCTTAAGGAGGCCATAATCCCTCTTAATCCTTTCTAAAAGGTCTTTCTCCTCAATATTCCACCAAAATCCTTAGCCAAGTTCGCGCCCTTATAAGGCATGTGTGTGATTCTATGAATTAGCATGTTTGTAATGGGGATAGGTCCTCCTAGCCATAAACATCCATCATGCACCAGTGTGAGGAGCTGGTGCACACATATCGTATTAATGGGGGTACAGTGATAGTGGGGCACCTACAACAGATTGAGCAACCCAAAGTGCTCGACACCACACACCCATTCCTCCATTTACATCACTGTAACACCTATTTCTTCATAATATATCTTCCACATATAATTTTCCATCGCTTCACTACTTTCTCTGGTTGCTTATCTTTCTTTTGATTTTGTGTTTCGGTATGCTTCTTAGGGGATGCACACACCGAAATTAGCTTTTTCTTCTCTTTCCTTTAATATGGGTTGCTTCTCTTTCATTGCAGGTTGTTTGTCTTTTTCCATGGTTTGTTTCATCATGGGCAACCTTGGCACTGTGGGTACCGTAGGTATAGCTTTTACACTTGACACTTCTGGTCCTAGTGTGTCGGACACGACTGCTTCCGATCTTAGGGCTTTAGCGGGGTTAGTGGTAGTCACTCTACCCATAAAAAACTCATGAGTTTCAAGAGAAATGTTTGATCGTAATAGGTATTATTCCCAAAATGCTCAACTCAAAGGCGACAAACAACAAAAGTCAGCAACAAATCTGAGAGCACAAAGTGTTCTACAGTGGACTGACACGCATAATTTATAGGGATTTTTGAATTCAAATTCGACGATTACCCTAAGTTTTGATAATAGATGCTACTTTGGCGGCATATCTTCAAATATTTTTTCCTTAAATGCTATCGTCCCACTCCACTTAACTGTCTTTTTCCCATCAAGTCATGAACAATAACTCCGATAATCGCTTTCCTGCTATGCTGCGTGGTACCTTCCTCCATGGCGCAGATTCCTGAGCACAATGTTATGGGTTGTATCTTCATCATTCTCCACATAGCTTGCTCACTGCGTTGTCCTCCAAACTTGACAATGTAGTTTATAGTCCCACGCTCCCTTGCAACTGCCTAAAACACTAAGACTATCCTATTGTCATATAGTCATTGTGTTGGATCCCTTGTATACAATTTCAACCTACTCTCATTCACTCTTCTTGGGAAGGGTTCCCCATTCAGCTAAATTGCACCTCCATCTGTAATTTCTTTGACAATATATGGCCCTAACCAATGTAGCTAGAATTTATCTAGAAATGTTGTGAATTTACTATCATACAAAATGACAATATCATTTACCTTGAATGTGCAAAGCTTGATATGGCTATCATGCCACACTTTTTCATGTTCCTTCTGTACTTTTTGATGAAATCCTGCCAAAAATTGAAACTCTTCGAGCTCCATAAACTCTGTGACCGTTCGTCCAAGGCCTCGTGGTCCATCATATCCTCTAGGGCTTCTATGCACAAACTAGGCACAATGTACTCCATCGACATTAGAGCTTCGACCCCATATACTAATTTGAATGGTGTCTTCCCTGTCAGCTTCTTACAGGTAGTCCTATAAGCCCATAGTACTGCAATACATGCACATCCCATTCATTTCACTACGTGTTGTAGATCTTTGTCATCACATTCTCCAAAATCTTATTGAAGGCTTCAATAGTCCCATTCACCTTCGAGTGATACATTGTACTCTTATAATGTTATACCTAGAATTCTTCAGTTAACATGTTGATTTTTTCATTCAGAAAGTGTGTACCTCTATCGCTCATCAACACTTTTGGGCAGCTGAATCTAGTTAATACATACTCAAAAAGACTTTTTTGTCGTAGCCCCTATATAATCCTTAACTGATTGTCCTTCTACCCATCTAGTGAAATATTTCATTGCGGTGATAATATAATGCACCCCTGTTTTCTTTCCCTAGGGCTGAATTGGCCCAACAAAATCAATCGCCTGTTTCTCAAATGCCTGCAAAGGTAATTGAGGATGTAGTGGTAACTCATCCCTTCACGATTGTCTATTAGTTCTTTGAGATGCGTCGCCTGCCCTACAATACACCTTGGAATCCTTGTGCAAAGTTGGCCACCATAGACCTATGCAAAAAATATTTTGTGCAGTTTCCTTGCCTGCATAATGACCTCCCACACCTCCCCCATGAGCTTTAGCGAGAATGTTATCCTGCTCAAAGTCTGACACATATCTTCGCAATATTCCATCTACACCCATCTTATACAAATGTCCTACAATAACTGAAAAATTGTCTGCATGCACTAATAATTATTTCTTTTGTTGGCTTGTATATCTGTCGGGTGCCATCCTCATAGTCGAGAAGTGAATAATGTCTACAAAATTATCATCCGCTATGCACACCGCAAAGAGTTGCGCATCTGGATACTCTTCCTCCAGATTATTAGGCTCCTCTCCTATTTCGATCCGCAATAGATGGTCAGGTCCCACATTTAACCTCCCCATATTCACTATGATTTCAAAGTCATACTCCTGAAATAATAGCAACCATCTTCAGATCTTCCCCCCCAACACAAGCTTATTGACCAGGTATTTCAAGGCAGAACGATCTGTGTACATCTTGAAATTCCCTCCTAACGAATAATGTCTGAATTCTTGCAGCGCATACACCATGGCCAATCCTTCATGCTCAGTCATTGAATAATTGTTCTTGGCATTTGATAATTTCCTACTGGTGAAGGCTATAGGATGGTCCATTTCTCCTTCACCGGCCTGCATTAACACTACACCCAACGAAATGCAAGCGGCATCCACATGTACATGAACCTCCTTTTTCTAGTCAGGGAATATCAAGATCGATACACTGACCATTTTTTCTTTCAACACATCTAAGCTGCGCTGTCATTCTTCATCCCACCATAAGGTTGCATCCTTTTTTAGCAGTTTCTCCATGGGTGCACTAATTTGAGCATAAGCTTTGACAAATTTTATATAGTATCCCATATTTCCCAACATTGTGCATAGCTGCTTGATGTTCCTAGGGGCCTCCAAATTCACAATTACCGCAATCTTTGCAGGGTCCACCATCAAACCTTGCTTTCACACCATGTGACCCAGCAAGATCCCAAAGGGGACATAGAATATGCATTTCTTCAAATTCAGCACGATCTGGTATCTGCGAAACATATCCAACATCAGGTGTAAACTTGCTACATGGCACTTCACTAATCCGAACACTGTCCAGTCATCAAATTAGACTTCCAGCAACTTATGAATGAACTCCTTGAACATTGTTATTACTACGCAAGAAAATATCACAAGTGCATTCTTGAGTCTAAATGGCATCATAGTGTCTTGAAAAAAACCCCATACCGTCGTGAAGGTTGTTTTGTTCCTATCATCTGGCATGATCTTGATTTGATGATACCCATAAAATCCATCAGTAAAGGAATATACCTCCTGCCCTCTAACATTTTTTAACATTTCATCTGTAAATAGTGTTGAAAATGGCTCGTGATCACACACATCATTAAGCTTCTGTAGATCTACACAAATCCTTATTTCACCTTTTTGTTTCTTCTCTTGAACCACCATCAGACTCACCCAATTAGAATCTTCAACTGGTTCTATGATGCCTACCTATAGTATCTTATCCAACTCTTGGAGAATATTTTCCTTGTATTTAGGATTAAGGTGATACAATCTTTGCTTAATAGGCTTTGTGTCTGGCTTTAGAGTGATGTTCATAATGCCCAAATCACCAATTATGTCCTTAAAATCTGAAAACTTAGTAGGGAAGAGATCCTAGTATTCTCGGAGTAACTCAACAAATTTATCCATGGTGGCGTCATCCCAATAATCTCCAATCTTCGTGAACTTTGGTTCTGCTTAAGTGCCAATACTTACTTGCCTTGTCTCCAAAGGCACGAAGATGTTGGAGTTTTCTATTTGTGGGCCTTCGACTTCACGATGCCCTTCTGCCTCTGGAATATGAATGTTTCTCGTATCTTCATCATCCTCTTCAGTGGTCACATTATAGCATTCCAACACATGGCGCAGTTGGGTGCTCCAGTTTGGTTGGATCCATTCCATAGGCTCCTTTGGTGTTCTGAAGATAACTGCCTTAATTTCTTGTAGCGCGTCATCGATTTTTGCAAAGCCGTCTTCAAAGCTGAAGGTCAATAACAACCCTTTCTTCAATATATCCCATGATAGAGTGCCATGGCGGAGCTCCGTTTCCATATACCAGTTCATGGGAATTGTATCCAAAGTATGACAAAATATGTGTACCCACTCTGGCTGCAATTCTGTTCCCCATGCTTTAGTCCACTTCGAAAGGTGATCGCACAAATCATTCCTTCCATTATATTTCTCACTCATTCTAGTGTTCACACGTCCAAACCATAACCTCATCATTCTTTCGTAATCTCTCCATACAGCAAAACTATCCTTGTGTGTACCCCACCATCGTGTAGACATAGCACACAATGCCAACTCTAATGCTTAGAAGTGGTGATCCTCAGGGACTTTGTGCTCAAATTCATCCAAAAATGGATCTACGCCAGTTAAACCATCATAATAGGGTAATTTCCTTACCTCTGATGAAACACAGTGCAACAACTTTGTCATCATATTGCACCATAGTGTAGATACTTCATGCAAGCAATTATGCCAGTGCTCCAACTCTTCGTCTGAATTAGATGTCCAGGAACTCTCCTGCTCCCATGCAATCCTCCCATCTGTCTTTGGATTGATCCAGTCCTAATCTCACACTGTTATTTTGTGGATTTGATCCAGTTCATCATCACTTTCTTCATAATCACGGACTGGTTCAGTATATCGTGTCCCTTTTGTAGGGTCCAATGGTACTACAAACCAAAGCGATTTTCTTTCAAATTATATTTTCCTCTTCTTCAAATTGATGACCCCATTCATATCAATGGGCTAGTCATATCCCAGGAGTGCGGGATATGGATTACTGTCATTGACAATTTTTATAACTTCAAAGTCTGTTATTGCGCTTGCACATTCAATATCAACTGTAACTCCATATAACCGTCCCATGGGTATGATTTTCTACTGGTTCGCCATCCTAAGCTAAATCGAAAACCACTATAGCATAGGTCTTCCCATCCTTTCCCATGTTTGATTCGGTAATATGTTTGCATCGGACCCCACATCCAAAATGACTTGGTCCATCTCATAATCACCTATCTGTGTGGTGAGCCTCATCCCGTGCCCTATTCGTACCATATGTTTGCCAATTTTTTTTGACCACCTGGTGTCCATCAGGGACCTTTTCTTTGCTGGCACATTTTTTTATTAATTCCTACAGGCCTTCCCCAACATTTCTATCGCATAAGAGTTTCATGCAGGTCTCCAAAAACATAGTGAGTACAGAGGGATCAACTTCTATAGGTGTGGTGATTTCTTGTGTCTTGTCTTGGCTCCCTGAAGTGGAGGCCTCATTGAAGCTCTTCTTGGCTTCCATAAATGTCTCCTTAGCGCACTCTAGATCAAAGCCGACTTCTTTATCTGGCACTTTGGGGATTGATCCTTCTTATTCTTGTTTACCTTTATCAGCACCAGTCATCATTCCACTTCTTAGCACAATGTTAACACTTTGGTCTTCTTCACGAGGCTCAACCCTCATCATCTATAGATTCTGCGTAGGTTGTTGAGGTTGTGTTTTCTTCTCTTGAATTTTAGCTATCAGCACTAGGCATTCTTCTATAGTGTGGTCAAATAGTCTGTAGTATTGACATGATAGGTGTGTAGGATTAAAGCACTCTCACGCGTAGTGCCATGGCTATCCTCATTTCTAGCAGATAATCTAACCACGACCTTTACCAGGTCCTCCTCCTCCTCCATAGTGTCGTCCTCAACTCTAATAACCTTTGTGTGCTCCTTCAGTTCCCTAATCTAGAGGCTGAGTTTCTACTTGCATCTGGTATGTATGCGTCCTTTCCATCATCATCTCATAGCTTCAACAGTGGTTCTCATCATGGCCCATAGATTTTCAGAAGTTACAAAACAATTGATAGGGTTTCTGGATGAACTTTTGAAGTAAATGGAAATTATTTGTCACATGTTGTCTAGTAACCTGAAAAATAGCACAACATAGCTTAGCCCCCACACTCGGCCTTGTTGGGGCTTCTATCATTAGGGGAATCATCCCCCCTCCTATGATATAATTTTTGTATAAGGGACAATTGTCTTTATCATGCCCCTGGCTCTTGCACTTCAAACATTAGACTTTTGCGCACACTTCTAGTTTAGTCTCCTTTTCTTTCTTTAAACTCTGTAACTCCATGTGTAATCTTGCTAATTGTGAGTGGATCTATTGTACCCCTCAAGCCGTATCCTGAATAGGTGATGCATGCAACCTCATCATGATTTCCAAGTTTTTTTTTGTGTTCCTATCTTCTTTCGTGACAGAGAAATTCTCAGGTTGGGAAGAAGTGAAGCTATAAAGAATTCGTGATGTTGACTATCTATGAGCTACATGTTAGCTTTTCAAATTTAACACTTCAACCTTTGATCTAATTCCCAAGGCATCTCATCGACCCTCATCATGATTTCTTTGAATCCAATTACTAAATGGGAGTCAAACTTAGGCTTACTAAACTCCTTGTTTAAATCTACCTTAGTCTCTGCTAGCATTACTTAATATAATAGGTTAGCACGTGATCCTTCAGAGTGGTAACCAATTGTGCCTTATTTATATTATCCTCAGTAATCTATTGCATTGTCCATACAACATTCAGAACCAACCAAAACTACTTTGTAACTTCACTCCCTATGTCCTTGAAAAACAACATCTTCATCACGTTCACGATGTTGAATGGTGGTGGTGGAGGTGGAGGTGTGGTCGAAGGTGTATGCGGTGGAGGTGGGGGTGGAGGTGGATTGTGTTATCTCAAAATCAGGCCCTGATAGGCTGCTGGTCAGGTTGACTCTAAGTAACTATTTCAAACCTACTTTTGGCTGAGGCTTAGCCTCCTCAACCTGAGAGGGCTCTCTCAAAGGTTAATGATTTTGATAAAGATTAGATGGCTAACTCTATGAAACAAGTGAAAAATATGAATGGTTGAACATGATCAGTAAACATCCATTGGGCCTATGGAGTCAACAACACCTCAATATAACAATGAACTCAACCTTACATGGAAGTCAGGGCATTCAACATTTAAACATTCAGAACATAAACTCATATGGGACCACACAGTTTATAAATGTATACAGGAAGTCAGAGCACATTCAGTGAATTCTGAGTGATTATACATCCATACCACTGTAAGAATTAAGAAAAGGACAACATCACATATTCTGAACATAAAAAATCCTTCATGAATCCTGAGAAGTAAAGTTCAGCATGTATATTACTGAAAATGAGTCTTACATAGGCCAAATACCAGCTTTTTCATAAAATTTCCAACCCTTTGCTAATTCGACCTCTTGCTCTATATAAAGCATTTACAATTAGGATTCCATCATCCCTCATCAAGAGAATTCGAATTTTTCATCAGTGACACCTATTCTAACCATAAAACAAACCATTAATTAGAACTAGCTGTTAACTAGGAGTGCTAGTGACCTAATACAACTAGGAGTGTAACTCCTTATTATGATTACAAAAACCTTATATAAACATTTAAAACATTATTTGACACCTAAAACTCCATGAATTCGAATTTGATGAAGCCTCCCACGTTTTCACCCAACTGCTGATGACAAACCCTAGAAATTAGGGAACATGTTTCCCTGTTTTTAGGTTTAGATCCTTGAAAATTGGCATGTGGGACAGAGCCTTTATCTCTTCATCCATGACACATTTTACGAAACTGAAGGAGGTTTTTGTAGCCCATGTTGTCTAGAACGAAAACCTCTCCTTTTTTTTTAAAACATTTCTCCAGCTGTCCCGAAACTGTCCTTGAAAAACACGTGGCAAACAGGAAAAATCCGTTTTCTGAAAGTAGGGTCTCAATGAAAGCTTAGTATCTCCCAACTGAAAACACTTATGAATAAAGTGAGATAGGTTATTGTATCTGAAGAGTTTATGAAGAGAAACCCCCCACATAATTCCAAAATACATCTTCTTGTAACCGGAAATAGATCTTGAAAAAGACTGCTAAAACCAGAAGACAAAGCTTGACTTTCAGCAGTTTCGTAGCGCAAGTTTAACCATAAATTT
The DNA here is from genome assembly GCA_031772625.1 of Pinus tabuliformis. Lineage (NCBI taxonomy): Eukaryota > Viridiplantae > Streptophyta > Pinopsida > Pinales > Pinaceae > Pinus > Pinus tabuliformis. Next base: position 94,950,275 of record CM062809.1, read on the forward strand.
CTCCCACCTCAGAATGTAATTGAAGAAACTGAAAGAGGCTTATGTAGTGCATCATGTTAGGAAGAAAAGCCTCTTTCAGTTTGCAAAATTAAGTTCTCGGCTGCTCAGGAAATCTTTTGGAAGTTAACTAGTAAAAACAGTTGTTCTGTTAAAACAGGCTGCTACAGGGGTTTCGTAGCGCGCTACAAAAACTCCTAGTTCAGTGATTTCGTAGCTACTTTCAAAATTTCTCCAAAATTATGTGAGATATGACTTATAAAAACCTGGTAAGACTTCTAAAACATGGAATGAGGCTGTCAAACATTATTTGGAAAAGAGATATGATCTTAAAAGACTTCTAACCTTATGACCTAACCCTTAAAGCATTAAATGACCTAGAGACCCTTTAACACCATGACTAGAAGAAGGGTTTGTAAATGAGAATGACACTAATTGTGATGAGATGACTCAAAAATTATAAGACTATGACTAGAAACAAGGCAACTTACCAAAGCTTAGAGACAAAGATTTTAGGGTGATAACAGATTGGAAGGATGATTTTCTCAAAGAATCCCCTGAGTAATTAATTGAACAATGCTTCACAGTGGATTCTGTCCCACCCATTCATCATCACTTGGAGGAGGTCCAATCAATGGACTATACTATGATCCTGATCCTTCGTGAATTCTAAAGAATCATCCACTTCATGTAGCTCCGAACATCAAGGTAATGGCATCACCCTTTTCTTACATAACAAAATTTTAATCCAGGTATTCAATGATCTTAAATACTTACCTTTCTTTCCTTTGAAAAATCGTCACTCTGCTTCGCTATAGCTGATTGAGGTATCAACTATAAATTCTGTAACAAATCCTCCTAGAATTGAATCGAGCCAATGATCGACAACCCACACAATCTTGTTTTCAGAGGTTTCTAGCCATCGCACTAATTCTGGAGTCCATACTATAGGACTATCGAGCTTCCACCTTCCTTAACTGTCTGTCAATTTAGCTAACCACTCATACAATTCAATGGGAAAAGTGCATAAGAATATCTCATGTATCTTTGTATACAGATACCTGTTCAACCACTCTTCCTTAATTAGGTGCAGATTCATGTTTTCTTGCATCACGAACTCATGAATATTCCGATCCAACCACTTTTCAATTTATTTCTTGGTCTGATTTGAGTGATGTGACATCACACATCTCCTTCAAGTAGATGTCGATCCCAGCAACGGAACCATTTGTTGGATTATGGGGTCCTAACCTAGGTTTAGAGTTAGCTACGCCAACCAACAAAACCCTAAACTATTGGCCCTTTCAGTAACAACCTGCGTAGTGTAGGTTGCAGTCTCACCTGAAGTAGTATGGGGGGATGCAAGAACCAAGTTTCTACATCCAGAAACTAGTGTGATGTCTTCCAGCACCTCAAATCTGCCTTCACATAGATCGATAAACCTTTAGGTCACATTGTTACAACTTTGTTGAAATAGACTTCAAACCTTCACAAAGGTCTACGACCAGTCCTTGCGGACCTCTAACAGTCTATTCCCCTACTTACGCACATCAAATAGCAATTCTAAATTATTGTTCATGCATACTTACTTAATTCATTTGTAAACATAAGAAAAATCACGAGAGTCTTCGCGAAATTACTTAAACATGAATTGCGTACATTATTAAGATTTATTCAAGAGAATTGTGTAACATTCAATCAACATTTCATAAACAAATCATTCATTGACAACATATAATATTAATAGAGATAAACATAAATACTCAGAAATTCTTTAGAAACTTTCTTTATTGATCTTCAATTCAAGGTTACAGACTCAAAACTTCCCTGCGCACTCACCTGTAGGGGTCCACGCGCTCAGTTGCAAACTCTACCTAGGCCTCTATGCACTTAGCTATAGAGCCTTTCTTCTTCTCTCTTACTTGCTTCTCCTTGCTTCTTCCTATGTCTCCAACTATGTCTAATTGTCTCTTAGCTAAGACTCACTATTTATAGCCTTATCATATAATGCCATCGCGGACCATGGGTGAATCTCAAAACCAAATCAAAACATTACATAAAACAAGGGGCTAAGACCCTTTGACTTCTATTAATCTACGTGCTCTACATCCACAAATCATAGAGAATATACATTATTTACAAAACTATATCAAAACCTGGGTTATCTTATCCCCAAACTAACCTAGGGAACCCCATGCAAACATGTATGTTTCTTGTTTGGGCCTATGAATCTCTTGGAGGGACTGTCATAAAGCCTAGTTATATAGATGATGGATTGGACCTAGGAATCCCTTGTTGGATTATGGTAATGCCTAAGGAAGCCCTGGTTGTTTTCTTGTAAGTCCCACATTCATGCTTGGAATATGGAACGGGGATGATTGGATGAATGAAAGATTTGATTCAGCCGAATCTGTGGTCAGATGGTATGTGGAAGTCCCTGGATTGGTTGGATTTTAGATATGTTAATAAGATCTCTTTTCCTCTTGTGTATTATATGTATATGTCTTTGTTATTACAAGGTTATAATGGTTGTTCTATCATTGTTATTTTATTGGTTATATGTTGGTTATAAACATGGCTTATGACAGGCTTGAGTTATGTCTCTCATCTTGTTTTGTTTTGTAAATGAAATGTTAATGAATTCATGACCTAATATATGATAATGTAGCTATTGTGAGAGGGAATTAGAGCTTCTTGAAAAATCTTGGTTAAGTATGAAGTCCATATGCTCAGATGTCTTTATATGACCTGTAGATTACATGTTCATTATGTGTTTGAAGGAATTTCTATCATGGATAGGCCTTGTCAAGTATTTTTATTTATCACTTCTGAGAATTTGCTCAAGTTCTGGGCATAGGCATGAGTCCTAGACTTGAAAACATTGCCTAGAATATGGGGCTGCTAGCACAAAACTTACTAAAAGAGGTATCAATTGCATGGATGCCTCTTTGTGGGAGTGACTATGTTATGAAACCAGCTCAAGAAATGATAGAAAAGATAGATCAAAGCCTTAGAATTCAGCTTCTTCGAGGGGGCAACCTCCTTTACATTACATAAATGAACAATTCTTCCATGATACAAATGACAAAACCTCCTTTCTATATATAGGAGTCTAAGGAGTCACAATATAACCCAGCTAACCTAACAATAATAATATAAAGCCACAAAAATAACAATAGAGGGATTCTATGGGGCACAGTAATAACAATATGGGGGAAATAGGGGCACAACAATATTAATAAGGGGTATAACTACAATAGTAATGGGGTAATCACTAGTATTATAGGGATCCAACATGCCCCTCTCCTTCAAAAAAGTGTTGTCCTCAATGCTTGAGTAGTTCTGGATACTTCTGTATAAAATTCTCATCCTCCCATGTGGAATCTTCAGCAGATAAGTTCTTCCACTTGATAAGATACTCTGAAATTGATCGATTTCATAGCTGTCGAGTTCTTGTTTCTGTGACTGCTTCTAGTTCCAATATAATTTTTCCTTCCTTGTCAATTTCTGGCAATATTGTTTGAACTAGGAGCTTGTTGCCTATAACCTTCTTTAAACATGAAACATGGAAAACTGGGTGCAATCGAGAAGCTGTAGGAAGCTCCAATTTGTATGCCATAGTACCAATCTTTTTCAACACCTTGTACAGACCATAATACTTTGGTGATAATTTATTATCCTTCATAGCTTGCTTGAGGGACATTTGCTTATATGGTTGTAGCCGTAGGAATACCTAATCACCTACATCAAAACTTCTTTCACTGCGATGTTGATCTGCCTGTTGTTTCATTCTATTCTGTGCCAACACGAGGTTATCCGTTAAGAGTTGGAAGACTTGTTGTTGATGTTCGATGTGATGTTCCACTCCCTGAACCTTAGAATTTTCTCTTAAATATGATGTGATGGATGATGGTTGATACCCATAAAGTGCCATAAATGGGGTCATTTTTGTTGTTGTATGGAAGGAAGTGTTATACCACCATTCAGCCAGAGGCAACCATTTGACCCATTGTGTCTGTTTATCAAATACAAAGAAACGAAGATATCCTTCCAAACATTTGTTTACTATCTCATTTTGCTCATCATATTGAGGATGATAAGATGAGCTCTGAGCTAACTGAGTACCAAGACAAGAAAATAATTTTGTCCAAAAATTTCTAGTGAAAATGGGATCTCTGTCACTTAAAATAATCTTTGGGTTTCCATGTAGCTTTTGAATTGTTTCCATAAATGCAATAGAAACTGTACTGGCCTTAAATGGATGTGATAATGCACAAAAGTGTGCATACTTGGTAAGTCTGTCAACTACCACCATGATGACACTCTTTCCCTCAGACTTGGGTAAACCTGTGATAAAATCCATTGAAACCTCCTCCCAACGTTGGCTTGGAATGGATAAAGGTTGTAATAGACCCGGTGTCTTAATTGTTTCAACTTTATTTTGTTGGCAAACCAAACATTCTGCCACAAACTTTTGAATATCTGATTTAAGGCCATCCCAAAAAAATTCCTTCTTAACCCTGTGGTAAGTTTTTAAAAGTCTTGAGTGCCCTCCTAAGGGAGAAGTGTGCAATTCCATAAGAATCTTTTGTTTTAGCTAAGAATTCTTACAGAGGTATAAGCGATCTTTGTACCATAACGAATCATTTTGCCAGCTGAATGTATCAGACGTACTAGAATCTTGTTGTAACTTTCGAATAAGTTCCCACACTTCTTCGTCATTCTTCCATTCCTCCCTTGCTTCATTTATCCAATCTGGTTGGATAATAGAAATGGCGCACAACAATGCTTCTACATCCTCATCCTTTCTTGAGAGTGCATCTGCCACCACATTTTGCTTCCCTTTTTTGTAGATGATTTCAAAGTCATAACCCAACATCTTTGTGACCCACTTTTGTTGCTCTTTAGAGGATAATCTTTGTTCTAAAAAGTATTTAAGGCTATCATGATCTATTTTTACCTTGAAGTGTCTTCCCTTAGGTAGGGTCGCCATTTCTTAAGTGCATGGAGTATTGCCAACATTTCCTTCTCATAAATAGCTTTGCTTAAAAACTTTCCCTTGATTGGACGACTTTCAAAAGCAATGGGTCTTTCATCTTGCATTAGAACAGCACCAATTCCATTTCCTGAAGCATCACATTCCACAATAAAGGTTTTTGTGAAGTCCGGTGTAGCTAACACCGGTGCTTGGCACATTGCCTCTTAAGATGTTCAAAGGCCTTTGTTGCTTCCGGAGTCCATGAAAATGCATCTTTCTTCAATAGTGTTGTTAGAGGTGCTACTATTCTCCCATAATTTTTAACAAACTTGCGATAATACCCTGTCAACCCGAGAAATCCTCGCAGATGCTTTATGGATGTGGGAATTTTCCATTCCTTAATGGCTTTAATTCTGCTAGGGTCTACCTTAACTCCTTCATGAGATACAATAGGACCTAGGTATTCCACCTCCTGGACTCCAAAGAAACATTTGGATCCTTTTGCATATAATTATTTCTCCTCCAATAGTTGTAGCACCCTGTCAACATGTTCAACATGATCCTTCCAAGACTTGCTGTAGATTAGTATATCATCAAAAAATATTAACACAAATTTTCTAAGGAATGGTTTGAAAATTGAATTCATCACACCTTGAAATGTTGAAGGTGCATTGGTAAGGCCAAAAGGCATGACCAAAAATTCATAATGACCCTCATGAGTTCTAAATGCTATTTTTGGAATGTCTTTAGTCTTCATTCTGATTTGATGATATCCTGAACGAAGATACAACTTGGTGAAGTAAATTGATCCATGCAATTCATCCAGTAATTCATCAATGATAGGAATGGGGAACTTATCTTTAATAGTGAGCTTGTTGAGATCCCTATAGTCTGGACACATGAGCCATGATCCATCCTTCTTGTGCACCAATACTACTGGAGCAGAGAAAGAACTTTGACTCAGTTGAATTATACCAGCCTCTAGCATTTCTGCAACCATACGTTCAATTTCACTCTTTTGGACATAGGGATATCTGTATGGCCTGATGTTTGGAGGAACACTTCCTGGAATCAAATGAATAACATGATCATGATCACGCATAGGTGGGAGACCTTTGGGAGTCTCAAATACCTTGGAATGATTGTCTAGGACTTTTTGGAGATCTGGAGAAATAGATGATTCCGATGTGGAAACATCTAGCGAACATAATTGTGCAATTACACCTCTTTGTTCCTTTTTTAGAAGCTTTGTCATACCATTAGAGCTGATTATCTTTCCTGGTTTCCCTACAATACCCCTTAATTCAACTTCCTTTCCTTCCGTAGAAAATTTGATGAAAAGTTCTTGAAAATTCAAAGCTATTGTACCCAAGGATTCTAGCCATTGGACTCCTAGTAGAACATCAACACCTCCCATTGGAATGGAAAGCATTGGGCTAGTCAATACATATTCTCCCATGGATAGCTTGATATTATGGCACTTTCCAGAGCAATTTATTGTTCCTCCATTTGCAATCATCACTTGATAGTTTGGTGCTGGATATAGGAAGCAATTCAATTCTTTTGCTACCTTACAATGAATAAAATTGTGGGTGCTTCCTGAATCAATCAACACTATTACCTTTTTCTTCTTGATTTGTCCTTCTATCTTGATGGTTTGAGGAGTGGTAATTCCCACCAATGCATTACAAGATATGGTCGGATTTGTTTGTTCTTCATCTAGGCTTTGTTCCTGGAGTATATCCTCTTCTTTTGACCTTTCTTGCTCCTTTTCTTCTTCCTCTTCACAATCTATGTAGAATAATTTCTTCTTAGCACACTTATGACCTTTAGTGTATTTGTTATCACAATTGTAACAAAGCCCTTTTGCTCTTTTTTCTTCCAATTGTTGAGGTGTCAACCTTATAGGTTGTGGAATACTAGGGGCAACAACACTTCTGTCTTTATAGTTGTGAGTGGTATGCTTCCTGGTTGCCATAATTTTTCTTTCCATTTTTCTTGCTAACCTGAATGCCTTCTCTAATGAATCAGGTTCCCAAAGGTGAACATCATGTTGGACATTATCCTTTAAAGACCCTATGAACACATAAATCCTATGCTCCTCTGGAATATCTTTTACCCTTATGTTCAATTTTTGGAACTCCTCAATGTGCTCCATTATTGAACCCTTTTGTTTGATACTTATCAATTGGCTAAAAAAAGTGTTGCTTTTTGTATCCTCATAATGTGCTATCAATTCTTCCGTAAAAATTGCCCAAGTGATAAATTGTTTACCAGAGAAAAGCCATTGATACCATATAAACTGATTTGGTTCCAAATATAAAGTTGCCATACGTACCTTTTGTGCGTCTTACACATTATTGAGATCAACAAATTGCTCCATCTGTAATATCCATGTTGCGGGATCCTTGCCATCAAACTTCCTCATATCGATTTTTGGAATATGGTGGGTCTTCAATCCAACATTAGAGTCTATGGAATCATGATTAACATTTCTTTTGTTCACATCATGAGTTTCCTTTACAACCTTTTCACAATTAGTAAGTATTTCTTGTAGAAAATTTGTCAAATCTGTCTTCAAATCTGCCATGTCTGTCTTCAAATCTGCCATGTCTCTCTTCAAATATATCTTTGAATCATCCATCTTAGCTTCCATGCCCTTTATCTTAGATTCCACACCATTTATCTTAGATTCCACGCCATTTATCTTAGCTTCTGTTAGCTTTTGTGAGCGTGACATTTGTTGCACTTGTTCTTGTAATTTCGAATATCATGTAGCATTTCTTCCTCTTCTTCATGAGTCATGCTAGAGCTTTCAGGTTCCTTACTAGGTGTTTGCATTTTCTTTCCTCGGGGCATCAATTATCGATAATAATGCTTTACTATGCCCCTTGAATTCCTTCAAACCAAGCTTACGCAAGAATTTAAAAAAAAACTACACGGCTTTTTTTCACTTCGTAGAAGCCTGATATTGAATCTAATGTATCTCTGTAATTTCAGATCATCTAGTTCTAAAATTTTGATCTATAGTAGCCTTCTGGTCCTCTTTCCAATGCCACCAGTCTGATCCAAATTGGATTCTCCAAGGAAGAGTTATGCAAAATCTCCCACAGTGACCTGCTTATAGACTAGTTCAGTAGAGCCAGCCTATATGACATGCCACAAATCACTGTTTCAACCTTTGGCTCTGAAACAATATATACAAGAAACTACAGTCTGTCCTCTTTCTGTACCTTCTTACAAAATTTCAATCCGATGCTTAGAAAGAAATTTATGACGATTTTACCTAGGTCACTTGTTTGGAATGTAATTTAGGAGTCTGCAAGAAGACCAACTTCCTCAGATCATATCTCCGCAAATATAGAACGAAAAGTTATGAAATTTGGATCTGAGATCCAGCACGATGTCTTCTCAAATGATTTTTTTTTTTAGCTTTTGAAACATTGCAAAAAAAGACTTATAGCGAAAATGCCACGATGACCTATTGGGAGCAGCGAAACCTAGAATCCAAGGCTCTGATACCAAATGTTATGAAACCAGCTCAAGAAAAGATAGAAAAGATAGATCAACGCCTTAGAATTCAGCCTCTTCGAGGGGGAAACCTCCTTTACATTACATAAATGAACAATTCTTCCATGATACAAATGACAAAACCTCCTTTCTATATATAGGAGTCTAAGGAGTCACAATATAACCCAGCTGACCTAACAATAATAATATAAAGCCACAGAAATAATAATAGAGGGATTCTATGGGGCACAGTAATAACAATATGGGGGAAATAGGGGCACAACAATATTAATAAGGGGTATAATTACAACAGTAATGGGGTAATCACTAGTATTATAGAGACCCAACAGACTAGAAGGTCTTAGTCACATGGAAGGGTTGTAATCAAAATGAATAGGGGTCTCATTTAGCAAAATATCAAGTTGGATCAGGGGTTGGACACTTGGAGGGGTTGGTTGGATCCTGAAGTTTATGAAGCTCCTAATGAATGTAAAATTTGTCTTGTCTTGTTGGTTCCACTTCCTTAAAAATACATGGCGATTGAATCATATTATAGGATCTCTTTGTCACATGTTTACCCTTGTGGACTGGTTAGCATGGGTAAATGTGGGATGAGGGTGTTACAGAGTGGTATTAGAGCATGGTTCACCCCTTAGAATGGATGGGCATAATATGGTTGGCATGCATGCATGTAGGTTGTATATGTGTTTGTTGTGTATGCATGATGATGGTCATTGTTGCAATTGTGTTTTCATATAGAAGTGGAAGGTGTTATTGGGATGTGTTTTCAAGTATGCATGTCAGTCGAATATGCATTTGTTGTGTATGACTATTTTATATGTGGATGTATGCATGCATTATCATGGTTATGGTATAGTTATGCATGGTAACTAGATAATGGTTGAAATGATGTCTATATACTGAAATGATTATGCTTGTACATGTAATGAGCTAATTTGGTTGATCTTGTAGATGAGATATCCTCCCCTGAAATATACTGAGTATGTTGATTAGGTTTGTGTTTTGGTTTAGCTAACATGGTATACATGCAGGAAGAAGATCAAAGATGACTATAAAAATGGTAGACTAGAGTTCACAAGTTTCTCCCTATAGATTAGATGAGAAACATGGTGATGGGCACTCTCCTAACATACCATACACATTGAGAAGTTTGAAGGTAGAAATAAGAAGTTGCAAAGTAGATAATGACAGAATAATTTGGGCACAAGAGAAACAAGCAGAGTTCAATGCAGTTATCCTTCAGAGTTTGTCAGATTTTCATAGATAGGGACCTCTTAGGATCAGTCATGAGCAGGAGGACAAGACTAATAGGTCATATGGTGGTAGGTCTCATGGTGGGCACAAGCTATATATAGATGACATGATCAAAGATGGCAAGCTATTGGAAACATAGGATAGGAGAGGCGATGGACACAAGTTCTATTCTAGTTCTGGTTTTGACAGGTACCATGGTCATCATCATTATCATCCTTACAGGAAGAGTGGTAGGGGATGTTTTCTAGATGAGTTCAAGAAATATAAGCCACCTACTTTTGATGGATATTTGAAGAAACCAAAAGATGCAGAGGCATGGTTACTTGGGATGAAGAAGTTCTTTGAGTTGCATGATTACATAGAGAACATGAAGGCTAGAATAGTTATCTTTAGCCTCAAAGGGAAAGTAGACATCTAGTGTGAAGATGTGAAGTGGGTTAGAGACATCAGGACAACAGATTTGAGTTGGCATGAATTCAAGTGAATTTTCAAGAAGAAATATTTGTCACAAATGAACTATGAGAAGTATATGACCAAGTTCCTGGAGTTGTTGAGGTTGTTAGCCTCCTGTTGCAACAGGTGATCACCTTTCATGATTGACAGTTTTACGTGCCAAATATGTCATACTTTGCATGCTGCAATGCTCCATATTTCCAAAAAGAGGTCAAAAAGAGACCATGAAAGTGTGCGAGTCTAAATGCCACTGCTGTATTCCAAATTTTGATGAGTTAACCATTTTTGAAGAATTTTCTATTAAGGGAACTCCAAACAGCCTAATCTTGGTTTCCCTAGGTTTCAATTTCTTGTTTTAGAATATAGAGAATGAATATCTGTCCAAACAGTTTAATCTTGGCAGATTTGTAGTTAGGTAGAGAATCAAAAGAACCCAACTGCTTAATCTGGGTCCTTGGCAGAAATAAGTGTAGATTTAGATAAGAAGGCAGTCAAAAGAAAAATTGTAAAGCAGGGTCTACAAGTCTAAGTGCACCCAAACCAAAAAGAAGAAAAAATGTTAGGTAAGTAGGCTGGGTAAGTAGTTTTGAGGTTGCAGAATGTTGATCTGTGATAAATTTTGTGTTTCAAAGTGATATTGTACTTCAGATCATAGGTACAAGGCAGTTTTCATTTGGAGGAGCTCAAGCAAGGCATGACTAACTCCCCTTTCTTCTCATTCCCCAAATCACTCACTAATTTCCCTGAAGAGGTCAAGATCTCCTTGATACCTCTTAGTTTCATCATTTTCCATATCATTTGCCTTGGTAAAGATCTTCTTTACTCAAGGAGTGTTCATACTTCCTCTATAAATCATTTTCCCCAAAATAGCCTAAGATTCACACACTTAGCGTTTTCTTATCACTTATCATATTAACTACTAATTTTACTATGTAGCTCCCTATCTGTCTCCCCTTCCCCTACTAAAACTATGTTAATAACTTCCCTATGTATATATCCCCTTCCCCTTGGCACTATAGCCATATGTTTCAAGTCCGGGAAATAGTAATCCATCTGTGGCTACTACTAACCATCCGCATCCTAAATGGAGTTAGTCTAACATCTAGTCAGACTAATAACCATTCCCCCTTAACCCTAACCCTACAAATACCCATGTTCCACCCTTGTCCTAAATTTTTGCCTATAAATATCTACCCTGCTCACTCATAACCCCATAAACCCACTTTCCTAATGATTAAATCCCCCCCGCCATATAATAAATTAATCATATGTGCAACAGGCCCCATCCATTATCCCTCCTCTGCCTCATCTGTTCCGCAAGCCGTCCGATCGCTCGCGCCACAGATCTACGGTGTGCAGGTCTTGTTATCTCCGAAGTCATCGATGGTTAGCGCCCGGGAGACGGGCGGTTTTCCCATCGTACTCCCGCCACGTGTCACCCTATCGACTATGGCAGAGCCCCCTTTGCCGAAACCACTTCTGCTCAAAGGCGGTGCGCCTGAAACCGGATACTGCTTTCCCCCCTCCTGCGTCAGCGCCATGTCATGCTGACGTCACTGCCATGTCACCTCCTCCACCGTACTGCCACGTCACCTCCGTACTGCTGATGTCACCCTGCCATGTCACCGCCGTACTGGGACCCACTACTGACATCATGATGATGTCACCGTCAAAAAGTGCGAAAGGCGCAAATCGCAGCTTAGGAAGCCCGGAATCAGAATCTGAGGCAGTCTTTCATGTGCGATTAGCTTAGCGCATGGCTACGGGAAATAGGCCAAAGTGGAAAGCCCCATCGTGACTCGGCCTCCAGCATGCCCGAAAGGCGCAAAATGACCAGAATTTCTTCGCGAAGCATTCATAAAGGGGCAAACATAGTTTTTAAAGCAACAGAGGGTCGAACAACTGCGAGGAAAGGTCGATGGGACAGTCTAAACCACTCAAAAGACATTAAAGAGGCTAGGTTCAGCATCAAAGAGTATCAGTTCAGCAACATCAAAGCAGGTGAAAATTAAAAACCTCCATCAAAGTAAGCAAAATAGTTAAGGCCATTTAAAAACTTATCTGGTCGGGATTAGTGCACATTAATGCAACCGAACAGTAGCAATACCAAGTTAGAGGTGGAGATAAAAGACAAATCACAGTTATTACAGAAAGATTGCACCGAGCCATCCAGGATAGACATTAACTTAGTTTGATACAGCTACCCTCAGCGCAGCTCAAAGATATTTTCTGGAATTTATTTCTGGATAAGATTAGGTTAAAGTAATCATTTTCTTTCAGACCTGTTTAGGTCGGCTGTAATAGATTAATTTTGGATAATTTCCCTATTTATACCGACCCTCTGTATTGTTTAAAGGGTTGGTTGGTTGATAATCTTCATGAGAGACTCGCACTGTATATCTAATATGTTTCTCTTAATCAAAGATTGTTGAAAGCTTGGAGAATGGACTGTTTGATGTGTTGTTAATGGTTTCTAAAGGATGAATTTGGAATTCTTGTGCTGCAATATGAATCAATAAGTGTTCCTCACCTCTGTTATTTCAATTTCATATATGCTCAAGTTACAGAATGAAGGATTGGTTTAGAATTTGCTTAGCTGCACTCTATGCTCAGTTTCTGTGGCTTCTTAATGTTTTTCCTCTTGATTTAGGCATAAATATGAATTCTTTTATGGCTCATGTTTGATCTATTTCACATATGAATGACTGTTATCTAGGAATTCTTAGTTGCTCCTAGATAGGGCTCATTTATCTTCCCCTTGCTAACCTGAATGAGAGATTCTTAATTGCCTCTCATTCCTTAGCCTTTCAATCCATCTCTTTACCTTGAATGATTGTTTCATATGCAGCTGTCTTGCTCCATTTTCCTCTCTTGTGACCAAGAAAACGCACCAACAGTCTTACTCCATGACTCCATGCCCAATGGTTTGAAACTTACCACACTATGTTTTGCCTCTCTACTTGAAAGCATCAATCTTCCCACCAAAATCAAAACAAAACCCCTTGAACTCAATAACTAGCCTAAAATCATCTTCAACAAAGCTAAATCAGAAAGAGAGAGCCCTCTCTGATTGCAGGTGGGATAGAACCTATAGTCCAAAGATTGGTTTGTGGTTACCTCGGCCGTATCCTTTCACGAGCTTAAGGACAACCTGAGTGATGAAAGAGGTATGTACCGTATATTAAGGATGATAAAGCCAATGTTTAGATATTTACCAGTGGATTACCATTAATATTTAGATATTGGATTAAGTATGATGAGCCTCAATCACTTGAAGAAATGATTGGGAAGTTGAAGTATTTTTGTGAGAAATCAAAGGATAATACATAACATCAATAAGTGTTGGCTTAGGGGGTCCTGACCCAAATTCAACATTAAGTTAGCCAAAAAAATCCCTATAATACTAGCCCTTTCGGCATCAATCCACGAAGCGCAGACTAAAGTCTCACCCGAATCAGTATGGGGGGATGCTGGAACCAAGTTTCCGCACCAAGAGATTAGTGTAATTTCGTTTTATGCCCTAACTCTGCCTTCATGCAGATCAATAATCATTTTAGGGCTTATTGATATAGTTCTCTTAATCACCCTTAGACCTTTGCGAAGGTCTACGACTGTCTTCTGCGGACCTTAAATAGGTGAATATACCACTTTTGTGCCTCCATAATCACTCCTAAGTCTATATTTACCTAGATCAAGTTAAGTGTCTGATATTTTTAGCATGCATTAAGATATTCTTAGTGTAAACATATATTATTGCTTGCATTCGTATAACAATGTAAAACATACAGATTTGTGCATCAATACAACATTACGTCATAAACCCATTATTCATCATAACATAAACACATTAATTCATAATAGAAGTAAATATTAAGGAATTTAGACTTCTGTGATCCATAACATTGTTTAGATAATCTTCGGCAAAATCACATAACCAATCTTTTGTCGACGCGTTTCGAACCAACCAGTGTGGTTCATCGTCAGGACAAGTTGAAGAACCAATCCGGTTTAGCTGATTAAATAGAGTGTGCAGAGACTCCAACGGCTATATTCCAACGGCTAATTTGACCTAATGATCCTGGTCAAACCATTAATTCAATTATTAATATTTCTATAAATAACTAAAACAGGTAAATTTGTTAATTATATTTAAGATCATTTAATAATATGAGTATTGAATATAATATCCATGTATATTATTTAAATATAATGGTCATATGTTTATTAAATAATCTATAATTATTCTTATTCTAATATTATTTAAGTATAAATAATTGTCACTCTTAGAATTTTGTTATCTTAGGTAAAAATAAACCATTTTATTATTTATTAATTAAAATATAATGGTCAATCGAGAATAATATGTTTATTAATATATAGCTGTAATTCAAACCTATATAATAGTTGAACCATATAAATAGTTGTAATTCAAACCTCTAAATAGCTAAAACCGGTAAATTTGTTAATTATATCTTAAGATTAAAATCATTGGGTAATATAATATCCATGCTTATTATTTAAGTATAATAATCTATAATTGTTATTATTCTAATAATATTTAAATATAAATAAATGTTACCATTTTATTACTTATTATTTAAGTATAATGGCCATTCGAAAATAATAATATATGTTTAATAAATCCATATTTATTTAAAAATTCAAAATTCCAATATTAATAAAACCAAACAAATAGAATTCTTAATAAATATTATTATTATTAGAATAAAGTAATGTTCATGTTTATTAATACTAGAATAACCAATATTATTGTTATATCATATATATATCTATTTATACTCCTATCTAATTATCTTTTAAGCCTAATGGTCATTTGGTAAACCAGGTCTCCTTTAATATTTAAATTACTGATTTATATTTATTAATACTCAATATATACTCAATAATCTGTTATTCCATTATTAAAGTTAATTATGTCATTAGGTAAATATAATATTACTATAAGGTACAAAAGGGGTTTTTTAGACATTAGTAAAGGAAGCATATTTAATCCAAATAAAGGAACCTAAAAATCTAATCCAATAATAATATATCCCATAGTATCATAAGCGGGACAAGGTTAATACCCTGAAACTCACTAGGACTAATCCGCCAAAAACGAAACATAAGGAGGAGGAAGACGGAAACCCTAAGACTAAACACAAGGGGAATGAGGAGGCTAGGAAGACAAGGCTGGGACCCAACAGCTGCTAATCTTCCAGCCATCATCCCTATTAAGATTATTCGGCCTTTTTTCAATCTCCAGGGCCTCTCTAAATTTGCGATGGTGAAACTGCGTAACTTTGGCAATGACTTGAGCCTCCTCTATACATATATGATGCATAGTCTTCCCCGCATGTTCAGCCAGGGCGGAGGACTTGGTCCTACCATGTCTCAAGTCAGCCGAATGCTCACTAATCCGTTGATTGATAGAGCGACCAGTCTCACCAATATAAGGGGTCCCACAGGAACAGGGAATGACATAGACGCCCTTCATGTCCTTAGGGTCAATCGGGTCTTTCACAGACCTGAGGGAGCCACGGATAGTGTTGAGAGGTCTAAAACTAGCGGGTACATCGTACTTCCTCAGAATTCTCGCAATCCTGTCCGTGGTCCCTTGGATGTAAGGAAGGTTTACACCCATGATATGATCTTTAGGAACCTTTCGGATTGAAGGCTCCTTCTTGGCCCTGAGGAAGGCTCTACGACCGAGGTGCCTACTGTAACCATTCTTCTCAAAGACATCTAGGAGATGAGCCTTCTCTGTTTCCAGGCTCTCCTCATCCGAAATTCTTACAGCACGGGTGGCGAGCGTGCTAAGAACCCCTAACTTCTGAGCGGGGAAATGATGCGAAGAAGCATGCAAGTATTGCTCCGTATGCGTCTTCTTTCTAAACACCCGATGAGAAAAGGAACCATCCACCTTCTTAGAGATGAGAACATCCAAGAACGGAAGACAACCATTATCTTCTTTTTCCATCGTGAATTTAATGGCGGCGGATTGGTTATTGAGGTGACTAAAGAAACGATCCAGCTCGACTGGACCATGGGACCAGACAACACCAGTGTCATCAACGAATCTTTTCCAAAGCTTTGGTAAGAGACGAGAGGAGGCTAAAGCCTTAGACTCAAAATCCTCCATGAAGAGATTGGCGACGACAGGGGACAAGGGGGAGCCCATGGCAAGTCCGCAAGCCTCCTCATTCCCCTTGTGTTTAGTCTTAGGGTTTCCGTCTTCCTCCTCCTTATGTTTCATTTTTGGCGGATTAGTCCTAGTGAGTTTCAGGGTATTAACCTTGTCCCGCTTATGATACTATGGGATATATTATTATTGGATTAGATTTTTAGGTTCCTTTATTTGGATTAAATATGCTTCCTTTACTAATGTCTAAAAAACCCCTTTTGTACCTTATAGTAATATTATATTTCCTAATGACATAATTAACTTTAATAATGGAATAATAGATTATTGAGTATATATTGAGTATTAATAAATATAAATCAGTAATTTAAATATTAAAGGAGACCTGGTTTACCAAATGACCATTAGGCTTAAAAGATAATTAGATAGGAGTATAAATAGATATATATATGATATAACAATAATATTGGTTATTCTAGTATTAATAAACATGAACATTACTTTATTCTAATAATAATAATATTTATTAAGAATTCTATTTGTTTGGTTTTATTAATATTGGAATTTTGAATTTTTAAATAAATATGGATTTATTAAACATATATTATTATTTTCGAATGGTCATTATACTTAAATAATAAGTAATAAAATGGTAACATTTATTTATATTTAAATATTATTAGAATAATAACAATTATAGATTATTATACTTAAATAATAAGCATGGGTATTATATTACCCAATGATTTTAATCTTAAGATATAATTAACAAATTTACCAGTTTTAGCTATTTAGAGGTTTGAATTACAACTATTTATATGGTTCAACTATTATATAGGTTTGAATTACAGCTATATATTAATAAACATATTATTCTCGATTGACCATTATATTTTAATTAATAAATAATAAAATGGTTTATTTTTACCTAAGATAACAAAATTCTAAGAGTGACAATTATTTATACTTAAATAATATTAGAATAAGAATAATTATAGATTATTTAATAAACATATGACCATTATATTTAAATAATATACATGGATATTATATTCAATACTCATATTATTAAATGATCTTAAATATAATTAACAAATTTACCTGTTTTAGCTATTTATAGAAATATTAATAATTGAATTAATGGTTTGACCAGGATCATTAGGTCAAATTAGCCGTTGGAATATAGCCGTTGGAGTCTCTGCACACTCTATTTAATCAGCTAAACCGGATTGGTTCTTCAACTTGTCCTGACGATGAACCACACTGGTTGGTTCGAAACGCGTCGACAAAAGATTGGTTATGTGATTTTGCCGAAGATTATCTAAACAGAAGTAAATATGTCAAACACAGATATTTCCAGAATAGTCTCTTTATTGATACTTCAAATTTTCTTATAGACTCAAACTACCCTGTGGACTCAGTTGCAAGGGTCCGCGCGCTCAACTACGGACTCTACTCTAGGCCTCTGTGCATACAGCTGCAGAGCCTCTCTTCTACTTTAAGACTCTTCACTCATCACTTTCTAATGACCCATTACATCAACTATGAATTTCACTTCACTTCACTGCCTTAGACTCTCTAAGACTCTCCTTTTTATACAATCCCATGGTCCAGTAGGTCTATACAAGCCGATACAAATTACATAAAAGAAGGTAAGATCCCTTTATGACACTTTACATCTATGCGCTCTGTGACCACAACTTGGAGAGACTTTATACTTTACATAGAAAAACTTGGGCTTACAGCCCCAAAACTTGGGCTATTTCCCAATTGACCTTAGGGGACCCTATCCCAACAGGCCCCCAACACAAATATCATGACTCGCCCCTGAGTCACTTTGTTGGCATGGAGATCTTACTACGAATACCTCTAAACTTTACTTGTGCTACTACAACTTGAGCTGTGCACTGCATAGCTACCTGCTTGACCTGCTCCACCAGCTGCTCGGTTGTTGGTGCTGTACTATCTTCCTGGATCTTCTATTGTGTTTTCTACAACCTACCCAACATCTCCCTAATGGTGGCCGAGATCACATAGGCATCATCTAGCCAAGGCCCCAATCTAGCCATGAGGACTACCTCTTTCCACTACGCTAATTCCACATGTTCTTGCACTTGCTTTGCCTCCTATGGTTTTGCCAATATCTACGTGACAACGACGGTGCACACTGTCACCTTGGCGTCATCATAGTGTTGCTACAGTTCCCAAGCCTCTATGTTCAACCTATGTAGGTTAGGGTCTTCCTGCAAACTCTTGGTTAACTCCATAGACTGCTTGAAGAGCCCAGTGCATTCTGCCATCGCGACATCTACTTCAACGATTCCATCCCTCACAAGAACTTCAAGATGCTCTTTGAACTTTGGTGGAGTTGAAGGCTGTGTCTTCAACTCAAGCTCTGTAATTTTTAGGTTGAGCTCAAACTAAACCTTGGCCATCTTGGTCTTCGCATCCCACACACCTGCAGTCAACTTCTGAATCTTGGCTTCCACCAACGCTTCTTTTGGGATATGCAGTTCTAGAGCGGTTCTAAATGCTTCGACTACTACTACTGCAGTCTGCTCATTCTTCTTCTGAACCTTCTTCCAGGCTTCTAGCATGACTGTCTTCTCAACGAATATCTATTCATTGTTTATTTTTTCTCACTGATCATGCTCAGCAGGTGCTACTATCGAGCCTTAAGCTCTTCAATCACACCTATTTGTAGCGTGTGCAGGAATTCACTAGGGAGCATGAAAAAGTTGAGGCCAACATTCCTCAACACACTAACAATAGCCTTGTTAGCTTCTTCCTCCATGCTTAGACCTCTAACCGACAGTGCGACTGCCCGAAGATCCAAGGATCGAACCAATTTTGCGGCTTGAGTGGTCCTTGACACCAAACTAGTTGATGTCACATTACTCTGTCCTGCACCTGTCTGCAGTCTGGTTGTTTGGATATGTAGCTCTTGCAGACCCTCTCAATGACACTTAATGCCTACTTCTGCTGCTTCTCAAAATGCTATAGTAGTTCCGCTATCGTGTCCCTTACCTTGTCCCCAATGTCATCCAAGTCACCCTATGTCAAGGTGATCGGTTCTAGTGATGACTTAGTGGCCTTGGTATTTTTGCATGGCCCTTCCTTCTCCTGCTCCCTATTCTGCTTTCCCAAAAAGGGAGTTCTTTCCAGATCTCCATCACCATACTCTCATTTCTCCTCTTCCTTTGTCTGTGGTGAAGGAGATTTCTAACTTCTATCAGAGTCAGGCTCTTCCTCCTGTTCCCTCATGGCATGTTCACTTCTACTTGGACCTTGTCCTTAGTCTTCTTCTTCCACTTTTCAACCAATTGCTAAACCTTCAACCTGGCCACTTTCTTTTTTTTCTTTTTCGCGGACTTACTAGACCCAGTAGACAAATCAGACGTTGTGCGCCAATTATATGGCCAAAGCTTGAGGACCGCTGCAATGGCATCATCCATCACGAGGTATGGTAAATCATACCACTTATTTCTGGGTCTTTTTGCGCTCGGATGGAGATAGAGTGGAAGTTTTCTTTCAAACCTATGTACCAAGACAATTGCTCGAAAACGGTTGGTGACAAACATGGCTTTTGGTTGATGGCCATATTAATTCTCATCTCCATCAATACCCAAAACACCTTCCTTTCCCAGACCCACTCAACGTCCTTTGTGGCCCATAGCAAAGAAAAATTCGTTGCTTCTGGAAAATCTGGCATGATCAGAGGAAATTGGTTGTCCTTTAGCAACTCCCCCGTGACTAGCACAATCGAAAGTAAGAACGATGGGTAGTGAAATATCTTGCCGTGGTCCTGTGATTCTCTGCAGTTTGCAAGGAACTTGTTGCATAGGTAGCACACCTAGTTGAACTGTACGCCCTCCATGAATTGGCCCACTAGTGAAACCACTGGTGCCAACACCTCGTCTATGCAACACTTCCCCATTACCTTGTCATCCAAGATCTAGGTGGCCACCTTCACTGCACGGTCCGTAATGCTCAAAATTGAATATCCGTGTGGATTCTTGACAAGATTAAACTTGTCCTTCATCCTTTCGGCGAGGTCGTGCTCGCCTGTCTTTCTGCCAAGTGCCTTGGCCGGATTTAGCCTTGAATGTGGTAGTAAGGTGATCCTATGGATCAACATATTAGTTATAGGGATCAACTCTCACAACCATAGGAACCTATCATGCACCAGGCACAACAACTATTTTATAACAATTAAATTTATGGGAGCGCGGTGGTAATGCGACACCCATAGAAGATTCAACAATCCTACCTTTTCCACCCCATGAAACCACTTCACCATCTCTAGTATGGTGACACCAAGCTCCTTGTAGAATACTCACTTCATAAAGGTATTGGTAGCCTGGTGCGAGAACCACTCAGTGCCCCCCAAGTCTCAATCTTCAAGCTTCAGATGTGGGATGCGCACCAAGCGTGAACCTTCAAACGTGATATGTTCGGGAAGCAAGGGTGTATGAAGGAGAAACTTTCCCTCATCTGGGTCCTTTGGGATCTTCACCTTGCCTTGATGTAGAGGGATGTATTTTGCAAGCTTTGAAATAGGGTCTACCCCCTCAATATCAATGTCCTCTACACCCTCAATGGCCTCTAGATCTACCACTTTGCCTTTCTCTTATGCGATTGGATTTTATTTTATCTGATGTTTCCTTGGTGACTCACGCACCTGCAACATCTTCTTCTATTTATCTTTCTTTAGCTTGGGGACCTCGCTTTCTATCGTAGGCTTCGGCCTAGGCAACCTCAGTGACTTCGACACTACTGCAGGAACCTCCATACTTACGACCTCAGGGGCAGCTCCCTCAGAGGCAATAGACCCTCCAGTACTTTCATTTTCCATGGGTGTTGACATGAAGCTAATAATGAGCTACTGGGTTTCCTCATGTAACTTGTTAAACATAGAACTAGCCACCATGTCCTCAAAGAATGCACGGTTCATACACACCATACAACAACACACATAAATGCTCAGAATGAAAAGTGTCTCTCATTGGACAACCATCTGTAATTTATAGGCAAATTCAAATTCAAATTCGAATGTTCTCCCCAAAATCCGCTCATAAATGTTATATTGGCGACAGATTTTCAAAGATCTCGCTCTTAAATTCAGCCTTAAATGTCACCACCTAGCCCCCTGCTCCTCTTAACCATTTTCTCACTGTCAAATAATGAAAAATGATGGTAATGGTCATTTTCTAGCTACACTGCAGAGTCTCTCGTCCTATAGCATAGCTTTCTTCATGCTTCTGTTGATGTTGTGACACTCTTCCATTCCACACAATCCCCCATTGACGCAGTTCTACAACCTGGGGAGTGTAGTTTATAGTCATGAGCTTCCTTGTAGCTGCCTGGAGCACTAAGATTGTGCTACCATCATATAGTCATCTCGTTGGATCCCTGGTGTATGACTTCAATCAACTGTCATTTAACTTGCTGAGAAGTGGATCTCCATTCAATTTCAAAAGCTGAACTACTCCACCATCGGTAATCTCCTTGATCACATATGGCCCTAGCCAATGCATTTGAAATTTTCCTGTAAATTTATCAAACTTGATGTCATATAATGGAACTAAATCATTTACCTTAAAGGTGCACAATTTTATGTGTCGATCGTGCCATGCCTTTTTGTGCTCCTTCTGAACTTGTTGATGGAATCCAGCCAAGAATCTATCTTCCTCCAGATCTGTCAACTATGCGAGCCTTTCTTCTAAGGCTCTATGGTCCACCATTCTTACGAATGCCACTTTATATAGACTAGGCATGATGTACTCCATCGACATCACAACTTCTACGCCATAGACCAGTCAAAAAGGTATCTGTCCAGTCAGCTTCTTACAAGTGGCTTTATAAGTCCATAAAACTGCTCATATGTGCATGTCCCAATCATTCCTTTGTGCATTGAAATCCTTTGTTAGCACATTATCCATCGTCCCATTAGCCCAAGGGTGATACCGCGTGCTTTTCTGATGATAAAGTTGGAACTCTTCTATCAACGCGCTGATCATTTCATTAAGGAAGTGTGTACCACGATCGCTCAACAAAATCTTCGGGCAACGAAACCTAGTCAACACATCTTCAAATATGGAATTCACTGTTGTTTCCCCTATATAATCCTTTACAGGCTGTGCCTCTAGCCATTAGGTCAAATACTCAGTCGCGGTGATGATATACTGCGCACTTGTCTTCTTTCCTGAAGGCTGAATCGGTCGTACAAAATCAATTGCCCATTTTTCAAAGGGCTGCAATGACACTTGCGGGTTCATTGGTAGCTCATCCCTCCTCGATGGTCTGCCCATCCTCTGAAATGCATCGCATGCCCTACAATAAGCTTTGGAATCCTTATGCACTATCGGCCACCACAACCCAATGCATAAAATCTTCTGCGCTCTTACTTTTCCTGCATAATTTCCTCCCGCAACCCCTCCATGAGCTTCGGCTAGGATGCTGCTTCGTTCAAACTCAAGAATGTAACATCGCAATATCTCATCCACTCCCATCTTATACAAGTGACCTATAATAAGGGAAAATTTTGCTTCACGCACCACCAATTCCTTCTTTTGTTGGCTAGTGTACCCTTCTAGAGCCATTCCTGTAGTCAGAAAGTGTATGATGTCTGAAAAATGATTGTCTATTGCACGCACCATAAAGAGTTGCATGTCAAGGAGTTCTTCATCTAAATTGGTAGGCTCCTCCCCTATTTCAATGCAAGATAGATGATCAGGTCCTACATTCCATCCAATGGCTTCACAATGACTTTGAAATCATATTCCTGAAACAACAACAAACATCTGCATATTTTATGCCCCAACACAGGCTTGTTGACTAGGTACTTTAATGCAAAATGGTCTGTATACATCTTAAAGTATCTGCCTCGCAAGTAGTGTTAGAACTTCTCGAGTGTGTACACCATAGCCAAACCTTCACGTTCTATCATCGAATAATTTTTCTTAGCCTTAGATAACTTCCTTGAAAATGTGATAGGGTGATCCAACTCTCCCCCACTGGCCTGTGTTAGTATGACCCCTAGCACAATACATGACGATCCACATGCACATGAAATTCCTTCTTCCAATCCAAGAAGACTAGAATCGTTGCGATGACCATCTTCTCCTTTAACACATCCAGGCTCCACTAACATTCTTCATTCCAATAGAATGTAACAACCTTCTACAACATTTTTTCCATTGGCATGGTAATCTAGGCATAATTCTTGATGAACTTTATGTAATAACCAGTATCCCTAGCGTTGCATGCAACTATTTAACACTTCTTGGCACCTCCAAATTAATTATAACCATGATCTTAGCTAGATCCACCATTAATCCTTGTTTGCATACTACATGACCCTACAAGATTCCAAAAGGGATGCAAAATAAACACTTCTTCAATTTTAGAGCGATCTGATACCTCTAGCATGTATCCAACATCAAGCACAAACTAGATATATGGAATTATACTAGCCCAAACACCATCGAATCATCAAAGTATACCTCCAAAAACTTGTGAATGAACTCTTTGAACGTCGCAATGACTACGCACAAAAATATTTCCGGTGCATTCTTTAGTCCAAAAGACTTTACTGTATACTGGAACCATCCCCACTCAGTCATGAAAGTCGTCTTACTCATATCTTCTGGTGTGATCTTAATTTGATGGTACCCCGAGAACCCATCAGTGAATGAATATACTTCCTTTCCTGCTACATTATCGAACACTTCATCAGTGAACGGAGTTGGAAAAGGATCATGCATGCAAGCGTCATTCAACTTCCTGAGATCTACGCATATCCTGATTTTATCCTTCTGATTATTTTCCTAAATGACCATTAGACTTATCCATTCAGACTCCTCCACTGGTTCAATGATACCTGCTACCAATATTTTGTCCAACTCTAAGCAGACCCTTTCTTTGTACTTAGGATTGAGTTGATATGGCCTTTGTTTCACAGGCCTTGCATGTAGTTTCAACGTTATCCTCATCACCCCTAAATCACCTATTATCCCTTTCAGGTCTGAAAATTTTGTAGAGAACAAATCCTAGTACTTGCAAAGCAACTCAATGACCTTATCCACCGTAGCATCATCCCAGTAGTCCCCTATCTTCACAAACTTCAGCTCCGCCTTTGTCCCAATGTTCACTTGTTGAGCTTTCAGCAACATGTGATATATGGATTCTCTATCTACAGTCCCTCGACTTCGTAGTGACCTTCTATCTGTGGGATATTAATGTTCCTTGGATCCTCGTCTGCTTCTTTAGCAGTCACATTGTAGCATTCCAGTGCATGGTGCAGTTGGGTGGTCCAATCTGGCTGAATCAAATCCAAGAGATCCTACAGGATTCTAAAGGTCACTACTTTGACCTCCCGTAATGCTTCACTAATGCACTCGAGTCCATCTTCAATGTTGAATGTCATCAAGAATCCCTGTCTCAAAATATCCCATTCATCCATGCCATAGTGGATCTCTATCTCCAAGTACAAATTCATTGGTATCACATCTAAAGTGTGACAAAACAAATGCACCCACTCTGGTTGCGGTTCTACTCCATAAGCATTAGTCCATTTTCCCAAGTGGTCACATGGATCACTGCTTCCATCATATTTCTCTGTCAATCGCATCTTTGGGTGACCAAACTACACCCACATCATTCTTCTATATTCATGCCATCCATCAAAATTGTATTTATGCGTAGCCCACCATCTTGCGGGCATAGCACACAGTGCCAAATCCAAGGCTTGGAAGCAATGCTTCTTTGGCACTTCCCTTTCAAATGCATCCAAAAATTTATCAACATCAGTTAAACCATCATAATAAGGAAAACTTCTTACCTCGGATGATATACAATGAAATTATTTGGTCATCATGTTACATCATAGCGTAGACACTTCGTGCAATCGATTCTGCAAGTGTTCCAATTCTTCACCTTAATGTGATGTGCAGGAGCTCTCACAGTCCCATGCAATATTTCCATTAGCCATTTGATTCACCCAATCCTAATCTCGCACTGTTATCTTATAAATCTTCTCCAAATCATCATCACTTTTGTAATCATGGATCGGTTCAGTATAGCACGTTCCTTCTACAGGGTCCAACGGTACTACTACGTGGATCGATTTTCTTTCAAATGACATCAACTGCTTCTTCAAGTTAATCACCTCATTCATGTTGATAGCCCAGTCAATCCCAAGGATTGCGGGGTAGGGATTGTTGTCATTGACAATCTCTATTACTTTGAAATCTGCCAATGCGCTCATGCCTTCAATATCGATTGTCACTCCCTGAAATCTTCCCATGGGGATAATCTTTTGTTGATTCACCATCCTCAATTGAATAGGGGACCACTACAATGCAGGTCTCCCCATTCTCTCCCATGTTTGTTTCAGAAAAACATTCGCATCTAACCTAAGATCTAGAATGACTTGGTCCATTTCATACTTTCCTATTTGTGCGGTGAGCCTCATCTCATGCCATGTTCTTGCCTTATGCTTAGCAATTTTCCTGATCATGCGTGGTCCATCAGGAGCATTACGAACACATTTATTGATCAACTCTTGTAATCCCTTTAGGCCCTGATATTGCGTAGCAGCTTCATACAGGTCTCCAAAAAGGTAGTAAGCATGGATGGGTCCATTTCTTTAGATTTCTTATCCTGAGTTCTTGAGGTAGTAGATTCAATGAAGCTTTTCTTTGCTTCCATGAACATTTCCTTTGTGCACTCCAAATCAAAGCTAACCTCCTTTTCTGGAGCTTTGTGGACCCATTCCCTTTCTTCAAGCCACTTTCTCTTATCTTCACTGATCATCATTCCACTTCGTAGCAAAATATTCACATTGGGATCCTCTTCGCGGGGTTCATCCCTCATCATCTGCAAGTTTTGTGTATGTTGTTGAGGTTGTGTCCCTTTTTCACGCATCTTAGTTATTAATATAGGGCAGTCTTCGACCACGTGGTAAAACTAAGTACAGTATCAGCATGATAGCTGCATCGAGTTCATATATTCTCACATGTAGTGTCCTGGACCTAAACAATTGTAGCAAATAACTTGCCCCCGACCTCTCGCAGGTCCTCCTCCACCTCGACCTCATCTGCACCCTTGATATCCTCCTCGTGCTCCCCTAGCGCCTTGATTTGAAGGCTGAGTCTCAGTTTGCATTAGATACATGGGTGTTCTCTCCATCATTAACTCGTAACTATGAAAATTGTGCTCCTCGTGACCTACTGATTTGTAGAAGTTGCAGAAGAGCTGTTGTGGTGTCTATACAAATTTCTACAGCAAGTGGCAATTATCTGTCGCATGTTTTCCAGCTACCTAACAAACATCACACCATAGCATGGGCCCTGTAGTTGGCCTTGCTTGAGCATCTGGCCTCAGATCCATCGGCCCTCTTCCTACAACATAATTCACGAAGACAGGGTAATGATCCTTATCATGCCCTTGACTCTTACATTTCAAACACCAAACCTCTTTGCGCACCTTTGGATGAGCCACTCTATCCTTCTTCAGAATTTGGAATTCTAGGAAAAGGTTATACAAGTCCACATGAATCTGCTGAAGTCCCAAAGCAACATCTTGAATTGGTGTCTTGTGCAATATCATCACAATTTCCAGGGCCTCCACCCGGGTCCCAATATTTTGTTGTGATAAAGAAACCCTTAGATGAGGCAAGAGTGAAGCCAAAATACATTCGTGGTGCTATCCATTTGTAAGGTTCATGTTAGCTTCAAGGATCTTGCACTTCAATCTCTGATCCAGCTCCTAGGGTGTCTCACCAGGCTTCATCATGATCTCGTTGAATCCAACAATCGATTGCGCTTCAGACTTGGGCCTACTGAATTCCTTATTCAGCGTAGTCTAAATGTATGCCAATGTAGCCATCAAGTTATCAGTGTAGTATTTAATGTACCATGTTAGTGTGCACTCCTGAAAAGTAGTAACCAATGTTGCTTTCTTCATTTGATCATCTATAATTCCTTAGGATTTCCACACCGCTTTCATAATGAACTAAAACTGGTCCAAGTCCTCATTCCCCAAGCCCTTGAAAATGAGAAATTTGAGTGAATTCGCCATATTGAATGGTCGTGGAGGTGGTGGCAGTGTGGGCGAAGGTGTATGTGGTGGAGGTGAAGATGGAGGTGGTGGGTGGATGTGGTATTTGCAGGAACCATTGCCTTATTAATTGGACAACACTCTAGGGAGAAGCCTGTGTAGCTTCTTTGTTGTCACTTAGAGGAGGCTCAATCAGTGGGTTATATTCAGGTTCTGTTCTATTTCTATCCTTGAATAAATTTCCACTTCATGTAGCTCCAAACATCAAGGTAATTGCATAACCCACTTTTCACACAAGAGCATTTTAATCCAAGTATTCAAAGATTTTAACTACTTACCTCGTGGTCCTTTGAAGAAGTGTTGCTCTGTTGTGTTGTATCTGACTGAGGTATCGACCGTGAACTTTGTCACAAACCCTCCGAGGAGATGATCAAGCCAGTGATCGATAGCACGCACGATCTTACCTTTAGAGGCTTCCAATCTTCACACTAACTCTGGGGTCCAAACTATGGGACTGTCAAGCCTCCACCTTCCCTAGTCCTCTGCCAATTTAGTGATCCACTTGTATAATTTGACCAAGGAACAAAAGAAAATTTCATGTATCTCTATATGTAGATACCTATCCAACCACTTTTTTTTCGTCAATTGCGGATTTTTTTTTTTGTGTCGTGAATTCATGGATAATTCTATCCAACCAATCTTCAATTTCCTTCTTAGTTGGATTCCAGTGATACAACATCACACATCTCTTTATGTAGATCTCGGTCCCAGCAACAGAACCATTTGTTGGCTTAGGGGGTCCTTACCCAAGTTCAACTTTAACTTATCCAAGCAAGTCCCTACACTACTGGCCCTTTCGGCATCAATCTACAGAGTGTGAACTGAAGTCTCACCCGAAGCAGTATGGGGGGGATGCTGGAACCACGTTTCCACACCCAAAGATTAGTGTAATGTTTTTTTATGCCCTAACTCTACATTCCCACAGATCTATAATACTTTTAGGGCTTATGTATATACTTCTATTAATCACCTTTAGACCTTCGGGAAGTCTATGACTGTCTTTTGCGAACCTTAAATAGGTGAATCTACCACTTACATGTCACCATAATCACTCCTAAATCTGTATTTACCTAGATCAGCTTAAGTGTCTGATATTTTTAGAATGCATTAAGATATTCTTTGCGTAAACATATATTATTACTTGTGTTCATATAACAATTTAAAATATACATATTCACACATCAATACAACATTAAATCATAAACCCATTATTCATCATAAGATAAATGCATTCATTCATAATAGAAGTAAATAGATCAAACACAGATATTTCCATAATAGTCTCTTTATTGATACTTCAGATTTGCTTATAGACCCAAACTACCCTATGCACTCAGCTACAAGGGTCCACACACTTAGCTACAGACTCTACTCTAGGCCTCTGCACACACAGTTACAGATCCTTTCTTCTACTCTAAGACTCTTCGCTCGTCACTTTCTAATGACCCATTACATCAACTATAAACTTCACTTCACTTCACTTCCTTAGACTCTCTAAGACTCTTGTTTTTATACAATCCCATGGTCCGCAGACCATGGGTAGCTCTGTATAAGCCGACACAACTTACATAAAAGAAGGGAAAATCGCTTTATGACACTTTACATCTATGCACTTTGTGACTACAAATTGCGGAGACTTTACACTTTACGAACAAAAACTTGGGCTTTCATCCCCAAAACTTAGGATTTTTCCGCAAATTGACCTTAGGGGACCCTATCCCAACAAAAAGGTTAGAAAGGGAAAGAAAATACTAAAGGTAAATAGAAGCTGAAAAGAAAAAGACCTCAGGGTGTACTTGAGAAAGAAATTGTTTCACCTTACAAGAAGTTTAATGGACCTCATTGTCATAGAATTAGGTGGTAGACCTCATATCTACAATGCATAGTAAGTGAAACAATTTGGGATGTTGGGCAGAGCATTGCACAGATCTATGCATCATTGGATAATAGGCAGGTGAATCACCAGACATTTATTATCAAGATGGAAGATAGGCTTTGTGATCAAGTTGTTTCTATTTTGATTAACCTTGGATTTAATTATATTTATGTTAATATTGTCCTGATGGATAAGTGTGGTTTGAATAAATAAGTTCTTGAATAATCGTGGTTAGTATAATTGGATACATGTACAAACAAAAGAGTTCACCATTGGGTAAGAGCTTGTGCATTTGAGTTTAATGGTATGCTTGCATCACCGCATTTGAATGTGCTTCTGTTGGGGTCATGCAGTATATTGTTGGGTATGTACTGACTATATCTTTATAGGACAAGGTGGATTTTATGAGAAGGCAATTGAATTCTTGGATGACAATGGATAACAAAGAATCTTGCAGGGAAAGAAGAAGGCAATATTAGGTAGAATGGTGACAACTATGCAAGGAAAGAGCAATTGCAGAAAAGGGTGTGTTATTTGCAGTGAATATTTCTAGTGATAAAGGTAAGGATGTTGAGGATGTGGAGCTATGGATCAAGTACCCATTTTTACAACAGTTTCAAGATGTATTTCGTGCATATATTTCAGATTTTCTGCCTCACAGGGAAGTGAAATTTTCTGTTGAGTTGGTACTGGGGGAAACACCAACATCAATGGCACCATATAGGATGAGAACACTGGATTTAGTAGAAAGGAAGTTTCAGTTGAAGGAAATGCATGAAAATGGATAAATTATACCAAGTGTATTGCCATGGGGTGCACTAGTTTTGTTTGTGAAGAAGAAGGATGGTACTCTCAAGTTGTGCATTGATTACAGGTAGTTTAATAAGGTGACCATTAAGAACATGTATCTGTTACCAACGATTGATGACTTATTTGACCAGTTGAAGGGAGTACTATTTTTCCTGAAGATTGAATTGAGATCTATATACCATCAGGTACACATCCAAGAATAAGACATCTACAAGACTCCTTTCATGACCAGGTATAGGCATTATGAGTTTGTTGTAGTTCCATTTGGTTTGGCCAATGCTTCAACTACTTTTATGTGCTTGATGAATAGTGTGTTGCATCCTTATTTAGACAAGTTTGTTATTGTGTTCTATTGATGGTGCTAAAAATCCATCAACCAAGGGGGTCTCCCCATTGTGAAGTCCAAATTAGACCTCACATCGTTTGTAATAGGAGCCCCATCCGGAGTATTGGTCCAATTGTGATATTTTCTTATAGATTTTCCTTGGATTTTACTGTCTAAAAGAGAGAGAAGTGTAAATGTTCCTTTGAAAGAATAAAGTAAGTGTGCATGTGAATATTCGGTTGTAAGCATATCCAGGTTCTTATACTACTCATGGAGGAAAGGTGAGATTCTAAGAGAGAGGTAATAGTATCACCCTTGTATAGGTACACACAAGCAGAAAGATAACCACCAAACATCAAGTATAATAGTCCACATAGATGTAAGATTATTACAACCATTACAACACATATTCAATTAGATAAGCACTAAAATAACCAAAAGAGTTAAACTACTTCAGTATAGGTGAATGAATACATGGATCATAAATATTCACAGACAATCTTATAGATATTCACAAATATCCATGCATGAAAACATGTCAGAAATCCGACTTCAAGTGTGGAGGTAGAGATTGTGCATTGTGTAGTTCTAAGAGACAAGGTTGTTGCTTGAGGACTAAGACTATGCAGTGCATAGTATAGGAGGGTTGGAAGAGCTTGAGTGGCATAGTCGATAGTTTTTTCCAATTTTGACTAAGTGTTGGATCAGTGAGAGGAAGTTGAATAAATGAAATAATTTAACATGATCACACACTTATTTCACTTGACGATATAACACTGAACACTTAGAACACATGAAGAACATACTTTCCTCAATGCAACAGAATTGGGATGACTTACAACAAGTGCGACACTAAAGATACACTTTGCGACGACCGTGATGACACTTGTACGATAGTGCTTAAAACTTTGGGGATGAGTGCGAAAAATGTTTACATGGTTAGATCAACTCATTTACACAAACATAACCCCTTGAAACCACCAAAACAAGCTTATACACATTGTGTGACAACTAACATGTGAAAATATTACCTTTACTATATCAAGAGAAAAGGGGGAATGGCAATTGTGATATGTGAATGGTAGTGAAAGATACACTTGCCAAGATCTATCAAAGTGAGTATAAGGCAATATTCTTCCTACCATACCCATGGGAAATATACATGTCACTGGAGCGACAACTTATATAGGCGTCTGCTATAGCAAGCCATGGTCATCCCAAGATCAAAGGGCATCCCATAATAGAATTATTTGGTTTTAAAGTAACGAAATCTATGGGGTAATCCCATGAATCAATTGAGGCAACCACATCATTTGACACACCCTCTGGCTTGGCTTTAGATCTATCAACAAGTTCAAGCACAGTGGGGGTAGGACGGATGTGAGTGAACAGAAGTCTATCCATGATTTTTTTAGTCATGACATTAATAGCTTCTCCAATATATATTAACACATTTGGAACGAGGGTGCCACCTATCTGAACAGAAAAAACTGGGTTTCCAGGATCAATATATCTTTCAACTTGAATACATCATGTCATCAACCTAGCTTTTCTTCCAATAAACTAGATAGTGTGGGGCTTAATTCTTTTCCTTCCTAGCTTTTTAAGACAAAATTCCCTCAAAATTTTAGTACAAATATGAATCTCTTGTATATCCTGCAGTGGAGGAAACTTTATACAAATATTATTCAACTCTGAAGCCAGGTCATACTCAAGGGTGGGGTCAAATTTCTTCACAACTAGCCTCTCTGGAAATAAGGGTTGGTTCAAAGAAGAAGGTAAGGATTGTGAGTGTATCCGAATAGGGAAAGGGACAAATCATTGTTTAACAGATTAGGAGTTTCCTCCTTGGTTTTCTCCTCAATGATTATTGTAGGTTGTTTTTGATTCTGTTTTTTTTATGAATTTATCACCCTTCCCGATCTCAAATGGAGATCATTGGATCCAACTGGCATGGTACGGTAAATAGGGAATGGGAGCGGTCCAATGGAATGAATCATTTATACCTCTTTATAGTTTGGGTTGGGTAAAAGATGCACTTAAAACTGAGATGATCAAAATGGTGGTGGTAATGGGATTGGTGGTGTCATGGGTTGTTTCTATTGAGGCAAAGTCATTGATAGTGTAGGTTGTGTCATAGGGTAAGGTGCATATGATGTAGGATATGACTATGTAGGCATGTGGTAAGAATAATGAGAGTGTGGTGGTCCCCTCCATCCTTGTTTCCAAGGGGGAGGAAGACACTACCCATAATGATAATGATACCCATTTTTCCAATAATGAGGATAATTCATGTTTTGAAAGAATATTGTGGTGCATTATAACTAGGAAAACATGGTGCAGGATCAGAAATCATACCTGTACTTACCTGTGGCCATGAATTTTGCACCCCCACAGCATGTAATGGCTTAGGTACTAAATTATCTCCATCAAATGTTGCCTTCAATCCTAGTATGGAAGGGAATTCCTTGGTAGGATGCTTACCTGCACATATTAACACAAGTATTAGCACCTTTGACATCTACAAGACACTCACGTAAAATATGATTTTTTCTACATTTTGGACAATAAATGGATAATGTCTCTTGTTCTTCTACTAATTTTTGCTAAAATTTTAGAGAATATATCTATTAACTA
The DNA here is from genome assembly GCA_031772625.1 of Pinus tabuliformis. Lineage (NCBI taxonomy): Eukaryota > Viridiplantae > Streptophyta > Pinopsida > Pinales > Pinaceae > Pinus > Pinus tabuliformis. The sequence goes on from CM062809.1 coordinate 94,983,399, forward strand.
GAATTATTCATAATTTTAGTTTTCATAATATTCATTTTATTTTCCAAACCAATAATCATAGAATTTGTAGATCGAAATCTATTGTTCCTAGAATTGCTTATGATTCTGTTACTAGATTGGATTGATTTCATGAAAATTTCCTGCACAAGTCATAAATATGATCAAAATAATTCTGATCAATGTCCCATTGCCCTAACATGTTCAAATTATTTCTAGAATCATCATAAATCCCATGTAGATACAAGGTTCTAATAGTGCCCATATAAAACATATGCTTTGACCTTTGAAGTGGATATAAAAATATCTCTAAATAATCCTCCAAAGTTTCATCATCATCCTATAAAATGGTAAATATTTCATCTTGCATTTCTCTTGTTTTGCAATATTTTTGATATTTAGTCAAGAAAACCCTATTCATTCCCTCCCAATAAGTAATAGTGTTTCCTCCCATATAGACCCATAGCCCTATGCAAGGTAATCTACAAGATTATATCAAACGTTGTGGCTAACAGACTCAAACCTTTTCTTGCAATCCTAGTTTCTGGGGAGCAATCAGGTTATGTGGAAGGCAAAAAAATTCTAGATAACATCATTCAAGTGCAAGAAGTGGTGCACTCTTTAACTAGCAAGAAGCAGGTAGGTATGATCATGCAATTAGATATTGCCAAGGCTTATGACAAGGTAAACTGGGTCTACCTTAAGAAAATGCTGATCGCTTTTGGATTTTATCATATCTGGGTTAGATGGGCAATGGCTCTGGTAAACTCCTATAACTTTTCTATTTTGGTCAATGGCTCCCCCTCAAAGATTTTCAGTCCTTCTACATGTTAAGAAATTTACTACATAACATAAATAATTACCGAGAGGAATATATATAAGAAAATAACCAGCAACAACCATAAACACATAAACACAAATGTTTATCTAGGAAAACCCCAAATCCAGGGAAAAACCCAACCTAATAAGATCTCATTAGCAATGGCCAAAACCTTGGACAATCCGACCAAGTGAGCCTTCACCGCTCACCTCCAGGTCTTGCATTACAATGAAGTCCTTCAACGTTTTATAAACTCCATTAAATATAATACCACGGGCAGAATACTATGGGTGCACAATACCATGTGCCCCAAAACCATCACTATTTAACCTGGTCAACTTTGACTCTATCCCGAGTCAAGTTTACCTAACAATTCCCCCCTTAAACTTGACTTGGGGTTCCTTGACTAACTCCAGCCAAACCTGCTTAGTGAGACAATCCTGATCACTCTAGCTCTTACACCCCTCAGATTTTTTACCCGAGGTATTGTTAACCCGACATCCCCCTATCACCTAGGTCTAACCCAGACTTTACCGGTGATCAATGAGGGGTACACATGCCTTACCAGGTCATACAGTAATATGCCCATTTACATGCAATAATTTTAACTTTTTTTTTAATCGCTGCTGTGATTCTGATTCATCCTCTCTCAATTTGATTTTCTCAAAAACTTCTATCAAACCGCTCCAACTATGAGCCCAATGAGAACATCATAGATTCCAACACCGATGGCCTCACGTAGTAGAAAACAAACAAGTTTTGAAGCTGCGTGAACAATTTTCTTCTGCTGACCTTCTTTAAATAGCCACATGAATCCTGAACAATTCATCAGCATGTTCCAAACCAATAAATATCACAAATGAACTGCATTCCCTGGCAATTACGGCACTATGTTCTGCACATTCTCCTCGAGGTTCTTCTGCATGCGATTGTTCCACCATTATTTTCAGACACAGATCTGTAAAAAGGCTGCATTGATCTCATCAGGTGCTATAAACCCTTGGCATCAAAGAATCCCTTTGAAGCCAATATCTGGCTTTGATACCAGTTGTTAAGAAATTTACTGCATAACATAAATAATTATGGAGAGGAATATATATAAGAAAATAACCAGCAACAACCATAAACACATAAACACAAATGTTTATCTAGGAAAATCCCAAATCCAGGGAAAAACCCAACCTAATAAGATCTCATTAGCATTGGCCAAAACCTTGGCCAATCCAACCAAGTGAGCCTTCACTGCTCACCTCCAGGTCTTGCATTACAATGAAGTCCTTCTAGCATTTTGTAAGCTCCATTACATATAATACCACAGGCAGAATACTATGCGTGCAAAATACCATGTGCCCCAAAACCATGCATTACAATGAAGTCCTTCTAGCGTTTTATAAGCTCCATTACATATAATACCACGGGTAGAACACTATGGGTGCACAATACCATGTGCCCCAAAATGATCACTATTTAACCTAGTCAACTTTGACTCTATCCCGAGTCAAGTTTACCTAACACTAGAGGCCTCAGACAGGGAGACCCACTATCCCCCTTTCTTTTTATTATCTTGATGGGAGGGCTGGGGAGAGCTATTAAGCAGGCGCAATCTTCAGGAAAGATTAAAGGCATGAAGCTTATTAAAAATGGGCAAGCCCTGACTCACCAACAATTTTTAGATGATACCATGCTTCAGGGAATCCCCACAGTCCAAGAAGCTTCTAACTACAAAAGAATTCTGAATATTTTTGCCTCGGCTTCAGGTATGGAAATAAATCTCTCCGAATCAAAAATCCTTTTCTTCAATACCAATATTGCTATTCAGAAAAATATCTCCAGAATTCTTGGATTCCAAAGGGATTCCCTTCCTTCAAAATATTTAGGAGTCCCTCTAACGGCAAAACCATTACACAAAAGTATATGGGAACCTTTGATAAACAAGTTGTTAGCCTCCTGTTGCAATAGGTGTTCATGTTTCATGATTGACATTTTTACTTGCCAAATATGTCATCTTTCATGCTGCAAGGTTCCATATTTCCTTAAAGAGGCCAAAGAAGAAGGCATAAAAATGTGCTAGTCCAACTGCCACTGCTATATTCCAATTTTGATGAGTTATTTCATTTTGATAAGTTCTTTAGGTTAAGGGAAGGCCAAACAGTTTAACCTTGGTCTCTCTATGTTTCAATTTCCTATTTTAGAATATAGAGAATGACATCTGTCCAAACAGCTTAATCTTGGCAGATTTGTAGATAGGTAGAGAATCAAAGGAGCTCAATTGCTTAATCTGGGCCCTTGGCAGAAATAAGTGTAGATTTAGATAGGAAGTCAATCAAAAGAAAAAATTGTAAAGCTTGGTCTGCAAGTCTAAGTGCACCCAATCCAAAAGGAGAAAAAATGCTAGGAAAGTAGGCTGGGTAGGTAGTTTTTGAGGTTGCAGAATGATGATTCATGATCAATTTTGTGTTTATAAGTGTTATATATTTTCAGATCATAGTCATGATGCAGTTTTTCACCTGAAGGAGCTCAAGTTGGACATAACTAACTCCCCTCCCTTCTTATTCCCCAAATCACTCACTGATTTTCCCAAAGAGGTCAAGATCTGCTTGAGCCTCTTAGTCCCATCATGTTCCATAACATTGGCCTTGATGAAGATCTGCCTCACTCAAGGATTTCCATTTTTCTATTACAAAGTTCTATTTCCCCAAATAGCCTAAGGTCCCTTACCTTAGCGCTCTCTGGTCACCTCCATATTAATTACTAACTATATTATCTAACTCCCTAATCCGTTTCCATTTCCCCTACTAAAACTATGTATAAAAATCCCCAAAAAAAAAATAATAGTACCCCCCCTTTGGCACTATAGCCATATGTCCCTAAAATTCCAGGGAAAAATAGTCCATCTGGGGCTGTTTTTATCCCATCCGAGTCTTAACAGGAGTTAGTTTGACACCTGGTCATACTAACAACCTTTTTCCCGTAGTCCTAACCCTCAAAAACCCATTGTTTTGCTCTTATGCCTAAGTCCCAAGTGTAAAATATTAACCCGCTCGTTTGTACATGACCCAAAACCCATTTTTCTAAGTTTTTAAACCCCCTCGCCGTGCCATATGAAGATTCGCATATTCTCGTGGCCCAGCCCTTATCCCTCCACCGCCTCATCCTTCCGCCAGCTGTCAAATCTGGCCCGCTCGAGATCTACTGTGGGCGGGCCTTCCCATACTACAAGAGCCCGAAGGTTAGCATCCAGGAGACGGGCGGTATTGCCGCCGTACTCCCGCCACGCGTCACCTTCCCAGGCGTGGCGGAGCCCCCCCTCCTAGAAAACACCTTTGGTCTAAGGCGGTGCGCCCAGAAAACCACAAACCGCTCTCCTCTGGGTGACGTAAGCCCCACGTCATACTGCTGCGTCATCTGCATGCGTGGCCTCCTGCCACCGTACCGCCGAGTCACCCTACCACATCACTGCCACCGTGTCCCTTTACCGTACTACCACATAACCTCCATATGTGCTGACGTCATCACACTGACGTCATCCCACCACATCATCCACCGTACCATGGTCCCACCTACTGACGTCATGCTGATGTCATCATCAATTTGAGGCGAAAGGCGAAAATTGTGCTTAGGAAGCCCTGATTCAAATTCTGAGGCAGTTTTTCATGCATGATTAGCGCATAGCGCTAATTGCGCATGGCTACGGGAAAAGGGCTGAAATGGAAAACCCCTCACTGCGCAGCCCCCTGCAAGCCCAAAAGGCGCCGGATGACCCGTTTTTCTTCGCGAAGCATGTAGAATGGATCAAAGGATAGTTCTAAAGGAAACAGAGGGCCGAACAGCAGCCATTAAATTTTTATTTGACCCACAGCAAAGAAGGAAACTGAACCGATTCATTTGTCAAAGAGTATGAGAGGAGAGATGAAGCGGCAAAGAGTATCAGTTAAATTTTTTAATGGAAATCTTCAGTTCCCAAAGCAGGTCAGCATTAAATGGCCTCCAGCAGAGTCAAATCAGGAGGTGTAAGCCCATCCCAGCTCTCAAATCACAGTTAAAGCATTTAAAGCCACCAAACCACAATGGAGCAGAAGTCCATGCCTAGTTATTGCAGAAGCACTGCACCAAGCCACCGAGGACAACACATTAATTCAGTTATGATACGGCTACCCTCGGCGCAACCCTTAGATATTTTCTTGCATTTATTGCTGATAGGGTTATGTTAAAAATAATCATTTACTTTCAAACCTGTTTAGGTCACAAGCTGTAAAAAACAATTATGGAGAATTTTCCCTATATATACCACCCTCTGCATTGTTTCAAGGGTTGGTCGATTGATAATTTTCACTAGAGACTCGCACGGTATACCTGATATGTTTTACTTAATCAAAGATTGCTGAAGAGATTGGAGGAACGACTGTCTGCTCTGTGTCTAATGATCTGAGGAAGTGAATGTGGAATCCTTGTGCTGCAACACGGCTCAATAAGTGCTTCTTACCTATGTTTCCATGGTTTCACCATCTAAATAACACAAAGAAAGATTAGCTTAGAACTTGTTTAAATGCACTCTAAGCTCATTTTTTGTTGTTTCTTTATGTTTTTCATCTAAATTGAACTGGACATGAATATGAATTCTTGTGGCTCATATTTGCTCTAATTGACATGTGTTTGACAGTTATCTAAGAATTCTTTACTACCCCTAAATAGAGCACATTCACCCTTCTCTGTTAAGCTGATTGAGAGATACTTAATTACCTCTCCTTCCTTTGCATTCTTTCCATCCTTTAAACTTGAAAAATTGTTTCATGCGCAACTACCTTGCTCCTTATTCCTCCTGTGACAAAGAAAACGCACCAACAGTCCTACTCCTTGATTCCATGCCCAATGGTTTGAAACCTCCACACTATACCTGCCTCTTTACCTGAAAACATCAATTTTCCCACCAAAACACAAACAAAACCCCTGAACTCAATAGCTAGCCTAAAATCCCCCTCAACAAAGATAAACCATAAAGAGAGAGCCCTCTCTGACTGCAGGTGGACTAGAATCTGCAGTCAAAAGTTGGTCTGTGGTTACCTCAGCCATATCCCTTTACTCCAACCTAAGGGACAACCTGAGTGATAACATAATGGTGACTCCGCTGGGGAATTCCTCAGTTAAATTCACGAAACAGGTTGGAAGAATCCACTAAGAAATCAATTTTCTAATTGCTATATATTCCTTAAAACTACAGATGAAGCCTGAATGTCAGCCAGGTAGCCTTTGAAACTATCTTTGCTTTGCATTGACAGAAGTAAATAAGAGCTGCTTCAGTCAATCTTCATGCTAGTTTTAAAACTATAGATAGCGGTTCCAAAATTTGTTCAGTTCCTTGCTAGTTCTAAAAGCATTCCCAGAAAAATACCAAAAAAAAAAACAAATTCAGAAGCTGGCTCCTAAAAGGAATCTACGATATACAAGGTCAAATCTAGACCCAAATCCCACAGCTTCTTTTGAAAATCCGAACCTAATCCCAAAGATCCTTAGGAAGCAAGGGCAAAGAGAAGATTTTGCTGATTTGAGTCCTGAAACGGGTTACCCAAGCTGTGTTCCAACTCCCGTCAAAGTTTTATTCTGCTCAACTCCTACTTCCCCTTGTTCATCATCCACGCCTCCATTCACTGCACATACTATAAATACCACTACTGCTATTCCAGTTACTTCTGTTATCCCTGTTATCCCCGTTGTCCCACTTATCCCTGCCCATATGGCTAATAGATATGCACCCTTACAATTGCCTGCTAATCCTGGGGCTTTACCTCAGGAGTACCAATCTAAAATTACCTATTTTGACAGTACCGGTCCTTTCACATCTGTTATAGACATTTTTGTGCCTTACAGCATTGAGCATGAAATGTCCATAGTCTAAGGGATCCAAAGTCCCTAAACATGTTGTTCCTACCCCTAGAGGAACAAGGCTAACAAACCACAGAAATTCACAGAAGTTCTCCACCAGAAACTGCTCAAAAACAAGTCAATTCAGGATCATGTCAATGGCTCCACTGGCTGTCTGCGCTGAATATCAAAGCCAACACTGGATACCTGCGCTGAATGTCAAAGCCAACACTGGCTACCTACGCTGAGCGAGAGTGGACATGTGGCAAGCTCATTTCTCAAGGTGTCAAAACCCAGGAAGCTTCCAAAATGACACTTGCCTCAGGGAATTCGACTATGATGAGTAAGAGGTTCCAAATCTCCAAGTGGAAGAAAGAACCTACAAGTGGAATCAAGAACTGACAGAGGGAGAGGACACTAGTCAGATCTCAAGCTGACTCACCTCTCTCCAATCATCTATATATGGATCTCTCCTCCATGAGATCTGGGGGCTGGAATTTTGTTATTGCAAAGAATTGTTGTTGGTTTGAGACTGGAATCATTGGGTGCTTAATGCTTTGAAAGGGGTGAAGATAGGAATTCCATTTGCTGGGAAGGAGATGCTGGATTGGAGCCCTCTCGGTTGTATCTCTTCCTAAACCTTGTTATTCATCAATAAAGCTATCTTGGTTTCTCCTATATTCTGATGTATTCTTGATGTATGAATGTATTAGTGTATTTGGTTTATTTCTAATCCTAAACTAGTTATGAATGTGAATATCTGTCTTTGTGTAGTGTTCTTCTCTTGTCGCAAGTAGCTGTTCTCTTGTGATCTTACAGGAAGTTGAAGCTGGATAAGTAAGAAGGAAAGTAGCTGTGAAAACCCAAAGACAAGAGAGACCGGATCGAGGGACAAACGGAAGACACCGGTAAGTCTATTGATCTCTCTTCTTTCACATTTCATAAAGGAAGAAACCAGCATAGCTGTACTCGTTTGTTGCTAAGGCACTGTCACACCTTAGGTGGATAGGATCGTCCTGCATAGGCATTTTTCCCCACAACAAATTGGCGACTCCGCTGGGGAAGATTTGTTTAGTCATTTTATTTGTGTTGCTATCATTGTTTGCATCATAGACTTGACAGCAACAATCGAACTGCATATTTCCCGGATGCAAAGTAGAAAGTTGCTGCTTTGATCCAGTCACTGGACTTGTCTATGATCTCAACAATGGATTCACAAATGATTTGATGATCCTTGTGATAGATCTTAGTAGCCCTTCAAAGCATCCCTTTGATTACACCTTGCTTGTTGCTTTTATTTGGCCTAAAACAGTGAATTAAATAGCAATCTGTGACCCAGAACCTGAGGGAAACGAGAGTTTCTCCTTCAGTGCAGACCCAGTGAAGGGATTCTGCATTTCAACGCAGGTCCCGTGAAGGTTACCTGCGCTGAATGTCAAAACCCCTGTGTTGAGGTTGCGCTGAACCAATTTGCTCTTGTGCAGTTGGGGTTCTCTGCTCTATTTTGCCTTCTTTTGATCTCTGATTTTTGCAGCCTGTAACCAGCATAGGTACCAGTCTGATAACTCCTTTTCTCTGCTTAGATTCCGCCTCCTTTTGTACAAAAAGACTGTGAGTGTTTTTATGTGTTTGTGGCGTCATTTACAGTTTTCCTTTGCATGAGTGAAATAGTCATCCTATAGCCCTTGATTCAGATCTGTTGATTGTGATCTTAGAAGAGAGATCATTGGCTGTTTGCAGATTGATTATACATTTACTTTTGCTTATTGGTTTGAATTTGTCTCTTTTAAGTGTCGAAACAAGTCTTCATTTCGAAAATCGTTAAGTGTTGTAATCTATTCTATCTTCTCTGATTTCGAAAAAGTAAACTTGTTTGTATTGATCATTTAAAAGCAAATTCGAAGTTGTACAAAAAGCTTTCTTTGTAGGCATCAATACTAAGAAAGAAGAAAACAAACACCTGCATTGTGCATTTGCATTTGATAGTTTGCATGTTGCTTCGCCTAACCTGAATCAACAGTTACCCTTTGTAGCAACTCTAGAATTACCAAATCTAAACCGGCTGATGAATGATCCAATTGCTTATGCCCCTTGGTGGCCAGCAATTCCGCATAAACTTCCGTCAGATATTCCTAAATTTAATGGAAATCCGGGTGAAGATCCGTCGAATCATGTGATGACATTTCATATGTGGTGTTCATCAAACACCCTAAACGATGATTCGATTAGACTTCGCCTTTTTCAGAGGACGTTAACTGGTCCAGCGGAAAAATGGTATATTGAATTACCTAGAGCTTCGTTCAACAACTTCAGTACCTTAGCCACGACTTTCTTAACCCATTTTCAATTACCGATAAGGTATGAAACGGGAACGGAACTCCTAACCAACTTCAAACAGACAACGGCCACTCACATATCTGAACATATACATGAGTGGCGACGTCGTCGTAGGATGGTAAAAACGTACGTTCCCGATTAGCTATTAGCTGAATGGTTTATCAAATCCTTACTTCCTACAATCACGGAAGATGTGGCAAAGGGGGGGTCGTAATGGAAGAGCAAGTCATCGCTCGTGCGCAATATCTGGACTTGGTCTATACTCAGTCTGGCACGCTCTACGACAAAATACCTGACGCCTCTAGACCGGAATTCTCAATTCCTCCTCCTCCTAAATCAAACAATGACTCTCATGCCATCGATGGCGTGATTGGCACGACAGACACGAAATCGACAAAGGCTACATCTACAAGGGCCCGTAAGATTTCTAGTCAAAATGAAAATGAGGAACTTCTTGCCTCAGAAGTAAATGCCGCATCGACCGACAAGGGCAAACAACTGAAGCAACCAGGGGGAAAGAAGAAAAAGAAAGGGAGAAAAAGGAAACCCCCTGCGGGGTGTCATATATGCGATGAGGATCATTGGACGAGAGATTGTCCACATATAGCTAAAGTTAAGAAACTCTTTAAGAGTTCAAAAACCTCAGCAGTATTGACTGATCCGTTTCCAAGCCCGGGTACCAAACTGGTTGCTAATCAAAATGCTTCCCGATCCCAAGTGCTTATGTTGTCTATCTCAAAGCAGCAAAATGATTCTTTGGCAAGGAATAAAGATTACAGGAATCCACAAGTGTCGAATAACAAGGCTAATGAACAACCTAGTAGTTCGACAACAACTTTGACCAAAGTTGTGCCACCACCATTCCTGAACAAATGATAAAGTCACCAAAGGGAGTAGGGTACAAGTCGACATTTAATCCTCGTGCAAAAATAGCACAGAATTATAATATAATAGAGGACCTGGCCCAATCGCCATCCGCTATCTCGACGCTTGAGGTACCGCAAAATTGCCTCTCCCAAGAGCAAGCTTTCTTATCAGCAATAGGTGAAATTGACCCAATGGACTCCAATCTTGTGGCCTTTGATCATAAAGGATATGACCCTCAGTTACCAGCTCAACTAGCTTTCCTTATTCAAGTGAAAGCCTTCAACAAAACTGTTCATCGAACAATTATTGATGAGGGGGCATCTACGTGTATTATGTCGATGAATTGCTATAAGAATTTAGGCTCACCACCCTTGTTGAGATCGTCAACGACGTTAAAAGCATTTGATGGACGATCATACACTCCATACGGGATTTTAAATAACTTGCAAGTTGAACTAGGGGGAAAAACAGTAGGAATTGATGTTGAAGTAATTGATGGAAACCTCGATTACAACATCCTACTGGGAAGGCCCTGGATATATGCCATGGCCGCAGTTGTGCCGACCTACTTCAGGAAGATTGTATTTCCCTTTCAAGGAGGAATTACAGTCGTCGACCAACAAACTTTCCTCCCCGACAGTTCACAAGTTATGGGAAGCATTCCAATGATCCATGGAAGCAATCATTCGCTTCAAAATATTGGAGTAGGTATCCTAAAAGACCCTGCCTTAATGGGTACTTTTGCCCTACCGCCTGCAAGTAATCTGGCGGAAATGGCCACAGTGGAAACCTACAATATGAAATCTTCTATATCTAATGGATTCGGAAGATTCCTAAACATTTTGTCAGCGTGGATCATCGCCCTAATAGAAATACTGTAAATACAGTGGGCTCCGAGGACGGTTCTAATCTCGTGTCAACCTCGTTAAAAAATGAAACAAGGAGCCATGAGGATAGTTCTTTTATTGTGTCAACCTCATTAAAAAATGAAACAAATCCCCTTTTCAAGTCTCGAAGGTAAACCTTCATTCCAACCACGAAGTTGAATGCAATGAAGCTTGGGGGGCATGCACCTCGATTTGCGTTATTATGTTGGGGGCATGCAAACTTATATCGAGCAGTTTTAGCACAAAGTTCATGCTCGTTAAAAAATAAACGCAAGATCCGAGCAGTTTTAGCACATAGTTCATGCTCGTTAAAAAATAAACATAAGACCGAGCAAATGTTTCCACCCACGTTTAAGCTCATTAAAAAATGAACTATCCCGGTAAATAACCACTGTGAATGTAATATCATCAGCCATTAAAGCCTTGGTCGTTTTTGCACCATCACCTCCACTTTCCTATTGGCCAATCGTTCACCACCATATGATTGTTTACCCATTTTGAGGAACAACTGCGAAGAGTGATTGCACCTAGCCATCCTTGTGACATTGCCGTGATTGGAAAATTCCAACCTGCACTTGGAATCAGCTGCTAACCCTGTTTATCACTCGTTCCTCGAAAGACGAGTCTTCTTTAAGCTCTTTTCAATTGACTCGTAAAATATGAAAAGAATGTCGAGTCCTTGGCCTTCCAGCTCATTAAAGGGACAGGAAGAGCTATCCCTCCTCTAGATTTTAATCTTTTTGGACCTGAGGGATTATTGCACAAAAAGATCGAGCACTTGTTTTGTTCGGCTCGTTAAAACTATCGAAAACTCATCCCTTCTGTATTGTTTTATATTTTTTCGAACTTATTGGATTAGATGACGAAAAAGGACTTTTGGAGTTAACTTTATGTACCTTTTCAGACTCTCTAAAAATGAAAAGGACCGAGTTATCCTTGTCGTTAGACTCGTTAAAAGCATTAAATAGCGACAAACTTGTCTTTAGACGAGAACGAGTTTCACTATCGCTAAGCTCGTTAAAACATATCGATGGGCTTGCCTGAAGGGCAGGTTATAGAACAAGCATATGTTATCCTCCTCAAGCTTGACAAAAATAAAGAGGTACTGGTCAGCAATGACTGGGGAAAATTTGGGAGAAACTAAAGAAAACTTTGATGGTAGCAAGTCGCTCTTGAACATGACACTTTTCCTCCGTACCACAATCGGGTTGGGTTGTTTCATTCACCGGTCACATCCATGGTCTCGCCATACCATCCACATTTGGGGTAATGCTACCGATCCATCGTATCAGTGTCGCCATATGTTCAAGAGAAGTCGTTCAGAAAAGTCAACCGTGTCCCATCCACTGCCATACATTATCCTTCATCCTTTCATGACCGCCACCCTAAATCATATGTCATAGATCGTTTTCACCTCCATTAAAATCATTAGCTCCGTTCTACGTCACTGATGTGGGATTCATTAAGGCCCTCCTGTGACGGATCGCTTCTTGTCGACATCAGCTCATTATCCAAGAAGTTGATCTAGGAACAACCCCTTCAGTACTTTGAAGCTTGCATGCCACAATGGCAAGTTTCTCACTTCTGGCGACATGTATACATCAAGGACCTTCGACCGAAAGATTTCGCGTGGTGTTCGACGCCAAGTCCTTTATTCACACCACGTGAATTGTACTACAGTACCTTGAAGGTCATTATCATTATCGGTGATTCCTCTCGCGCTTGTTAACGGTTTACATCATTGACCGGTAATCAAGCGATGTCTTTCCATGTTTGACTTCAGAACATTTCTCACATGGATCGACTTGTACTTAGAGTGAAGATTGAACGAGTTTGAAGAGCCCGGATCTAGTTTCATCCATCCGGGCTGCGATATATATTCAGGAAAGATAAAGACATTGACATGTACATCATTGCAGCAGATAATCATCCTACTCAAAGGATGATAATTTCATCAAAATTATCAGTCTACCATCAGACGGTTCTTTGTTCTATGTACAGAAAAATGAATTTATAAAGCTGAGCATGGGAATGCCCGCCTCAGCTAGATCATGAAAGCAGTATGAAAAATAATGTATTGTATTGTATTTCATTACAGGTCTCCTCCCAGCATTGGATGAACTTTGGATCCTCCTGGATAAAGCATTTCACCCGATAAACGGCCTCATACTTTAGGGGGCAACTGTTATAGACATTTTTGTGCCTTACAGCATTGAGCATGAAATGTCCATAATCTAAGGGATCCAAAGTCCCTAAACATGTTGTTCCTACCCCTAGAGGAACAAGGCTAACAAACCACAGCAATTCACAGAAGTTCTCCACCAGAAACTGCTCAAAAACAAGTCAATTCAAGATCATGTCAATGGCTCCACTGGTTGTCTGTGCTGAATGTCAAAGCCAACACTGGCTACCTGCGCTGAATGTCAAAGCCAACACTGGCTACCTGCGCTGAGCGAGAGTGGACATGTGGCAAGCTCATTTCTCAAGGTGTCAAAACCCAGGAAGCTTCCAAAATGACACTTTCCTCAGGGAATTCGACTATGATGAGTAAGAGGTTCCAAATCTCCAAGTGGAAGCAAGAACCTCCAAGTGGAATCAAGAACTGACAGAGGGAGAGGACACTAGTCAGATCTCAAGCTGACTCACTCTCTCTCCAATCATCTATATATGGATCTCTCCTCCATGAGATCTGGGGGCTGGAATTTTGTTATTGCAAAGAATTGCTGTTGGTTTGAGACTCGAATCATTGGGTGGTTAATGCTTTGAAAGGGGTGAAGATAGGAATTCCATTTGCTGGGAAGGAGATGCTGGATTGGAGCCCTCTGGGTTGTATCTCTTCCTGAACCTTGTTATTCATCAATAAAGCTATCTTGGTTTCTCCTATATTCTGATGTATTCTTGATGTATGAATGTATTAATGTATTTGGTTTATTTCTAATCCTAAACTAGTTATGAATGTGAATATCTGTCTTTGTGTAGTGTTCTTCTCTTGTCGCAAGTAGCTGTTCTCTTGTGATCTTGCAGGAAGTTGAAGCTGGATAAGCAAGAAGGCAAGTAGCTGTGAACACCCAAAGAGAAGAGAGACTGGATCGAGGGACAAATGGAAGACACCGGTAAGTCTATTGATCTCTCTTCTTTCACATTTCATAAAGGAAGAAACCAGCATAGCTGTACTCGTTTGTTGCTAAGGCACTGTCACACCTTAGGTGGATAGGATCATCCTGCATAGGCATTTTTCCCCACAACAACATCCCTTCAGCATACCAAAAAGATGCAAGACTATTTTGAAAACTACGAGATAGATGATGATAGCGTGAGAATGAGAATCTTTGTTCAAAGTTTAACCAGTGATGTAAGAACTTGGTTCAGATCACTCGCTACAAATTCCATAACTACTCCGGATGAGATTTACCAGTCCTTTACCAACAGATGGGAGGAAAAGAAAGACCCCTTGCACATACTAGCTGAATATGATACAATTAAAAGAGGTCCCCAGGAGACTGTTTTGGAGTACTGTGCAAGATTCAATAATGTCTATAATGCAATACCACAGAACTTAAGACTGCCCCCTGACCTTGCCTTGTACAAATTTCCTGATGGTTTTGACCCGGATATGGCATACCAGTTAAAAGAAAGAGCTCCTCAGACCCTTGCAGACATGCAAAATGTTGTTGTTAGCGTAGAGGCCAACCTAATTGCCAAAAGAAACATAGCTAGAATGGAAAGAAGAACCACCTTTAAGGAAGAACCCTCAGCCTTTGATCAAAAGCTTGATGCTATTATCAGTGGCCTACAAAGGCTGGGAGAAAGAGTAGAAAGTGTTGAGAGGAGATCATCATGGGAAGGACAATAGTCCAATACCATAAGGAACCCAAATTTCAGAAAAACACAGAACACAAATACTGGTAGGTCTAACCAAGATCATGACATAAGACCCCCTTTTCAAGATAACTATGTTGAAGGATCTACTTCTAGTGAACCATTAGAAGACACTCATATGAACCTGATGGATCTAAAGGGTGAACAACAAACTTTTCTGAGCCAAGAAGACCAAGATGAGTATAACTTTAGTCAATTTCAGACTAAGTCTGGTGAGTCTTTTGATTTTAAACAAGGTTATGATACTGTTGTGTATGAAGTCCACAAACAATATAAGCTGAGAACTAGGACCATTGATATTTCTGAACCTAGCAAAACAAAGGATGGCAAACAACCCAACAAGATTAAGAGCAAGGCTGTCATAACAGAACCAGCTGATACAACTATCCCAAACCCGCATCAAGTGACCATAGAAGACATTACAGAAGCACAGTCTTCTGTAAATCAGCTTTTGCCACCTTCTTCCTCTGGGAAAAACTCGAACAACGTTCCAAAAAGCCCTCCTGAAATTGAAAAACCGCAAGCAATCAATTCCCATAACACTGGTAAACAAGAGCAAATAGCAAATAATTCAAATGAAACAGAAAAAACTACCATTATCAACACCAAGACTCCATTGGAAAAGCCATTTAATTTAGAGGCACAAATAGCTAAGTTGAATATATTCATTCCCCTCTCAGAACTTGCCAAACATGATGTATATAGGCAACAAATTCAAAGGTCACTTCAAGTTCCAGAAAATAAAGATGATGTAAATGTTTTGGATGATACTCCTGAACTATTGTTTGGTCCAGAAGTTAATGGAAAATCAGCATATGGACCTATTCCACCCTTTTATGTCAGTTTACATATACATGACAAATTTTTGCACAACGCTATGTTTGACTCAGGTGCATCGCACAATCTTATGCCCAAAGCAGTTATGGAAAAGCTGAACCTTGATATTACAAGACCCTACAAAGACTTGTACTCATTTGACTCAAGTCAAGTCAAGTTTTTAGGCCTCATCAAAGACTTGTGTGTCTCCCTAGTCCAATATTCCAATAAGACCATCCTCATGGATGTGGTGGTGGCTGACATCCCACTGAAGTATGGTATGCTCCTATCAAGATCATGGGGAGAAAAGCTCCAAGGGTCCCTTCAACTAGACCTCTCCTATGCTACTATTTCAGTCTTTGGGAAACCAAAGAGACTGTACAGAGAAACCCTCATGAAATATGTGGTAAGTAGTGAGAGCAAACCTGAAAATTTTCCCATTTACTCAATCCATTCTGATATGGATTCTTTTATTTTGTTTAATAATAATACAAATTCTGTAATTGATGATGAGCCTTTGGCTCTAGAACAACGAGCACAAATCAATGAAGAATCAGTTGCACATACCCATGAGACTGTCACAACAACTAATGCAACCAGCATGATAGAAGAAACTCCCCAAACAGAAATTGCAAATCTCCCCAATCCTAACATAGCTGAAACTCTTAGCACAAACCACAAGCAAGAAATCACATGGTATTTAGAGTTTGATGGCTCTGTCAACAAGTCAGGAGTAGGGGCAGGTGTTTGGATTCACAGTACACATGATAACCATGCGAAGGGTCATGCCTATAGACTAAACTTTAAATGCACAAACAACATGGCAGAGTATGAGGCCCTGCTATTAAGCCTTAAACTGCTCAAAGATCTAGGAGCTGCAAAGGTGTCTATTTTAGGAGACTCTGACTTAGTCATACAACAGATGAAAGGTAACTTTGTAACCAATGACAATAGAATGAGGGTCTATAGGACTGCTGCCACTAATATACTCAATGCTTTCACTGAATTCAAGCTTGATAAGATTTCAAGAAATCACAACATCCATGCTCACAGCCTAGCCACCTTTGCTAGTACATTCAAGCATCCTTTTGACCCAAACCATCACTTCACAGCTGAAATAAAATATAGGCCCGCTGTCCCAAATAACGTTAAAGATTGGCAAGTGTTTGAAAATGACGCCCAGATCAACAATTTCCTCACCCTTGAGCATGAGTTTTCAAATATTAACATTGACATGGATGCTATGACAGATGACCAACAGCAAACAACTGAAAATCAGCGGAAAAACCAGCAGGCTGTAACAGCTGCAACAGCCAAACAAATTCTGAACCCGACTATTTTTGACAAAACAAATATAGAACAACTGAAACAAATGTACTCAGAAGAAACATATAAGACAGAGGCTGAGATTATTGACTTAAAAGATAATTTTCTGCCTGCTGGCCTAACCCCATTAGAAGACATGTTTGACGCCAACGATGTTCCCAGAAAGACAAAATTACAACCATTGAATGCTGCTATAGAGGAACACAACATTGGGACAGCAGAGAATCCCAAAATGATCAAATTGTCAAGAAATTTACCACCTGATCAAAAGCCAAAGTATATTGATTTGTTCAAAGAATTCCAAGATGTATTTGCTTGGAGTTATGAGGATTTGAAATCCTATGACACCTCGGTGATCCAACACACAATTCCCTTAAAACCAAATCAGAAATCCTTCAAGAAGAAACTTAGAATAATTAACCCTATGCTTCTTCCCCCAATCGAGAAGGAAGTAAAGAGGATGTTTGAAGCAGGCATAATAGCACCCATCAGATTTTCTGAATGGGTATCCAATCTTGTTCCCACAAGAAAGAAGACAGGTGAGATTAGACTTTGTGTAGATCTGAGAAATTTAAACCAAGTCTCCCTAAAAGACCACTATCCTTTGCCCAAAATGGACCACATCCTACAAAGGGTAGTGGGGTCATCTAGAATCTCTTTGCTAGATGGCTTTTCAGGTTTCAACCAAATACTTGTTCACCCGGATGACCAAGACAAGACAACCTTTACCACACTGTGGGGAACATTTAAGTATGTTAAGATGCCATTCTGACTTAAAAACGCTGGTGCTACCTTTCAAAGAGCAATGGATATTGCTTTTGCCAAAGATATACATGACTTCCTAGTTGTCTATCTTGATGACCTGACCCCTTTTTCAAAATCTGATGAAGAACACCTCAAGCATCTTAGGCAAATATTCATGACGTGTAGGAAATATGGCATTTCCTTGAACCCCAAGAAGTCTCTCTTTGGCCTTGAAGAAGGCAAATTACTTGGCCACATCATATCAAAAGATGGGATTAGAATATATCCTGAAAGAATCCGAGCCATACTCCAAATCCCATATCCAAGAAACATAAAAGAGCTACAAGCATTCCTTGGGAAAATCAACTTCCTAAGAAGATTTATTCCAAATCTAGCTGAATTGATACGACTGTTAAGTAATATGTTAAAAAAGGATGCCAAGGTAAAATGGTCTCTCGAAACCAAGCAAGAATTTGAGAGTATCAAAATAGCCTTAACCCAAACCCCTGTCCTCACCAACCCACAATTTGACAAAGATTTTATCATCTTTTCATTTGCATCTGATCATACTATAGCTGCTGTCCTTTTGCAAAGAGACGAACAGGGAGCTGAAAAGCCGATTGCATTTTTCAGTCGAACCTTAAGAGATGCCCCTTTAAAGTACCCAATCATGGAAAAGCAAGCCTACGCACTGGTTAAGGCCATCAAGGATTTTAGAATTTATATTTTATATTCACATGTGACTGCCTATGTCCCACATGCTGCTGTAAAAGACATACTGACCCAAGAGGGATTAGAAGGCAAAAGAGGCAAGTGGATAGCAAACATCCTTGAGTATGACATAGAAATAAAACCAACCAAGCTGATAAAGGGACAAGGTTTAGCCAAAATGATGTCTGAAACAAACTTTCAAGCCCTAGACATTAACCAGCTGGACAATGAACAAGAGCTGGTGACTCCACAGATCAGTGAAACCTTTTTGCAATCTCCATGGTATGCTGATATATGTTATGTACTGTTAAACCTGTTCGCTCCCCCAGGATTGTCCAGAACCAAGAAAAGATTTTTGAAAATGAAGGCTTTAAGGTTTTGTGTCATAGATGGTGCATTATTTTAGAGAAATCATGAAGGTATATTGCTTAATTGTTTAACCATAAATGAAACTAACAATGTCGTGAAAGAATTCCATGTAGGTGACTGTGGAGGACATCTATATTGGAAGTCCACTGCGGATAAAATTTTAAGGGCTGGTTTCTATTGGCCCACTCTTTTTGCAGATGTAAATTTTTTTTCCATGACATGTCACAAATGCCAAATCTTTGAGGGTAAGAGAAAGTTATTGCCCCTGCCCCTTAAACCTATCTCAACAGAAAAACCTTTTCAACAATGGGGTCTTGACTTCATTGGAGAAATTCATCCCTCTTCCTCAGGCCAACACAAGTGGATTTTAACAACCACCGACTATTTCACTAAGTGGGTTGAAGCCATTCCCTGTAGGCAAGCAAATGACACCATCATTATCCAATTCCTTGAGTGCAATATCCTTTCTAGATTTGACTTCCCCGAGAAAATCATCACTGACAATGCCGCTGCCTTTAAGTCCAAAAAGATGATCAGTTTCTTCCATAAGTTCCATATCACCCTGGGCCACTCTACAACTTATTACCCTCAAGGTAATGGCTTAGCCGAATCATCTAAAAAAAGTCTCATCAACATCATAAAGAAAGTGCTGGAAGAAAACAAGAAGAACTAGCATAAAAAGCTGGTAAATGCCCTATGGGCAGACAGACTTTCAACAAAGAGATCCATTGGGATGAGCCCTTATGAACTAGTATATGGCATGGAGGCTAGATTTTGTTCATCCCTGGGCATTGCTACTATCAAACTGTTACAGGAAATTCAGGATGAACCAAATAACATTCAAAGAAGAGTTAATCAGACCATTCATCCTCAGCAAACCAGAGAACAACTTTATGACAGAGCTCAAATTTTGCAAGAAAAACTTAAAAAGATGTTTGATAAGAGAGCTAAGGCTGAGGATTTCAGCATTGATGACAAAGTCCTAAGGTGGGACTCACGAAGAGAAGACAAGGGCAAACATGCCAAGTTTGATTTTTTATGGAGAGGGCCATTTGTTATTTCTGCTGTTCAGGGAAATAACACTTATTTTCTCAAATCTATAGAGGGAAATACTGCCGAAGAAGGCTCTTTGAATGGCCGTATGTTGAAACATTACCATGACCCCTTTTAAGGGACACAATGCAAGCTTTTTATATATATTTTGTACAGTGATATTTATATATATCGGCACTTTGTTTTCATTTTTAAGTAAGAAAACCAATTGTCAAGGGAGAAACAGTAAATTTTGTGAAAACCCAGCCAATACAAGTGTTCCAGTCTTAAAAGCTTTGTCTCCGCACTAACCTCAACAAAACAGCAAGAATGGCACAGTTACATCAACCAAATCATGGCAAAGGGGAGCTGTTTGCGGTCTTCAGTCAAAGGTAGCAAAACAGAGCAGTATTTTCAGTTCACATCAGCACCCGTGCTCAAAGCAAAAACAAGGCAAGCATATTAGTTTTGATCCATGTTGTGAAAATGTTTCAAAGGTACAAAACTCAAGCAACATTCTACATAATAGCAAGCACGCAGAAGAAAGCAGGTAGTGCTATGTATTTCACAACAATTCAGTTGGGGAAGAGTGTTGTTCTTATTCCAAATTTTCAATTACTTAAACAGTCAACACAGAGAAGTTTTTCAGTCCACAACAACCATAGAAGATCAAGGCAGTCTGACTTGCTGTTCTTGGCTTTTCACAAGGAAAAGCCATCCCCAAGTGGAGCCACTATTAGCCTCCTGTTGCAACAGGTGTTCATGTTTCATGATTGACATTTTTACAAGCCAAATATGTCATCTTTCATGCTGCAAGGTTCCATATTTCCTTAAAGAGGCCAAAGAAGAAGGCATAAAAATGTGCTAGTCCAAGTGCCACTGCTATATTCCAATTTTGATGGGTTGTTTCATTTTGATAAGTTCTTTAGGTTAAGGGAAGGCCAAATAGTTTAACCTTGGTCTCTCTAGGTTTCAATTTCCTATTTTAGAATATAGAGAATGACATCTGTCCAAACAGCTTAATCTTGGCAGATTTGTAGATAGGTAGAGAATCAAAGGAGCTCAATCGCTTAATCTGGGCCCTTGGCAGAAATAAGTGTAGATTTAGATAGGAAGTCAATCAAAAGAAAAAATTGTAAAGTTGGGCCTGCAAGTCTAAGTGAACCCAATCCAAAAGAGGAAAAAATGCTAGGAAAGTAGGCTGGGTAGGTAGTTTTCGAGGTTGCAGAATGATGATTCATGATCAATTTTGTGCTTATAAGTGTTATATCTTTTCAGATCACAGTCATGATGCAGTTTTTCACCTGAAGGAGCTCAAGCTGGACATAACTAACTCCCCTCCCTTCTTATTCCCCAAATCACTCACTGATTTTCCCAAAGAGGTCAAGATCTGCTTGAGCCTCTTAGTCCCATCATGTTCCATAACATTGGCCTTGGTGAAGATCTGCCTCACTCAAGGATTTCCATTTTTCTGTTACAAAGTTCTATTTCCCCAAATAGCCTAAGGTCCCTTACCTTAGCGCTCTCTGGTCACCTCCATATTAATTACTAACTATATTATCTAACTCCCTAATCCGTTTCCATTTCCCCTACTAAAACTATGTATAAAAATCCAAAAAAAAAAAATAATAGTACCCCCCCCTTTGGCACTATAGCCATATGTCCCTAAAAGTCCAGGGAAAAATAGTCCATCTGGGGTTTTTTTTAGCCCATACGAGTCTTAACAGGAGTTAGTTTGACACCTGGTCATATTAACAACCTTTCTCCCCTAGTCCTAACCCTCAAAAACCCATTGTTTCGCCCTTATGCCTAAGTCCCAAGTGTAAAATATTAACCCGCTTGTTTGTACATGACCCAAAACCCATTTTCTTAAGTTTTTAAACCCCCCCGCCATGCCATATGAAGATTCGCATATTCCCGCGGCCCAGCCCTTATCCCTCTGCAGCCTCGTCCTTCCCGCCAGCCATCAGATCTGGCCCGCCCGAGATATATGGTGGGCGGGTCTTCCCATAAGGGAGACGGGTGGTATTGCCACTGTACTCCCACCATGCATCACCTTCCCAGGCGTTGCAAATCCCCCCTCCCAAAACCACCTTTGCTCCAAGGCGGTGCGCCCAAAAAACCACAAACCGCTCTCCTCTGGGTGACGTAAGCCGCACATCATACTGTTGCGTCATCTGCCTGCATGGCCTCCTGCCACCATATCGCCGAGTCACCCTGCCACATCACTACCACCGTGTCCCTTTACCGTACTTCCACATCACCTCCATATGTGCTGACATCATCACAATAACGTCATCTCGCCACGTCATCCGCCATACCATGGTCCCACCTACTGACGTCATCATCAATTTGAAGCGAAAGGCGAAAATTGTGCTTAGGAAGCCCGGATTCAAATTCCGAGGCAGTTTTTCATGCGCGATTAGCGCCTAGCGCTAATCGCGCATGGCTACGAGAAAAGGGCTGAAAGGGAAAGCCCCTCATTGTGCAACCCCCTGCAAGCCCAAAAGGTGCAGGATGACCCGTTTTTCTTCGCGAAGCATGCAGAAAGGATCAAAGGAAAGTTCTAAAGGAAACAGAGGGCCGAACAATGGCCATTAAATTTTGATTTGACCCACAGCGAAAAAGGAAACTGGACCGATTCATTTGTCAAAGAGAATCAGAGGAGAGATGAAGCGGAAAAGAGTATCAGTTAAATTTTTTAATGGAAATCTTCAGTTCCCAAAGCTGGTCAGCATTAAATGGCCTCTAGCAGAGTCAAATCAGGAGGTGTAAGCCCATCCCGGCTCTCAAATCATAGTTAAAGCATTTAAAGCCACCAAACCACAATGGAGCAGAATTCCATGCCTAGTTATTGCAGAAGAACTGCACCAAGCCACCGAGGACAACGCATTAATTCAGTTATGATACGACTGCCCTCGGCGCAAACCTTAGATATTTTCTTGCATTTATTGTTGATAGGGTTAGGTTAAAAGTAATAATTTACTTTCAAACCTGTTTATGTCACAAGCTGTAAAAAACAATTTTGGAGAATTTTCCCTATATATACCACCCTCTACATTGTTTCAAGGGTTGGTCGATTGATAATTTTCACTATAGACTCGCACGGTATACCTGATATGTTTTACTTAATCAAAGATTGCTAAAGGGATTGGAGGAACGACTGTCTGCTCTGTGTCTAATGATCTGAGGAAGTGAATGTGGAATCCTTGTGCTGCAACATGACTCAATAAGTGCTTCTTACCTCTGTTTCCATGGTTTCACCATCTAAATAACACAAAGAAAGATTAGCTTAGAACTTGTTTAAATGCACTCTAAGCTCAATTTTTGTTTGTTTCTTTATGTTTTTCATCTGAACTAAACTGGACATGAATATGAATTCCCTGTGGCTCATATTTGCTCTAATTCACATGTGTTTGACAGTTATCTAGGGATTCTTTACTGCCCCTAAATAGAGCACATTCACCCTTCTCTGTTAAGCTGATTGAGAGATACTTAATTTCCTCTCCTTCCTTTACATTCTTTCCATCCTTTAAACTTGAAAAATTGTTCCATGCGCAGCTACCTTGCTCCTTATTCCTCTTGTGACAAAGAAAACGCACCAGCAGTCCTACTCCTTGACTCCATGCCCAATGGTTTGAAACCTCCACACTATACCTGCCTCTTTACCTGAAAACATCAATTTCCCACCAAAACACAAACAAAACCCCTGAACTCAATAACTAGCCTAAAATACCCCTCAACAAAGCTAAACCATAAAGGGAGAGCCCTCTCTGACAGCAGGTGGGCTAGAATCTACAGTCAAAAGTTGGTATGTGGTTACCTTGGCCGTATCACTTTACTCTAACCTGAGTGATAACACAAGTTACGGGATAAAGTTAGTAAATGGACCATCAGATCTTTAAACCTTGCTGGTAGACTAGTTCTTACGAAAGTAGTGCTTCAAGCAATCCCCATCTTCATGTTATCAGCCCTCCCAGCCCCAAAAGGGGTCCTTCAACAAGTTAGGGATATTCAAAGAAACTTCCTTTGGGGTAGGGAGGAGACTAAGAGGAAATGGCCCTTGGTGTCATGGGATAAAATTTGTAAGCCCAAGAACCATGGAGGGCTAGGATTGGATGATGAGGAGATTCTCAGTATGGCTCTAGGGGCCAAAATTTGGTGGTGCTGGGTTTAGCAACCAGATACTCAATGGGCAAAGATATCGAAAGAAAAATATGCTAATTCCTAGTAGAACAGTGATCTTATAAGAATGTCAGGAAATATAAAAGGTTCTAATATTTGGAACAAAGCCTGGGAAAAGAGAAGAATAGTACAAGAGAATAGTTTCTGGGAAATCAGAGATGGATCTTTCTCTTTTCTGGGAAGATAAATGTCAGCAAGAATCAATTATGGTAAAATAAGATTTCCTAGATCTTAAACAGGAGTCAGATTCACAAGGTTTAATAAAGGTTAAGGATTTCTGGATACATTCTCAGCTTACAAAAAAGTGGAGAATCTGCAGAAACATAGATTGTAGCAATAACATTCTCCTGAAAACTAAAGTAGAGGAGCTCAAGAAAATTATAGAACATAGGAAGATCTTAGTGGCAGAGGGACAAGACCAACTGAGATGGGGAGATAACAAAGAGGGCACCTTCAATCTTAAGGAAGCAAAAAACATTCTCCTAGAGCTAGATCCCCTGGTTCCAGATAAAATCTGGAAAAACCTTTGGAAACATCCAAGCTGTATGAAAATCAAATTCTTCATGTGGGTCATTTATCATAAGAAAATTCTGACTTGGGATAACATAAGAAAGAGAGGTGTACAAGGGCCTTCAAGATGCCTACTATGTGAAGCTTAAGAAGAAACCTTGGAACATTTACTCAAAAATTGCATTTTCACATCCTAGTTATGGGATTTATTTGCTGCAATCTTTCAACATTCTGATAGGGATAGAAGAAGCATCATTAGTACCCTCACAAATTGGAGGAAAATTTTTTTGGATAATGAAATTCTTAACTCAACGTGGGCTCTTATTCCAAGCTTCATCGTATGGAACATGTGGAAGGAGAGGAACAAAAGAATTTTTAAGGGTGAAAGGAAAACCCCTCAACACCTGCTGGAGTTAATCCTGAAATAGCTCAAGGAGACTGTGAGTACCATTATTCGCACCCTCCCCAAAAATCCCCCCTCAGACGCAGATTTAAAGATTCTCACGCAGCTGGGGTTACAGAGGCTCACACTCCTAGGCATTGACAGGAGGATCATTTCGTCGGACACGGAAAAGGAATTTTGGCATCCTCCTCCAGAAGGCTATTTAAAATACAATATTGATCGGGCTTCAAAGGGGAACTTGGGAACAACAGGGTACAGAGGTGTACTCCGAAATTCAGAGGGAAGTATCATTAGCATCTTTCATTACCACCTAGGTACATCGATCAATAACATGGTTGAGCTTATCGCTATGGAACAATGCCTGGAATTGTTGAAGCGTGATAACTGTCAAAATGTCATGATAGAGGCAGATTCAAAATTAATTATCAACTCTATGCAAAAAATTCACAATGGAACCACACTGGATAAAGTCTCTAAACATTGGAAACTAACTCGTGTTCTCCAAAGAATTCAAAGCCATCTTTAGGGCTTGCGCACTATTAGTTTCCACCACGTTCGCAAAAGGGAAAACAAGCTGGCGGATATTCTAGCCAACCAGGGGGTCAGCTACACAATGGAAAATGGGTTGATGAAGTGGCAGGAATTGAGACCTAGTAGACTAAAAGCTCTATGTTGTGATCAGGCAGAAGATGATAGGCAGGTGTTTAGACTCAATAGCATGGGGAATAGCTAGATTTTAATTTCCTGTGGGTAAACCTTCTGTTTGGGTAATGTTGGTGGATGAAACAGAACCTTGTCTGGTAGACCAGACTCAAGGTGTATGGGTGGTGCAGATCTCAGATGTTTCTCTTAAGTCTCGGCTCGACGGAACACATTCACCCTGGATTTTCCCCAATCCAAGGAGAGGTAGTTCAGCATTTGCCAAAGGAACCAGGTCTTTCAACAACCAGGGGTTTCAATTTTTGGCGTCTAGTTTTCAAAACCACCTCCTAGGTGGTTTCGGGCTGATCGTGCGACACTCAGAGTGGGAATGGTTTTTGCGTTTTCGAAGTGATCCCATTCAACCTGCGATACGTGGTAGGGAGGGGGGGCGGAAAACCACCCTCCATCGTGGACTATCTTTCCTCCTTATTATCAGTCACGATATCCTTCTCATCTGTTGGATTCAGGGGCTGTGAATCAACGGTGGTTCGACAAAGTGCAACTTAGTGGGGCAGGGCTAGTATAATTCAGGCTCTTTTGAGATGTGTCTTTTTCTCGGCCGTCAATCTTCTTGTTCTAATGGGTCAGTTTGTTGGACAGGGGTTTTCTGGAGGGAGGCCATGTGATAGCTTGTGGGCTTTCCATAGGTTGGTTGGGGGTCTTGTCAATAATGCCTTAGACTTAATTCTTTATATGTAATACTGTAGTGGGCAGCCCTTGGACACTTTTGTTTTTTTTCCTTTCTGTCTCTTCGTTGACGAGAGGACAATGGTTTATGCTGTACAATATTTTTTGACTCAATGATATAGAAGGATCCATACTTTCTTAAGCAAAAAAAAAATAGTGTTTCCTCCCAACCCCATGAACCAACATAATGTTGAGTCCTTAAGGGTTGTAGGGAAAATCTTTAGCTTCTGGGCATTTAAAGAATAGTCATAACTTCTACAAAGTATATTGAACTCAAAAATAAAAGAGTTAGGATCTTCATGCATCTTGCCATGAAAGTGTGGAAGAATGGAAGGTGGAATATTTTTCATTTCAACAGTTGCATTTGGGTCCACAATTGGAAACCTAAAAGTGGATTGTTCTTCTAGTGGTTGGTTCTTAACTATACCTTCACCATGCACTTATTCATTATCTGCCATCTTTCCTCCCCCAAATATACCACATCCTACAAATTGTGAGGGATGATTTTTTTTCTGATTTAACTTCCCTTTCCAAACAATTTCCTTCTACCCTTCTATTAACTACGATATTCTTGCACTACTGTTTCCAAAGTCTAGGCAAAAGGTATCGACATGATTGGTATGTGTCCGCTTGGAATTTTCACCTGCAATAGAAGGCCCATCATGAGAAAAAAATTATGACTTATCAATATTTCCTCTTCCCTTCTTGGGCTTCAGACCCCTACCTCTCCTATTCATGCATTTTAAAAGGAAATCAAATCACAAATAATCAACATAATTGTGGGAATTCCTATTGGAAAAATTTAATTCAAATTCAAATTTAATGTTGTAGTGAATTCAAAAAATGTGTCTACAACATTATAACATCCCTGGTGAAAATTTCATGTAATAAAGGTTAATAAAGGAAAAATAAAACCACGGTTAAGGGACACTTATTCCAAGCTAAATGTTGGGAAAATATATCCTAGTGGGCATCACTAGATGTGTTCTTTGGCTAAGGAAAATTTGCAAAGGTTAAGGCAAAGGAATTAAAAGGAAAAAAGGAATTTTGGCACATATATTTATGAAAATAAAGGAAATTAGGAGAACAGTAAGGTGAAAGGTCATAGCTGCATGTGAGAAGGAAATTGAAGGACAATAATGGAAAATACAGAAATTAGAGGCCTCATGCATAAAAAGGCTTCTGAGGATCAGTTCATGGCTTTTGTCAGTTCAAGTTTGGATCCTTCTCATTATTCTTTCTCTCTCACTCTTGGTCACTTAGATTTTTCTTAGAGCACTCTAGTTTGGAGCAAGGAAAGGAAAAGCAAGAAAGGATCAAGGAAGGAAACTAGGATCAAGTAGCTTCAAGAGGAATACTTGCAGGTAACCTTTTGCATGTGTTATTTCCTAGATGGTTTGGACATGCATGGCTTTGCATTTTGGTGTATGGTTCTCTTGTTGTTGATGGCATGGTTTTGTTAGGTTATGAAAGTGGATTTGAGCCTAACATTTCCTTTTTCTGTATGCCATGGTGTTGGGATGCTTATTTTTGTTTCTGAGATTTGGTTTTCCAAATGGATTTCAGAATCCATAGTGGAGGTGGTCTCAAGTTCCATTCCCAAAGGCCTAGGAATTGCTTACCAGTTTTGGTGGGATACATGGTAAAGGTCTTAGTTTAGGGCCTAGTGATTCTGGTTTGGATTGCGGTAAAGCCTGAGAGACAAGGAGAAGAAAAATTCCTCAAGGATAGTGATGGATCCCAAATGGCATTCCAAGTTCTGTTCAGTTGTGATCGGAGCACTGGTTTTCGTGTGCTCATGGTTTGATGAGGGTGGAGGTGGTTTAACCTTTGGATTACCTTGGCTGTTCTTGGATTTCTTCTTATATGAGATCCCACATTCATGATTGGAATATGGAATAGGGGTGACTAGTTGAAAGAGAGATTTGGTTCAGCCATGTCCATGGTCAGGTGGTACATGCAAGTCCCGAACCTGGTCGGATTTACCTATCATTAATAAAATCTAAGTTCTCTTACCTTTTCACTAATTTGTATGTGGATTGAATGGTTGTGTTATCTATGATATTTACATGGTTTTATGCTGGTTATAAGTATGGTTAAATGACTAGTTCATGTCATGGCTATTTCATGTATTTAATTGTAACTGCTAAATGGATGGATGCAATACCTAATTGATGAGGTAGTAGTTAAATGGAGAAGGAGGTGATCCTTTTGTTTATGTTTCATAAGTTTTTCAGTCATTTATGCTCTGCCTTGTATCCTAGAACTGTAGGTTGCATTGATGCCATGTGTTTGACAGAATGTTAGTCCTGGTTGGGGATGCTCAAGCCTAATCCTGAGGTTCATTTTGATTGATCAACATTGTTATCGTGTCTTTAATGAATTCTGAAGGTTGTATAAATTTTTGGGCAGAGGTCTGGATTCTGGGCTAGAAAAGTGGCTCAAATATTGGGGTTGTTGGAATAGAACTAGAAATTTTGGTCCAAAGTTACTGGTCAGCAAGCCTGTGAGAGTGATTTTAGGTTTCTGGTTGTTCCCTTGCCCATAGCACGAGAAAAACTATAGCCTAAGATATCCATAACAATAGTGGGACCAAGGGACAGGCTATATGAGTGGTTGACTTGTCTCCTGAGGGTTTTGTTGATGATGTTGGAAGACTACGTGTGATGTTCCGTTGATTCCATTTCTTGAAGGTCACCAAGGATATTGAATCCCTTGTTATAAGCTCTTTCATCACAAGTTTTCCCTGTTGGTTGGCTTCTTGGGTGGACTTGGGAGGAGGGGGTGTTACTGATTGATATCATAGCATGGTTCACCCCTCAGAGTAGATGGATGGTGTGTGTTGGTCATACATGCATGTTAGTTGCATGTGTGTCTCTTACACTTTTGTTCCATGTGCTTGTTGCATTGCATCATGTTGATCAGGGTTGTAGTAAGGTTATCATGAGGAACATGATGTCATTTTGTGGAATGTAACATCAAAAGTATATGACTAGTTACTTTATTATATGCAGCTTGATTACATCATTGTATGATGGGTTGCATTCTTGGTTGTTTGATTGCATGTATCAGTCTTGTAGGTTGGTTATAGGAATTGCTTGCTTATGCTCAACTACATGTGGTTATGTGTATATGTAGTTGATTTTAGTTGATGTGGCAATGTGTACAATGGAATAATGGTTGTTTTCATGCATAAGGTCATAACATGCATCATTGATATGGCCTTGTATTGATGACTGCACCCTACCTAGTGTTAAAAAAATTATATATGACAGAGAAATGCAAGACATATAATATGTAGAAAAACACAAACACATAAAACTAGAGAGACACAGATATACGTGGTTCACCCAGTTTGGGCTACATCCACCTTGAACAACCATTCCTTCCTTTCTATTATCTAGCAAAATGAAGTGACGCAACCTACAGTAGATCTGTTGTAATATCCTATGTTTTCTCTCACAGTCTCACCTCTCTGTTTCTCGCTCTAAGAATACACACATATACCACAGCCTTAATAAAATACCCTCATACAAAGAGATGGGTTGACTTCTAGGGAAAAAAACCCTAAACTAAACATAAATTCTACCATCAGATCATCCGCCTAATGAACGGCCCAGATTGACTAGAAATTATTACATCTCTTTTTAGCTTTGGGGGCGCTGCCCTGGAAACCCCCGCCGGGGGACCACTGGCCCCTAGACCCCCCAGCAGGGGGGGATGGGCCCCCTTGAACCCCCTCAGGGGGAAAAGTCCCCCCCCGTACCCCCCCGTTTTGAGGGGTGTACAATCTTCCTGGGGTATACATCCAGCTGAAACAAAGACCTCTAAATTAGGATAATAATCATGCTCCACAGCCAACACCTAGAAGGATGTTTATGTGTTGATGCATTTATTTGATAGATGTCTATATGCTATTATGATTATGTTATAAATGTATCACGTCGATTTTATGATATTGTATACAAGGTATCCTCCCCAAATTATGCTAAGGTGTGTTAGTTTATTATATTGGTTTACCTGACATAGTATGCCTTGCAAGAAAGATATCAAATTGCTAGCAAGGTGGTAGACTACGTTTTACCTCCCTATGCATCAGATGAGCAGCGTGGTGTGGGGAATTCCTCTGATTTGGAAGACAGATTGAGAATATTGCGGGAAGAAATAAGCAGTTGCAAAGGAGACAATGATAAAATCATGCAGGCATAAGAGAAACAAGCATATTTGAATGCAATACTACTTCAGAGTTTGTCAGAATTGCAGTGGCATCAGCCACTTTGGATCAGCCATGGGAAAGAGGACATAACTAATGGGGAATATGGTAGTATATATCCTAGTAGCCATGGGTATTATGGTGGTCACAAATCAGATAGAACTAACATGACCAGGGATGGAAAGTTGTTGGACACTCTAGATAGGAGAGGTGTTGTGTTAGAAAATTATATATTACATAGCAATGGAACACATAAAATATTTCAAAAATATAAACATAGAAAACGCATAAAACAAGAGAGACACAGATATACGAGGTTCACCTAGTTTGGGCTATGTCCATGGAGAAACAACTAGTCCTTCCTTTTATATTATCCAGCAAAATGAAGAGATACAACGTACAACAGATCTGCTGTAATTCCCTCTTCGCTCTCAATCTCCTCTCTCTTCCTCACTTAGAATATAGATATACATAGACGCAATACAATTCCATCATATATAGTGAGGGGTTTCCTTCTAGGGCATACTTCTACCATCAGATCTCTGCCTAATGAATGGCCCAAATTGACTACGAAATTACAACATTTTATAATGGAATTTTACATCTACTTTTAGCTTCAGAGGCATTGCCCCTGATCCCCCCACTGGGGGTCTCCAAATAATCGATGTTTCCCCCTCCTGGACCCCCATGGTGGCATAGATTTTATGGGTGATGTTACCATCACATTACAAACTAGGGTCCAATGTGGTGATACCTCTAAATAAAGAATATAATCAAGCTCCACGCCCAACATGTTGGACACAACTATTATTCTAGTTCTAGTTCTGATAGGCATCATGATCATCATCGTTATCACCCTTAGAGGAGGAGTGATAGGGGATACTTGTCAGATGAGTTCAAGAAACGGAAGTCACCTACATTTGATGGAGAGATGAAGAAATTGTGGGATCCAGAAGGATAGTTACTTGGTACAAGGAAATTCTTTAGATTACATGATTACTCATAAAACATGAAAGCAAGGATAACCCTTTTCAATCTCAAAGGTAAAGCATATATTTGGTGGGATGATGTGAAGAATGTTAAAGGTATTGATGAATATTATTTGACTTGGCATGCATTTGAAAGGCTCTTCAAGAAGAATTACTTGTTGGAAAGGTACTGTGATGACAGAGCTAAGGATTTTAATGAGTTGCGGATGGGTTCCATGACAGATGAGGAGTATACTAGTAGCTTTTTAGAGTTGTTGAGATATGTGCCTTACCTTAAGGAGGACAAGGCCAAGGTTCTGAGATTTATCAGTGGACTTCCAATAGCATACAAAGATTGGATTGAGTTCGATGAGCCTAGATCGTTGGAGGAGGCCATCCGCAAGTTGAAGCATTTTTATGAGCAATCAAAGCACAAAGTTGAGTCGAAGTGTTACTTTAAAGGAAATGAGAAAGCTAAAGGAAAATGGCCACCAAAGCGAGGAAGACCTCAAGATGCAAGCAAGAGAGAGAATGTAGTTCCTTATAAGAGATTCAAAACACCTAAGAAATGACATGGAGAGAAACAGGCTAGAGGTAGTGGTAGAGAACCATTGAAGTGTTGGATATATGGTAAGTATCATCGTAAGAAGGACTGTCCATAGTATCAAAGTGGCTGTAGTCCCCATATCTACAGTGCTTAGGAGGCGCATATAGTTGGTGATGTTGGTAATAACATTCTTCAAATCTATGCAGCTGTGAACAACATGCAGGTCGATCATTAGGCATCAATCATTGAGATGGAAGGCAAGCTTTTTGATTAACATGTTTCTATTTTGATTGATCCTGAATCTAACTATAGTTATATTAATCTCGATCTCATGGACTGTTGTGGGAAAAAATGCCTATGCAGGACGATCCTATCCACCTAAGGTGTGACAGTGCCTTAGCAACAAACAGAGACAGCTATTCTAGTATTCTTCCTTTATGAATTAAGAATGAAGAGAGATGGATGGAATAACCGGTGTCTTCTGTTTGTCCCTCGATCCAGTTTCCCTTCTCTTTGAGAATTCCCAGCTACTTTCCTTCTTGCTCGCCCAGCTTCAAGAGGTTTCTGCAAGATCACAAGAAGAGAACACTACACAAGACATGGATTCATATTCATAACTAGTTCAGGATTAGAAATAAACTAAACATACTAATGCAATCATACATCAAAGATACATCAGTATATAGGAGAAACCAAGATAGCTTTATTGATGAATAACAAGGTTCAGGAAGAGATACAACCCAGAGGGCTCCAATCCAGCATCTCCTTCCCAGCAAATAGAATTCCTATCTTCACCCCCTTCAAAGCATTAAGCACCCAATGATTCCAATCTCAAACCAACAACAATTCTTTGCAATAACAAAATTCCAGCCTCTAGATCTCATGGAGGAGAGATCCATATATAGATGTTTGGAGAGAGGATGAGTCAGCTTGAGATCTGACTAGTGTCCTCTCCCTCTGTCAGTTCTTGATTCCACTTGGAGGTTCTTGCTTCCATTTGGAGATTAGGAACCTCTTACTCATCACCAGTCGAATTCACTGAGGCAAGTGTCATTGAGGAAGATTCTGGAAGCTTCCTGGGTCTTGACACCTCTTGGAATGAACTTGCCATTTGTCAAATCTCGCTCAATGCACCCTCGTAGTGCTTCTACCTGCATTGCAGTGCAGGTAGCCAGTGTTGGCTTTGACATTCAGCGCAGACAGCTAGTGGAGCCACTGAATTGATCCTGAATTGACTTGTTTTTGAGTAGTTTCTGGTGGAGAACTTCTGTGAATTGCTGTGGTTTGTTAGCCTTGTTCCTCTAGGGGTAGGAACAACATGTTTAGGGACTTTGGATCCCTTAGATTATGGACATTTCATGCTCAATGCTGTAAGGCACAAAAATGTCTATAACAGTTGCCCCCTAAAGTATGAGGCTGTTTATCGGGTGAAATGCTTTATCAGGGGGATCCGAAGTTCATCCAATGCTGGGAGGAGACCTGTAATAAGATACAATACAATACATTATTTTTCATACTGCCTTCATGATCTAGCTGAGGCGGGCATTCCCATGCTCAGCTTTATAAATTCATTTTTCTGTACATAGAAGAGACAATCGTCTGATGGTACACTGATAATTTTGATGAAATTATCATCCTTTGGGTAGGATGATTATCTGCTGTAATGATGTACATGTCAATGTCTTTATCTTTTCTGAATATATATTGCAGCCCGGATGGATGAAACTAGATCCGGGGTCTTCAAACTCGTTCGATCTTCACTCTAAGTACAATTCGATCCATGTGAGAAATGTTCTGAAGTCGAACATGGAAAGACATCGCTTGATTACCGGTCAATGATGTAAACCGTTAACAAGCGCGAGAGGAATCACCGATAATGATAATGACCCTCAAGGTACTGCAGTACAATTCACGTGGTGTGAATAAAGGACTTGGCGTCGAACACCACGCAAAATCTTTCGGTCGAAGGTCATTGATGTATACCTGTCGCCGGAAGTGAGAAACTTGCCATTGAGGCATGCAAGCTTCAAAGTATTGAAGGGGTTGTTCCTAGATCAACTTCTTGGATAATGAGCTGATGTCGACAAGAAGCGATCCATCAAAGGAGGGCCTTAATGAATCCCACATCAATGACACGGAACGGAGCTAATGATTTTGATGGAGGTGAAAACAATCTGTGACATATGATTCAGGGTGGCGGTCATGAAAGAATGAAGGATAATGTACGACAGTGGATGGGACACGGTTGACTTTTCTGAACGACTTCTCTTGAACATATGGTGACACTGATGCGATGGATTGGTAGCATTACCCCAAATATGGATGGTATGGCAAGACCATGGATGTGACCGGTGAATGAAACAACCCAACCCGATTGTGGTACGGAGGAAAAGTGTCATGTTCAAGAGTGACTTGCTACCATCAAAGTTTTCTTGGGTTTCTCCCAATTTTTCCCCAGTCATTGCTGACCAGTACCTCTTTATTTTTGTCAAGCTTGAGGAGGATAACATATGCTTGTTCTATAACCTGCCCTTCGGGCAAGCCCATCGCTATGTTTTAACGAGCCTAGCGATAGTGAAACTCGTTCTCGTCTAAAGACAAGTTTGTCGCTATTTAATGCATTTAACGAGTCTAACGACAAAGATAACTCGGTCCTTTTCATTTTTAGAGAGTCTGAAAAGGTACATAAAGTTAACTCCAAAAGTCCTTTTTCGTCATCTAATCCCTTAGGTTCGAAAAAGTATAAAACAATACAGAAGGGATGAGTTTTCGATAGTTTTAACGAGCCGAATAAAACAAGCGCTCGATCTTTTTGTGCAATAATCCCTCAGGTCCAAAAAGATTAAAATCTAGAGGAGGGATAGCACTTCCTGTCCCTTTAATGAGCTGGAAGGCCAAGGACTCGGCAATCTTTTCATATTTTACGAGTCAGATGAAAAGAGCTTAAAGAAGACTCGTCTTTTGAGGAACGAGTGATGAAACAGGTTAGCAGCTGATTCCAGGTACAGGTTGGAATTTTCCAATCACGGCAGTGTCACAAGGATGGCTAGTGAAATCACTCTTCGCAGCTGTTCCTCAAAATGGGTAAACAAACATATGGAGGTGAACGATCGGCCAATGGAAAAGTGGAGGTGACGGGCAAACACGACCAAGGCTTTAATGGCTGATGATATTACATTCACAGTGGTTATTTACCGGGATAGTTCATTTTTTAACGAGCTTAAACGCGGGTGGAAACATTTGCTCGATCTTATGTTTATTTTTTAACGAGCATGAACTATGTTCTAAAACTGCTCGGATCTTGCGTTTATTTTTTAACGAGCATGAACTGTGTGCTAAAACTGCTCGATATTATATGGTCAAATTTTTGATTTTTTACCATAACTAGCTTTGCTCTTTTCAAAGATAGTACTGTATCCTCAATTGCTGCATCAAACTAGTTAGAAATGAATAACATTTGTTTGAGAATGAGATTAGAACCCTAATATTTCGCTTTGAACTACGTAAAAAGCAATTAAAAAGTGTTTTTACCTCTCATTTTACCATTTCATTTGAACTTTGTTTGTTGGAGCTTTGGAGGTGCCTCTTCCCCCTTGATTTTCATCAGCTGATTCTGGGAGATTCTGCAGACGATTTTCGGCGCCGTCTGGACCAAGTAGGAGCTAAACCCTAGCTCTTTCTTTTCATGGTTTCCTTTTCCCATTCTATGCCTGTTTTCCTGTTCCCCTGAGCCCCTAGGGTTTTGTTAGGGCACTCTGCCATCAGCGCAACTAGTTCACTCGAAACCTGCGTTGAATGTCAAGCTGCATGAAGGCAGTTTGACCTTCAACGCAGGTGGAACACTGGCTAGTTGCGTTGGGCATAGAAAATAGTTTTGTTGCATAGTTTTTGATGAAAATTTTGCCAGTTTCTCATCAAATCCAGGATCTAACTCCTCTCATGTTTTGTTTTCAGAGATTATTGGAGCAAAATGACCCTTACATGGCGAGAACGAGAACATGAAGAAGAGGACATGATTGCCCTCCATGATCCTGTCACGGTGAACATGCTGCGGAACTGTGGTCTGTTGAAGTTCTTCCGTATCTCTAGTATGAGAGCACAGATCTCCCTACTG
The DNA here is from genome assembly GCA_031772625.1 of Pinus tabuliformis. NCBI lineage: Eukaryota > Viridiplantae > Streptophyta > Pinopsida > Pinales > Pinaceae > Pinus > Pinus tabuliformis. The sequence goes on from CM062809.1 coordinate 95,019,372, forward strand.
CAGTATATGCTTGATGCTTGGGATCCTATCAACCAAGTATTTCAGATTAGGAGCAAATCCATCCCTTTGACCGTGGTAGACATTTACTTCTTGACTGGTTTGTCGAGGCGGGGTGCCCCCGTTTCTTTGTCAGGTTCGGCCCGAGGGAATGACTCCGTGAGAGATTATGTCCGCTAGTATTGTAGGGAAGTATCTCAGCCGAGTAGAGACGACAAGGTCGTTATCCGTGAGATTGCTGATAGGTGTCTCAGGTCCATTCTGTATACTATTGGTAGGATGGCCGGTAGTGCATCTCTTCATGTTGCCAACAGATCCTATGTGCAGCACGCCTTGGAGTGCCTCCAACTAAAAATATTCAACTGGTGTGATGCAGTACTTCTTCAGATGAAAAGTCAGTTGACCAAGGTAAAGGACGGGAAGCTGAAGAACTTTGGATTTGGTTCTATTTTGACTGCCTTTTCCTTGGAGAAGATACCACTGATGCAGCCTCAGTATATCGCACTCGACTTGCCTTCTCCTACCGAGCCACGCATGCAGAGATGGGTTGATCACATGTCTAGGGATGCTGGTCAATCTCAGATTTCTTTCACTGATACCTTCTTCAGGTGGTTCGAGCGTCAGGAGATGGTCTATTCCGAGTATCCATATGTTGGTATGGATTTCCGAGGTGATCCGGACTTGGTACTGCCGGATGGCGAACAATGCGGTGCTATTGGTAAAATCTTCGACCATATCACCGTTTACTGTTTTTATTTATAATGTCCTTGTGTTTTATTCTATCAAGACTTTAATCAAACTCATGTGTGCATGCAGATGTTGGTCCTGTTCGTCCAGCAGTTCGCCCAAGAGCGCCAGTTGCTGCCCCAGCAGGGGAGACTGCTGGGAGGGTTATTCTTCGTGACCTTGATGTGGCCGAGACCCTTACAGCTGTGCAGGAGCAGGTTGAGAGCCTTACTCTCGGCATTCCCGATGTGAGGATCGACGAGTTACCTTTACAGTTGCAGCGGCATACTACTGGTGTGCCTAGACGATGGACTCGTCTCTTACGCATGATTGCACAGGCCGTGACGTGCTATCATGAGCATCACTAGACTAGGGTGCCCCCTAGCATTTTTGAGTTTTTGGGTCATGCGACCGATTTTTGTCTTGGTTACAGAACATTATGTATAAACGATAAACAGCTTATATATATATATATATATATATATATATATATATATATATATATATATATATATATATATATTTTGATTTTCAGGGTTTATTTTGGTTGAGTTATATGATCCATATGTACAACCTTGATGATGTGTCTCTTTTTATAAATGTCGCAAATGTCTATCTAACACATAGTTTGCTAATGAGTCGGTTAATGTGTTTAAGTTTCTGGAAATATGTTGGTATTGAATTAAATCAAATTGTCTTTCCAAAATCTTAACCCTTAGGAACATGCGATAAATAGCTGGGTTGCGGACGGAATATATACCATTGAGTTGTAGTATTACGAGTTGTGAGTCTAGCCTGACGATTAGTCGGCGTATACCATGGGTGATGGCATCAGAGAGTAGTTCTATCAACGTGCTATACTTAGCGATGTTATTCATTGACTGCCCGATACATACACCTCTGAAACTTACTAACTCGCCGCTTGGATAAAAAATGGCCCAGGCTGCGGAGGACAGGTTCCGCGAACTACGACTCGCTCCATCGGCATATCCAACACATGTCTCCAGAAGGTTTGACATCTGTAATAAATGTAAAAATGTGGATTACTCGACCAAAACAAACACTTTAGCGAAAACAAAATACAACAAAATCATATAGGTTACTATTTAAGCATAGTAACGCTTGAGGTACAACCCATTACGGGGTTTCTCCAGTGGAATTCCATCATAATCCATTAAATCGTAGGCTCCTTTTGCTAACACTCGTTTAACAATATAGGGGCCCATCCATAAAGAATTAAATTTACCTGCTCCCAATTTATCGGATTCTTGGTCGTAAAGCAAGACCAAGTCACCTTTTGAGAAGACACGGGGTTTGACATTTTTGTCGAACTGCACCTTGACTCGTTTCTTATGGGCTTCGTTAGCCAAAGCGGCATCACGACGGGTTTCATCCAATTGGATTAATTCCAAGAAACGGGCCTCTTCTTCTGAAGTTCCGGGGAGGAGATTAATTGCGAGTTTAAGAGACGAGATTTCACACTGGATTGGCAAGACTGCTTCCAGGCCATACACCAGTTGGAAAGGTGTGAACCCGGTCGCATTCCTTACCGATGTTCGGTAAGCCCACAAGGCTGAGTACAGGATTAGGTGCCACCTTCTTTTGTGAACTCCGATCATCCTTTGCAACATACACTTCAGGACCTTGTTGATCGCTTCAACTTGTCCGTTGGCTTGTGGATAATACGGGGTAGAGCTGTCGTGAGATAGCCCTAGCTTGGAAGCTAATTCCACCATCATGTGATTGCGAAAATGCGATCCATGATCTGTAACTATAGCCTGTGGTACGTCGAACCTGGCGACTACATGATTGAAAAAGAAAAGGGCAGTTATTTCACCAGTGTTATCTAATGTAGGCATCGCCTCGGCCCATTTGGTAAAATAGTCAACGGCGACTATAATATACCCATGCCCCCCGGTCGAGGTGGGGTTACATGTCATGAAATCGATGCCCCATTTGGTGAAAGGCCCGACAACAACTATTGGCTGTAAAGGTGCGGGTGGTCTTCTGGTTTTGCTATCAAAAATTTGACAAGCATGGCAACTTCTGACTGCGGTTATGCAGTCTTTGAACATGGTTGGCCAGAAGTATCCTGTTCGTAATATTTTTTGTGTTGTAGCATATCCAGATTGATGCCCCCCACACACGCCTGAATGACACTCATTCAGGGCTTTTTCGGCCTCCTCATGGGTGAGGCACCTCCTCAGAACTGTATCGATACCGTGACGGTAAAGCGTATCACCGACGATCATGTAGTCTTTTGCTTGGTATCGTATACGTTTCTGTTCTGAGTGAGAGGTGTTAGGCCTGAATTTTTGGGTTTGGAGATAAATTATTATATCTCCATACCACTCATTGCTTGTAGATATCAGAAACAAACTTTCGTCCACGATTGATTCTTCGGATGTTTCATCGTTGGACGACGATGGGAGATCGCACAATAATTCTGCGAAAACTAAAGCTTTCTTTGATTTGGATTTTACAAATTCCAGATCAAACTCTTGAAGGATTGCTATCCATTTTGAATACTTGCCCCCCAGCAACTGTCGCGACAATATATAAGTCATGGGGTTGCAATCTGATAGAATGGTAGTTTTCCGAAAGAGGACATAATGTCGAAATCTTTGTATCGCTTGAACAGCAGCGAGTGCTAGCTTTTCAACGTAGGAATATTTTCTTTCTGTATCATTCAAGTTTTTACTTAAATAATATATAGGATGTTCAATTCCATCGACTTCTTGAACTAAAACCATCGTAATGGTCGTATCCACTGCAGCCAGATACAGGTTAAAATCTCTTTGATAGTCTGGGGCATACATTAATGATGCTTTTACTAGAGAATCTTTCAGAGCATCAAAGGAAGCTTGTGCCACCTGATCCTAGACAAAAGGTACATCCTTTTTCAAAAGACAAGTATAACCTTTAGCAAGTTCTGCGTAATTTGGAATGAACCTCCTCAGAAAGTTTGCTTTCCCTTGGAGTTTCTGAATCTGAAGAAAATTTGAAGGTGGAGGCAAATTAATGATTGCCTGAACCTTGCAAGGGTCGAGACGAATCCCATCCTTAGAGACTACAAAGCCAAGCAAACGACCAGAACCGATGCAAAATACACATTTGTGCGGATTGAGTCTTATCTTGTAGTGTCGGCAACGTAGAAATATCACTCTTAAATGCTGCAGATGATCAGTTCGCTTTCGCGAATGAGCCGGAAGGTCGTCGAGATATGGTTGAACGATGTTCTTGATGTCATGGAAGGCATAATTCATTGCCCTCTGAAACGTCACCCCTGCGTTCTTTAAACCAAAGGGTAATTTTCGTTAAGCGAATGTGCCCCACGGACAGATGAATGCAGTCTTTGACTAGTCCTGTGGGCGGATATTTATTTGATTATACCCGGAAAATCCATCCATGAATGAAAAGATTTCACATCCGGCGCATTCATCAATTATCTGGTCGATGAAGGGTGTAGGGTAGTTGTCTTTTGGACAAGCTTGGTTTACATCCCTATAATCGACACACACTCTAATTGTCCCTTGTTTTTTCATAACATGGACAATATTCGATACCCAATCGGTTAGAGGAACCGGGTAGATGAAACCAGCATGGAGGAACTTTTCAACTTCTGCTTTAATGGCAGCGGCTTTCTTGGGGTGCACCTGCCGAAGCCGTTGTCTTACTGGTTTGACATCAGGATACATCTTAATTTCATGTTCAACGATACTCGAGTCGATGCCTGCCATGTCATCATATGACCAAGCAAAGACATCTCTGAACTCGTGAAAAAGAGCGTTATATATTTTCAGTTCTGAAGGAGAACATCCTTTGCCGACATAAATATTCTCTACAACATTTGTTTTAGTCGAGATATTTATGGCTATAGTCTCTTCAATATTGGATAAGTTTCGCTCGGAATCCACCGTATTTACAGTGTTTGATAGGAATTCAAAAACTGAAGGGTGGTAAAGGTCCTGTTGAGTATCTTCTTCATAATCCGGAAGAAGGGAACAATGGTGGCAATCATTCCATGGTGCCCCCTCAATCAACATTGATTGTAGGATTCCTTCATCGGTTCCATGCGCTCTCGACCAAGGATCTAATGGGGTACCATATTCTCTAGACCTATCTACCCAAACGCTTGATGAGCGTTGATTTGGGTTCGCCCCCCATGCCCGAAACATTGATTGCTACAATATTTCTATAGGGCTTGGGGGCAGAACCATTTCATGATCCATGTTGATATTGTCTTCTGAGATCTTCGTGGAAGATATCATGTTGCAGGCTCCTACCAACGCTACTTCTCCTATATAGATTGGAGGTGGAAGTGCGAAAGTTCCCATTAATGTGGGGTCTTTCAGTAGGCCTACTCCAATATCTTGAAGCAAATGGTTGCTCCCATGGATCATGGGGATGCTTCCCGTAACTTGTGAACCATTAGGGAGGAAGTCTTGTTGGTCGACGATCGTAATCCCTCCTTGAAAAGGGAATGTGATCTTCCTAAAATAAGTCGACACTACAGCTGCCATGGCATATATCCACGGTCTTCCCAGTAGGATGTTGTAGTCCAGATTCCCATCGATGACTTCAACATCTATTTCTACTGTTTTCCCCCCCAGTTCAACCTTCAAGTTATTTAGGATACCGCACGGGGTATAGGTCCTTCCGTCGAATGCTTTCAATGTTATCGAAGATCGCGACAAGGTCGGAGACCCTAAAGTTTTCCAGCAACTCATCGACATAATACATGTAGATGCCTCCTCATCAATGATTGTTCGGTGAACAGTTTTGTTGAGGGCTTTCACTTGAATAAGGAAAGCTAGTTGAGCTGGTAACTGAGGATCGTATCCTTTGTGGTCAAAGGATACAAGATTGGAATCCTTAGGATCAACCCCACCAATGGCTGATAACAGAACCTGCCTTTGGGATGGACAATTTTGTAGTACTTCAAGAGTCGACATAGCGGATGGTGATTGGGCCAAATATTCCACTATGTTATAATGTTGCGCCGCTCTGGCGCGTGGATTAAATGTCGACTTGTGTACTACTCCCTTTGGCGGTTTTATTGTTAATTCAGGAATGATGGGCGGTACAACTTCTGTCGAAGTTGTTGTCGAACTACTTGGTTGATCTTTACCTTTTTTGTTCGACAGCTGTGGATTCCCGTAATATTTGTTCCTTGTCGAAATCAAAGCATCATTTTGTTGCTTGGAGATCGACAACATTAGCACTTGCGACGGGGAAGCATTTCCACTATCAACCAGATTTTGACCTGGATTGGGAAACGGATCAGTTAACACAGCTGAGGTTTGCGAACTTTTGAAGAACCTTTTAAGCTCAGCTTTGTATGGACAATCGGCTATCCAATGATCCTCATCACATATCATGCATGGACTTTTTGGTTTCCCTTTCCTAGGAGGGTTTGAAGAAGTTTTTTCAGGGGATGACTCACCCTGTTTCTTCTTCTTCCCTTTGTTTTGCTTCTTCTTGCTTCCTGGTTGATTGGTTTCTTTGCCTTTATCTACTGATACGGCATTTACTTCCGAAGCAAGAATTTCATATTTTGCATTTTGATCTAAAGTATTACGGGCTTTCTTAGACGAAGCCCTTGTTGATTTCGCGTTTGTCGTGCCAATCACACCATCGCCGGCATGAGAGTCACTATTTGATTTAGGAGGAGGAGGAATTGAGAATTCCGGTCTAGGGGCGTCAGGTATTTTGTCGTAGAGTGTGCCAGACTGAGTGTAGACTAAGTCTAGATATTGTGCACGAGCAATAACTTGCTCCTCCGTTACGACTCCCCCCTTGGCCACATCTTCTGTTATGGCAAGAAGTAACGACTTGATAAACCATTCAGCTAATAGCTGATCGGGAACGTACGTTTTCACCATCCTACGACGACAACGCCACTCATGTATATGATCGGATATATGAGTGGCTTTTGTCTACTTGAAGTTGGTTAAGATCTCTGTTCCCGTTTCATACCTTATCGGTAATTGAAAATGGGTTAAGAAAGTCGTGGCTAGGGAGCTGAAATTGTCGAACGAGGCTCTAGGTAATTCAATATACCATTTTTCCGCTGGACCCATTAACGTCCTCTGAAAGAGGCGAAGTCTTATCGAATCATCGTTTAAGGTGTTTGATGAACACCATAGATGAAAGGTCATCACGTGATTCGATGGATCTTCATCCGGATTTCCATTAAATTTAGGAATGTTCGAAGGAAGTTTGTGAGGAATCGCCGGCCACCAAGGGGCGTAAGTGATTGGATCATTTGTTAACCGGTGTAAATTGGGTAACTCTAAAGTTGCCACGAATGGTAACTGTTGATTCAGGTTAGGTGAAGCATACCCAGGGTACGATGGAATTGCCTGAGCAGTTGGCCTTTGCATACCAGCATAATGCAATTGATGTTGGTATGACTGATACGGTTGGTGGACTTGACCACTGTAAAGTGGTTGATTTTGACCGTTTTGAATGTACGGTTGTCCACTGTTCGCAAAGATCTGCTGCTCAGAACCTTGGTATACTTGTTTGAATTGTGGTTGTTGATATTGCACCAGCCACGGTTGTGAATCCATGTTCAGTTCTGCTATACTAACCGTTGGACAAAGGTGTGGGGTAATTGTACCCGTTTGGACCTGCGTCTCCCCACCAGTAGGTGATTGTGGTTGAGTCACAAGGTCAAGGGGCTGTTGCATTACAACCTGAGAAATCTAAGGTTGACATACAACAGGCAACGTTTGAACTTGCGACACTGTCACAATAGCCGGTGTGGTCGGGATGTTCGACATAGGTACACATTGTTGCATAGAATACACAACCCTTGGTTGTTGAGGTAGCATAGGTACCCAACCACTTGATGTAACTCCAGTATAACCTGAATACTGTTGTAAACTCCCGTATGGATACCCTCCCGGAGGGGGTAATGAAAGGGCATACTGCCCTCCATACGGTAGCAATCCGGAACTCAAGGGGATTGTTTGTCCTTGGGGACTGGATTGCCCAAATTGACCTCCAAATGGATCAATCTGGCGAGTTTCAACATAAGAGTTGCCGGATATTATTCCAGAGGAACAAACTGGAACGGACCATACTGTCGAAATAGTCCCTGGGTGGACTCCTTCTAGCGGTTGTGAGCTAGTCGGGACAGATGGTATGCCGGCAAACATTGTCGAAGTAACGGCAGGGGGTTCTGCTGTCGCTGTGTCATTCGACACAGTCCTAGATGTTGACGGTTGTTCAGACATTTTGAGTCTATCCAATAGATTACCTAGCGATTCTACAGGAACTTCCGCTGATGGTAGACTAACTTCTGATGTCGAAGGAAATAGAGTGACCCCGACTCCAAAATGGGTTGGAGTACTTGCTTGCGGATCCTCTACAATTTCCTCTATCGCAATCAAACCAGGTGGAAGAGGTAGACCGTCAGGTCCGTAAAATATTTATGGTGCCGAAGAAGGGGTTGAATCGACAGCGACAGTTGTTTGAGGAGCAAGACTCTCTGAACCGGTTAAAGATGGAACTGGTTCAATAACGCAAGTATTTTCTCCTAGACTAGGATCAGTATTACTGTCCCTCTGTGGCTGTTGAAATTCTTCTATAGAGGTAGGGTTTCCAGAAATGTTTGGAGTAACCGGAATCTCAGATGTTGCTGGAATACTTGTTCTAACTTTGATAGGAGATTTCGAACCGGTTAAACGAGTTCGCTTTGTCCGTACTGTTTTCGATTCTGGAGACAAAGACGGTTGACTCGTAAGCCTCCATGAACGACAGGGTTTTAATTGACTTTCTTCCACGATTGCGGATTACTCGATCAACCAAAATACAAAAGGGGAAAGTGTGTTTCCGAATTAAATGAATTTTTTAGACGCTTTTAGACACAACTTGCTTTTTCACTTTTAAAGAGTCGAGAAAAAGCTAAAGATGACTCTAGTCTCCTTCGATGTTTTAACGAGCCCGAAGTGACAAATGCTCGAATGGACTTTTTCCGTTATAGAGTCTGAAAAAGGCCAAAAGGAACTGCTCTGGAGTTCTAGGTAGAGAGTGTGCCAAACATTTCGCAAAACCGCAGAATACCTTTTAGGGTACGGGCGGTCGATCTTCCTGAATGCTGTGTTCAGTGCATTGTGATCAGTAGGGCGGTCGACACGGCTTCCTAAGGATAAAGGTTTGCCCTGTTGTATGTCAACCTTAGATTTGTCAGGTTGTAATGCAACAACCCCTTGACCCTGTGACTCAACCACAATAGCCGGTGTGGTCGGGATGTTCGACATAGGTACACATGGTTGCATAGAATACACAACCCTTGGTTGTTGAGGTAGCATAGGTACCCAACCACTTGATGTAACTCCAGTATAACCTGAATACTGTTGTAAACTCCCGTATGGATACCCTCCCGAAGGGGGTAATGAAAGGGCATACTGCCCCCCATACGGTAGCAATCCGAAACTCAAGGGTATTGTTTGTCCTTGGGGACTGGATTGCCCAAATTGACCTCCAAATGGATCAATCTGGCGAGTTTCAACATAAGAGTTGCCGAATATTATTCCGGAGGAAAAAACTGGAACGGACCATACTATCGAAATAGTCCCTGGGTGGACTCCTTCTAGCGGTTGTGAGCTAGTCGGGACAGATGGTATGCCGGCAAACATTGTCGAAGTAACAGCAGGGGGTTCTGCTGTCACTGTGTCATTCGACACAGTCCTATATGTTGACGGTTGTTCAGACATTTTGAGTCTATCCAATATATTGCCTAGCGATTCTACAGGAACTTCCGCTGGTGGTACACTAACTTTTGATGTCGAAGGAAATAGAGTGACCCCGACTCCAAAATGGGTTGGAGTACTTGCTTGCGGATCCTCTACAATTTCCTCTATCGCAATCAAACCAGGTGGAAGAGGTAGACCGTCAGGTCCGTAAAATATTTCTGGTGCCGAAGAAGGGGTTGAATCGACAACGACAGTTGTTTGAGGAGCAAGACTCTCTGAACCGTTTAAAGATGGAACTGGTTCAGTAACGCAAGTATTTGCTCCCAGACTAGGATCAGTATTACTGTCCCTCTGTGGCTGTTGAACTTCTTCTATAGAGGCAGGGTTTCCAGAAATGTTTGGAGTAACCGGAATCTCAGATGTTGTTGGAACACTTGTTCTAACTTTGATAAGAGATTTCAAACTGGTTAAACAAGTTCGCTTTGTCCGTACTGTTTTCGATTCCGGAGACAAAGACGGTTGACTTGTAAGCCTCCATGAACGACGAGGTTTCAATTGACTTTCTTCCACGATTGCGGATTACTCGATCAACCAAAATAAAAAAGGGGAAAGTGTGTTTCCGAATTAAATGAATTTTTTAGACGCTTTTAGACACAACTTGCTTTTTCACTTTTAAAGAGTCGAGAAAAAGCTAAAGATGACTCTAGTCTCCTTCGATGTTTTAACGAGCCCGAAGTGACAAATGTTGGATGGACTTTTTTCGTTATAGAGTCTGAAAAAGGCCAAAAGGAACTGCTCTGGAGTTCTAGGTAGAGGGTGTGCCAAACTTTTCGCAAAACCGCAGAATACTTTTTAGGGCGGTCGATCTTCCTGAATGCTGTGTTCATTGCATTGCGATCAGTAGGGTGGCCGACACGGCTTCCTAAGGATAAAGGTTTTATGCATATAGGGGTCTCCCAATATATACACAACGGTACGTGGGAGCACAATCTGTACTGGCGCTATCGTACCTCAGGAGGAATCACCCACCATCAACGAGATCGACAGTCACCAGGCTTTACGACGCCGGAACACGTCTCTAGCCTAGACCTCTATGTTGTGCGTTATGTTGCAAAGCGTTTTCAAGTTCATTCAATTTATTTTAGGCTGATATTTTTAGAAGTTTGCCTTTTGAGGTTCACCATGAGATGTATGATACAATTCCTAAATGCAGTCTAAAGATGATAAGCAAGCTTTATATCTTTTCAACTTATGAAAATCCTAGCTACAAAGGGAAAAGAAAGACACCATCTTTTCTCAAAGAGCAATCAGCACACTCTATTGCACTTTCCCTAAATCAAACATGCAAACTATTAAGATGCAAATGCACAATGCAGGTGTTTGTTTTCCGCTTTCTTAGTATTGATGCCTACAAAGAAAGCTTTTTGTACAACTTTGAATTTGCTTTTAAATGACAAATACAAACAAGTTTACTTTTTCGAAATCAGAGAGGGTAGAAGAGATTACAACACTTAACGATTTTCGAAATGAATACTTGTTTCGACACTTAAAAGAGACAAACTCAAACCAAAAGCAAAAGTAAATGTATAATCAACTGTAAACAGCCAATGAACTCTCTCCTAAGATCACAATCAACAGATCTGAATCAAGGGCTACAAGATGACTATTTCACTCTTGCAAAGGAAAACTGTAAATGACGCCACAAACACATAAAAACACTCACAGTCTTTTTGTACAAAAGGAGGTGGAATTTAAGCAGAGAAAAGGAGTTATCAGACTGGTACCTATGCTGGTTACAGGCTGCAAAAATCAGAGATCAAAACAAGGCAAAACAGAGCAGAGAACCCCAGCTGCACAAGGCCTAACTGTATCAGCGCAACCTCAACACAGAGGTTTTGACATTCAGCGCAGGTATCCTTCACGGGACCTGCGTTGAAATGCAGAACCTCTTCACAGGGGTCGCGCTGAAGGAGAAATGAGAGTTTCTCACTGGGTTCTGGGTTACAGATTGCTGATTAATCTACTGTTTCAGGCCAAATAAAAGCAACAAGCAAGGTACAATCAAAGGGATGCTTTGAGGGAGTACTAAGATCTATCACAAAGGATCATCAAATCATTTGTGAGTCCATTGTTCAGATCATAGACAAGTCCAGTTGTTGGATCAAAGCAGCAACTGTCTACTTTGCATCTGGGAATAGCAGATGCAGTTCGATTGTTGCTGTCGAGTCTATGAAACAAACAATGATATAAACACAAATAAAATGACTAAACAGATCTCCCCAGTGGAGTCGCCAATTTGTTGTGGGGAAAAATGCCTATGCAGGACGATCCTATCCACCTAAGGTGTGACAGTGCCTTAGCAACAAACAGAGACAGCTATTCTAGTATTCTTCCTTTATGAATTAAGAATGAAGAGAGATGGATGGACTAACCGGTGTCTTCCGTTTGTCCCTCGATCCAGTTTCCCTTCTCTTTGAGAATTCCCAGCTACTTGCCTTCTTGCTCGCCCAGCTTCAAGAGGTTTCTGCAAGATCACAAGACGAGAACACTACACAAGACATGGATTCATATTCATAACTAGTTCAGAATTAGAAATAAACTAAACATACTAATGCAATCATACATCAAAGATACATCAGTATATAGGAGAAACCAAGATAGCTTTATTGATGAATAACAAGGTTCAGGAAGAGATACAACCCAGAGGGCTCCAATCCAGCATCTCCTTCCCAGCAAATAGAATTCCTATCTTCACCCCCTTCAAAGCATTAAGCACCCAATGATTCCAATCTCAAACCAACAACAATTCTTTGCAATAACAAAATTCCAGCCTCTAGATCTCATGGAGGAGAGATCCATATATAGATGTTTGGAGAGAGGATGAGTCAGCTTGAGATCTGACTAGTGTCCTCTCCCTCTGTCAATTCTTGATTCCACTTGGAGGTTCTTGCTTCCATTTGGAGATTAGGAACCTCTTACTCATCACCAGTCGAATTCACTGAGGCAAGTGTCATTGAGGAAGATTCTGGAAGCTTCCTGGGTCTTGACACCTCTTGGAATGAACTTTCCATTTGTCAAATCTCGCTCAACGCACCCTGGTAGTGCTTCTACCTACGTTGCAGTGCAGGTAGCCAGTGTTGGCTTTGACATTCAGCGCAGACAACTAGTGGAGCCACTGAATTGATCTTGAATTGACTTGTTTTTGAGCAGTTTCTGGTGGAGAACTTCTGTGAATTGCTGTGGTTTGTTAGCCTTGTTCCTCTAGGGGTAGGAACAACATGTTTAGGGACTTTGGATCCCTTAGATTATGGACATTTCATGCTCAATGCTGTAAGGCACAAAAATGTCTATAACATGGACAAGTGCAGTTTGAGAAAAGAAGTGCATGCATAATCTTGGTTGGTATAGTTGACTATAGGTACAAAGAAGTGAGTTCACCATTGGGTAAGAGCTTGTGCATTTGAGTTAAATGGTATGCCTACAACAACACATTTGAATGTATTTCCATTGGGTTCATATAATATGCTTTTGGATGTGACATGGATATACCTTCATAGAACCAAAGTTGATTGCTTCAACAAGGCCATTGAGTGTGTGGATGATAGTGGGGAAAAGAGGGCTTTGTAGGGAAAGAAGAAGCCTACATCAATGAGAATGGTTAGCGCTATGCAGGCTAAGCGTAGTCGTAGAAAAGGTTGTGTGATGTTTGCAGTGCACATTTCTAGTGACAAAGGTAAGGAGGTTGAGGATGCAGATGTGTTGAGTGGGTACTCAGTTTTGTAGCAGTTTCATGATGTATTCCCTGAGGACATTACATAGTTGCCACCTCATAGAGAGGTAGATTTCTCTATTGATTTAGTGCCAAGGGTGGTTCCATCATCAAATGCACCTTACAGGATGAGCACACCTAAGTTTATAGAGTTGTATTTGCAGTTAAAGGAGATGTTTGGCAAAGGAATACATTATGCCAAGTGTATCACCTTAGGGTACACCACTGTTGTTCGTAAAGAAGAAAGATGGTACGCTTAGATTTTGCATTGATTATAGCCATCTAAACAAAGTAACAATCAAGAATAGATACCCTTTGCCAAGGATTGATGATTTGTTTGATCCACTAAAGGGAGCAGCAGTGTTCTCTAATATCAACCAGAGATCAGGATACCATCAAGTATGCATCAAGGAAGAGGATATCTTCAAGACTGCGTTGAAGACTAGGTATGGGAATTATAAGTTTATTGTTTTTCCATTCGATTTAGCTCATGCTCCAGCTACGTTTATGTGTTTGATGAATAGTGTGTTGCATCCTTATCTGGACAACTTTGTTATTGTATTAATTGATGACATACTGGTGTATTCTAGAAATGAGGAAGATCATGCTGAACATTCAGTAGCAGTGTTGAGGTTGCTAAGAGAGCATTAGTTTTATGCTAAGCTTAGCAAGTGAAAATTCTTTCAAATTGAGGTACACTACTTGGGACGTGTTGTCCCTAAGGAAGGTATTGTAGTAGATCAAGAAAAGATAAGGCTTATCATGGAGTGGGCATCTCCTAAGAATGTGGATGGGGTGAGATCATTTATGGGATTGGAATATTACTATAGGAGGTTCATCAAGAACTTCTCACGCATTTCATATCCTATCAAATCATTGCAGAGTAAAGGTAATAAGTTTGAATGGACAGAGGAATGTGAGGTTAGTTTTCAGTAGATTAAGTAGTTGTTGACACATGCACCAGTGTTGAATAGTGCGTATCCGAACAAGGATTTTATAGTGTGTAAAAATGCTTGCAAGAGAGGACTTAGTGGAGTTCTCATGCCAGAAGGACAGGTAGTGTGTTGTGAGTCACGGAAAATGAATGAGCATGAGCAGAACTACCCAATGCATGATCTTGAGCTAGCAGTGATTTTACATGCATTAAAGATCTGGAGGCACTATCTTCTTAGTAGGAGGCAAGCTAGATGGTTGGCTACCCTTAGTGAGTTCGACTTCGAGATCAGATACAACAGAGGGAAGAAGAATTGGGTTGTAGATTCTCTTAACTGGAAGGTACATGTAAATCATATAGTAGTGATAGGCTCCTATGCATTAGGCATGGAATCCCCCAAGGCATGTTTTGGGGCTTAAAGCCCATGTTTTGAGCAGTTGTTTTTTAAAAGCTCTATGAATTTTAGGCGTGGAGTGTGAATTCATAATAGAGTCATAGGGTTTTCTGCCCTATGTTTGTAATGTAATGTTAGCTAGATAGACCTACCCATGGTCCACGGACCATGGGATTGTATAAATAGAGTGAGGCTCTAAGCGTAAAAGATCACCAACCAAATAATAGGGAATAATGAATGAGAAGTATAAGTGATTGAGTCGAAGTGTAAAGTGTTTATGTGAGTCGTAGAGTAGAAGAAGGCTCAGTAGCTGAGTGTACAGAGGCCTTGTAGTCCATAGCTGAGTGCACAGACCCCTACAACTAAGTGCGCAGGGTGGGGGGAGTTTGTAACCGTTGGAAGAATAAATAAAGAGAGGTTTTGCTATAATTTTGTGTATCTGTTTCTTGTTTAATGCATGTATGGATATAATTTACAAGCATATTGTTTATTTAATGTGCGAACCTGTATGAATGTTTTATATTGTTAAGTATAAATCAAGGTATATATGTAGGCGACGGTGCTTAATTGATACTGGAAGATAAATAATACCTTGGGTAATAGTGCACATCATAACACAACCCCTGGTGAGGGCTTCGCGAAGGTAGGGTATCAAGCTGTGAGGAACATAAGGTGCGTGAAGCAACCTAAAAACAGGAACAAGAAAAGGACCAATCAAACTCACCAGACATCTCCAAGGTGCGGAAACATGGTTCTAGCACCCTCTCATACTACTTCGAGTGAGACGTCAGTCCACGCTCCATGGACTATTGCCGAAAGGGCTAGTATTACAGGGATTTGTGAGGATAATTAACTATGAACATGGGTTAGGCCCCAAAAAACCAAAAAATGGTTCTATTGTCGGGACTGGGATCTGCATAGAGATGTATGATGTTGTATCACTGCAATCTGACAAAGAAATGAATTGAAGAGTGGTTGGATAGAAAGATTCACGAGTTCGCGACGTACGAAAACAAGAACTTGTGACTATCAAAGGAAGAGTGGTTAGAATGCTACTTATACATACAGATCCACTAAATTTTCTTTGCATCCTTCCCCACTGAGTTGTACTAGTGGATCGTGAAGCAAGTAGATAGTCAAGGAAGGTGTAAGCTCAACAAACCTATTGTATGGACTCTAGAATTGGTGCGCATACTGGAAGCATCAGAAGATCAGATCACGCACGTTGTCAACCACTGGCTCGGTCAAATCATAGGAGGATTCATCACCAAATTCGCGGCAAATACTTCAGTCAACTATAGCGAGGCAGAATGATGCTTCCTCAAGAGACCGCGAGGTAAGTACGTTAAATCTTTGAACACTTAGATTAAAATGCTACTGTGTGAAAAGCAGGTTATGCAAATAAATTGATGTTTGGGGCTATGTGAAGTGGGAGAATCTATAGAAATGAAGGTAGCACAGAAATAGAGACTGGCCCTTTGATTTCACCTCCATGAGGAGGCGAAGAAGAGCTCATGAAGGTCTCACCAAGAAGTGTGATCAATCTGATGAGGCATATAATTCCGCGCATACCACCCCCACCCACACCACCACTAGTTTTACCATCTTCACCCTTGACTTTGTCCATCCCACCTCCGTCGCCATTGTGAAGCAGTATGGCCAGTGCAATAAAGCTACTAGTGTTCAAGGGAGTAGGGAATGACGATCTGGGCTAGTTTTGGTTCATGATAAAATTTGTATGGGAAGCACAGGGTGTCAAGGACGATAATATCAAGAAGAAACATTAGTCAGCACTCTACAAGATAGCGTGATGACCTAGTACATTAAGCATCCCAATGACAATCCGAATGCAAGGATAGTGGATATCCAAGTTGCGCTAAACAAATAATTTAGCAAGCCAAAATTAGAGACACATTTGATTATTGGATTCAAGGAAATCACAATGCTACTAGGCAATACCCTGAGGGATTTGGATAAAAGATTGAAGTGCATAATTCATGAAGTTAACATGACCTTAATAGATGGGAAACACCGTGAATGGTTTATAGCATCCTTAACACCGCATCTACAGAACGTGCTGGCACAAAAAAGGCTAATCACTCAAGTTGAGGCTTTGGAGGTTGCAATGAGATTGCACAGGACTTCGATACAAGATCCTAACCTGGGATTTCAGTAGATTCACACGCAACTGAAAAACATGTTCTTGGAGATGCAGAGTTTGAAACAAGACAAGACAACCCACCTAGAGATGCGCGATGAGGTTTGGTGCACAAAATGCAAGGGCCAAGGGCATGACAAGGACCACTGCCCAGTGTTCGTGAATTACCTTGTAGGAGGAGGTCTAATGCCACTAAGACTAGATGCACAAGCAGGACCAAGTGCGGCACCTACACTATGGTGCACGATTTGTCAGATAGGAGGAAAGCATGCTACATATAACTGCCATCTATTATAGAAGTATATGCAGACTTTACAGAAGTTGTTCTATAATTTATGTAGATCAGTAGGCCATGATGAGAGCACCTATAGAAGTTATGAGCTAATGATGGATCAGACTCGTACCTATAGAGTTTAGGCTGAAACACGATCCCTTGACTAGAACACAGGGATGGTGCGAACCAAATTTCAGGGGCGCGAATGAGGTTGAGGTGGAATGGGACCAGGAAGAGGTCACAAATAGTTGATATGTTACAATTGCAGAGGGCCAAGACATTATGCCCACGATTGTATGAATCCAATGTGACCATCATGCTTGTATTGTACATTTTTTGATCATGAGACAGAGGACTGTCCAACACTAATAGCAAGGTTGTGCGATAAAGGAGCACTCCAACCTCCCCCAACCTAGAACCTACAAATGATGAGGTCTAAGCTACACGAGGAAGACCCTAATGTAAATATCATGCTCTAGAGTGGTATTACGACAAGGGATGACAAAGGAAAGTAGCCAGAAGAAAGTACCTGGGTTCGTAAGGCTCCAACGAAGGAACCAAAATTTGATTTGGAGTGTGGTAAGGAGTCCTTCATGGAAGCTAAGAGGAGCTTTGTTTATGCCTTTACTTTAGGAAGTAAAGATGACTGGAACCAGAAATGGGCCCATCAATGCTCACTACATTCTTGGATACATGCATGAAGTTGTTGTGCAATAGCAAGGTGGTAAAGGGGATGCAAGAACTCATAACTAGATGTGTTGGGACCATGCCAGGAGAACCATGCATAGTCTGGAAGCTCAGAAAGCACATGACATGAACAAGAAGGGAGATGAGCTTAACCACGTAGATTGGAGAATATCAGATGGACCAAGTGATTCTGGATCTAGGATCGGACACGAATGTCCTGCCAAAGCAGACATGGAAGCGCATGGACAGGCCTACATTGAAATTCTCTCCTATCCAACTATGAATGGAGAACCAGCAAAAGATCCTACCTATTGGGAGATTGTAGGGAATCACAGTAGATATTGAAGGAGAAGGCGCACTAGAAGATTTCAAAGTGATAGAGATTTTTGATGACAATAATCCCTACCTCGTGCTATTGGGAATAGATTGGGCCACTAACATGAATGGAGTGATAAATGTAAAGAAGCGCAAGATGATTTTTGAGAAAAAGTAACTACGCGTAGTTGTACCTTTAAACCCTGCAGAAGGATCACGTTACATAGAGCTAGTATGCAACAATGATAGCAACGATGACTTAGACTGTATCTACAAAATAACCATGTGGGATTAGGACTGGATAAATCCAACCACGGATGGCCCAATCTCATGGGAACGTAAAATCTCTTGACCATTAGATTCTAATGAATAGATAGAACGATGGCAAAACTAGTTACACAAGGTAACCACACTCAACTGTAACATGATGAAGAGATCATTGCGTTGTGTAAAAATAGAGGTAAGAGATCTACCTACATATGACGGGTTGAGTTAGGTGGATGATTTCCTAAAAAAATTGGAAAGGGAAGTACCAGAACAACAGCATTTCAATGCTTTGAAATGGGTACTGCACGCTACACTCACAAGGTGGTTGAGTATGCACCAGAAGAGTTTTGAGGACTGGCGTGACTATCGGAGGATGATGTGCATACAATTTGGGAAGCCTCAGATGTGGTTAAAAGACAAGTATGACAGACTGAATGGCCTGCACACCCACCTAGCCAGGTGGATACAGGCATATGGTGCGAAACCTGTGTGAATGCACACCATCCTCATAATAGGAGACACGATCAGAAAGCAGGTGCGGTTAGGGAAGTGGCGTGAATGATCTCTTTGGTTAGGACCACAAAATAAGGAAGACCAAGTGCACAGAAGAATATCCACGTAGAAGCTTTTAACAAAGTACACAAAGCACTGAACAAGGTCCACAATGTGAAGCAAACTGACTGGGACCTATGCGTACGAGTGGTTCTCTGGGCTTATAGGACCATGTGCAAAAACCTAATTGCACAGGCACTGCCAAGGCTAGAGCATGAAGCAACCAAAGGAAGCCCTATAGTACTTGAAGAGATTATACCATGCATGATAGCCTCGGTAGATACGATGGTTCACGAAACCTTGGAAGTAGAAATCCAACAGGGAAATTTTAGACTCTAAGAACTTGAAGAAGAAAGGGTACGCTTAAGGAGGAAAATCATTGTAGTGGACATGGAAGTCAAGGAGATGGAGGATGAAAAAAGGGAAGATTTCCTCAATAAAAATATCGGGATGATAAGACAGGGTGTGCATGATTACACTGACAAGTTTGAGGACTATTGCTGCGAATTGGTTAGTCTAATGCCTTGGCTTGGACCGCACATTGCTAGGCAGGGTAGTGCATTGCAGATGGTAATGAGTGCGATGCCTACTGTAACAATAAAAGGTGGGTATTCTCCAAGAAGCATGATGGATGACAGGATGAAACTTTTCACGGGTGGTGTGACCACTTGACTAACCGAAGGAAGAACATTCTTAACACTCCAGGCAGTTGAAAGGAAGCGTGGGACTATAAACTATTCTTCATGGGAGCTGCACGATGTTGAAGCTATGCGTAGAGGAAAAGAGTTACAAGGTCCACGACCACACACAGGGGGTTGTGCTGCCACACACGTTGACCAAAAAGTGACCGTTGAAGTCACTGTTCATGATGGGATGCTCAAATTGAGGCCAAATGGAGTGGGCGAAAAGCATTTAAGACACAATTTATGGGCAAGATTTGGGAAAATTTGTTGCCAAGGGAGCATTAATGAACCGAAATGGGGGGGAATGGTTGAATTTCAATTCAAAAAGCACTATAAAATACAAAGGGTTGCCCAGTAAACAACACTTGGTCATTTGCAAATTGAGCTATTGAGCAGAGCCCTGATTATTGTGTGCTGAGAATTGATTGAGCCCCTGAGTTTGTGAGTGCGAGATTTCTGGATAAATACAATGGCATCAACTGAGGATGTTATGGAGATAACCGAAATGACCACCAGGGAGGCCGTGTAGGCCCTAACTGTGGGGGATGCTTTGGAAGGTGTCGGGATTGTGGTAGAGATCCCAAAATCATAGCACACACCAAGACCCAAGAAGGATAAACAAGCTTTGGTTCCTATACGTGTGTCCCTGCGGAACCCGCTGTGCACCAAGATGTCAATGGAGGAGAAGGGGAAATCTGTTACCATAGAAACTGATGAAGAAGAAGAGGACCTGGAGGACCTAATCATCACCGAAGATGAGGATGAAGGCATGGAGGAGGAAACTTAGCCTACGCACCACGCGACAAACTTGCCTACCTATGTCCCCCTACGAAAGGAAAAGGCTAAAGTACCCAAGGACCTAGACGAGACAAAAAGTTCACTCCTGACCTTACTCCTCCCAAACAAAATTATGTTTGAGGGCACACACTTGGGATGGTTTTCAAGCCTAAAATTCAAAGATTAGGACCTTGCTAAGCACAAGAAGTTCCGTCACCTTGAGACCAGGCACCTCATGAAGCCCAAGCAAAATATTGCGATGGGGGTGATAGAATTAGAGCCGTAGAAGTGGTTGCGTGGAGTGGAAAAGGTTGGGTCACTGAATCTGCTCTGGGTGCCACACCCACCATGCACTAATAACCATTTTCGTCATCAAGCAGCTGCTTTTCCTGGTGCATCATGGGTGTTTGTGGCTATAGGAGCCCATCCCCATCATGGCAGATTTGATTCATCGCATCCCTTGGCTTCCATGCAAAGGAGAGGACCTTGTGGACATCTCAGAGGGGAAGAGTAGTGACTTTTCCATCGTGGAGGTGATGAATAAAAACTATAAGCTGGAAAAGAAGAAGAGGGGCTACATCATCTCCAGCATCAAGGCTAGAGCAGTATGCGTGGCAACCCAAATCTTGGTAAGAAATATTCTGCACAAGTGCCGCACGGACGAAGTACCCATGCCGCTGGTGGCACTGGTTGAGGAGTGCATGGATGGGGTCCAGTTTAACTAGTCCAAGTTCCTCCGTAAGGAGTTTTTAGTGAATTGTCATGAAGCCCGAGAATAGGGAAAAACATTCCACTATGCATGGCTTCTGCTATCCATAGTGCTCGTGGTAGGGGAATTACCAGAGGATAGTCAATTCCCCATAATTGACAGGTACCTGCTAGAGGTCGTGAATTATGTTGTGCTCTAGGCCACAAGGGATGCCAAGAGGATCCGTGACAACAAGATATTCTGGGTGTTCATCGAGATGAACCTCAGAATGGGGATCAACTGCAAGCCACAGTTGTCGCCTACTATTTATAACAACTTGCAGAGTTTTGTGGAATTCAAGGCAGACATCCACAACATTTATATCAGAGCGCGCAAGGATCCAACCAAACAGTGAATAAAGCTACCCTTCATAGCTACAGACGACATCATTTTTAATGTATCAGAGGCATGGCCATCAAAGTGGCACACCCCAAACATCTTGGAGATCGAGAAGTCGGTGGCACAGAGAAAGAAAGATGAGGCCAAGTTTCACATCACACAGTTGGCCAAAAAGCGAAGGAAGGAATTAATGACAACAGAAGTGCTAGTGGCACAGGACATTGCATAGAAAGAAATTGAATAGGAAAAGGTCGCAATAGCAGTAGCAGCACAGGAGGCAACCATGAAGGCAAGCGAGGGCCAAATGACCCTTCGCAGGGTAGGAAGCAGGGGAAGTAGAAACAGAAGAGGGAGGCACAGACCCACAAATTGCGTCAACACAGTTGAAGTGCCAACACCCAACATAGTGGGCAGGGTCACGTAAGAAGGTCAAGGCATCGAAGTTGTCTATTGACCTTATCACCTTAACCGAGGCTGATCTACACGACATCAGAGAGATGGTGCATGATGTCACCAATGAGGCTCTACAATATTTCATGCAGGAGAACTATATTGTGTTGGGGGCCCTTAGAGTACAGTTTCAATAATTACAAGTGTGCTCTCCTCAAGTTGGTACCCTTTTGAACAGCCTCACAGTTGGCTCAACAGTAGCAGAACAAATGTTGCATGCGCGGATGACAAATACCATAATGCTACTAGAAGGGGCACTGGCGACATTGAATGAGGCCGACAGGCCTATAGTTAGTGCGTTTAAAGGTCTTAATCTCAATATGGGTGCACTCCTATGAGAGACCTTATATGTTTTGCAGGATGGGATAACTGCAAGA
This sequence comes from Pinus tabuliformis, assembly GCA_031772625.1. Lineage (NCBI taxonomy): Eukaryota > Viridiplantae > Streptophyta > Pinopsida > Pinales > Pinaceae > Pinus > Pinus tabuliformis. Next base: position 95,041,524 of record CM062809.1, read on the forward strand.
GCTACACGCTAGGGAGAGTCGCACGCTGCAAGTCCTTAGTGAGTAGAAAATCAAGATCGAACAACTGAGCTTGCATCATGAAAAAGTGGTGTCACAAAACCAACAGTTGGTACAGGTAATAGACGATGCTTGCCAAAACATCCCAAAGCTAGCCATCCCAGCAGACATGCCAGCATAGGCGTGGATCCACAGGTTAGTAGTAGGGATCCGCGAGGCAAGGGAAGAAATGAAAAAGGTTCAACTGGAGCTGAACCTTTAGATTGCCGATCTGCGGTTGAAGGCGCAGCCGTCCAACCCCCAAGAAGTCAAAGAATAGCACGCTAGCGCTATCACAGCGAGACTGGATGAGATTGGTGGTGCAATGCAAGACTGCACTAATATGTTGGAAGAATCGCTTGTGGTCATCTCAAACCTACAAGAGGACCCCAACATCTAGTGTTTAGAAATAGAGGTGTGAGAACTCCAACAGAAGTATGACAACGTCCAAGGAACTGCGCATACGGTGGTCCTCACTCAGAGGCTCGCTCGGATGCAATAGGCTAAAGCATTGAAAGAGCAGGTGGACATGGCACAACACAAGGAAGAAGTTCTGAAGGTGTGCGTTCAGCCTTGGATCGACGAGGCCTTCACCATCATAATGGAAATTAAAGGAAAGCTCGCACACATGTAGGGGATTCACGTATTGATGCAGAGAAGCACTCCCGACACAGAGGTCTCAGAACAACATATGTAGCAGATCCAGCAAGCAGCAACACAGTGTATTGTTGACCTTGTCTTGGTTTGAGAATAGTTGGAGGGACTCCGCGCAAAGATCTCTGTGCGAAGAGAGTGACTCACGTGAGAGTCATGATGTTTGTGTTGGGGGTCTGTTAGGCATGGAATTCCCCCTAATGCACATTTTCGGGCTTAAAGCCCAAGTTTTGAGCAATTCCTTTGTAAAATCTCTGCGAATTGTAGGCACGGAGCACAAAATCATAATAGAGTCATAGGGTTGTCCGCCCTAGGTTTTGTAATGTAATGTTGGCTAGATATACCTACCCATGGTCTCTGGACCATGGGATTGTATAAATACAGTGAGGCTCTAAGTGTAAAGTATAACCAACCAAATAATAGGGAATAACGAATGAGAAGTCTAAGTGATTAAGTCCAAGTGTAAAGTGTGTCTGTAAGTCGTAGAGTAGGAGAATGCTCTGCAACTGAGTGCGCAGAGGCCTAGTAGTCTAGAGTTGAGTGCGTGAACCCCTGCAACTGAGTGCGCAAGGTGGGTCGAGTCTGTAACCATTGGAAGAATCAATAAAGAGAAGTTTTGCTATAATTTTGTGTATTTGTTTCTAGTTTAATGCATGATTGGATATAATTTACAAGTATACTGCTTATTTACTGCGCGAACCTATATGAATGTCTTATATTGTTAAGTATAACTCAAGGTATATATGTAGCCAAGGTGATTAATTGATACTAGAAGATAAATAAGACCTTGGGTAATAGTGCACAGCGCAACACAACCCCTAGTTAGGGATGCACAAAGGCAGGGTATCAGGCTACGAGGAATAGAAGGTGTGCGAAGCCACCTGTGCGCAAGAACAAACAAAGGACCATTTGAATTCATTAGACATATCTAGGATGCAGAAACCTAGTTCTATCACCCTCCCATACTAGTGTGGGTGAGACCTCAATCCATGCTCCGTGGACTGCTACCGAAAGGGCTAGTAGTACAAGTATTTGTTTCGCTAATTAACTTCAAACCTAGGTTAGGCCCCAACAAGCCAACGCTATGGGATAGAGTTATAGGGTAGGATCTTGTAGGGAGGATATCAAGATGAAAAATACATGGAGATCATACACAAGTTACATCAGAGTACAGGTACAAGTGAGCAGGATGAATACTATCATCTCACAGAAGATGGTTTGGTGATATTTAGAGACATGATCTATGTGGTGAGTTGTAGTGAGCTAAAGAATATTATCTTGAGGGAGTTTCACACCAAGCCATACTTAGGTCATAGAGGATATCAGAAGTCATTAACGGGAGTGAAAAAGTGTTACTATTGGCTGAATCTGAAGAAGGAAGTGGAAAATTTCATGGCTATATGTTTAGATTGTCAGCAGATCAAGGTAGAATGTAAGCATACAGGTGGTCTACTACAACCTATTACGATTCTGGAATTGAAATGGGAGGCCATTTCCATGGATTTCATCAAAGGTATTCCAATTATAGTGAGGCAACATGATTCTATTATGGTCGTGGTTCACAGGTTGAGAAAGGTATCTCACTTCATTCTAGTGAAGACTACATATTCAGCCAGTGAGGTAGCACAGGTATTCATCAAAGAGATAGTGCGACTGCATGGTGTTAGAAAGAAGAATGTGTGAGACAGGAATGCAAAGTTCACTTCCTAGTTTTGGAAGGAGTTATTTGTAGGCTTGGGCACAAAGTTGGCATTCAACACAATTTATCATTCTTAGACAGATGGATAGGTAGAGAGGGTCAACACGATCTTAGAGGATATGCAGATGATGTATGTGATTCACTAGTAGAAGAAATGGGAGGAGTATCTTCCATTGTTTGAGTTCGCATACAACAATGATTATCAGGAGTCATTGAGGATGAGTCATTTCGAGGCATTGTATGGGCAGAGATGCAGCACTCCCATCAACTGGAGTGATCCAGTGAATAGGGTACTTATTGGACTAGACATGTTGGAAGACATGGAGAAGGAAATGCAAGTTATAAAGAAGAATATAAAGGAAACATGTGATATACAGAAGAGCTATGTAGATCAACACAGGGTGTTCAAGGAGTTTCAAGTTGGGGAGCATGTATATTTACCCATCAAGCCCAAGAAAATCTCTTTAAGGATTGGTTCATCTGCCAAGTTGGCACCATGATATTGCGAGCCCTTTGAGATCCTTGAAAGGATTGGACCAATGTCATATCAACTTGCACTAACTCCAACATTGAAATTCCATGATGTTTTCCATTTTCATTGCTTAAGAAGTATATAAAGGATGTTGATCATGTTATTGATTGGTCTGTATTGTAGGTGGAGAAATAAGGAGAGTTCCAGCCGAAGCCTCAGTGTATATTGCAGTGGAAACATATCATGCTCAAGAATAGAGCCATAGAGCAAGTTAAAGTGCAGTGAAAGCAATTTGGGCCCGAGAAAGCTACATGGGAGATGGTGGATTAGATACAGGCCCTGTACCCTTCATTGTTTTCCGGTTGAGACAAAGATTTTTTTTTTTAATTTTTAATTTTTTTTATTTTTTATGTTGGTATATGTTTGGCATATGCCTTGCTGATATTTTGGTATATGTATATGGATGTAAATACCACCACAATATAAGTTATAAATCTCCAATAAGTGGTATGGGTGTCACATTATTATGGTTGTTATCTTGTCATGTTATCATGATGTTTTTCTTTGGAGCAGGTCTTTCATTGTAAATACTACAATGAGCTAAGTACAAAGCTCCATAGGTAGTATGTTTTATTTTCAATGGTTTTGCTAAGGTCATGGTGTGGTTTAACACCAAGGATGGTGTTCCCCCAAGCGGGAGGGTTCTGTAAGAACCCTAATGAAAAGTTCATGTAATAAAGGTTAATAAAGGAAAACGTAGACCACGGTTAAGGGAAACTTGTTCCAAGATGAATGTTGGGCAAAGATATCCTAGTGGGCATCACTAGAAGTGTGTTTTGGCTAAGGAAAATTGGAAAATGCTAAGGCAAAGGAATTGAAAGGAAAGAAGGAATTTTGACACATTTATCTATGAAAATAAAGGAAATTAGGAGAAAAGTAAGGTGAAAGGTCACAAGTTGCATGTGAGGAGGAAATTGAAGGAAAATAATGGAAAATGAAGAAATTAGAGCCCTCATGCATAAAAAGGATTATCAGGATCAGTTCATAGATTTTGTTAGTTCAAGTTTTCTTGGAGCACTGTTACACAACATTTTTCCACTGTCCCTGTACTCCCTGTTCTTCGATCCTAGAGGACCTCTACTGTGACCCTCATGTGCTTTCCTACCATGAAGAACATGTCCCTACATCCCTCTTCATCTGCAAAACATTTCCCTCTTACATCATTTCCGAAGAATATTCCTCCAAACTTGGTTTTCAAGACTGGCGCTAGCACCAAGTTTCTTCCCTGCACTAATTTGTAGAGTCTAACATTAGGCCTAGTGCCGAACAATGCTGGTAATTCATTAATGACCCACGCTAACCCTCTTTTGACAAGTTTTTAAAAATGGAGTCGAAGCTTCTAGGTATAGAAGCTTCATGAATGGAAGTCTGGTAAATTGTTTAGCAAGATATAGTCGAGAGAGACTGTTTGGGATCCTTTCCCTTATTAAAATGGACCAAACCAAAAGGGATAAGGTCTCTCCCATCATAAGAGTATCCATTTCCCCTCCATCGAAGCTATATAAACTCCTCTTTTTTCAACCTCAACTAGCTAATGAAAGGGCTAAAATAATATGAAAATATTCATAGCCATATTAAGAGATTTAGCCTTCTAGTTTGTGTGTGAAGGGAGAATAAGCTTTTAGTGTTTGGTTTTGAGTAAGAGGAAGAAGTATTGAAATTCCATTGCTTGAGGGTGAATCATGAGATGCTAATTGTGGTGCTGGAAACCAGACACGTTGAAGGAGACCTGCAATGCTAAGGCGAAGGTTGTACTTTCCTTTCTGTTTTATTAGTAATACAATTGATATTTTGTTTCCTATATCAATTTCATACATTAGTTAGTAGCTTAAGACTCCTCAGCCTCTTAAGTAGATTGAATATTTTGTATGCTATAATGTGTGCTTTGGTTTCCTGTCTCATTGTTTCAGGTACTTGTTTGACACTAAGGAGTTGATCCCTGGAGCAAAGGCACAAGGACTTCATCAAACAAGGATTAGCGATACAAGAGGTAGGATATTAACATTTCTCGATCTAAGGAAACTTGTATTAGATTGTATTATTTGTGGCCAGACCCCCTCCCTTGGTCTACATGGATTGTCTCTTTCCATAGAGAGAATCTTCCTACTCCACAAATTAGCGACTCCACCGGGGATCCATCCCTTTCCCTGGATTGTTTTTCATTTCATGGTGCATGACGAATTTTCCTTTTTCACGCTTTCTCTTTGGTAATCTATACTTCAAGTCATCTGCTGCTTTGATTCTTGAATATAGAGTGACAGGTCTGGTTCTGGTTTGTGAAATTTTTTATTTTTTCTTGGAATCCCTCGATTGGTGTTGTTAATATTCTAACAGTCACGCCAACCAGCATGAGTTCCCTTTGAACAATCATGCCACAACCCCTTTTGGCAGTTGTTTCTAGTTAAACAATTGCATCGATGCATGTAGGTCAAAATAAGGGTTTCTCCTAAATTAGTGCCAGTGTGTCTTGTCCTCATAAATTTTGCTTCTTGGCTTGTTTTCCTGTATTCTCCCTAGCTAGAATGCTTTGTTAGATCAATTTGTTTGCTTGATTGGTTTGAGATTTCCTTGATTTTTTTATTTTTTGGATGGTTTGTGTCCGTAGGACATCTAGGTCATTTTCCATTAATTTGTTTGTCTGCTCATCAAGTTGAGTTTTTGGTTTGCTGCTTCTTGCATTTCATTTTTAGTCCTTGCATCTATATTGCTTTGGTTTCAATTGAACAAGTGAAATAGTTTCATTTTCTCTTCTCTTGTTGAACGTCTCTTTTCCAAGAATAGACCACACTGCTCAGTTTGTTTTGGTTGAATCTTTGAATTTTATTTGAAAGTATTTCTTTTTGTCATGCTTTGAATTTTATTGTTGTTTACGTGTTTGGAAATATTCATTGAAATGTTGATGTGAAAGATTCATTTTAACATTCCATTGAAGGAAATATATCATTCTAGTTTAATTAATTAATATGTTGCATTGGTTGGCATCATTGAAAGTAGAATTGCATCATCATGAGCATGTGAAATCAAATGAACTTCTTTTACTATTAAAAGGACTAGTTGAAGTGCATTTGATTAGAAAAGTAGTAAGTGGAAAGAATTTTCATTATTTCTTTTTGAAAAGCGAAGTAGTGAAGAGTCATATTATTTTCGATTGCTTTCTTGCTTATTGATTGCTTTTTTTTTCTTCTCTCAATTAGTGTAAGCATTCATCGAATTGAAAGGTTTTTGTCTCATACAACTACACATAAGATTTTTTCAGGTGACATCGATAGGGCCTAAAAACTAAGACGTAATTTAAATATAAACTTCTAAAATATATTCAATTAACCTAAGGCATATTTTAAACTAAATGCTCACATTTATAGGCCTAGGCTAGAGACATGTTATGGCATCTTTAAACCTAGCAGCTATCGATCACTTTGGCATTAGACACCACTAGTACAGACTTTTGCTTGTCGTACTGTCGCATATATAAAGGGAGAACCGACTATGTTTGCAATCCTTTATCCATAGGAATCCGAGCCTGCTGCCTTGTAAACATGATAAACTGAACACAACATTCGGGAGATTGCATACCCATACTTCTCGGTTCACCGAGAGGTATTCTACAGTTCGCGATTACCTGGTAATCATTTTTCATAGATTATCATAAGCAGTCATTTTGATCTTTTTGACTCTTTAAATTTAAAAGATCATCGATCACTTGTCCTTTCAATATCATTAAAACTGAAAGAGACTAGAGTAATCTTTGCCTTTTTCGTGACTCTTAAAACATGAAAAGGCATTAGTCTGTTTCAGTGTCTTAAATTTTTTTTGCGCACGATCACATCACATACCTGATAGTCTTTTTATGGACCAAATCGTGAGAATATCCCTAATATATTTTTAAAGTCTTGAAATTAATAACTCTTCTCTTTTGTTTGAGACAAAGTCATCGTGGTTGAACCATTAGGCTTACCTTGTTCCTCTTCCTCTCCTCCATCTGGAAGGTCATATGGAGAAACTTTCCTCAAATTTCCGCAATCGCTTGAGGATCAAGGTGTTGAACTTGGAATTGTTTTGAGTATTCAACCCTTGTCTTATCATCTACCTCTGTCATATACTAGGTCACCTTATGAATTTGGCCAGAAATCCTCTAATAATCCTATCCAGACTCCTGAGAGACCTCAGACTTTTGATAGTCCACAAGGACTGGTTATAGACCCTTTTTTGGTATCTCCATAGCATTCTTATAGTCTGTACGATCAACCTGGTGTTCTGTTGGAGTTGTCTCCTCGTTCATATTTGGCTCATCGTCGGTTGTTTCCTATGGTGTCAAGAGGAAAACTTCCAATCTCCTCTCTGAGTCAGTTGGAAGTTTTCACCACTCAGACTCCTCAAGTGGATGATGAGCAACCATATGAGTTCCCTCTAAAAATTTTCCCTTACACAAGAGCAATCTCGTCTATCGTTTATCCTGAGTTTAGTGAGCTTTTATTACTACATGGTTATACCTCTCTATCTTAGTTGGTTTTTGGCGTTCCTAGTGCCTCGTCATTATATCAGAATCCTATCTAGTCTTCTGTCACAAACTCACATTGTTGGGATGAATCAACCTTTCTACGACACTATTCCTAACCCTGTTGATCCACTAGGGTTAGCTAACATCCAATACCAGCAGCCATATGTGGCTGAGGGTCCATTCCAACCAACTTATGTTCCATATGGTTCACAAGCCTTGGTCACCCCACCTTACATTCCTCAAGCTGGGCCTTATGTTCATCCTACCCAATCTATTGTACTTGGTGGGTATGAAAATATTCAATTCGGGAACTATCCAGGAACTGTTCAGCTACCTTTGTAGCAACAAGGGCAGCCTTCGTTGCAACAAGGGAAAACATTGCAGCAACAAGAACAACTGTTACAACCATAAGGGAAACCTTTGCAACAATCACAACAACCTTTGGAGCTGCAGACGCAGTTTTTTCAACAATCCTCTCAACCTTTGTCCTCACAAGGCCAGCCTTTGTAGCAACCACAAGGTCAACCTATGCAGCAGCAAAGCCAACCATTGCAGTAGCTACAAGGTCGACCTTTGCATTAGTAGAGCTAGCCTCTACAGCAGTAGGCCATCTATGCATATCAGCAAGGTCAACCCATTCAGGGCCAAGGTCAACCTTTGTAAGGGCAAGGTCAACCCCTATAGCAACAGGTTCAAAATCCTTATGTCCAGGGGTAGGAGGTGAAAAATCCATATGTCTAGGGTCAGAAGTTTCAAAATCCTTAAGTCCAAGGTCAACAAGCTCAATAGCCTTTTAACCCATATGCCTATCAATGACCTATGGCAAGATAGTATCAAGTCTACCCAAGACAGAATTTTCCCTATGGGCAAGGTAACCTACAATGGGGGCAAAATCAGGTTCCATATGGAAAAAATCCTCCACTGTGGGGGAAAAATCCTTACCAACAAGGAGGCATTCCATAGTTCGGGTTTGTTTAAAGGCCCCAAATGCCTTTTAATATCCAATTGTCATTCTTGGCCACATTAGAACTACCAGATGTTTCAAGGCACACCAATGATCCTATCCTTCATTTGCCTTACTGGCCTCCAGTTTGAAGCGATTTCCCGAAATTTGAGGGAAACGAAAAGGAGGATCTACAGGGGCTGCAACAAAATGGTACATCGAATTTCCTCAAGGTACCTATAGTGACTTTCACACTCTTGCTATGGCTTTTATCACTCATTTCTAGTTGTCAGTTCACTATGAAACTGGAACCTATCTACTTACGTCACTTAAGAAAGGAACTGCGACCCATATCTTTGATGACATCCATGAATGGAGACATCAGCATCGCTTGATCAAGTTTGAAATTGTTGATCAGTTGTTGACAAAATGGTTCACAAAATCATTCGTCAGCAAAATTTCTAAGGACATAGATATGGGTGGATGTGTTATTGAGGAGCAAGCCATCTCTCATGCCTAGTATTTAGACCTCGTCTACTCGCAATCTAGAACATTGTATGAGATGTTACCCGAAGCTCTGAGACCATCATCTGATCTGACTGCATTGATGTCTCTGGATACGCCACCTGTTGATCTCGAACATTGCTTCCAATAACCCCTCTCGAAATTCATCTAGTCCTAGTAAAACATCTGAGGTTCACACTATTGAGTCTACCTTAGTGGGAAAATCCTCTAAGGGTAAAAAGAAGGGAAAAGGTAGGGCCAAAGCTAATGCCCCAAAATGGGGCCCTCCTAAGTCGTTCGTTGGCAATGCTTCTCAAAGAAAGTTGAAGTATTCATACCTCATCTATGAGGAGTATCATTACACTAAATTTTGTCCCTGATGATTTGAAGTTAGTCGCTTGCTTAAAGGGACCCCAACTGTCTTAAAAGAACCCTTTCCATCCCAATAGACCCAAATGGTAGACCATCCTCAGTCCTCAGTTCCCTCAGGTTCCCAAGTGTTTATGATGAACACGCCTATAAATGTGGCTACTAGATATAAATATTATCAAACCCCGATGGTAGGGAAAGAGAAAGAAAGTATCGCTTCCTCCTCTATCTTGTCGACCTCCAATCCTCTCCATATAGAGTGCCCTAATCCTAATTTTGATGTCTGACCATCCTCTCAGGGTGTGATGTGAAAGACCTCGTATAATCCAAATGCTCAATGAGCTGCTCAAGAGTATAATATTGTTGAAGAATTGGCTCAAGCACCATCAACTATGTCTACTCTTGAGGTCCTTCAAATTTTTCCCTCTCAGTAGAAAGCATTAATGTCGGCCATTGGAGGTGTTGATCCATCTCATTCCAATATTATTTTCTTTGATCTGGAAAACCATGTTCTGCACCTACCTCATCAAATTTCCTTTCTCATTCAAGTGATCATTAATGAAAATACAATTCACAAGACCGTAATTAATGAAGGTGCTTCTACCTACATCATGTTTGTGTCTTGTTGGAAGGAAATCGGTTCTCCTACCTTGAACCAATCACCTAACATGTTGGAAGCTTTTGATGGACGCAATTCTCGACCATTCAGTGTCCTTCCTAATCTCGCCATTAACTTGGAAGGCAAGACAGTTAATGTCGAAGTAGAAATTTTTGATGCAAATATTAACTATAATCTTCTACTTGGATGGAGTTTGACCCATGCTATGCATGTTGTAGCCTCTTCATTGTTCCGCATGCTCTGTTTTCATCATCAAGGGAAAATCATGACAGTCAACCAGTTGTCTTTATTTTCTTCTTATTCCTTGGATGGCAATGTTCCTCATGTGAAGCATATCGGTGGTCCATATGGGAGTGTGGGGGCTGGAATTTTCAAACATCCCGCCTTAATGGGTATTTTTTCTCTCCCACCTCCATATGTTTCCTCAGCCAACATTATCTCGGTTATGTCCGATCCTTTGGTCATTCCTCCTCCTGATCAAGTTGATGCATGGGGTGATGTCACGTCGTTAAGTCGTGCCGAGATTAATTATGTGAAGATTGTTTTGGCTTCGGTAAAATCTGATCACACTCCTTTGGGTATATCTCTCGACCCTTATTCTCAATATCCTTGGCTTGGTTCTTCAAAATCTTCTGATCCCTTAATCGAGATGTTTCCTATTGACAAAAGTATCATGGAAATTATGTCTCTTGAGGAAGCACCTTGGAATGATACTCATCATCATTCCTTATTCCTACTTGGTCATTGATCAATGTCTACTTGTCTTAAGAATTTCTCTTCTCATTTCCTAACCCAGCCACTTTAGATGCCTATCATGACCCATGAAGTTTGGTCGGAAGGGAACATGTTTAATATTACCCAAACAATGCCTACTGACATTTTTGTTAAGCTTGGTATTGTTGAAAAATTTCATATTGGGGTAACTTGTTCTCCTGATGAGATCAAGCTTTATACTCATATTTTTCAAGATTTTCGAGATGTTTTTTTCATCGTCGTATGAAGAAATTCCTGGAATTGACCCAAGTATAGTCGTGCATGAAATTTCAACTTATCATGATGTGAAGCCCATTTTCCAATGGCTTCATCCATTGCACCCTAGAAAAGCGACCGCCATTAAGGGGGAACTTGAAAAACTTCTTAAAGCTAGATTTATTTATCCTATTCCTCTAATAGATTGGGTGTCCAATATTGTATCGGTGACTAAGAAGAAAGGCACCATTCGGGTCTATGTTGATTACCGTGACATTAATCATGCATGTCTGAAGGATAATTATCCCACTCCTTTTATAGACCAGATTATAGATGAATGTGCTGGGAGTGAGATTTTCTCTTTCATGGATGGTTTTTCTGGTTATAACCAGGTAAACATTGCACCCACTAATCAACACAAGAACACCTTTATCTATCCATGGGGGAATTTTGCATATAAAAATCTCCCTTTGGGCCTTAAGAATGTTGGGGCCACTTTCCAATGGGCGATGTCTTATGCTTTTCATGATGTTAAGAACATTGTTCAACCTTATTTGGATGATCTTCCTACTCATTCACATAAGTCTTGTGACCATCCTGATCACCTTCGACAAATATTTCTTCGTTGTAGACACTATAACATTCAGCTTAATCCACATAAGTTTGTCTTATGCATTGAGTCCAAGTGACTTCTTGATTTTATTTTTTCGAAGGATGGTATTCATCTTGATCCTCTCAAATTCGAGGCTATTGTTAATCTACGTCGTCCCTCTTCGTTGCATCAATTACAGAGTCTGCAAGGAAAAGCAAATTTCCTTCGTCACTTTGTGCTTAACTATGTTGAGCTAGCTTCAGGATTCCCTTGAATGCTTAAGCAATGAACTCCATTTCGTTGGGATGAGACTGCGTAAAAGTCTTTTGATGAATTGAAGTTGTCCTTATTAATGCTCCTTTATTACACCTTTCAAACTATCATCGTCATTATTTCCTCTAACTAGTTGTAGCTTTTAGCACCATTTCTATGGTACTGGTGCAAGACGATGACGAAGGTCATGAACATGTCATTTATTACCTTAGTCGCAATATCTTCGATGCTAAGACCCATTATACTCATGTCAAGAAGTTGGCTTTGGTTGTTGTTTAGGTTGTTCAACACTTTCGGCTTTATATTCTCCTCCACACTACAACTGTCATTTCTAATTGAAACCCCATGACTTATATTCTGACTCGTTAGCTACTTGGGGGAAAATATTCCAAGTGGATTGCCATCCTCCAGGAATTTGATTTGGTGTTCACTACTTCCAAATCGAAGAAATCACTTGTATTTGTTGATTTTATTTGCTCGTTTCCCTCTGCTTCTCTCCCTACTGGTGCTAATGAGTAGTTACCCGATGGGTCTCTCTTTCTGATTAGAACTCCCGATCCTTGGTATGGTGATATCATTGTGTATCTCCAAAATTCTACTTTCTAGTCTCCGTTGTCCAAGGATGATTGTCGATGCATTTGGCATCAATCCCAACCTTATCCCATCATTTGGGATACTTTATACCACGTTGGTGTTGATTCAATTGTTCGTCAATGTTTAACTCTCGATGAGGCTGAAAGAGTCTTGAATGAATGCCATTATGGCACATGTGGTGGTGATATGTCTAGCTATGCCACTTCTCAAAAGATCCTCCGTGCTAGTTACTTTTAGCCCTCCATTTTTAAGGATTGCATTCTTGATGTCTGCAAATGCCACCAGTGCGAGATTTATCCCTAAAAATGCATGTCCCACTTGCTCTCCTTCACCCCACTATTACCATTGGTCCCTTTTCCAAATGGGGCATTGATTTTATGAAATGTAACCCTTGTTCGGCTAGGGGACATGGTTATATTATTGTTTCCATGGATTACTTCACCAAATGGGCCGAAGCGATGCCTACATATTCAGCTGACGATAAAACAGTGGCATAATTTCTATTCAATCATGTGATTACTAGGTTTGGAGTGCCTCAAGCCATTGTCAGTGACCATGGATCCCATTTTCATGATTATTTGATGGCTCATATGACTTCGAAATTGGGCTTGCATCACAATAGCTGAACTCCATATTACCCTCAGGCCAACGGGCAAGTTGAAGCAGTGAACAAAGTTTTAGTTACTATGCTTCAGTGCACCATTGGGATGCACAAATCCAATTTGTATCTCATGATTTTTTTAGCTCTCTGGGCCTACCAAACCTTGACTAAAGATGAAACTGGATGCAAATCCTTCTAGCTCGTTTATGGTTTGGAAGCTACCCTACGGATTGAATGTGAAATTCCCTCACTCAAATTGGCTATCAAACTACTCCCTGAAACATTGCCTGAAGAAGAGCATCTCCTATATTTGGAATGATTGGATGAAACCCGTAGTCTTGCTGCTTTAGTCATTGAAGCTTAGAAAAAGTGAGTTAAATCCCATTTTGATCAGTCGATCTCTCCTCATGCTTTTTCTAAAGTTATTAGTCTTGCTATATGACCAAGCTAACGATAAGCTAGGGGTAGGTAAATTCGAACCCCTGTGGCATGGGCCCTATATTATCAAGTTTTATTACAAAAAGGGGCCTATGAACTAATTGATTATGAGGGTAACCCTTTGAGCAAGCCCCACAATGGGCTGTGCCTCAAAACGTATTATGCATGAGTCATCTCGCATGGTTACTTGTGTACATAAGTGTGTTATTCATTTTTGTGTAGTTTGGTTTGGTGTGTTTTACAAGCAACTTTATTGCTTATTATGTCTTCACCTGCTTTGCAGATGTCTGTGACTCCTTATGTCGATTTCACTGATGGTGCTTGCCGTAGTACCTAGAATTTATCATTCACCACATGGGCTACTTATGCCCCTCATGGTGAGTTGATTGATCTTCAAGGTATTTTTTGGGTCAAACAATTAATAACATTGTTGAATATAGTGCACTTATCCAACTCTTTTCATAAGCCATTGCTCTTCACATTCGAGAAATGGATGTTAACCTTGATTCGAAACTTGTTATTCTTCAGCTCAATGGGAAATATTTTGTCAAAAACCCTCATATATTGAGAATGTATTTGTGTATTCATCTCTTCGAAGGAAATTTTGATTATATCACATATCATCACATTCCTAGGCATATGAATACATTAATAGATGCATTGGCTAACTATGTTTTAGATAGACATTTATGAAATATGTGAAAAAATGTTGTATCATCATAAACATGAAATATATCAGATATATATATATATATATATCAGTATATATATATATATATATATATATATATATATATATATATATATATATATATATATATATATATATATATATATATATATATATATATATATATATATATATATGTATATATATATATATATATATATATATATATATATGTTGATAATGTTTGAGTCTATGTTGGCTTGATGGGCCTTGACCCAGGTTCAGCGTTAGCCAGCCAAGCAAATCCCTACACTATTGGCCCTTTCGGCATTAATCCATGGAGTGCGGACTAAAGTCTCACTCAAAGCAGTATGGGGGGATGCAGGAACCAAGTTTCCACACCATGAGATGGTTGTGATGTCGGTTTATACCATAACCCTTCATTCACACAGACCGATAAGACTTTTAGGGCTTATTAGTGCACTTCCCTTATTTTGCTTCAAAACATTCATGAAGGTTTGCAATCATCCTCTACGGACCCTAAATACGAAATTCAGATGTTTACGCGCCTCTATAATTACTCTTACTTTTGTGTCTATCCAGATTAGCTTAAGTATTGGTTAACTTCAACATGAATTATTATTATCTTCATGTAAACATATATTCTTACTTTCATTCACATGAAAAAGTAAAACACATAGATTCACACATCAATACAGCATTAAATCATACACCCAATATTTAACATAACATAACCACATCTATTCATAACAGAACTAAAATAGATCATACATAGATATCTCTAGAATAATTCTCTTTATTTATGGTTCAGGTCTCCATTACAGACTCTAACTTCCCCGCACACATAGCTGTAGGGGTCCACACACTCAGCTGCAGACTTTGACCCTAGGCCTCTACGCACATAGCTGCAGAGCCTCCTTTCTATGCTAAGATTGTTCGCTCTTAGCTATTATAGATCCATTACATCAATCAATTGCCCAAAAACTCACTAAGAATTGAACTGCCTTAAACTCTTCTAAGACTCCCTTTTTATACATTCCCATGGTCCATGGACCAAGCACAGATCTCTAAATTTGACACAAGCTATCTAAACTAAGGGGGGAGACCCTTTTTGAATCTCGATCTTTGTGCTCTGTCGCCATAAAATGTGGAGATTTTACATTCCTTTATACAAAATTTGGGCTTTTTGCCCCAAACTTAGGTTTTTAGTCCCAAAAATGACCCAAGGGGACCTGTTCCCAATGGGCCCCCAACACAAACATGGTGACTCGCCCTTGAGTCACTCAGATAGAGTGGAGATCTTATCGGGAAGACTTCCTAGCTCGACTTGGACTACTACAGCTTCGAAGATACACTATGTTACCACCTGCTGCATCTCCTCAACCAGCAGCTCCGTTGCTCTCCCTACGCTGTCTAGCTGATGCCGAGTCGTCTATAGACTAGCCATATTGCCTTCAATAATGGCCATGATCAAACATGCCTCGTCCAACCAGAGCTGTAAGAAAGCCTTCAACACTGCTTCCTTTTGTTGAGCTACATCTACCTACGCTTTCAAAGCCTTGGCCTCTTGCAGCTTTTCCAGCCTCTACGTGATGGCGAAAGTGCGCGTTGTCACTTTAACTTCGTCGTAGTACTGCTGCAGCTCCCGTGCTTCTGTTTATAGCCTCTGCACAGTGGGGTATTCTTGTAGGCTGGTGACCACCTCGAGCGACTGCTTGAAGAGTGTTATGCAGTCCTTTACTGCATTGTCCACTGCTACTATGGCATCTTTCACAACTGACTCGCGTTGTTCTCTAATTTCTGGCGAAGTCGAAGGCTAGGCCTTCAACTACAACTTTTTAATTTTGAGGTTCAGTTCCAACTGGACCTTTCCAATTCTGTGTGTGTGTCATGTACTCTAGTGGCGAGCTTCTGAACTCACACATCTACTAGCTCAGCCTCGGGAATGTCCAGCTCTGGGACATATCTGCATGCCTTAGCCATGACCTTAACTATGTGTTGATTCTTGTCTGTAAGGTCTTTCACGAGGTCAATGGTGGAGTCTCATTGTACAGCCATCTGGGTGTTTTTGATCTTCTGCTCACTGATTACTTGTAACATGCATTGTTCACAGGCCCGTAGTTCCGTGAACACGCCATCCTATAAAAAATGAAGCACCTCACTAGGAAGCACGGCCAAGTTAAGTCCAACTCCCTTAAGGGTGTTGACAGTGGGCCTGTCAGCTTCTATCTTTGTAGCTAGTGCTCGATCCGGCAACACTATTGCTTGGGGATCCCATGTGCGTAGCATCCCTACACCTTTGGAGGTGCCAAGCACTAAACTGGTTGACGCCGTGCTGGTTTGTACCTATGATGTGTTGATTTTCAGCTCACGTAGATCCGTCTAGATAGCACCCAAATCCTATTGATGCTTCTGCTTGAACTATTGTAGCAATTATATGGTGGCATCCCTCACCGTATCACCTATATCATTCAAGCCCCCCTCCATTGGGGTGATTGGGTTGAGAGATGTCCTGCTAGCCTTGGACTTCTTCCGTGGCCCTACTTTTTTTGTATATGTGTTGCGCTTGGTGCAGAACGGAGTCGTCTCTAGGTCCGCTCCTCCTTGCTCTGTCTATTCATCCTCTTCTTCTATCTCTGGGGAGGGTGACTTTTGACTCCAGTTAGAGCCGCACTCCTCTTCCTCCGCTTACCCACCCATCTGCTTCATGGTAGTGCACTCTTCCTTGGTCTTATCTTCTACCTCCTTTCTTTTCTTCGCGGCCAATTGTTCCATATTCAGCTTGGCTTTTTCCTTCTTTCGCTATGCGACGGACTTCCTAGATCTCGTTTTCAAGTCCATGGTAGTGCACCAATCTACTAGCCAGTGGTTGAGGGCCACTGTAACCGCATCATCTATGGCCAAGTATGGTAGGTCATCCCACTTCTGTTCAGGGTCCTTTCATAGACGTATTGAGATATGGTAGAATTCGGGCTTGAATTCCACATACTCCTGCAACTTATCAAAATTTGTTGGTGACAACTACAGCTTGCATTTGATGGCCATATGGATGCTCATCTCCATTAAGATCTAGAAGATCCTACTGTCCTTGATCCGTTAAGGATCCTTCATAGCCCACAACGAAGTGAACTTCGCTGCTTTCTGTAGGTATGGCATGACCGGAGGAAACTCTCTATCCTGAGGTAGCTCCCATGCAACTAGCCATATGGGCAGTAGTAGCCATGCATAGTGGAATGTCTTACTATGATCCTGTGCCTCATGGGAATTCATGAGGAACTCACCACAGAGGTAACACACCTAGTTAAAATGTATGCTCTCCGCACACTAGGCCTCCAAGGCTATCACTGGTACCGGCTCTAAATCTACGCGACACTTCCTCATGACCTTTCCTGCCAAGATTTGCGTTGCCACTTTAACCGTGGGGTCAGAGATACCTGTGATGGCATAGCCGCATAACTTCTTTACTAGAGTGAATGTTTCCTTCATCACCTTAGTAAGGGCATGCTCCCCAGCCTTTTCGCCAAATGCCATGGTCGGGTTTTGTGTTGAGTGCGGTAGCCACATGATCCTATGGATCAGCATGTCAGTGATGGATATCAACTCCTCCAACCACAAACACTGATCGTGCACCAAGCACAACAGCTTCTTGATCATGATCATCATGATGGGCATGTGGTTGTAATGCAGCACCCATAGCAGGATTAACAAGCCTGCCTTGTCGATGCCTTTTAGCCACTTCCTCAGCTCCAAAGTAGTCACTGCAGTGTTTTTGTGGAAGACACAGTGCATAAGTTGGTCCATTTCTAAATGAGGGAAATAGTCCATGTCAGCTAAATCCCAGCCTTCCAATTTTAGAAGGGGGATAAACCCCAAGCATGATCCCTTAAAGACAATTTTCTCTGGTAGTAGGGGTGTGTGTAGAGTAACCTTACTCTCATCAATATCCTTCGGCACCTTCTTTTTTCCCCTGCATGGATGAATGTACTCAGATAATTAGAAATGGGGTCAAACCCCTCAACCTCAACATCCTCTGTTTCGATTGCAATATCCTCATCATCTAGAGGGATTTCTTCAACCTCTTCTTCTAGCTCTAGGTCAACCACCTTGCCCTTTTCCTGTGTGGTGGACTTATCCTTCTGTGGGTTCTGTTATCACTTAAGAATTCTAATGCCAAAATTTCTCATACTAGTTTGATGATAAAGGTCGGTGCTAGTCTAAGTTTGATTTTGTTTTTCTTTAGAGTCTGAGTCTTAGGGGGTCTTGAGTCAAATATGCATTCTCATTCACCACTAGTCGTTCTCATTCATCACCAGTCTCATAGCCATGTGTCATTTTGTTTTAGAAATTACTATGTACCACAAAGCCTTTTAGGTGATTTCGTAGCGCATGTAACCATTTTGAAGTATTTTCGCAGCGCATAAATCCTTTTAGCAGTTTCGCAGTGCAAAAGCCCTTTAGGTGATTTTGTAGCGCGATGTGTTTTAGGTGATTTCGTAACGTGACACGTCTTAGGTGATTTCGTAGCGCATAATTCAAAATTTACACTGACCGCACTACGAAATCGGAGATTCATGCATTTCGTAGCGAAATTTCCCAACTGTCAAATCTGTCAAGTTAATCTATGGTTGCGTCATTCATTGTTAGTTTATGCACTCCAAATATCATGTCCAACTGCTTATCTCCATTATTACAACCGCTAGGTATGTTGGTACACACGGATTACAAGTTCCAAGAAAAGCTAGGTATCCACAGTCTTAATGATGATCGTATTCATTGCATGATGAACAAGTCTACAAGTTTTCAATTTGAATACATTGTTATCAAGTGAGGCAGTTATCAAGCGAGGCAGCCATTCAGACAAGGCAGAGAGTAAAATTTGAGTAGCGACAGTGTTTTAAACCTTCATGGTGGGATTGGCAGAAAGGAAAGACCACAGATCAGGTAAATGTTTAAGAAACGAGCCTAAAGGTTTAGACATAACCTTGAAGAACAGAGAAGTCAAGCATGCATTTAAACAAGCTGAATGTTGGAATTTTTGCAAGAAGCTCCAGGGAGGTCATGCACAAGTTACTAAGGAATTTGCCCTGAATTTCACAAGACTAAACTCAAAGGTTGGTATGCTGGAATTGCAGGTCACACCAGACATGATATCCACAGTTATGGAGATTCCAAGTGGGCAAGAAAGTTAGTTCAAGAATTTCATATGTCTCGTGCAAAGAATTTCTAAAGCAAGAGTTCATTAACTTAGATTTAAGCAAGTTTCTTCCTAGAAGTTATGTCAAAGAGTCATATGCCAATTTTCTTACTTGTATACAGAAGTACCTTACCTGTGAAGGGAGATATAACAAGGTGTATTCATATCATTTTAAACTTCTGTTGCATTTCACAGCGAAGACATCTATTGATCTACCTTTTTACTTATTCCACAGCTTAAGAAAAATGTGTGACAAGGTGCAGCTAAGAAAAGAAGCCTGTGAGACTTCATTGTTCCACCATGGCTTGGTTAAGTTGATTGTTCTACATGAACTCCAGAGGGTAGGTAGAGACTGGGACACATTCATATTCATGTTTGGTTTCAAGAACAAGACCCGTCTCAGCCCTCAAGCTGCAAAAGACCTTCCAACAACAGCTGGTCATCAGGAAGAAACAAGATCCAAGAGGTTTTCAAAGTTAAAGGCAAGGAAACAAGTTAGAGAATCCACCAGGCCACTAACTATCCAAGATACACCCCAGTAGTCCCTTCAAGAGAAAACTCAGCTCAAAGAAACTACACATGAATCAAGCATATGTGAAGGAGTTCAAAGAAGAAGGACTAGGAGCTAGGTGGCTAAAGAAAAAGGTAAGTCAGTGAGTATTGAAGAAAGCCCTGTTTCAAAGGGAGACTTAAATGACTTATTGCAAACCATTGACATTGAAGAGTCTCCACTAGTTCAAGTATATTTCATAGAGTTAGGAAAAGACAATGCCAAGAGAGTCAAAGCCTCGAAAAAACTCAAGTTTGATGATCAAGTTGAGAAATTCGTTTTTAAGCCTAGAAGACCCATAACAAGGAAGTTTAGACAAGTACAGGAGGTACTGCCAAGAGCAGATGAAATAGGGTAGCTGACACGACATCATGAAAGAAAGGATAAAGGCAAAGTAGTTGCCATTCAAGAAGAACATAGTTTGGAAAACCTGAAAAGGAGATTGGAATTGGCCAACTTTGAAATTGCCAGATTGAAGATCTTTAGTAAATAACCTTCGTGATCGCCATTACATCAGCCTTTTGAGCTTTGGTTGTGTTCCTGCCATCACCTCCATTCTTTTAGCTGATCATACACTTCCACTTGATTGTTTACCCTTTTGAGGAACAACTACGACACGTGGTCTTATTAGCCACCCTCTTCACATCACCATGTTTTGAGAAGTTCCAAGATTACCTGGAACCAGTTGCTACCCCATATACCACTCGTTCCTTGAAAATGAGTCCTCTTTAAACCCTTTTTAGACTGATTAAATATGAAAAGATTGTAGAGCTATTGGCCTTTCCAGCTCACTAGAGTAATTTAAAGTGCCATCCCTCATTTAGATTTTAAACTTTTTTGGACTTGAAGGATTATCTCACAAAAAAGTTCGAGCACTTGTCTTTTTCGGCTTGCTAAAGTGATCGGAAAGTCATCCCTTTTGTATTATTTTAATCTTTTTCAGACCTAAGGGATTATGCTACAAAAAAGAACTACTGGAGTTTTATTTTCATCCCTTTTCGAACTCTCTAAACATGAAAAGGACCAAGTTGTCTTGGTCGTTATACTCATTAAAACAATAGCAACAAACTTGTCCACCCAGACAAGAACAAGTTTCACTATCGCTAGACTCACTAAAACATAGCGATAGGTTTGCCCGAAGGGAAAATTATAGAACAAGAACATGTTATCCTCCTCAAGCTTGACAAAAATAAAGAGGTACTGGTCAGCAATGACTAGGGAAAAAGGGAAGAAAACTTGAAGAATTTTATGGTATCAGGTCGCTCTTGAACATGACACTTTCACTCCATCACCATGATTGATTCGGGTTGGGTTATTCCATTCACCGATCATTTCACCATTGGTCTTTCACACCATCAATTTTTGGGGTTAACGCTCTCAATCCATCTCAATATTGCCAATATGTTCAAGAGAAGTCATTAAGTTGAGAATTCAACATCCATTTAATGCCTCATCCACTGCAATACCTTCAATCTCCACTTTCCATGACCGCCATTCCTGAACCTTGTGTCGTTGATCATTTTCACCTTCAGAAAATCATTTGCTTCATTTCATGTCGTAGATGTGGGATACATTAAGGCCCTCCTACGATGAGTCGCTTCTTGTCGACATCAGATCATTATCTAAGAAGTTGAATTAGAAACAACCCTTTCAATACTTTGAAGCTTGCATGCCTTAATGGCAAGTTTCTCACTTCTGGCAACAGGTTGACATCAATGGCCTTTGACCGAAAGATTTTACATGGTGTTTGACATTGGATCATATATTCACACCACGTGAATTTTATTGTAGTACCTTAATGGTCATTATATCATTATCGATGATTCCTCTCGCATCTGTTAACAACTCACATTATTGGCTGGTAATAAGGCGATGTCTTTCCATGTTCGACTTCAGAACATCTTTTCACATGGATTGACTTATACATTGAGCGAAGATTGAACAAGTTTGAAGACTCCGGATATAGTTTCATCCATCTGGGCTACGATATATTCAGGAATATAAAGACATAAAATGTACACAGAAGCTACACAGATGGTCATCCAAGCTAGGGACGATGACCCTACATATGAAGAGTCACCAGTCTACAACTATAGACGATTATTTGTTCTATGTACATAAATGAATTTATAAAGCTGAGCATGGGAATTCCTACCTCAGCTAGATCATGAAAATTATATGATGATGATGTATTGTATTGTATCTTATATAGGTCACCTTCCAGTTTCGAAAACCTTGGATCCTCATGTTAAAGCATTTCACCCGACATCATAGATTTATGACTTCATGCTTTAGGGGACAACTGTTATAGACATATTTGGGCATTTCAACCCCAATCTTATATGTCGATAAACTAGGGCTCTTCAATCCCTAAAAGTGTTGTTTCATAACTTAAAATATCATGGTCAATCGATAACATCATTCCCCAAACGTTCCACCTGAAAAACCATCCAGAATTGGCCAAAATAGGACCATACTGACTGCTCCACTGTCAGGGTGCAATGCATACTAACTTCTACACTAGCTAGGTGTGATGCATACTGATGAGGCCTTCTGTGGGGTGCGATGAGCAAGAATGGACAAATGTCTAAGACAGTTTGCTAAGTGGATGCTCATGTAATCTACTAGAAGCTTCTCCTATGACACTTGTTTCTTTGAATTCGCCCAGGGATGAGTAAGAGATCAAAGAAATCTCGAAGTGGAACTAAAAACAACAAGTGGAATGACACTAATAAAAAACACAGAGATGACTCACACCCTTGTAAACATCCATAAATGGTTCCTTCATCTGAGAGATCTAGAGGCTGGAATTTGGTAATTTGTAAAGAAGTGCTAATATTTTGTATCTAAGAAAGAGTATTGTATTGTTGGCTGATCTTGGTTTTCATGAGGTGAAGAGGGCTTTGATGGTGGGAGGATGATGCTGGATCAGACAGCTGGGTTGTAATTCTCCCTTTTATTATTAATAAAGTTCTTTGAGTTTTCCTCCATACAATTGTGTATTTGTGAATGTTGTTATGTGTGAATGCCATTGTATGTTCATTGTATTTCTGATTCTGTAATGCTTATGATATAATAGATCAAGATGCTTTGATGGTGTTTTGTTACTTTGTTTCTATAGGTTTTCTCTAAGTGAGATAAGTAGGAGAGGAGTTGCAAGCTCTATCAAGAGGGAGAGAAATCAAGCAAGGAGTCAAGCGGAAGATCCAGGTTGGTCCCTTTGCTTCTCTCTTATCTATCATACATAGAGGAAATGGAAAATTGCTTTGATTGTTTGTTTCTAGGATAGCTGCCAATCCTAGTGGGGCGAGTAGATCGAAAAGACACTAGTTTTCTTGGAAACACTCTATCAACAGACATGTTAGTGGGGATTTCCGACCATCGATCACTGATCACCGATATCAGCGTTGACCGATTGCATCGGCATCCTGCTCATACAATGGCCCAAGGTTCTAGTTCTGTCGATCACCAGTTAGCCGATTGCTCCGATCGTTAATCACAATCGCAAGTGAGCTCTACCCAATTCTGACCGCCTCATCCTGATATCGTTGATTTCTTGCCCCTGATTGCAATTTAGTCAGGGATCGCTAATTGAGGGTCCTCTGATTTTGATTTTCCTTTTAAAGGATTTAAGTCCATTTTTAGGGAAAACACCCCTTTTTCCAAAGGAACTAGGCGACCTTATTTCTACCATAACTTCATCATCCGCACTCAGATTGGAGTGTCGTTCACACGGTTGGAATCAGGGTGACAAGAAATTTTATCTAATGTTAGGATACTTTCTTTTCTACCACTTTGAATTTTGAGCTTTTCCATGCCATTGTATCAGGAGATCTACCTAGATCAATCCTCCCCATTGAGGAGATTTTGGACTGTCAAAAGCTTTCATTAGTCAATTGGCAAGTGAGGGAATTGTTCCTTCACCCTTTCCTTCTCCAACCGTTTTGCCTTGCTAGGGTGCATTCCCTTGAAACGAACTTGAAGATATTCCACATCTCCTCACCGTGAAGTCCTGGTTCTTCTATCAAGGATGATGTCTTCAGGTAACACATTGAGATATTCTGGTGCAAAATCATCAACTGTAGGAAGTGTGACCACTTCATCGGTGTCCATGATCAATGGTGGTTCATATAGCTTTAATTTCTCCACATTCACTACTGAGTACATCTGCATATATAT
This sequence comes from Pinus tabuliformis, assembly GCA_031772625.1. NCBI lineage: Eukaryota > Viridiplantae > Streptophyta > Pinopsida > Pinales > Pinaceae > Pinus > Pinus tabuliformis. Next base: position 95,065,459 of record CM062809.1, read on the forward strand.
TGGCAAATCAAGACGAAAGTCATTATTTCCAATCTTCTCCAGAATGGTGAATGGGCCATACCAGATTGGTTGCAACTTCTTCCCTTCTCCCTTCATCTTGTCCTTGCTAATGTGGAACCACACTTTGTCACCCACTTGGAATGGATGGTCGACTCAGTGTTTGTCATGTCGAGCCTTGTAACAGGCTTGACTTTTCTCCAACTGCTCTTGTACTGCTTGGTGAATCAACTGGATTCGCTGAATGAACTGCTGAGCTTTGTCCCTATCATTACAACCACCGGAGTAATCTTAACTTCCAAAGACCATATCAAAAGGGTCCTTTGGGAGGTAACAGAGCATCTCTCAAATGGTGAATGCTGCATAGATGAGTGCACTGCTCAGTTGTAGGAATGTTGTACATATGGGAGATGCTCATCGCACAACTTTGGATGTTTCCCACGTTAGCCTCTTAATAAGTGTACCACGATATGATTGACAATATTCGTCTGTCCATCAGTCTGTGGATGAAATGCCATGCTTATTTTCAATTTGGTGTCCATCATCTTCCATAGGCTCATCCAAAACCCTCTGAGAAGGTGAGAGTTCGAATCTGACACAATCGATGTGGGTAATCCAAAATGGACCCAAACATGCTGAAAGAAAATAGAAGTAGTCTGCTCTATAGTGATCTACGTTTTAGAGGGCATAAGAATACACATCTTGCTAGAACGGTCAACGACGACATACAAATAGTCATGACTCTTTAGGCAAACCTCCTACAAATTCCATTAACACACTTTCCCATGGACGACTTAGAATAGGGAATGGTGTGTAGAGGTCGAGTTTTCTATTAGAGGGATTTGAAACACAACACATCACACAACCCTTTACATAGCAAGTCACAATTTTTTTCATATGAGGCCAAAAACAAAATCTTTCTACATGATGTAAAGTCTTTTCGACACCAAAGTGTCCAGACACAAGAGAGTGTGGGCCTCTCGAATTACATGTACTTTGTCCCCTGTGGGAATACACAACTTACCAAGGTGATACAACAATTTCCCTTACAAGTGATAGTTGTCCACCTGTGAACTGTGGGTTAGTTTTGCATAAATTTCCTTAAATTCATCATCGTTAGCAGATTGTTTAGCATAACTCTCAAAAGACAACGAAGCATTATGAAAAATAAGAGAAGCAGAAATAGGAGGGCGAGATAGCATATAAGCCACATTATTGCTAGTGCCCTTCTTATACTTTATCACCAGATGAAACTGTTGAAGAAAACCCATCCACTTGAAATGACGATATTGTTGCAACTTGGTTTGTGACTGAAGGTTCTACAAGGGCTGATGATCCTATGGATGATGGTCTCCTTGCCGATCATGTAGTGTTTCCACTTTATCACACTCTGCACCAAGGCATAAAGCTCCTTGTCATAAGTGGGATAGTTTATCACAGCCTGAGAAAACTTCTCAGAATGGTAACAAATCTACTTCTTTTGCTGCATCAATACAGATCCCATGGCATAACCGCTGACATCGATTTCAATATTGAATGGCTATTGGAGATCTAGTAAGGCTAATACTGGTCCGGTGTTGATATTTTCCTTCAATGTTTCGAAGGACTTCTGTTGTCTTCCTCCCATTGGAAGACCTATTTCACACTTGTCAATGTGTGTAAAGGTGCTGCAATAACAAAGAAATTTGCAATAAATCTCCTCCAATACTAGACTGCACCTAAAAAGCTACGGACCTCAATTACACTAGTAGGCTTAGTCCAATTTATAATTGCTTCAACTTTAGAGGGATCAATCTTCAACTAACCATGACTAACAATATGACCTAGGTAACCCAAAGAGGTTTTCCCGAACTCACACTTTGACAACTTTACATAGATTTTTTCTTTTTTCAACACATCAAGCACTTTCTTTACATGACACACGTGTTCAACCCAACTTTTACTAAAGACAAGTATATCATCTAAATACACAAGAAAAAATTCATCAATGAAAGGCCGAAAGAGATCATTCATGACCCTCATAAAAGTGGTTGGCGTGTTGAAAAGTCCGAATGGCATCCCCATCCATTCATTCAACTCTTGTTTGATCTTGAAGGCAGTTTTCCACACATCCTGCTCTGCAATTCGGATCTGGTGATATGCAAATCCAACTTGGTGAAATAAACAACATTCTTTAACTTATCTAATAAGTCATCAATGCATGGAAGGGGGTAGCAATTTTTCATCGTTATTTTGTTTAGCACGCGGTAATCCACGCACATCCTCCATGTGTTCTATTTCTTTGGAACTAGGACAATTGGTGAGCCACACGGAGAAGTGCTCGGACTAATGACCCCTTGGTCCAGCAATACCTGCACTTGTTTCTTGATTTCCTCCATCTCAATGTTCGACATCCTGTACATGCCAATATTTGGTAAAGGAGCATCAAGCTGCAAATGGATCTCGTGTTGGATTTCCCTCCTCAGAGGTAATCCCTTCGGTTCCTGAAACAAATCATCATAATTAGAAATTAATTCTGATAATTCCTATTTATGTTCCTGATCACAACCCTAGAAAGCGTCAACTAATTCTGCCTCTTTTTCCCTTACAACCATAAGCATGCAACCCTTACTAGAATTCACCAGCCTTTTCATTTGTCGAGTGCTTACAAGGCTAGCATTGATTTTATTTTGATGAGCCCTTACTATATATTCTACCCCATCTTTTGTGATTTGGTATTTGTTTTCATGATGGAAAAAGACTGTCTTTTTATCATATAGATACGGACTCCCCAAAACCAAGCCACATATATCCAATGGGATTACATCCAGTTCTACTTCATCCACTAGCTTAGAAGTGATCACAAATTTTACTTTACATTGCTTGGTTACATTCAGTTTTTCTTTATCATGTATCCATCCAAGCGGGTAAGGTTTTGAGTATGGTTTTGTTTCTAAGTCGAGTTTCTTTACCAAGTATTCTACAATTATGTTTGCTTGGGATCCAGTATCAAACATAGTTTCTAATTTAGCATGATTTACAACAACTCTAATTTGAAACAGTTCAATTCTCTTTCAATCATTAGGAAGGGACTCATTCACAGAACTAGTGCCTTCATGCGATTCAGAATTAACATGAGGTATAAGAGTACCTTTTGTTCCCATAGCTATGATTAATGCTTCTTCTCCAGAATCCAATCCAAGGTCTTGCTGCATAGTTACCACTATCTTCTACTTGCCCTTTCCTCCATACTTCTTTGGTCTCTTTTCTGGGTTCTGTTTCCAATAGTGATCATCATTGTGACCTTCCTTTCTGCAGTGATTTCAATACGGCTTTTCTCCTTCTTTGGCTGCTGCCATTTTCTTCTCCTTTCCTTTCCATTTTAGTTTAAATTTGCCATTGGGAGGTTTGAACGATGGTTTTCTAGAATGATCATCTCTTTCATTTTTGTCCCTGTTCTAAATATGAATTGCCTTTACACTGGCTGAGTCAATAGTGGTTGGTTCAAACAACAAAAATGAAGGCCTAATGTAGCTATGCAATGAGCCAATATATTTAGTTACTACTTCAAGTGTATCAAGTGCAATACCCAAATTCAGTGCTTGCTTTATAAACTCTTCTGTAAAACTCTGAACATCCTGACCTTTGCCTTGCCTTAAATACTACCAATTCATTAAAGCTTTTTGCTTGTGTCCCAAGGGATAAAATTGTTCCTTTAACACAAAAATAAAATCAAGCCATGAGGAAAATAGGTTACCCACATTCTTCCTTCTTTGAAATCTCCTCTCCAACCAAATGAGAGCGGTGCTACTCTGCCATAGAGAGGCCAGCTGAATCATTGCCTCATCCTCCATGATCTGTTGAATCTTGTAGTAGACTTCAATCTGCCTAATCCAATTATTAAGCTTATCTGCATTACTTTCACCATTAAACATGGGAAGATCAAATTTAACATTAATTTAAAGAAAGGTTTCTTAGATGTATCCTTTGAATTTCTACGATTGTGGTGGTGAGAGGAAGAAGAACGTTCACTCGTGGAAGGAGAAGGAGAGGGTTCTTCTCCACCATTTCCATGCACTGAACCTTCTTCTTTTGGTTCTCTCTCTTCTACTTTCTCTAGCCTTAAAAACAAGTTACCGACATTCTCTGCCATTGAATAGAAGGTCTTTCTGAAATTACGCTCCTCTTCAATATGAGCCTCATCTTCCATGTTTCTACTTCGATGTGCATGCCCTGCTTCAGGATCGAAAGGATCTAGTTCCCCTTCACCTCTTTGGAGCCTGTTTCTTGTTAGCATATAAACATGCAATTCACATCTAAAAAGCCCTGCTCTGATACCACTTGATCCAGGGATCCTTTTCTTATAGATGTATGAAAACAATCACATGTGAGAATTGCAACTTAACACATAAATTTATTGTGCACACAAGAAAGAAGAAGAAATCACATAAAGCATGAGAAAAGAAAACAAGACTTGATAACAGAGTTTGTCCAACTTGGACTACGTCTCCGGGCCTTGCTCGATAAATGGGGAGGCTTTCATTCCTTAAATGGCATGGAAAGAAGAGAATACATTCATCAATTTACATAAAAAGAGGCTTATACTTCCATTCTGAAAAAGGCCTGAGAAAATGGAGAACTCAGATGGAGAAATGGACAGCACCACTGCATCTGTGGTGTCGAGAGGGGTAGAAACCATATAAAACTTGCCCAATTCAAACAAAATGATCAATCGGCCCTCCTACAAGCTACCGCCTTGAATTGTGTGCCAAAAAATCCTCTCCGTGCACTTTGTTGCGTGCATTGGGTTTTATAATACAATGCTGCTTAAAAATCAAAGGTCGGTTTTTGTTAGAATAGAAGTCGTTTAGTAGAAGGATTGGTGGGCACAACAAATGCCCAAAGATAGCTTTTTTATCGTTTAAAGCAATAATACACAAAACCCATAAAATACTAAAAATTCTGACCAACACTTTAAAATCCAGACTTCAAACCCCCTTAAATCGGGCTTATAGACACATCGGGTCTGGCCCCATATCACAATCAACACATCGCTCTATCAACAGACCTGTTAGCGGGGATTGCTGACCGCCAATTGCATCAACATCCCGCTCATACAATTGCCCAAGGTTCTGGTTCTGCCGATCACCGATTGCTCCGATCGCTAATCGCGATTGGAAGTCGACTCTGCTCGGTTCTGACCACTCCATCCAGATTTCGCCGATTGCTTGCCTCCAATTGTGATTTAGTTGGGGATTGCTGATTGAGTGTCCTCCGACTGCGATTTTCCTTTTAAAGGCTTTAAGTCCATTTTTAGGGGAAAAAAACCCCATTTTCCAAAGGAACAAGGTGACCTTCTTTTTGCCGTAACTTCATCATCCGGACTCGGATTGGAGTGTTGTTTGCACTTTTGAATCAAGGTGACGAGCAATTAGATTTGATGTTAGGATACTTTCTTTTGTGCCACTTTGAATTTTGAGCTTTTCCATGCCATCCTATCTGGAGATCCATTTGGATCACTGGAACAGCTCCTTCAGTTGTCATTTCTTCCCCAACATTTATAGTCTCAGTTGGCATCGACATGATGCTATTCAACAACTCCTGTGTCTCCTTTGGCAACTGTTCAAATGCTAAACTCAATATCAAAGCTTCAAATTATTCACGATTCATGTGTGCTTGAGAGCTCAACACCTCAATTCTCAACATGCCAAGTGTTTTCTGCTAGGCAACCCTTTGTAATTTATAGGCATTTTCAAATTCAAATATGACCATTCCCCCCACAATCAGTTCATTAGTGCTATATTGGCGGCAGATTTTCAAATATCTGGTCCATAAATTTTGACTTAAATTCCAGCCCCTCGCTCCATTTGGCCATTTTTTCATCGTTAAATCATGAACAATGACTTTAATGGTCACTTTTTGGTTGTCCTGCGTGGTTTTCCCATTGGTAGCATAGCTCCCTACACACGTTTTCGGGCTCTATGACATTTATTCATCCCGCGCATTTCCCCAATCGTGCAACTGCCTAACTCGGGTAGTGTAATTTATAGTCCTGTGCTTCCTTTCCACTGCCTGGAGTGCTAAGACTATGCTTGCATCATATAGTCACCTAGATAGATCACTGATGTATGGCTTCAATCAACTTCCATTCACCTTTCCTGGGAATGGTTATCCATTCAATTTGACCAGTTCAATTGCTCCACCATCGGTAATCTCCTTGATGACATACGACCCTAGCCAGTGCATCCTAAATTTACCTGGAAATTTATCAAACTTGATGTCATATAAAAAGACAAGATCATTTACCTTGAAGGTGTACACTTTGATGTGCTGATCATGCCATGCCTTTTCATGCTCCTCAAGCTCCTCTAGCTGCGCAAACTATAAATCGGTCCTCCTCAAGCTTCGCTAGTTACACGAGACTCTCTTCCAAGGATCCGCGATCTGCCATTCCTATGAATGCTGCTATACATAGACTAGGTACAATGTATTCCATTGGCATCATAGCTTCTACGCCATACACTATTCTGAAAGGCGTTTGTCTAGTCAGCTTCTTGCAAGTTGTTCTGTAGGCCCATAGAATCACGGGTACGTGCACATCCTAGTCATTTCTCTGAGAATTTCAAATGTTCGTCAGTGTGCTCTCCAGTATCATATTTAATTCTTCCATTGTCCCATTAGCCTACGAATGATAGGGCGTACGTTTCTGATGATACACCTGGAATTCCTCTATCAACACGCTGATTGTTTCGTTAAGAAAGTGTGTACCATGATCGCTCATAAAAATATTTGGACACTCGAATCTCGTCAAGACATACTCAAAAATAAATTTTGTTGTTGTTGCACCTGTGTAGTCCTTCACAGGCTGTGCCTCCACCCATCTGGTCAAATACTCAGTCGCGGTGATGATGTACCGCGCACTTGTCTTCTTTCCTTGAGGATGAATTGGTCCCACAAAGTCAATTTCCCATTTTTCGAATGGTTGTAATGTCACCTATGGTATCAGAGTAATCTCATCCCTCCATGATGTCCTAGCAGTCCTTTGACATGCATCACATGCCCTATAATATGATTTTGAATCCTTATGCAGGGTCGACCACCACAACCCAACACTTAGAATATTCTACGCAGTTGCTTTCCCTTCATAATGTCTACCGGAAGCTCCTCCACGAGCTTCAGTGAGGATGCTTCTTCATTCAAAGTTAGGCACATGATGATGCAATATTTCATTTGATCCCATTTTGTACAAGTGCCCTGCAATGATAGAAATTTCTGTCCCGCGCACTACCAATTCCATCTTTTGTTGAGTTGTATAACCTTCTGGAGTCGTTCCTGTTGTCAAGAAGTGGATAATATATTCAAAGTGACTGTTCATGATGCACACTACAAAGAGCTATGCATCAGGTTATCCTTCCTCTAAATTAGTAGGTTCCTCTCCAGTTTCAATGCGCGACAGATGATCAGGTCCCACATTTAGTCGTCTTGGCTTCAAAATAACTTCAAAGTCGTACTCCTGGAACAACAAAAACCACCTACATTCCTCCCCCCACCAAAACAAGGCTTATTCACTAGGTACTTCAATGTGGAATAATCCGTATACATCTTAAAGTGTCCGCCCAATAGGTAGTGCCTAAACTTCTAGAGTGTGTACACTATAACTAATCCTTCGCGCTCTGTGGAATAATTTTTCTCCACTTTAGACACCTTCCTACTTGCAAACGCTATAGGATGATCTAGTTCTCCCTCAACGGCTTGTGTTAGTATGGCTCCCAACGTAATACATGATGCATCCACATGCACATGAAATTCCTTCTTCCAATCTAGGAAGACTAGGATCAATGTGGTGACCATTTTCTCTTTGAGAACATCCAGGCTTTTCTGACATTCATCATTCCAACAGAAAGTGGCATCCTTTTTCAACAATTTCTCCATAGGTGCGGCAATCTGGGCATAGCTCTTGATAAACTTCCTATAGTATCTGGTATGCCCCAAAGTTGCATGCAGTTGTTTCACACTCCTTGGCATCCCCAAGTTGATTATCGCCGCGATCTTTGCGGGGTCTACCATTAATCCTTTTCTGCATACCACATGACCCAACAAGATCCCAAAAGGGACACAAAACAAACACTTCTTTAGATTGAGCATGATCTAGTATCTCCTACATGTATCTAGCATCAAGCAGAAACTTGCCACATGGCACTTGACCAATACAAACACTGTCCAATCGTCAAAGTATACCTCCAGAAATTTATGAATGAAGTCCTTGAATGCTGCAATGACTACGCGGGAAAAGATCATTGGTGCATTGTTCAACCCAAAAGGCATTACGGTGTATTGGAAATATCCTCATTCAGTCACGAAGGTCATATTGGTTCTATCCTCAAGTGCGATTCTGATCTGATGGTACCTAGAGAACCCATCAGTGAAAGATTATGCTTCTTGTCCACCTGCATTATCGAGGACCTGATCAGTGAACGGGGTGACGAAAGGATCATGCACACAAGCATCATTCAATTTCCTAAGATCTACGCATATCCTTATTTCTTCCTTCTATTTCTTTTCCTGAACCATTATTGGTCTTACCCAATCAGATTCTACCACCGATTCAATAATACCCACTGCGAGAATCTTATCTAACTAAATGTGGACCCTTTCCTTGTACTTCGGGTTGAGGCTGTATGGTCTTTGTTTCACAGGTTTCGTGTCTATCTTTAGGGTGATCTTCATGACGCCTAGGTCTCCTATTATCCATTTCAAATTGGAAAACTTTGTGGGGTATAAGTCCTGATCTTTGTGGAGTATTTCAATGACCTTATCTACTGCTACATCGTCCCAATAGTCCCCAATCATTGCAAACTTCGGTTCTGCTTCTGTGCCAATGTTCACCTACCTAATTTTGAGTGATGCATTTATGTTTAGGTTCTCTAGATATGGTCCTTCAACTCTGCGGTGACCTTCAGTCTCTAGGATATTAATCTTTCTCGGGTCTTCGTCTTCTTCTTCCATTGTTACATTGTAACATTCTAGTGCGTGGCTCAGCTGGGTAGTCCAATCAGGTTGAATCAGGTCTAGAGGATCCTGCAGTATCCTAAATATGGTTTTCTTAACCTCCTGCAATGCTTCATTGATGGACTCAAATCCATCCTCAAAACTGAACATCATCAGAAATCCTTGGCGTAAAACATCCCATTCTTCAGTGCCATGACGAAGTTTTGTCTCCAAGTACCAATTCATTGGTATAACCTCCAAGGTATGACAAAACAGATGGACCCACTCCAGCTGAGGCTTTGCTCCATATACTTCAGTCCATTTGGCCAAATGATTGCACGTATCATTCCTCCTGTCATACTTTTCTGTTAGTCATACCTACAGGTGGCCAAATCGTATCCTCATCATCCTCCTATATCTGCGCCAATCATCGAAACTACTGTTGTGCGTACCCCGCCATCTTGTAGGTGTAGTGCGAAGTGCCCAATCTAGTTCCAGGAAATGATTCTTCTTGGCTACTTCCCTTTCGAATGCATCCAAAAAGTGATCAACATCAGTTAGCCCATCATAGTGAGGTAGATTTCTTACCTCTAATGGTACACACCACAACGACTTGGTCATCATATTACAGCGTAGCGTAGATACTTCATGCAGTTGGTTTTTCTAGTGCTCTAATTCTTCATCTGAATCTTATGTGCATGAGCTCTCGCAGTCCCATGAAATACATCCTTCTGTTGTCGGATTCACCCAATCCTGGTCTCACGCCATTATCTGGTAAATTTGGTCCAAATTGTCATCACTTTCATAATCATAGATTGGTTCTGTATAGCACGGTCCTTCTGTAGGTCTAGTGGCACCACTAGGTGGAGCAATTTCTTTTCAAATATCATCCTTAGCTTCTTCTAGTTAATTACCCCATTCATGTCAGTGGCCTAATCAATCCCAAGGAGCGCCGGGTAGGGATATATATCATCCACAATCTCTATTAATTCAAAATCTGCTAGTGCACTCATGCCTTCGATGTCAACTATTGCCCCCTACAACCTCCCCGTTGGGATGATTTTTTGTTGATTCGTCATTCTTAACTAGATCAGAGACCACTGGAGTGCAGGTCTCCCCATTCTTTCCCATTTTTGTTTTGGAAAAACATTCATGTCGGACCCTAGATCCAAGATAACTTGGTCCATTTCATATTCCCCTATCTGCGCGGTGAGTCTCATCTCACATCCAGTCCTCACCTTATGCTTACCAAGATTTCTGACTACGCATGGTTCACTAATAGCATTGTCCTTGCCAGTGCATCGATTGAACAGTTCCTATAGTCCCTTCATAGCCTTACTATCACGCAGTAGTTTCATGCAGGTCTCCAAGAACATGGTAATCATGGATGGGTCCATTTATTCAACTAATTTCTCCTGACTTCCTGAGGTAGAGGCCTTAGCGAAGCTTTTCTTTGCTTCCATAAATTTTTATTTTTCACGCTGCGGATCAAACCCAGTCTCCTTTTCTGGTGCTTTGCGGACCCACTCACCTTCTGCAAGTTGCTTCTCCTTATCCTCACCAATCTCCATTCCACTTCGCAGCATAATGTTTACATTAGGGTCTTCCTCACGAGGCTCAGCCTTGATCATCTGGAGGTTCTAAGACGGCTGCGATGGTTGTGCCCCCTTTCGCAAATCATAGCAAAAAATATAGGGAAATCCTCAGTCGCATGGTCAAACTAAGTACAGTAGTTGCATGATAGTCACGTCGGGTTTTGGAAGTCTCTCGTGTAGTGTCTTGGTCCTCCACAATTGTAACAAATAAGCTTCCCTTGGCCTCTACCAAGCCCTCTTCCACCTTCACCCCGGCTGCGTCACTGATACTCACCTGAGGCTCCCCTAGTGCAATGGTTTGGAGGTCACATTTCTACCTGCACCATGTATGCAGGTGTCCTATCCATAATTAATTCACAAGTATGACAATTACGCTCATCATGACCTACTGATTGACAAAAATTGCAGAAGAGTTGTTGTGGTGTCTGTATGAATTTCTACAGAAGATGGCAATTGTCAGTCACATGCTTCCCAGCTACCTGGCATATAGCACACCATAGTGTGGGCCCTGTACTTGGCTCGACTACAGGCTCTAGCCTTAGAGGCATTGGTCCCCCTGTTGCAACATAATTCGCAAAGACTGGATAGTGATCCTTGTCATGCCCCTGACCTTTGCATTTCAGGCACTAGACTTCTTCACGCGCCTCTGGTCGAGTTGTTCTGTCTTTCTTCAGGCTTTGCATTTCAAGGCAAAGGTTCTACAACTGCGCGTGAATCTGCTAAACCCCCAGATTAGCATCCTGCATTGGTGTCTCATGTAGTCTCATCACGATTTCTAGAGCTTCCACCTAGGTCCCAATCTTTTGTTGTGATAGCGCAACCCTTAGGTGAGGCAGGAGCGAGGCCACAAACCATTCGCAGTGCTTCCCATCAGTTAGGTTCATGTTGGCTTCACGGATTGTACACTTTAATCTTTGATCCAAATCCTAGGGTGTCTCCCTAGGCTTCATCATGATCTCCTTGAATCCCACAATGGATTACGCTTGAGACTTAGGTCTACTGAATTCCCTATTCAGTGCAGTCTAGATATCTACCAACATAGACATCGGGTTATCAGTACTATACTTAATGTACCACGTTAGTGTATGGTCATTCAAAGCACTAACCAGCATTGCTTTCTACATTTGATCATCCATGATACCCTAATATTCCTATACAACCTTCCCAACGAACCATTTGTTGGCTTGATGGGCCTTGACCCAAGTTCAGCATTAGTTAGCCAAGCAAATTCCTACACCACTGGACCTTTCGGCATTAGTCCATGGAGCGTGGACCAAAGTCTCACCCGAGGTAGTATGGGGGGATGCAGGAATTACGTTTCTGCACCTTGAGATGGTTGTGATGTCAGTATATACCCTAACCCTTCCTTTGCACAAACTGATAAGCCCTTTACGGCTTATCAATGCACTTCTCTTATTCAGCTTAGAAACCTTCGCGAAGGTTTATGATCGTCCTTCATGGACCCTAAGTAGGAAATTTAGATGCTTACGTGCCTTTGTAATTACTCTTACTTTTGTGTCTACCCATATTAGCTTAAGTATTGGTTAACTTCAACATGCATTATGATTATCTTCGCATAAACAAATATTCTTACTTATGTTCATATGACAAAGTAAAACACATAGATTTGCGCATCAAGACAACATTAAATCATAAACCCAGTATTCAATATAACATAACTGCATATATTCATAACAGAAGTAAAATAGCTTATACATAGATATCTCCAGAATAATTCTCTTTACTAATGGTTCAGATCTCCAGTACAGAATCTAACTTCCTTGTGCACATAGGTTCAGGGGCCTGTGCACTCAGCTGTAGACTTCGACCCTAGGCCTCTGTGCACTCAGCTGTAGAGCCTCCTTCTTATGCTAATATTGTTCGCTCTTAGCTCTCATAGACCCATTACATCAATCAATTGCCCAAAAACTTACTAAGAACTGAACTACCTTAGACTCTTCTAAGACTCCCTTTATATACATTCCCATGGTCTGCGAACCAAGGGCAGATCTTTAAACTTGACACAAGCTATCTAAACTAAGGGTGGAAGCCCTTTCTGACTCTTGATATCTTTGTGCTCCGCGACCACAAAATGCAGAGAATTTACATTCCTTTATACAAAATTTGGGCTTTCTACCCCAAACATAGGTTTTTAGTCCCAAAAATGACCCCAGGGGACCCATTCCCAACAGCGTGATACATCAACATCCAAAAAATAATATATGTGTTCTGAATACATCCGTAGCTCGCAGGCCTCAAAACTGTAAATGCTAAACTATGGACTACTCTGCGTGGTGATCATGATAACATGTTATTGGTTGTACTACACGAGTCAGTAATCATCGAATCCGATCTTACACTCCCACTATGTGCCTCTGATAATGATGATGAATGTCCTCAATCCGTGCATACTCTGGGATTCCTATGGTCATTCCCTCCATATTTCGGGCAATCTCCTCTTCCTTGTCCACTCCTTCCTGATAAGGAGCAACCTCAAACTATCGAGCCACACGTCTAGCTATAGGGTACATCGTAGGGACATCCCTGCTAGTATTTTCAGTCCAACATATAGAATTATACAATCAAGATGACACAAATGCATATATGCAAAAAAAGTAAAAAAAAAAAACCAAAATTGTTTTGCTCACCTCCATCATCAAATTCTTCTCCCTCTCAAAGTGGCATGTTAGGATCACTGTGGAAGTTAGTCTTGCTCTATTGCCAATCCTCCACCATGATCAACTATCTTTTGAGCCACATGAATAAGGAGGGCTTCAACAACATGTGGTGGCCCCCTCCAGTCTTGGGCATCAACTCGCCCCAACATATCATCTGTGGATCTCATGGCATCGGGGGGTTCACCTCATCTAGGTAATAGTGGAATAGTGGGATCCATTCCAGGAGGAAAGTCACCATAATAGAACCATATCCAAATTGCCTCAGGTTCCCTGCCTTGCATTTGGATAATAGGCATTTCATGTTCACTTTCATGGCTTTTTCCCAGTTGAATACAATGGGCGTCGTGCAATATAGTGCATACTGGAACTTAGATTTGATGGACTCATGCAATTCTTGAGCCCCAACTACCCTGTTAATGGTCAAGAGCAGCATCTTCAATACAATATCATTTATGGTCATGATGTTGACCTTACCGCTTGTAGATTTTAGAGCACTCGAGCAATGTTTAGTAAGGAGCATGTTTACACTCGCCCCAATGGGCCTACCTCCATATAATTGGACTGGTTCCCCTCTGTGGAACAATCCAGTAATGAAGTAAATGTCTGAAGTCCCTAGCTCCAAGTCTTGATCATGGATAAAAAATACCTCATGTCTAATGTCCCATAAACTGATCAGGTATTGTACTAGCTCAGGTTGATCCCATAGGCGAGGTGTTAGGAAGAAATTGAGGAGCCCACATTTCATCAGTGCATTGAGACAGTTTGGATCTTCCAGTGCCAATGAATTTATTCTTTCATTCTCACGTTCTTTCCACTCGATCACCATATTTCTTGTTGTAATTTTCCTGCAAACACCCTACGTTCAACTTAACATTAGTCCTTGAAGGATAATTTTTTGATTTAATGAAACGAAATTGGGCGAAAATTGAAAATTTTCAGTTCGCTGCACCAGCATGATTATTTTTAAAATAGGTGTGCCGATGATGTGAGAGCTTATGCTAAAATCCTCGGTCAGCACGGTCTCGTGCCTAGATCTTGCGCCGATCAAGGGTGAATTGTTTTTTCCAAAATTCCCTTAAAACACCAGAAAAGGAGGTTAAATGCATGAAAAGTAGGCATCAATACAAAGAGTAGGGCCACAACTCTTACTTGCAACTAACAGGTCAACAATCAACCTCCTAGATTTGTAGAAATCTGATCCTAAAGATTTAGGGCACAAGTGGGTAAAAATTGCTCCAAGTGAGGTAAAACCTGTAAATGGTAAAAAATGTTTTACTTTTTCCCTTTTTATAAACTTTTCACCACGTTTTAGGTTTTTAAAAGCATTTTTCACCATTTTCCTAGAAACGAATAATATGTTTGCTTCTTATGTAGCGACAAGTGATGGTTTGCTGATGGTGTTACAAAATTGGAGTCATATTTAAGCTTTTTTCCCGACTCGTAGAAATCTGAAATGAAAAGTTTGCTGAGCATTTTTCCCTTTCTGACTTGTTAAAGAAAATAAAAATGGGGAGTTCTCTTTAAGCTCTTTTATGACTCTCAAAACATGAAAATATAGTCGATTTCTTGTCGTGCTGACCTTGTAAATCGTTTTGAAACATCATTTACCTAGTATACATTTACCCCTTTCTCGGGTTGGGATAAACTATTTACGAAAAAGATACTCCTTGGATGACATGGTAAAGAGGTTCTTTCAAGTATTGTTACTACCTTTTCGGGCTCGAGAGACAACTTTACAAAAAGGTACCTGTTGGAGATTTCTTTTCTGTGTCTTTTTCAAACTCTTTAAACATGAAAAATATACCAAGTTTTCCCTTTGTTGAACTCACTAAAATTTAATGACATCGGATTCATCACCATGACAAACATGAGCTTCTCCTTCCTAAGGCTCGTTAATCTTACTAGGTGAGATCTATTCGAAGGATGGACTTACATTACAAGCATATGCTATCCCCAGTAAGCTTGTGATAAAAAATAATTGGGGTACCTACCAGAAATGGTGGGGAAAATGGAAAATTTTAACCAATTGTGTCAGTCACTTATCACTCTTGAACATGACATTCTTTTGCTTCGTGTCGGGTTGGGATATCCCCACTTCATCATTGACCTTCTTGGGTTTGGGCCACCAATTTTTCTTTTCCATTTCATCTTTTCCATGTCATCATGACCTCCGATCCTATGGATCCAAAAGTTTCCAAACTCTAGAGTCGTGTTGCTGATATGTTCAAGAGTTCATATTTCTGTAGTTTACACTCATTCCTGATTCTATGTATCATCCATAATCATTGCATCCCTTGTCTTGTGTCGATGATGTGGGATACATCATGGCTCTCCTTCGACAAGGTCACTTCCTGTCGACTTTAGCTCATTATCTGGGAGGTTGGCCAAGAGACTCCCTTCCAGTACCTTAGAGCTTGCATGCCCTAATGGAAAGTTCTTTGCACTCAACGATAAGTTCTAATTATTGGATTTTGATCGAGTGACTTCACGAGTGTTCGACTTCAGTTCCTTATTCACACTCCATGAATTGTGTTGCTGGTACCTTGAGATCCATCGTCATTATTGATGGTTTCTCTCATGCTTATTAATAGTTCACATCACTGACTGGTAATCAAGCAATTTTATAGCATGTTTGATGTCAACACATCTATTGAAATTCTAGAATTTGTACTTTGATCGGGTCGTGTTGGAGCATAAGACCTTGAGCTTAGATTACACAAATTTAGGTTGTAGGGCAATGTGCCATGATCATGCTTACATACATGTTTCTTTCAGATGGATGGTTGCAAACATACCATGAGTTTGTTATATGTGATCCTTCTCATTATTAGATGGTTGCGACCACACCTTGGGTTTGATATGATCCTTCTTACTAGATGGATGTGCCCATACATTTGATCCATTTACATGATGTTCTTCTAGATGGCTCCATCCATACCATGATTCATGTAACAGAGATTTTAGTGATGTATATGTATATATGTTTGCTTTCAAGTTTTCCGACAGTAGTCTCTGGTTCCATGCATCTACTTGTAAAGCATTTCACCCCTCACTCTTATTTAGCCTTCATGCTTTAGGGGGCATCTGTTACACAACATTTTGTCACTGTCCCTTGACTCCCTATTCCTTGATCTTGGAGGACCTCTACAGTGACCCACATGTGTTTTCCTACCATGAAGAACATGTCCCTACATCCCTCTTCATCTATAAAACATTTCCCTCTTACATCATTTCCCAAGAATATTCCTTCAAACTGAGTTTTCAAGACTGACACTAGCATCAATTTTCTTCCCTGCAGCGATTTGCAGAGTCTAAAATTGGGCCTAGCGCCGAACGGTGCTGGTAAGCAATTCATGACCCATGTCGGCCCTCTTTTGGCAAGTTTTTAAAAATGAAGTCAAAACTTCCAGGTCTAAAGGCTTCGTGAACGAAAGTCTGGTAAATGATTGAGAAAGATAGAGCTAAGAGAGACTGTTTGGGCTCCTTTCCCCTATTAAAATGGAAAAAACCAAAAGGGATAAGGTATCTCCCATAATAATCCATTTCCCCTCTATCAAAGCTATATAAACTCCTCATTCTCCAATCTCAACTAGCTAATGAAAGGTTTGAAATAATCTGAAAATATTGATCGCAATCTTGAGAGCCTTATCCTTCTAGTTTGTGTGTGAAGGGAGAATAATCTTGTAGTGTTTGGTTTGGAGAAAAGAGGAAGAATCCTTCAACTTCCATTGTTTTGAGGGTGAATCATGAGATTATAACAGTGGTGCTGGAACCCAGACACATCAAAGGAAACCTGCAATGCTAAGACGAAGGTTGTACTTTCCTTTTTGTCTTTTTAATAATACAACTGATATTTTGTTTCCTATATCAATTAAATATGTTAGTAGGTATCTTAAGAATCCTTAGCCTCTTAAGTATATTGAATATTTTGTATGATGTCATGTGTGCTTTGGTTTCTTGTCTCATTGTTTTAGGTACTTGTTTGACACTAAGGAGCTGATTGCTGGAGAAAAGGCACAAGGACTTCATCTGACAAGGATTAAAGATACAAGAGCTAGGATCTTATCCTTTCTCAATCTAAGGAAACTTGTATTAGATTTTCTTATTTGTGGCTAGACCCTCTCCCCTAGGCTAGAGGGATTGTCTTTGTCCACAGAGAGAATCTTCCTACTGCACAAGCACTTTAGTTTGGAGCAAGGAAATGAAAAGCAAGCAAAGGAAAGGAAAAGAAAGCAAGGATAAAGGAAGGAAAGTAGAATCAAGAAGCTTTAGTAGGAATACTTGTAGGTAACCTTTTGAATTTGCAATTCCTAGCTGGTTTGGACATGAATGGCTTTGCATGTTGGTGTATTGTTCTCTTGTTGTCTGTGACATCATTTTATCGGGTTATGACAGTTGATTTTAGCCTAGCCTTGTCTTTTTTCATATGCCATGGTGTTGGGATGTTTATTTCAGTTTTTTAGATTTGGTTTGTTGGATGGATTTCAAAATCCAGGGTGGAGGTGGTCTTAAGTTCCATTCCAAAAGGCTTATGGATCCCTTGATTGGTTTTGGTGGGACAAATGGTAAAGCCTGAGGGAGATTCGTTTTAGGGGCCAGTGATCGAAGTTTGGGTTTTGGTAAAGCTTGAGAGACAAGGAGACAAAAAATTCCTCAAGGATAGTGATGGATTCCAGATGTAATTCCAAGTTCTGTTTGGTCGTGATTGGAGCACCATTTTTGGTGTGAACACGGTTTGGTAAGGGTGAAAGTGGTTTAACATCTATATTCCCTTGTTTTTTCTTGGATTGGTTGAATATGGCATGGGGGTGACTACATGAAAGAGATATTTGGTTCAACCATGTCTATGGTTGAGTGGTACGTGGAAGTCCTGAACCTAGTCTAATTTTCCTATCATTAATAAAATCTAAGTTCTCTTACCTTTGCACTGATTTATATGTGGATTTAATGGTTGTCTCATCTTTGATATTTTCATGGTTGTACGCTTGTTATAAGCATGGTTAAATGATTTGTTCATGTCATGTTTATTTCATGTATTTACTTGTACCTGTTAAATGGATGGATGAAATACCTAATTGATGATATAGTAGTTCAATGGAGAAGGAGGTGATCCTTCTAGTTATGTTTCATAGATTGTTTTAGTCATTTATGTTATGTCTTGTACCCTAGACCTATAGGTTGCATTAATGTCAAGTTTTGACAAAATGTTAGTCCTGGTTGGGGATTTTGAGGCCTAGTCCTGAGGTTTATTTTGATTGATCAAAACTTTTGTCATGTCTTTATTGAATTCTGAAGGTTGCTACAATTTTTGGGCAGAGGTCAGGATTATGGGCTAGAAAAGTGACTCAAATCGAGGGGTTTCTGGCACAGAACTGGAAATTTTGGTCCAAAGTCACTGGAAGGTAGGCCTGTGAGAGAAACTTTAGGTTGTTGGTTGCTCCCTCTCCCATAACATGAGAGAAACTATGGCCTAAGAGATCCATAACAATAGTGGGACCCAGGGACAAGATGTTTGAGTGGATGATTTGTCTCCTAAGGTTTATGTTGATGATATTGGATGACTGTGTGTGATGTTCTATTGATTACATTTCCTTAAGGTCTTCAAGGAGATTAAATCCCTTATAGTAACCTCTCTAATCACATGTTCTCCCAATTGGTTGGTTTCTTGGGTGGACCAGGGAGGAGGGGGTGTTACAAACACATAGCCAATGAAAAATAAATTCCTTCAAGCAATAGAAGCACACTACAAATAAAAAACAAAGCAGGACTTACCTCTACTGTAGAAAACATCATAACTTTACCAGAATTTCTTTCAATGCCTCCCTAGCAATGATGCCAAAATGTTGGTGTGTGGAATTGTAAATTCGATTCATCCAGGGCCTCACAGACTTCGAGGAGTAGCACAATTTATGCCAAAGGTTGTGGACAAATTTTTTCAATCCTATCTCTATCCCAACAATTAAATTAATCAAGTTCAAACATGCTTCAAATAAAATCCTTGACTTCTATTCTTGCACTTTTTACATAATAACACTAGAACCACTCCCATAAACTAGATCTCCACAAAGGAATAATCATACGCTCTTCAAAAACATCTGATACCAAAGAAAAAGAACTCGGGATTTTAATGGCATAATCAATCAAATACAAACTATGTTCCTATACTAAACAAGCATTTGAAATACTATTTTCATGTACTTAATACATACTCTCTTCTTGCAATATCAAACAAATCTATTCCTACACTATGTGAAAAAATAATCACTCTAGCATGAAGTAAAAAAAATTCTCAAGTTAAAGGTGCACTCTCGGATTCAACATGTATTACCTTGTAACTCAGCAATCAAATCTTGACTTATAAGGAAATTACATTAAACAAAGAAACAAATAAAAAAAAGAAATGTATCACACATATTCACACAAGATAAAATAATTTCAATCAAATGCAATCACTCACTGCCATTGTTTTAATCGAAACCATTTTTCAAAATCCAATCAAAATTTATGGAAAAATTATATTATGAATCACCTTGAGCTTAAAATGATAACTCAAAAATAAAGGAAACTTTGTTCCTCTAATGAAGATCTCTATGCATCCGAGTTACTATATTGGGTGTCACGAAACCAATATTATTGTGTATCATTCAAATCATAATATTTTCATAAAACGAATAACACTCTTGCCAACATATGATTTCATATAGGAATCACTAGGGTTTTAACACAATTCAACAATCATCAATCATGCACCAGGAACAATACTTAATATGGACCAATTAAATCAAAATTTGTATATTTAGTTGTGGAATGAAATTATAAATAAAAAAGGATCATATTCACATTATCCCAATCTCCAGATCTCGACTTCAAATGAGCAGAATTGTTGCAAATCTAAAGCTAGGGTTTGAACCTTGGTTTAGGAAACATCTTCAAAAATAAAGATCACTTTCAAATATGAATCATCACTATTTCGCATAGATAACATGCGTGAATTTTGAATATCCCATTCAAGAAATAATTCGTGAAAAAGGAAATAAACTTTAGATTTGAGCTACTTTCATTTCTCAATAAAAGAAAACACAAGGTCCCTTGTTTCGCACACGCACCCAACACAAGAAACTAAAATAATACACAATAAATCACACCATCTTCAACACATAACACACCACACGGTGAAAATATTTACAGGAGAACAAGTTAGGTTGGATGGTTCATACCTAACTAGCTCATTTCCCTTGGAAAAAAGAAATTAACTTGTGTGAGATAGATTAAACACCTACATAAGAAAAAAATAATTTCATAAACCTAGCATTAAGATCCTTTTATTGATAGAAAAAGTTTCTTCTCAATATATTCAATAAAATGACAGATCCAGCTCTAGATGAGGTTATGGCAATACAAGCCTTCAAAATATCAACACTAGAACTTTTCCACTGTATCTCTAATCTATCTATTCCTGCAACTAAGTATGTATACAACTTGTACAGGTTCTCAACCATGTCAAACTAGTTACAAAAATATATTTGGTTACCAACTAAATTCTATCAATATAAAGCCTTGCATTCTTTTGTTTCACTCGAACCACTTGCTGGAGGCCAATGAAAAACGTCATGCTGAAGGACAAGGGTAGAATCATGCAGTTCTTCCTTGAAAGATCACATCAAATCCCCAGGCACCTTCTTGAATCCAATGGGCTCCCTTGTTTACTGAAGGAACCGAGCTTAGTGTAGGAATCTTGGGATATGTTCTTCCTATACCACAAATTGTCAATTCAAATTAGAGATAACTACTGTAAGAGATCTTTTCGATAATATAATGGTAAGATTTTAACCAAAATATTAATATAATTAACCCTTCTAATATATATAATCAACATTTATCCATTAAACCTAAAGAAACATGGAAAGGTCAAAAATATATGTATGGAGGGTTGTTTGACTTGTAAAATAGAGGTTAAGGCAAGGGATTTTGGGTAAAAATTAGAACATGTATAGGGCCTAACATGGCTAATATCCAATTCCAATCTAATTTCTTATAAGAGTTTGCTTTAATTAAGAATCTAAGATACATTAGGCCTTCATCCAATGCAATAATTTTGAAAGGAAAAGATTTTGGATGTGTGTTAACTCATATTCATTTATATGGAATGGATTTAATGAAGAATTCAGATGGTTAATTGTCAAACCTGTAGCAGATTCAAAAAGGGAGAGTGCATCCTTGATTGTTGAGATATCTCTATGTGAACTGTTACATAAAATAAGTATGTCATCAATGAACAATAAAAGAGTAATTTTTAATCTTGAAGCCACAAAGATACCTGCCAAGAGACCTCTGCTTTTATAATTGGCCAATGATATTATAATAATACCTTCAACAATCAAGAGAAAGAGTAGAGGGGACAAAAAACACCCCTATTTGAGACCATGCTCAAGAGAGAATAAAAAGGATGCAAACCCATTTATAAGAATAAATAATGATACCAAGAAGATACAACTCATAATCCAGGTGATGAAGGCAAGTTTGAATCCAAAATGAGTGACGTAAAACTAGATATATAACCAGTTGCTTCTATCAAAATCCTTAGATAGATTAATTTTAAGAACAACCCTTTTAATTGTCATTGTTTTAGGATATGAAGGCCATATTTGTTATAGAAGTTTTTGTGCCTTACAGCATGGAGCATGAAATGTCAATAATCTAAGGGATCCAAAGTCCCTAAACATGTTGTTCTTACCCTTAGAGGAACAAGGTTAGCAAACCACAGCACTGCAAATCAGTTCTCCACTGAAAAACACTCAAAAACAGGTCAATTTTGGATCATAGCAGCTGCTCCAAAGGCTACCTGTGCTGCATCGCAAGAGCAACAAAGGGTACCTGCACTGCATCGCAAGTGCAACAAAGGCTACCTGCGCTGGGCGTACTTTGACATGTGGAGGAATCTTTTTCTCAATGTGCCAGTGCCCAGGAAGCTTCCAAAAAGACACTTGATCATAAGATTCGCCTAATGATGAGTTAAGAGCTTCTAAAACTCCAAGTGGAAGGCAGAAACTCCAAGTGAAGAACTGAAGAACAATTGGAGTTGAAGAGGACAACAAGTCACACATCAAGCTGACTTATCTTCACTCCAAAACTCTATATAAGGATCTCATCCCATGGGATCTGAAGAGGCTGGAATTTTGTGCAAAGAATTGTTGTTGGTTTACAGTTGTGAGCATTGGGTGATTGCTTGAGGGAGGTGAAGAAGAGATTTCTCTCCGTCGGGAAGGTGATGCTGGATTGGACCTCTCATGGTTGTATCGCCGCCTGAACCTTACTTCCATATATTAATAAAGCATTTGAGGTTCTTCTATTCGCATGTGTTTCAATGGTGTATTGTCTTACTTGCATCTTTGATTTATGCTAATCCTTGAATCAATTATGAATGCATGCCTCTTGTAGTTTCCTTTCTTTGTCTTGTTTGCAGGATCTCGTGTAGCTGGGCCCGTGAAAAGACTTGGATCTGGGAGCAAGCGGCAAACGAAGGAGATTGGATCGACCATTTGCGCAAGACATCGGTAAGTGGATCTCTTCCTTCTATCTCTTGCATGTCATAAAGAAGAAACTTTAGATAGCTTTGCTTTCAGCTGTTGCTAAGGAACTGTCACCCTTAGAGTGGGTTAGGGTCATTCCGAGTTGGATACTTTCCCCCACAACAGACTGGCGACTCCACTGGGGAGCGTGTCTTGTTGGTAGCTTGTGTTTATTTGCTATTCATTTCTTAAACAAAGGGAGTACCGAATCGAACTGCATTCGAGTCCTTCGAATGCAAAGTAGAGGGCAGCTACTCTAGCCCAGTGCTGGGCATGTTTATGATCTGAAGAGCTAATCCACAAGGACTCTTTTTAGCTCTTTGTGATAGTGTTCATCTTCCTTTAATCATCCTCTAGTGTATACTTGACTGATAGCCTCTGATTTGGCCAAAAACCGGTGATTTTTGAGCAAACTGTGAGCCGGAATCTGAGAGAGACGAGAGTTGTCTCATCAGTGCAGCTGCAACAAAGGCTACCTGCACTGCATCGCAGGTCCCGAAGGGGATACCTACGCTGCATCGCAGATTGACAGTGCAGCACCTGCGCTGATCCAGTTTTGCCTTGTGCAACTGGGATTCCCCACTGTCTGTTGCCCAGTTTTCAGTATTGTTTTTGCAGCCTGTTGTCAACCTGTATACCCAGCTGAAACCACTTCTCTTTGCCTTCATCCCGCCTCAGTTGTATGAAGAAACCATGATTGTTCTTATTGTATTTCTTGCTGTCATTCACAGTTTCCCATAGCGAAAGTGAACTAGTCTTGCTATGACCTCTTGGATCTAGACCTAGGAGAAAGTGTCGTTGTGATTCTAAGAGTTAGTTTATTGCTGTTCATAGCTGCTTGAGCATTTTCTTTCGTTATATGGTTCGAATTTCAGTATTTCTTGTGTTGAAACGAGTGAATCTTAAGGTGTTCTTTTGATTATTGGACAAACACTTGTTGCTTTCGCTTGAAATTGAATTCGAAATTATACAACAGCTTTCTTTTTGTAATACATCAACATTAAGGAAGAAGAAAAGAAATACTTGCATTGTGCATGTGCATTTTGACAGTTTGCATGTCGATTTAGGAAAAGTGCATTAGTGTGTGCTCTATGATCTGTTCGAAAAGATGATGTCTTTCTTTTCCCTCAGTAGTTAAGATTTTCATAAGTTGAAAGAATTGAAAAAGCTTGCTTATCATTCTTAGACTGCATTTAGGAGTTGTATCATACATCATGTGGTGATCCGTAAAGGCAAACTGCTAAGCAAGATCAACCTAAAAAGAACTTAATTTATCTAACAACGCTTTGAAACATAACGAAACACAGTAGAGGTCTAGGTAGAGACGTGAACCGGCGTCGTTAAACATAGTGACTGTCGATCTCTACGAAGGTGGGTGATTCCTCCTGAGGGACGATAGCACTAATACGGACTTGTGCCCCCGCGTACCGTTGCGTATATTGGGGGACCCCTATAGGAACAAAGCCTTTATCCATAGGAAGCCGTGTCGGCTGCCCTACTGATCGCGATGCAGTGAACACAGCATTCACGAAGATCGACCACTCGTACCGTAAAATGTATTCTGTGGTTTCGCGAAAGGTTTGGCACACCCTCTGCCTAGAACTCCAGAGTAGTTTCTTTTGGCCTTTTTCAAACTCTATAACTGAAAAAGTCCATCCGAGCATTTGTCACTTCGGACTCGTTAATACATCGAAGGAGACTAGAGTCATCTTTAGCTTTTTCTCGACTCTTAAAAAGTGAAAAAGCAAGTTGTGTCTAAAGCGTCGTCATAATAAAATTCATTTTAAACGGAACATAATCACCTCCTATTCCTGCGTTGATCTTCGAAGTTAGTCTTTTGGCATCGTAAGTTCTTGTAGAATCGCTAAAATCTTTTGGATAGACTCAAAATGTCTGAACAACCGTCAACATCTAGGACTGTGTCGTCCGACACAGCAACAGCAGAGCCTCCTGCTGCCACTCCAACGATGTTTGCTGGTATATCATCTGTCCCGGCAAATTGCCAACAACAAGCCAGAGTCCCATCAGGTACAACAATATGGTTAGTTCCTATTTCTTCATCCGGATTATCATCTAGTACTTCTTATGTTGAAACTCAACAAATTGATCCAATGTGTCTTCAAAGGCCAATTTACCCTTTAAGTACTGGATTTCCACCATGTGGAGGGCAGTATGCTCTTTCATTGTTCCCTCCCGGAGAACAACCATGTGGGAGTTTACAACAAAGTTCAGGTCAAACTGGAATCACATCTAGCGGTTGGGTACCAATACTGCCTCAACAATCAGGAGTTGCATATTCAATGCAACCAGTACACCCTGTGTCGAATATTCCCACCACACCTGCTACGGCGAATGCGTCGCAAGTACAAGCGCTACCTGTTGTAATACAACAACCTCTTGTCTCGGCGGCTCAATCACAATCTCAGGGTAGTGCCTCCTTATCTGGAGCGACTCAGGCTCGAACAAGTACTGTGACTCCTCATCTTGGTCAATCATCCAGTATTGGTCAACAACAAATGG
This sequence comes from Pinus tabuliformis, assembly GCA_031772625.1. Taxonomy (NCBI): domain Eukaryota; kingdom Viridiplantae; phylum Streptophyta; class Pinopsida; order Pinales; family Pinaceae; genus Pinus; species Pinus tabuliformis. Next base: position 95,090,785 of record CM062809.1, read on the forward strand.
TCCAACAACCAGAGCTGGTTCAATCTCAACAACCGCCATTCCAGCAATCATATCAAGGACCTGAGCAACAAGTCTTTGTAAGTAATGGGAAACCATGCTATAATGGTTATGCCCATCAACCTTGTCAAAGTTGTCAGCATTATGCTGGTCTGCAAAGACCCATTGCTCAGGCGATACCATCTTATCCTGGATATGCTTCGCCCAACCTGAACCAACAGTTGCCCTTTATAGCAACTCTAGAATTACCAGATCTAAACCGGCTGACTAATGATCCAATTGCTTATGCCTCTTGGTGGCCAGCAATTCCGCATAAACTTCCATCGGACATTCCTAAATTCAATGGAAATCCAGGTGAAGATCCGTCGAATCATGTGATGACATTCCACCTATGGTGTTCATCAAACACCCTGAATGATGATTCGATAAGACTTCGCCTCTTCCAGAGGACATTGACAGGTCCAGCGGCTAAATGGTATATTGAATTGCCAAGAGCCTCTTTCGACAATTTCAGCTCCTTAGCCACGACTTTCTTAACCCATTTTCAATTACCGATAAGGTATGAAACGGGAACAGAACTCCTTACCAACTTCAAACAGACAACGGCCACTCACATATCTGATCATATACATGAGTGGCGTTGTCGTCGTAGGATGGTGAAAACTTACGTTCCCGATCAGCTGTTAGCTGAATGGTTTATAAAGTCGTTACTTCCGGCTATAACGGAAGATGTGGCCAAGGGAGGAGTCGTAACAGAGGAGCAAGTCATTGCTCGCGCTCAATATTTAGACTTAGTATATACTCAGTCTGGCACGCTCTACGACAAAATACCTGACGCCCCTAGACCTGAATTTTCAATTCCTCCCCCTCCTAAATCGAATACTGACTCTCACGCCAGTAATGGCGTGACTGGCAAACGCAAAATTTCTAGTCAAAATGCAAATGAGGAACTTCTTGCCTCAGAAGTAAATGCCATGTCGACCGACAAGGGCAAACAACTGAAGCAACCAGGGGGCAAGAAGAAAAAGAAAAGGAAAGGGAAACCCCTAAAATGGTGTCATATATGCGATGAGGATCATTGGACGAAAGATTGTCCACATATAGCTGAAGTTAAGAAGCTCTTTAAGAGTTCGAAAACCCCAGCAATATTGACTGATCCGTTTCCTGATCCAAGACAGAATCTGGTTGCTAATCAAAATGCTTCCCGATCCCAAGTGCTTATGTTGTCCACCTCAAAGCAGCAAAATAATGCTTTGACAAGGAATAAAGATTACAGGAATCCAAAGCAGTTGAACAACAAGGCGAATAAACAACCTAGTAGTTCAACAACAACTTTGACCAAAGTTGTGCCACCCATCGTTCCTAAACCAATGATAAAGTCGCCAAAGGGAGTAGTACACAAATCGACATTTAATCCTCGTGAAAAAATAACACATGATTATAATATAATAGAGGACCTGGCCCAATCGTCGTCCGCTATGTCGACACTTGAGGTAGCGCAAAATTGCACCTCCTATGAGCAAGCTTTATTATCAGCCATCGGTGGGATTGGCCCAATGGATTCCAATCTTGTGACCTTTGATCATAAAGGATATGACCCTCAGTTACAAGCTCAACAAGCTTTCCTTATTCAAGTGAAAGCCCTCAACAAAACTGTTCATCGAACAATTATTGATGAGGGGGCATCTACATGTCTTATGTCGATGAGTTGCTGGAAAAATTTAGGCTCACCACCCTTGTCGAAATCGTCAACGACCTTAAAAGCATTTGATGGATGATCATACACTCCATACGGGATTTTAAGTAACTTGCAAGTTGAACTGGGGGGCAAATCAGTAGAAGTAGATGTTGAAGTAATCGATGGAAACCTCGATTACAACATCCTACTGGGAAGGCCTTGGATATATGCCATGGCTGCAGTTGTGTCGACCTACTTCAGGAGGATTGTATTTCCTTTTCAAGGAAAAATTACAATCGTCGACCAACAAACATTTCTCCCCAACAGTTCTCAAGTTACGGGAAGCAGCACAATGATCCATGAAAGTAATCAGTCGCTCCAAAATATTGGAGTAGGTTTCCTAAAAGACCCTGCCTTAATGGGTACTTTTGCCCTACTGCCGGCGGGTAATCTGGCAGAAGTAGCCACAGTGGAAACCTATAATATGAAATCTTCTATATCCAACGGATTCGGAAGATTCCTAAATATTTTGTCAGCATGGATCATCGCCCTAATGGAAATACTGTAAATACAGTGGGCTCCGAGGACGGTTCTTATCTCGTGTCAACCTCGTTAAAAAATGAAACAAGGAGTCACGAGGATAGTTCTTTTACTATGTCAACCTCATTAAAAAAATGAAACAAATCCCCTTTTCAAAATTCAAAGGTAAACCTTCATTCCAACCACCAAGTTGAATGCAATGAAGCTTGGGGGGCACCCTCCTTTGACATGCATTATTATGATGCTGGGGGCATGCAAAATAAACGAGCAGTTTTGGCAAAGTTCATGCTCGTTAAAAAATAAACGTAAGCATGTGAGCAGGCTTCCTCCAGAGTTCAAGCTCATTCAGAAAAAATGAACCGGTAAATAACCATTTGAGACCGTAAATTCATCAGCCATAAAAGCCTTGGTCGTGTTTGTGCACCGTCACCTCCACTTTTCATTTGGCCGATCATTCACATCCACTTGACTGTTTACCTATTTTGAGGAACAGCTGCAAAGAGTGATCCCACCTAGACATCCTTGTAATACTGCCGTGATTGGAAAATTCCAACCCGTACCTGGAATCTGCTGCTATCCCTGTTTATCACTCGTTCCTCAAAATACGAGTCTTCTTTGAGCTCTTTTCACTGACTCGTAAAATATGAAAAGTTTGCCGAGTTTTGGCCTTCCAGCTCGTTAAAAGGACCGGAAGAGCTATCCCTCCTCTAGATTTTAATCTTTTTGGACCTGAGGGATTATTGCACAAAAAGATCGAGCGCTTGTCTAGTTCGGCTCGATAAAGATATCGAACATTCATCCCTTTTGTATTGTTTTATACTTTTTCGGACTTAAGGGATTAGATGACGAAAAAGGACCCCTGGAGTCTACTTTATGTACACTTTTCAGACTCTCTAAAAATGAAAAGGACCGAGTTGTCTTTGTCGCTGGGCTCGTTAAAAATATTAGATAGCGACAAACTTGTCTGTGGACGAGAACGAGTTTCCCTATCGCTAGGCTCGTTAAAACATAGTGATGGGCTTGCCCGAAGGGCAAGTTATAGATCAAGCATATGTTATCCTCCTCAAGCTTGAAAAAAATAAAGAGGCACTGGTCAGAAATGACTGGGGAAAAATTGGGAAGAACCTCAAAGCTTAATGGTAGCAAGTCGCTCTTGAACATGACACTTTTGCCTCCGTAAATATCGGGTTGGGTTATTATCATTCACCGGTCCCTTCGCCATGGTCTCGCCATACCATCCATACATGGGGTAATGCTACCGATCCATCACATCAGTGTCGTTATATGTTCAAGAGATGTCATTCAGAAAGTGTCAACCGGGTCCCATCCACTACCGTACATCATCTTTCATCCTTCCATGACCGCCACCCTGAATCATATTTCACAGATCGTTTTCACCATCATCACTAGCTCCGTTCCGTGTCACTGATGTGGGATTCATTAAGGCCCTCCTTTGACGGATCACTTCTTGTCGACATCAGCTCATTATCCAAGAAGTTGATCTAGGAACACCCCCTCAGTACTTTGAAGCTTGCATGCCTCAATGGCAAGTTTCTCACTCCCAACGATAGGTATACATTAATGACCTTCGACCAGGAGACTTTGCGTGGTGTTCGACGTCAGATCCTATATTCACACCACGTAAATTGTGCTGCAGTACCTTGAGGGTCATCATCATTATCGGTGATTCCTCTCGCGCTTGTTAACAGTTTACATAATTGACTGGTAATCAAGCGATGTCTTTCCATGTTCGACTTCAAGAAATTCTCACATGGATCGACTTGTACTAGAGTGAAGATCGGACAAGTTTGAAGACCCCGAATCTAGTTTCATCCATCCGGGCTGCGATATATATTCAGGAGATAAAAACATAGACATGTGCAGCAGATGATCATCCTACTAAAAAGGATGATAATTAAAAGCAGAGAATTATCGGTCTATTATCAGACGATCGTCTGTTTATGTACAGCAAATGTATTTATAAAGTTGAGCATGGGAAATGCCCGCATCAGCTAGATCATGAAAATAAAAGTATGAAAATATAATGTATTGTATTGTATTTTGTTACAGGTCACCTCCCGACGATTGAATGAACTTCGGATCCTCCTAATAAAGCATTTCACCCGATAAACGACCTCATACTTTAGGGGGCAACTGTTATAGACATTTTTGTGCCTTACAGCATGGAGCATGAAATGTCAATAATCTAAGGGATCCAAAGTCCCTAAACATGTTGTTCTTACCCTTAGAGGAACAAGGTCAGCAAACCACAGCACTGCAAATTAGTTCTCCACTGAAAAACACTCAAAAACAGGTCAATTTTGGATCATAGCAGCTGCTCCAAAGGCTACCTGCGCTGCATCGCAAGAGCAACAAAGGCTACCTGCGCTGCATCGCAAGTGCAACAAAGGCTACCTGCGCTGGGCGTACTTTGACATGTGGAGGAATCTTTTTCTCAATGTGCCAGTGCCCAGGAAGCTTCCAAAAAGACACTTGATCATAAGATTCGCCTAATGATGAGTTAAGAGCTTCTAAAACTCCAAGTGGAAGGCAGAAACTCCAAGTGAAGAACTGAAGAACAATTGGAGTTGAAGAGGACAACAAGTCACACATCAAGCTCACTTATCTTCACTCCAAAACACTATATAAGGATCTCATCCCATGGGATCTGAAGAGGCCGGAATTTTGTGCAAAGAATTGCTGTTGGTTTACAGTTGTGAGCATTGGGTGATTGCTTGAGGGAGGTGAAGAAGAGATTTCTCTCCGTCGGGAAGGTGATGCTGGATTGGACCTCTCATGGTTGTATCGCTGCCTGAACCTTACTTCCATATATTAATAAAGCATTCGAGGTTCTTCTATTCGCATGTGTTTCAATGGTGTATTGTCTTACTTGCGTCTTTGATTTATGCTAATCCTTGAATCGATTATGAATGCATGCCTCTTGTAGTTTCCTTTCTTTGTCTTGTTTGCAGGATCTCGTGTAGCTAGGCCCATGAAAAGACTTGGATCTGGGAGCAAGCGGCAAACGAAGGAGATTGGATCGACCATTTGCGCAAGACATCGGTAAGTGGATCTCTTCCTTCTATCTCTTGCATGTCATAAAGAAGAAACTTTAGATAGCTTTGCTTTCAGCTGTTGCTAAGGAACTGTCACCCTTAGAGTGGGTTAGGGTCATTCCGAGTTGGATACTTTCCCCCACAACAATATTGAAATATGTAACTAGGTTCAGTCTTCATAATGATATACGTAATCGTGTTTTTATGCATTTTATGTAAACATAAAAAAATAAATTATTACTTGCATTCTTGATGCACTGGTTTCATGCTCAAGGTAAACTTATTGATAGCTCAAACACCCATTGAGTGCTTATAGGGCCTTCCATTGAGCCAACAATTCAATTGAGTCATTTTCATGTATGGAAGACCCTCTGGGGCATGTTGTATCGTAAAGAAATTTATTCTATGGTAAAAAATGTCATAAAGACCCTCCAAGACCTTGTCAAACAAGAAGCAACAAGTTAGCCTACATGAAATAGTAAGTCAACCTTATGAAGGGCTATTCAACCATCTTGTGAAGCCTATATATAAGATACTTCAACGTTACTTGAAGAGAACCCACACATCACACAAGATATTTGATTAAGGAAGAGAAAGAGACCAAAAAAGCATCAAGAAGAGGAGGACTAGAAGAGGAAGAAGGAAGTGAAGTTTCTGGACATTCTTTGGGATATTTTTCTTTGCACGTGTGAGAGAATTAGGCCACCTATTGCAGTAGCTATAAAAAATTATAGGCTTTCAAAAAGAAGTCAAGTTAGGGCATACTTGGTAATCTGAGTTCCACAAAACAAATAACCAAGTCAAACGAAGGAAAGGGAAGGAAGAAATCACCATATTTGTCACTCATGCAAAAGCTATGGTTTTTGTAGTGATCAAAGTTGCAGAAGAAATTTTTGGGGTCAAAGTTTCAGAGAAAACTACTGGGGTTGAAGTTTCTGGAGAAGCTATTGGGGTCGAAGTTACTAGAGAAATTGCTAGGGTTGAAATTTTTGGAAAGAAATGTCATCAACGAGAAAAGTTGACTTGGTCTTCAAGGGGTCTTTGACAAGGGTCTTAAGTCTTGAAATTCATCATTAAAAGTTCTATAAGAATAGAAGAGTTCTTTTGGTTTTTCTGTTATAGACATATTTGGGCACTACAACCCCAATCACATATTTCCATAAACCAAGGGCTTCTAAGTCCCTAAAAGTGTTGTTTCATACCCTAAAGGAGCAAGGTCAGCTGATTACATCACCTCCCAAAATTTTTCCATGAAAATATACTCAGAACCGGTCAAAGCAGGACCATACAGACTGCCTAGTGCTAAAGGTGTGATGCATCTCACCTGCCACATGCAAAAAGTGTGATGCATACTGGAAAGCCCTTTCACGGGGTGCGATGAGCGAGAGCAGACAAATGGCACAAACAATTTTCTAGGTGGAAACTCAGAGAATCTTCTAGAAACTACTCATTTGACAATTGCCTCTCTGAGTTCACCCAGGGATGAGTAAGACATCTAAAATCTCCATGTGGAACCAGGAACTATTAGAGATATGACGCTAATCAAAATCCCAGAAGCTGACTCACCCCCTTGCAAATATCTATAAATGGATCCCTCATCCAAGAGATCCAAAGGTTGGAATTTGGTAATTTGCAAAGAGGTGTTGCTGGTTTCTCTTTGAAGACATTGTTGGTTGATCTTGCTTTGTGTGAGGTGAAGAGGGCTGGCTGATCTTGCTTTGTGTGAGTTGAAGAGGGCTTTCAAGATGGGAGGATGTCACTGGGTCAGACCAAGTGGTTGTAATCCTCTCTTCTATGAATTTTACTAATAAAGATATTTGGGTTTTCCTCCATATTCTTTTGTATCTCTGAATATTATGTTTGTTATATGAATTTGTATGGCCAATATATATATGATCCTATATTGTTTATAGTGAAAGATCTCTATGCTTTGATGGTATTATGCTGTTGTGAATCTATAGGTACTCTTTGGATCTGGACAAGTAAGGAAGCAGTGGCGAGATTCTGTCAAAGGGGAAAGGAAACAAGCAAGGAGCCAAGCGAAAGACTGAGGTTGGTACTCTCTGCTTCTTTCCCATCTCTCTCTCGTAAAGGAAAAACAAGTGGCTTTAATCTGTTTGTTTCTAAGATAGCTACCCCTCTTAGTGGGACTAGCAGCTCTGCATAGACACTAGATTTCCCGGTAACAAAATGATGACTCCACTGGGGAGTGATTAGTTTGATTGCTTGTCTCTATTTGTTTGATTCATAAACCATAGACGGAGCCTGAAATCAAGCCAACTAGCCTTTGAACTGCATTTTCTATGCAAGTGCAATGTAGATCAACACTGCTTTAGTCAATCTCTGGGTTTTTTTATGAAATGAACAATTGACTTGCGAACATCCTAAGTGCTTTATAGGTAGCTTGAGTTACCTCATTAGATCAGCCATATCCTTTGTAGTTACTGACTATCATTTGCTTGGCCTAAATCCCTGGACTAAACTGCAAACTGTGACCAAAAACCAAGTTAAAGTCTCATTCTCTGACCATCGCACCCTCTTTTAGAAATATGGATGCATCGCACCTCCCATGTGCAATAGGTGGGATGCATCCCTGTTTTCCTGTGTTGCAGGTGCGATGATCAGACAAGACTAGATTTGCCTCTAGATTTTGGTTTTTTCTTCACTGTCTTCAGTTTTATTCAGGAGTTTTGTTGTCTGTGATCAGTAGACCACTGTTGAAACCCCCTTCTTTGCATCATCCAACCTCCATTGTACAAAGAATTGTGAATGTTTTTATGTATTGTGCGCCATTTACAGTTCTCGTTTACAAAGAAGTAGCTTAATCAAACTGTCGTCTCTTGATTTGGAAGTGTTGCAAGTGTCGTTTTCAGTGAAGGAAAAGAATACTTCTCTTGTTGATAGTCAATTGCATTGTTACTCTTGTATTTGATCTGAATTAGTAGTATTTCAAGAGTCGAAAGCAGTTTTCAATTCAAAATCACAAAGTGTCATCTTGCCTTCTTATTGTTTTTTGAAAAGAAAATCGTTAGTACTGCCGCCTTGAAAGAAGAAATAATTCAAATTTGTATTTAGCATTCTTTTTTTCATTCACACATTAAGAAAGCAGAAAACAAATACATGCACGTGCATTTGCATTTAGGCTACTTGTTGATTTTGATTTAGGACAATGCATCTAGTGTGTGCTCTCTGCTCTATGTTGAAAGGATTTCATTTCTTTTTCATTAATAGCTAGGATTTCCATTGCAAAAAGAAGATTAAATGACTGTTTATCATCTTAGATTGCATTTTAGGAATTGTATATCTACATCACACAGTGAACCTGAAAGTAAAATTTCTTAAGAAAGATCAACTGTAAAATAAATTTAATGAACATAAAATCGCTTTGGAACCTAACGCACAACATCTAGAAGTCTAGGCTAGAGACGTAATCCGGCATCATAAAGCCTGGTAACTGTTGCTTTCATCATAGATTGGGTTAATCCTCCTCTTTGAGACGATAAGTGCCAGTACGGACTTGTCCTCTCATGTACCGTCGAGTATATATTGGGAGACCACAATAGTCTATATCCTTTATCCTTAGGAAGCCATGTCTGCCACCCTATCGATCACAATACACTAAACATAGCATTCGGGAATATTTACTGTCGTACCGTAAAAAGTATTCTGCAGTTTTGCGATTGGTTTAGTAATCCCTCTGTCTAGATTTCCAGAGCAATCTCTTTCGTTCCTTTCCAAACTCCTTAAAGGAAAAGGTCCATATAAGCACTTGTCACTTCAGGCTCATTAAAAATCGAAGGCGACTAGAGTCATCTTTAGCTTTTTCTCGACTCTTAAAAAGTGAAAGAGTAAGTTGTGTCAAAGTGTCTAAAATTTATTTTAATCGGAATAACGTCACTATTCCCTCGTTGGTCTTAGGTTGAGAAAATGGAGTCCACCAACCAAAGGATTTCCCCTTGGGGGAAGTCCTAGTCCTTTCTCCTCTTGGGGAGATGTTGGTGCACCTCATATGGCCACATTGTCCCTTCCAGGACTGACAAATGGCCTACCGGTATGGCTTTTATCGACCTTTTTCGTTCAAAGGACTATAATTCCTGAACAATCGAATCAGAAACTAGATGATACCAGAGTTCCCCCCTAGCCTTCTACTTCGTTTGTCTCTCCCTCTCCTTCTTCCTCTTTGCTTGGTAAAGATAGTAAAACTAAAAACCAAGTAACTGAGAAGAAGAAGAAGGAGCCAACAGCAAAAAGGGGCAACCGTGCATTGTCTAGCGAAAATCCACACATTGCATCGTCCAAACCTAAATCTCCATGTGTCATTTGCAAAGGAGACCACTATCACCAAGATTTTCCTTACATCCCATGGATCCTAAGGGACTATTCTCCCCGCTTGCACAATCCGGTGTCGTCAACCTCTAACGATCATGTTGAAAGTACACCGTCAACTAGTGAAAGCAAAGTCACCGAACAAAAAGGAAAATCTAAATTTCCCCACACACTGTGTGAAGGTGACCATGCCCTCCATTGTTGTCCCTTCCTGGACGAAGCTAAAATATTCTTGGTTAATCGTCCTATATCACCACAGCGACTCCCTCCTGGGTACAAGAAACTCTTGCCGAATCCATTGCTAGTTGAAAATATGACTGACCCACCTTTGGAGTCGGTCAAAGCACCTATCATTGTAGATAAACCCTCTGAGTCCACATCGGACCAAAGTCAACAGGTCGAGACGGCAGTCGGCCCCATCTTGACTTCACAAGATTTACCTTCAGATGATATAGTCACCGAAGAGAATGAGAATGATGCCATTCAAATTCTTTTCGTAAACACAGACTCTGATGAACATGGGGGAAATCTGCCCATTCCTTTACCGCAGGAAGGAAATTCATCGAAGTTGTATCCAGCCATTTATTCGGTCCCACCTCCAAGAAACCTAGTCATTTCCTTCAATTAGAATCTACTAGGTAGACCCCGTTTACCATCTAATGTACCATTTCGAATCATAGTGCAAACTTAAAAAATGGTCATGGTTGGTACCATCATAGATGAAGTGGCTACTGTGAGTATCCTTTCCTCAACTGCTTAGAAAGCGCTTGGTTCGCCATCGCTTTTTCCTAAGATGTGATATCTGACAGGCTTCGATAAAGGAACTAGTCAGCCGTTAGGGATCCTTCCAAATTTTCCTATAACTTTGAGAAGGAAAACCATTTATGTGAACGTAATGGTAGTCCAAGGACCTTTAGATTACAATCTACTCCTTGGGCGTGACTATATTTATAGCATGGGAGCCATCATCTCCTCACTCTTTCGAGTAATTTGTTTTCCGCATGAAGGCAGAGTGGTCCAGGTTATAGACCAGCTTTCATTCCTCGGTTATCACATAGCTAATAGTAAAATGCCATCCCTAACAGGTCCTTTTGCACAAGAAATGTCTCATCAATCTCCAGTCCATCCACCTAATGAGCACGAGTGATTCGGTGGTCAACACTGAAACCCAAGGGGCATGCGCCCTGGCCTGCTTCAACAGGAAAACTTTAGGTATAGGGTAGGTTTCCACAGAGGATATATGACTAGTCTAACACACCCGTCCATTTAGGAAAATGGGATTAGACCGAAATAAGATACCTCTGTTAGAAGGTAGGCCTTTCTCGATAGAATAAATGTTTTTTCTGCAAATTGAAGGGTAACTTGGAAAGGTAGGCCTTTATCGATAAAACAAATGTTGTGTCTGAAAATTGAAGGGTAACCCGGAAAGGTAGGCCTCTCCTAATAAAACAAGTGTTTTGTCTGCAAATTGAGGGGTAACCTGGGGAAACTCTACTTCATTATACCTGGGGGCATGCAAAACTTTTGCGTGAAAGTGAAAAGCGACCATTTATTTTCTTAGTTTGTAGGTTCTTAACCCTTTAAACTCATAGGATTGGTCATTCTTAGTTTACATAATGAAAGGATTCAAAGCATAATTCGAATGGTGCAAGCTCCCTAAAAAATGAACCTATCGATGAGACATCCTTATTATATGACTAGCACAAGCAGTTTTACGCGAAGTTCAAGCTCATTAAAATTTAAACCTAGCAATGAGAATATGTTCCACCAGAGTTTAAGCTCATTAAAAAATGAACCCATCTCCGATAAATAACCATTGTGAATGCATTGTCAACAGTTTTTGAGCCTTGGTCGTGTTCTTACCATCACCTCTACTCTATTGTTGCCAATCATCCCCCTCCATTTGATTGTTTACCCCTTTTGAGGAACAGTTGTGACGAGTGATCCTATTAGCCACCTTTTTACACTGCCATGATTGGAAAGTTCCAAACCTTACCTGGAACCAGCTGCTATCTAAAAACATCAATCATTCCTCAAAAAATGAGTCTCCTTTAAGCTCTTTTCATCTGACTCGTAAAATATGAAAAGATTGCCGAGCGATTGGCCTCTCCAGCTCATTAAAGTGATTGGAAGTGCTATCCATCCTGTAGATTTTAATCTTTTTGGACCTAAGGGATTATTACACAAAAAGATCAAGCGTTTGTCTTGTTCGGCTCGTTGAAACTATCGAAAAGACATCCATTTTGCATTGTTTTATACTTTTTCAGAATTAAGGGATTATGTTACGAAAAAGGAATATTGGAGTCTTCTTTCCATCTCTTTTCAGACTCTCTAAAATTGAAAAGGACCGACTTATCCTTGTCGTTAAACTCATTAAAACAATAGCGAAAAACTTGTCGATTCAGACAAGAGTGAGTTTCACTGTCGCTAGGCTCGTTAAAACATAGCGATAGGTTTGCCCGAAGGGCAAATTATAGAACAAGCATATGTTATCCTCCTCAAGCTTCAAAAAAAAAAAGAGGTACTGGTCAAAAATGACTGGGGAAAATTAGGAAGAAAACATGAAGAAACTTTATTGGTAGTAGGTCGCTCTTGAACATGACACTTTCACTCCATCACCATTATTGAGTCGGGTTGGGTTATTCCATTCAACAGTCATATCACCATTGGTCCACCGTACCATCCACTTTTGGGGTTAACGCTACCAATCCATTTCAGTGTCGCTGATATGTTCAAGAGAAGTCACTCATAGGATTCACCTACCTAGCTTGTGTCTCATTCGCTACAATACCTTCACACTTCATTCTTTCATGACTGCCACCCTGAACCTTGTATCATCAGATAGTTTTTACCTCTACAAAATCATTTTCTCCATTCCGTTTCGTAGATGTGGGATCCATTAATGCCCTCCTACGACGGGTCACTTCTTGTCGACATCAGCTCATTATCCAAGAAGTTGACCTAGGGACAACCCTTCCAGTACTTTGAAGCTTGCATGCCTCAATGGCAAGTTTCTCACTTCCGGCGACAGGTTTACACTAATGGCCTTCAACCAAAAGATTTTGTGTGGTGTTCAACATCAACTCATGTATTCACACCACGTGAATTGTACTACAGTACCTTGAGGGTCATCATCATTATCGGTGATTCCTCTCGCGTCTGTTAACATCTTACATCATTAGCTGGTAATAAGGTGATGTCTTTCCATGTTTGACATCAGGACACCTATTCACATGGATTGACTTGTACTTCGGGCAAAGATTGAACGAGTTTTTAAGACCCCAGATCTAGTTTCATCCATCCGAGCTGCGATATATTTAGGAAAATAAAGACATCAAATGTACATCATTGCTGCACAGATAATCATCCAAAATAAGGGATGATGGCTCTACCAGAATCATCAGTCTGCATAGAGACGATTGTCTGTCCTATGTACATGAAAATGAATTTATCAAGTTGAGCATGGGAATGCCCACCTCAGCTAGATCATGAAAATATTATGAAGATAATTTATTGTATTGTATCTTATTATAGGTCACCTTCCAGTGTGAAAAACCTCGGATCCTCACTATAAATAATTTCACCCGACATCAAAGGATTTACAACCTCATGCTTTAGGGGGCAACTGTTACAAACATATTTGGGCACTGCAACCCCAATCACATATTTCCATAAACCAAGGGCTTCTAAGTCCCTAAAAGTGTTGTTTCATCAAGGTCGGCTGATTACATCACCTCCCAGAAGTTTTCCATGAAAATCTACTCAGAACTAGTCAAAGTAGAACCATACAGACTGCCCAGTGCTAAGGGTGTGATACATATCACCTACCACATGAAAAAAGTGCAATGCATACTAGAAATACCTTTCATAGGGTGTGATGAGCGAGAGCAAACAAATGGAACAAGCAATTTGCTAGGTGGAAACCCAGAGAATCTTCTAGAAACTGCTCATTTGACACTTGACTCGCTGAGTTCGCCCAAGGATGAGTAAGAGATCTAAAATCTCCATGTGGAACCAGGAACTATTAGAGATATGACACTAATCAAAATCCCAGAAGCTGACTCACCCCCCTGCAAATATATATAAATGGATCCCTCATCCAAGAGATCCAAAGGTTGGAATTTTGTAATTTGCAAAGAGGTGTTGTTGGTTTCTCTTTGAAGACATTGTTGGGTGATCTTGCTTTGTGTGAGGTGAAGAGGGCTTTCAAGCTGGGAGGATGGCGCTAGGTTAGACCAAGTGGTTGTAATCCTCTCTTCTATGACTTTTACTAATAAAGCTATTTGAGTTTTCCTCCATATTCTTGTGTATCTCTGAATATTATGTTTGTTATATGCATTTGTATGGCCAATATATATCTGATCCTATATTGTTTACAGTGAAAGATCTCTATGCTTTGATGGTATTATGCTGCTGTGAATCTACAGGTGCTCTTTGAAGCTGGACAAGTAAGGAAGCAGTGGCGAGATTCTGTCAAAGGGGAAAGGAAACAAGCAAGGAGCCAAGCGGAAGATTGAGGTTGGTACTCTCTGCTTCTTTCCCATCTCTCTCTCGTAAAGGAAAAACAAGTGACTTTAATCTATTTGTTTCTAAGATAGCTACCCATCTTAGTGGGACTAGTAGCTCTGCATAGACACTAGATTTCCTGGTAACATTTTCCTCTCAAGAGGAGAGGTTTTAGCCCTAGCTTCTAGCCTACATCTTGTGTCCTCTTTTGTTATTGTTACTGATTGTTTTGGTATTTGTTTGATGATAGAAAACACAATAATAACCAAATTGAAGAATAATCTAATCAAGTTAAGTAAAATGACATCATAAGAAGTTGTCAAAGTAAGATAAATCACCTAATTTAGTTGCCCCAAGATTTCTCAACATGGAATCATAGATAAGGTGACAAGACAAGAAGAGGTAGCTTGAAGATCATTAATTGAAGAAGGATAGATAAGGGCCATGCACAAGGATATCATCAAGAACGAATCAAGGAGAATCAAAGAGGAATATCCATCTCATCATAAGGATCATATCATATAGAAGCATCAAAAATTTTTAGAAGACCTCAAATACCCTACCTCACTCAAAGAAGGATTCTACATTTGAACCATCTTGGGAAGCATCCACATTCTACATTATTATCCAAGGAAATGAAAACAAGCACCATCATTTTTGAAGAAGGAATACATCTTCAAGAAATAAATCATCACCAAGAATGGATCTTCAATCATCAACACCATCAAAAAGAGAATCTTCACTTGACAAGTAATTATTTCATATTTATGTCTGCATTTACAATCAAAATGACTTCATTTCAAAAGGAAAGAAACAAATTGGTTGGGTCATCAAAGTTCCTTGCATGGAAGAAGAGGATATATTTGATCCTCATAGAGAATGAATTTATTGGACATGTTAAGGGTTCAATCTCCAAACCATCACAAGAGGGAACTTAAGAACTATAGAAGTATATGAAAGGGGAAATAAGGGCTCAAATAATCCTAATAGAATCAATCAAAGATTCCCTCATCCCTTATGTATAAAAGTTGGAGAAATCTAAAGAAATCTATGACAAGCAGGTATAATTTTTCTCCGTAAGCACTCTAGGAGAAGTTATATCGTTAATAACCGAACTATACAAAATGAATATATCAAAGGAATAAGAGATATACTCATATCTTATGAGGGTGTCACAAATACAAGACCAACTACAAGTATTACGAGAAATAATGTCGGATAAAGAAATGACCACCGTTGTTCTCAATGCGCTACCTGATGAAGAAATTTTGTATCAAGTATCTATGGAAAGAAGGAAGCTACTCCATTCAGTGAAACTTGGTAATTATGTAATATTTAAGAAACTAGGTTGAAGGCAAAGAGCAATGTTAGATCAAATTAACAAGTTCAAGCATATGCTGCCATGGCTAGGAGGAAAGGAAAGTTTGGAAAGTTTTATTCTCAGAAGAGGAAGAATATAGATATGTCAAAGATACAATTTTATGAGTGTAATGAATATGGAAACTACAAAAGGAATTGTCATAAACTCAAGAAGGACAAAAAGAAGAGAAAGGAAATAAATTAAGCCCATATCACCAAAGAAGTAAAAGAACCTAAAAAGAAGAAATCAAAGAAGGAGGAAATGAAAGATCTCTACTATTATTGAGATAATCTCCTTAGATATTTTTAGTTATAGATGAGAATAGAAAACATCACAAGTATGACAGGATTCATTATAACAAGATATGACATAATCACACAAGCATTGAAATACATATGGAGTACAATTATACATGGTTGTAGCAGTCATTATGATAGAAAGAAAGTACCTCATAGTATCTCCATTGGAATCATATAATGAGAATGGAAGTAACATTATATATGGTTGGAAGAAATTCATGTATAATGATAGAAGATAAATAAATCATCATACATCATCGTTATAATGGATCATTTGTAGAATAGGGATCATATAATACCTCCACTAGAATATTTATTAGAAGGTTCACCTCTACTTGAAAGAAGCAAGTGTCTTGTTGATAGTCTATGGTCCACCTTGTGTGGGATACAGTGTTAAGGTATGATGATAAATGTGTGCAACATATTGAGTTGTTTGAAGTACTTTAATCTTTAAGAAAGAAAAGGAAGTTCCTATAAGGATGTCTAGATGACAAAAAGAAGCAAAAGGTATGTATATATTTGATAGGGTCATGTCATCATATAGTTTCAGATAACTTGGTTGAAATTCTCTATCTCAGAGCATGATTGAAGAAGAAGGATATCTTCCTTTAGAATGATGCATGAAGGTGTGTAGACAATGTGCTTTGAACTATTCTATGTATTGATAAGATGAAATCAACATAATATGACCTCATATGGAAGATGAGATGGTTGAAAATCATGATTCCAATGTTGAAAGAACCATGTAAAGAATATCCTGAGGAAAGAAATATGTGAAGAAAAGAAGAAGAGTTCATGAAATATGAAACTATAGTCACATAAGTTAAGTGATCAAAATCCAATAACTAATAGAATTAGATATGACATATCCATGGAGAAGGTATGAAATTGTGATAAAAATATCAAAAAGAAGGAGACCCTTTATATTAAATGTCTTGGAGATGGATTCATACAAGTGCAAGATGTTGGTGTTGCAAGAAACTGATGTCGGGATGAAAGGTCATCATAAAAAGGTAACTTTGACTTGATGTTCATTTTTATTTTTGAAAACATTTGGTTGGGTTGTTACAGGGCTGCCAAAAGAAGGTTGTAGAAGTAACCTATAACTAATATTAATGTGATGTGATGAAATATCTTGAAAGAAACATGACTTGGAAGAGGTAGCTATATGAAGAAAATACAGATGTGGACTAGAAGATCATTTTCCGACGAAGAGAAGGATGGCATGACTATTGGTTCAATGCTATGGCTCATTGAAGGGAAAGTGACAGAGAAAATGGTTGATGCCCTACAACAAAGTGATGACGAAGAAGGCTCCATGATGAATAATTTGATGTTCATGACATCAAAAGAAAATCCCTAAAAGAAACGTATTGTACCATGATATCCACCAAAGAGTAGGTAGCCTCGGTTGGAAACAAGTCCCTAGTTGAGAGGGATCTTGGGAAAGTCCCTTGTTGAAAGGGAGCTTAAGTATATTTCCTTTTATAGGAATGAGTTGTCCTCCCTAGTTGAGTGGGGGAGATAGAAACATCATTATTGTTTTCATGTTATGAAGAAATAATGGAGGATTGGGTAAGCATCTAGTTTCCAATACTCTGTGAGGATGTACTAGGGCATCTAATAGGTAAGAGAAGTCGAAGAGGAAATTCCTTGAGGATGTGTTATTCCAAAACAGGAATTGTCTTGGAAGGATATACCTTCTGAACATCTGAGTGGGGTATATTTCTTAAGAGATAACGATGATGGTGTATATCATTCATTGTTTCTCTCGTATTGTGCTCTGATCTTATGGAGATATAGAGTTGTTAGTCAAGGAATTATTATGTGATAATGTTGGTTCATATGATGAAATGAAATGAGATATAATGAAATAATATCTTATTAGATGGCTTACCAATCCAACTCTTCTTATAAGAATTATTTAGTATGAGAATATTCAATTAACTTGTATGGATTATGAATACATCCCTAGTTAAGAGGGAGTGTTGAAATATGTAATTCAGTCTTCATAATGACATATGTAATCATGTTTTTAAGTATTTGATGTAAAGGAAAAACATAAATTTATTATTTCCATTCTTGATGCATGGATTTCATGTTCAAGGTAAATTTATTTATATTTAAAGCACCCATTGTGTGCTTCTAGGGCTTGTTATTGAGTCAACAAGTCAATTGAGTCATTGTCATGTATGGAAGACCCTTTTGGGTATGTTGTATCTTGTAAAGAAAATTATTGTATAGTCAAAAATTTCATAAAGACCCTCCAAGACCTTGTCAAAAATTAGCAACAAGGCGACCTACATGAAACAGAAAGTCATCCTCATGAAGGGTTATTTGACTATCTTGTGAAGCCTATATATAATAGAATTCAATCTCACTTGAAGATAACTCACACAACGCACACGATATTCGATCAAGTAAGAGAAAGAGACCAAAAAAGTGTAAAGAAGAGGAGGTCTAGAAGAGGAATAAGGAAGCATAGTTTTTGGATTGTCTTTGGTGTATTTTCCTTCACACGTGTGAGGGAATTAGGGAACCTATTGCAAGAACTAGACTCGATTTTAAACTTGCTAAAAGAATTTGAGTTAGGGAATACTTTGTAAGTCGAGTTCCACAGAAGAAATAATCAAGCTAGGTGAAGGAAAGGAAAGGAAGAAATCACCATCTTTGTCACTCGTGCAAAAGCTAGGGTTTCTGTATTAATCAAAGTTGTAGAAGGAATTCTTAGGATCGAAGTTGTAGATGAAAATTCTAGGTTCGAGGTTGCTAGAGAAGCTATTAGGGTTGAAGTTTCTAAATAAATTGTTAGGGTATAAATTGCTCGAAAGAAAGCTCATCAAGGAGAAAATTTGACTTCGACTTAGAGGGGTCTTTGACAAGGGTCTTAGGTCTCAGAATTCATCATTTGAAGTTTTATAAGAAGAGGATTTCTTATGGGTTTTCATCTCAAGAGGATAGGTTTTTGCCCTAGCTTATAACCTACATCTTGTGTCCTCTTATGTTATTATTCTTTGTTGTTTCGGTAGATGTTTGATGATAGAAAACACAATAATAATCAAATTGAAGAAGAATTTAATCAAGTTAGGTAAAAGGACATCACAAACAATTATGAAAGGAAGAGAAATACCCTAATTTAGTTTCCCCTAGGTTTCTTAACAACCCCTCCTGAGGAACCCTTATTGCCTCATGTATCTATCTACCCTATAGAAAGACAAATTGTTCCCCTAAGATCACGTTGGAGAATACGGTCTAAGTCTTCATGAAATTATTTTTCTGATGAACTTATAAATGCAATTGCAAAGGGATATAGGTTGAAATCCATCAAAAAGGGTAGGAGAACCCACCTTGGGGATGAGTGTAATGAGAATGAAGTTCAAGGACTAGTGGATATTTCCAATGGTTCTCAAATCCTCAACCACAAGAAGAATATTAGCTCCAATGATGTCAAAACATCCAATGAAGAACTCAACTGCCCATCCATCTAGGACCAAACTCTTATCCTTCTGAAAGAAGGATACAACTGTTAAGAGATCTTCTTTGGTGACCATTGCCATGAGATGCTCATTATCTACTTGATATGCACAAGGATGGAAAATGATAATAGTCTAGACCACTTCAGCAATAGAGGTGCCTTGTGGTGCCTTGAATAGGCCACTTAAATGTGAACAATCCAAATTTTCCAGATATTCAAAAGATAAAACATAATTACCTTCTTCATTCTTTAATTACTAGATAGTGTTACAAATTATTCTACGTTTTGTGATGTTTTGAAAGAACTTAGATTTTTCATCCCCATCCTCTAGACAAACAGTGTGTCTTTTGAGGTATCAAGTATCTTCTTGGTCATTTAGCAACATCCTTTTTTAGCCTTCCAACCTAATTACTCCAGCTCTATCTTCCTCATATTTGAAGCCCTTCACCTCTTCCTCGTAGATATATTTGAGAGCCTCTTCAATATCCTTAAACTAAATCATATTCTATGATATTTTCATAATTTACCAAGTGATTTTGGCATGTTTAATGGATTTTAGGTTGGCTACAAATTGTGCAATTATGGAAGATTCGGTCCGGGGATCATATATCTTCTAGGAGGATTTGACAAATTCTATATAATACCATGTTAGATACCTATACCAATAGGTTTCATATTTCATGATTGGCAAGGGAAGGTCCAAATATGCTCTGCTTTGATCATGCAAAGATCACATATTTCCAAGGAAGTACAAGGTGTGTAAATAGACTAATACATCCCAATTTTGATGGATGGTCCAACAGCCTAATCTGGATCATGCCATGTTTTGAATTTCCAGTTGTAGATTAGAGAAAGAAGTCTGTCCAAACTATTTAATCTTGGCAGACAAGTAGCTTAGGTAGAGAAAATAGGCTCCCAACAGCTTAATCTGGGACCTTGGAAGAAATAAAGGTAGAAATGGATATAAAAACAAAAGAAAAGCCAAAGAAAAGAAAAGGCAAGTAAGGGTCTGCAAGTCCAAGTGCACCCTCCAAGAAGAAATAAAAAATGCTAGGCAAGTAGCTGGGTAAGTAGTTGGGGTTGCAGAAAGGTTATCTTTACCATTGCAAATGTGTTAACTATGTTTACCAGAGCAAAGTCAATCAGTTGACAAGGTGTTCTTCTTCATCAAGTTGCAGCAGAAAGCATGACTAACTTCCCTTTTCCCCTTTTTCATGTCATTTACTAACATTCCCTCATCACTTGTGATTCATGAAAGAATTATGGTTTCATGGTGGTTCTTAATCTTTTTAGAAGCCACATTTCTTGTCTAAAACTCTTTTCATTTTGATCTACTCCCTAAACTAAGTAAGTTTCAAACAAACTTAGTGGTATTCCCCTCACTTACCCTCCTCATCCATATTAACCTCTAATTCTATTATGTAACTCCCCTATTTTCACCTTTCCCCTACTAATGATAACACCATGGTGTATAAACCCCAAATATTATATAAATACCCACCCCCTTGGCATTATAGCCAATAAGTCCCATGTTAGGGATCAAATGACATCTGGTCATTTTGATAAGCCTGAGCCAAACCCTCTTTCCCCTTTTTTAAATCCATTTTCTCACTTTTGGCCCCCATTTACACATAAAACCTATAAAACCTTGTTTCTACCTTCACCCGCTCAAAATTGCTAAAAATACATCAAAACCCACTTGTTCCCCCTTACCCAAAGTTCAAAGATCGGGCGCATAGTCACAAAAATTTCACGAAAACCCATAAGTCCAATGTTCTCCGCTCATGCACATATGCCGAAAATAATCATTAAATAATCCCCGCCCCCCCACCATATCCGTTGACTATTTCGTTCTCCCGACAGCCGTCCGATTAAAAGATTGAAGATCCAACGGCTCTATTCGCAGCGGAGTTGTTCCGACGTCCGCTGTTTACCCGCCTTATTCCCCGGTCACATCAGTTCCCCGATAGCCGCCCGATCAGACCCCCCAGATCTGACGACCATCGTTGCATCGGAGCGGATCTCCCATCCGAAAGTTATCTTCCGATGGCCGTATTTTGGGTACGTCATATGGTAGCCACGCGTCTCCACCACCATTCATCGGAGGTACGCCTGACACATACCTCCCCCGTACCGTAAGTGGTGCGATATGAAACCGCTGACGGTTTCCGGTTTCCCTCATCCCACCTATATTACGTCAGCTCCCCGTCACCTCACATCACTGCCACCGATGCCGTCGCGTCAACCTTTGCGCTCAACCATTGGCCGATCTGTCATGCCACTTCATCATCCCCCTGGACCAATCAGAGCCCGCCACCTGGCCTGATGACGTCATGCTGACGTCATCCGACCCTGACCCCACCTATGACGTCATGCTGATGTCAGCAAAAAAGCGCGCCAGTATTACCAAAATTCCATATTTAGGCCAAAATTTCACGTTTTTCTACTTTTGGTAAAAAGCTCTACTGTTATTTCTGCATCTGGCTCACGTCCAGACCAGCACCAGCTTGCTAAAGGGATTCCGAGACCGCCAGAGCCTCCAGCACTCGCGCATTTGCCATTCTTGCCGACGAATTCACCAGGTATTCTCGATAATTATCCCAGAAGTCTGTTTTATCCGTAATTCCGAGAGTAATCTGTGAACACACCTGAAAACTCAGCTTTCACCATTAAAGTACACTGTAACCAGCACTTATACCCAGCCAGTGCATCCATTGCACTCCTATAAGGCCACATTGGACAAAGTGAACTGAAATCTGTAGATAGTTCGCGCAGTCGTGAACCAGCTACCTTCAGTAACCAAATTCACCATAGAAGACACTCTGCTCGGTCCTGCTACTGGTTTATTGGCTCAGAGCAGTATTTCAATTGCTGCAACCTTCCCATTCACTCTCTGCCCTCTACAATTCACATCTTTCATTGAAGAAAACCTGATTGTGTTGCTCTGCATAGCAACTCTACCCACAATCCTAGAAAAACCATGGACCCATCAGTCCCTCCTGTAGTACTAAATTTTCAGCCTTTGAATGCCCGTCAAAGGAACTTGAAATGGCAAGCCTTGGCAGATATGGATTACCAAATTACAGAAGAAATGATTATGGGCAGCAAATTCCACATTCATCTGTTAAATGAGTTGAAAACCAAGCATGAAAATGGGACAGATATATTGGGTATATGGGACTCTTTCCTCCCTATTTTCAAGCTCCCTCAGGTCAACCATTTCCCTGAACTAATCCACTTGTGTGCTGAACATTATGATGCTTCTCAGAGGGCTGTTGTTGACCCATCTGGTTCAATACTTTTCTATGTTACCCCTCAAGCTATCAGAGACATGCTTTGCTTCAACCCTCAGAAAAAGCTGGTCCCTTTGTCACTAGTGAACCTGATAAATCAAGGGGCCAAACTGACAGATGTTCAAATTATCAAAATCAATCAATTATACATTAACTCTGACATGGTGATGTACCCTCCAATTGGTCATGTATATCTCAATGGGCTGGGCAGAGACCTTGCAGACATGATTAGTCCCATCTTGGGATATAATTCAATTGAGCATATTGACATAACTGTGCTGGCAATGATGTTTATGTTTGCTCCTGGAAAGTCACCAATCTGCTATGACTATGCCACCTACATATCAGACAAGATTCGTGAGCAATTGATGAATTTGGCGAGAGATAGAGTATTCAGATATACCTCCTACATCTATCATTTGATTTTGTACCATCAACATGACAGATTTCATTTTTCAATTAAAAGAATGGATGCTCAGGGCAATCCTAGATTAGTGGTCTATTGGTCCTCTGTCTTCCACTCCACACCTGATTCTCCATACACTTACTGTGAATTTATTGATCAGTTCATCCATCCAGCTATGACAATGCTAATGAGCTCGCCTCCTCCAAGACTCACTGATGACATGCAGAGAATTCTTCAGCTGTCTAAATCTTACAGCATTGGGGATTGGTACTTCTACCAACACCACACTGTCATCAGGATATATGGGTGTGATTTGCCTCCATTCAGATTACCTAAGTATGTGCCTATGAGGCTATTTGCCCTAGAGTATTTTAGGCAATTTAGCAGAGTTGATGTGCTTCACTTTTAAGGAAAAGGAAAAAAGGCACAGTTAAAAGTGAAAAGCCAACTTGGCCATCTCATCTATAACGAGAGGGAGCAAGGATGGAGGGAAGCAGATAGAATGCTTGAGTTCCTTGGCCTCCAAACAAGTTTCCCATGGACACCCTATGACCCTAATCATTTTATAACAATGAGGAGGCTCAAATATAAGTTGTCTGCCTATGATCATCATAGTATCCCTCACATTGAAAAATATGCTAATCAAGACAAATGGAGGAGAGGGACCCTAGAAGAGCCTGTATCACAAGAAGAGCTAAATCTGAGGGCAGTAAGGAATCTAAGGAAGATGGCTGACCTTGAACTTTGTTCACAGGTGAGCTCACTTCCAAGCACAAAAATTGGAGCAGCTGGATCCTCCTCAACTGCCCAACAGCAAACTACAAAAGCTGTTGAAAACATATCAGAAAAGGGAAAAGAGAAGGAAATGGAGATAGAGCCACAGCAGCTAGATAAAGAACAGCGGCAAGCAGAGCAGCAACAACATCAACAACAGCAGGAAAGGCAGCATGAAGAAGGGCAACCTGACAGACAGCAGCCCTTGCAGCAGGAAAGAGTGGTGGATACCCCAACTTCCACTGAGCAACAGGCTCAAAACATAGTGCCTCCTAGGCCAGAAGTCACCACTGATGCCTCGGTCCTCCAAACTCCACAGAAGGAGGACTTAAGCAGAAAAAGGGATAGAGAAACTCCTCTCACTTCATCTATCAACCAGGGAGAGAAGAGACAAAGATTAAATGACTTTTCTGAGGATGATGCAGCAATAAGACAAGCATTGGGCATGGGCCCACCCAACAGAGAAGCTTCAGCAAGTTCCTTCCAGCAGGAACAGGACAGGACCATGGGAGGGGAGGTCAGCTCCTCCAGCCAACAAAAATAAGGAAAAATAAGCATCAAACAACAATTTATAGACATCAAAAGGAGGAATGATCCTATCAAAATACAGCTGTACAATCACCTGCTAAACATGGATCCTACCAATCAGCAAAGACTTATGTCTACCTTTGATGTAGGTGAGGGCAAAATGATCATGAGTCATTTTATGCCCACAGCACTGCATCCCCAATCTGCCTCAGATTACCTCAGGACCAACCTGGAAGTCATGGCCAAAGACATACACCCAATGGACAAAATTGAACTGCATAAACAGACTGGTGAGATGGTGTATGCCTCCTTGGCAGATGAAACATTAGAAAATTACAAACTAAAGAGCAGCCTTAATGCCACAGCCTCTCAACTGGAATTGGAGAAAGCATCATCCCAGGCAAAGGACAACAGAATAAGGTCCCTGGAAGACATAATCATTGAAATTGGGCATGATCCCAAAGATATTTCTGGGATACAGGAAATCTTGAAGTTGAGGGATGTTGACATGGCTGCCATGAGGAAGAAAATCAAACTCCCAGCCACCATGCACCCTCAGACAGATGAGGTAGCCCAACAAAGGCAGGAGAAAAATACCACAAATTTGTTGATCTCCATTTATAAAGAGCTTGTTCAAGCACAAGAGAAATTAGGAGAATCAGAGGCTGCAAAGGCAGCATTGCAAGGAGAATTAAAACAAAGAGAAGAGGGTCAGACCTCTCAGCCTCCTCCTCAAATCATAAATCTTGAGGAAACTGCTCCTATCACTGCTCCTCCTCCTCAACAGACTGAACAGACAGCAACATCTACTTCAGCAGTGCCAACAACTACAGAGCAGGCCCAAAGCCTGGATATGCAAAAGCTGAAGAATGAAATCCAAATCCTGGAAGCTCAAATGACAGAGTTAAATGAGACCAGGGATAAGTTGGCCAAGGTAAATGACAGACATGATAAATCAAAGAGAGAAGTGGCAGAAAAGGGCAGGGAAATCAAAGCCCTCAAAGACAAGATCAAAGAACTAGAGAATGAGCTCAAGTTAGATAAGGTGGTGGCTGAGCTTAAAGTAGTGCTGTGGGCTAACATTGGTCAATCTATCAATGAGCAGTGGCCATACATTGAAACTATCCATGAGCAACTAGAGCTCATCCCAAAGGCACAAAGGGAGATTC
Organism: Pinus tabuliformis; assembly: GCA_031772625.1. Classification (NCBI taxonomy): domain Eukaryota; kingdom Viridiplantae; phylum Streptophyta; class Pinopsida; order Pinales; family Pinaceae; genus Pinus; species Pinus tabuliformis. Next base: position 95,116,192 of record CM062809.1, read on the forward strand.
ACAGATCAAGAGCTCAATTGAGCAATATGCCTGAAGTGGCCACCAGAATGATCAATGTACTTAACCATAGAACAAGTTCTCAGTTGGCTACCATGGGAATTACAAACAGAACTGAGACTATCCAAATGGTCAAAAGGGTTCTCACACTGAGAAACTTAGTGCAGACATTGGAGAGAAGAACCCAGGATATGCAGACTGAGGTGAACAAGTTTTTGGAAAAGTTTCAAGTGTTAGAAAACAGAGGACTCCCTGGCTTACTGAACAGCGCAGGGAGATTGTTCACACATGACCAGTATGCTAAAAGGGTCAATACATTTGCCACTAGCCAGATCAGTGATAAGCCCAGTACCTCAGAGGAAACAGGGCCAGCCACAGGACAGTCCCTTTACAACAGAGTCGAGAATCTGTTTTTTATAATGAATGAGATCAATCACCTGTTTGGGGTGGCTCCCAATTTCTTCAAGTACACAGAGGCAGAGGAGACAATGGATGCTATTCTCAGGCATCAACTCCCTACGCAAGAATGGTGGACAAACGCAATACAGAAGATTTTGTAAACAGGGAGTCACTTAACAATTTTGTTTCTTAAAAATATCAGTTGTCATGCAAAGCAAAGTTTAACAAAATCAGCATGCACGGCGGATTAAAGCTGAGCCAACTCAGCAGATGGATCGGCCAACAAAGCAGAAATAGAAAACTACAGCTGGCAGGGCCGAGAAAATACAGCGCAGCAAGAAATAAAGGCGCATTTATCAGCATTAAAGCTAAGCGTTGCAACCGACTCAATGACCTCCAAAGGTCAAAATTATCCTCTGACAGACATAAAGGGCATTTATGTTGCATTCAAAGTTGCAATAACTTCTTCTCTACTTTCTGAACAAATTTATGAAGATATTTTCTCTCTCAGATGACTCAATGCTTGAGATATTTTGTATACGCATTCCTATAAAGCCCCCTTCGCATGAGCTTGCAAGGGTTGTTGTTGATTTCTCCAAAAGAAATTCTTATGTTGTAATCCTTTCAGAAGTTTAATAAAGAAAGCGATGGAATTTCTCGGATTTCTGAAGTGTTGAATGCGTTCTGGTGTCTGTTGATAACTGCTGGATTCCTGTGTATTTCACCATACAATAAGTCTATGTAACTCTCTCTGTCAATTAGTTGTTTTGTTAAAATCCATATATGTTATCTGATTTTCAATACTAAGCAACAATGAAAAAGAATAACTTTTAGGATTTATTCACTGAGTACCCTGAGTTCAATCTGTGTTGTTTATGAATGTTTTCTTCAGCTGTAATCTAGATAAGTGTAATTCTTAATTGCTGCACTTTCAGAATACACCTTTCACAGTGGACTTTGTCACAGGAATTCAAGTTTTGCTCCTGTGCAGTGTGTTCACCTTCACCTCACCAACTTAATAGAAAATTCTTAATTGCTTTCTGTTGGTTGACATACATCACCATTTAAGCTAATTTTGTTTGTCTAAAATACATAATAGGCCCTGCAGTTTGAACACCACCAATCCAGCGTATCAAATCATTTCACAACTCCAGACTCCATTGCCCAATGGTATTTCACTATCTAAACATTATATCATAAGACCTGAAAGAAATCCTTCAACCAAAACATAAACCAAAACCTAAGCATAATAGCTAGCCTAAAAACACCATCATAACAGAGACAAATCATAAAGAGAGAGCCCTCTCTGATCACAGTTTGGCTAGAAGCTGTGATCCAAAGATTGGTTAGTGGTTACCCCGGCCGTATTCCCTTGGGAGTCATAGGGAACAACCTGGGTGATAACATAATTGGCGACTCCACTGGGGACTTTTTAGGATTTGTTAAATTGCTATTTATCTTCCATAGCTACCATCAAGCCTGAAATCAGCCAAGAGGTCTTAAAACTGTTTCTGCATCACAGTGGCAGCTTTAGGGAAGAGCTTATTTAGGGAATCTTCATCTTAGCTTTGAAATATACATAGCCATTCCAAAATCTTCATCCAGTCCTTCCAGATAATAAAATTTCCTACAAATCCTAAAAAACAATTAGAAGCTGGCTCCTAAGAAAAATCCACGGCATACTAGGGCAAATCCTGACCCTAATCCACCCATCATTGTTGATAATCCAAATACCATCCCAAGAAACATTAGGAGGCAGAAAAGGCAGGAGCAGCCTGCTGACTTAACCCCTCATACAGTTCATCCCAACCCCATTTCTACTCCAATAAAAGTTCTTTTCCGGTCTACCCCTACTTCCCCTAGTTCACCATCCACTTCTCATAGTCCTCCTCCCACATCGTCATCCACTGCGCATATCCCCTTGAACCACACTTTAGGTTCAGCTTCACCTGTTACCCCTGTGGTACCCACTGTTCCTATTATCCCAGCAACACCTATTAATACACCCAACCCTCCAAATATGGCTAACAGATATGCACCCTTGCGAATACCAGCTAATGCTGCAGCTCTACCTCAAGACTACCAAACCAAAATCTCATATTTTGACTCCAATGGCCCTCTGACAGCTGTCCAGCATGCGAAGAAGATGCAAGACCATTTTGAGACCTATGAAATAGATGATGACAGTGTCAGAATGAGGATGTTTGTTCAAAGCCTAACTGGGGATGTAAGAACTTGGTTTAGATCCCTGAATGCAAACTCCATTGCAACTCCTGATGAACTGTATCAAGCCTTTACTACCAGATGGGAGAAGAAGAAAGATCCCCTGCACATACTTGTTGAGTATGAAACAATCAAGAGAGGTCTGCAAGAGACCGTTCTGGAGTATTGTGCTAGATTCAACAATGTGTACAATGCAATACCACAAAACCTCAGACCTCCTCCTGATTTGGCCTTGTACAAATTCCCTGATGGATTTGATCCTGACATGGCATATCAGTTGAAGGAAAGAGAACCTGAAACCCTTGAAGACGCCCAGAAGGCTGCTGTCACAGTAGAAGCAAACCTGATTGCCAAAAGAAACAGGGCAAGGTTAGAAAAGAGAAGCATATACAAAGAAGAAACTACAGCCTTTGATCAAAAACTTGATGCAATACTTAATGGTATGAAAAGATTGGGTGATAGGGTAGAATCAGTGGAGAGAAAAGCATCATGGGAAGCACCACAAAATAATCCTCCTAGGAATCCAAATTTTAGGAGAAATCCAAACCCAAACGTTGGCAAGACCAGTGCTGACCAGGACATAAGACCCCCTTTCCAAGAAAATTATGCAGAAACTTCCACATCAGCTGAGCCCAATGAAGATCCTGAGATTAATTTAATGGGTCTAGATGGTGAAAGTCAAGTTTTCTTAACACAAGAAGATCATGAGGATGAGGAAATCAAACTGTTCCACACTAAATCAGGGGAATCCTTTGACTTTAAACAAGGCTATGACACTGTTGTTTATGAAGTCCATAAACAGTACAAGCTAAGGAGCAGAACTGTGAATGTCAACCAGCCTGAAAAGAAAAAGGATAATCAGCAGCCTGAAAGAGTTATAGTCACACAACCTAGTGACAAACTAAATTCACCTACAGAAGAAGTGATTGTTGAAGAAATCACTGAGCCACTGTCCTTAAGACAGCAGTCTCTGGACACTTCATCTTCTCATCCTAATTTAAATGTTACTCCTCAAGAGATGAGTAAAAAGGATAAATCTCAAAGTCAAGATAAAAATCTAGAAGGAGACTTAATGAACAAGGAAAGAACTGTCACCTATAACCCCAAGACCCAATCTGAGAAACCTTTTGATCTTGAAACATAAATTGGCAAAATAAAAATAGCTATTCCTCTCTTGGAATTAGCCAAGCATGACAGCTATAAATTGCAAATCAAAAGGTCCCTTCAACTCACTAGCAACAAAGATGATGTCAATGTACTGGATGACACCCCAGAACTCCTGTTTGGCCCAGAAGTGGATGGAAAAACAGTAGTCACAGGGGTACTGCCTTTTTATGTCAGTTTACATATTCATGACAAAATACTACATAATGCAATGTTTGACTCAGGTGCCTCTCACAATCTTATGCCAAAAGCAGTCATGGATAGATTGAATTTAGACATAACAAGACCATACAAGGATCTGTTTTCCTTTGACTCCAGCCAAGTCAAGTGTCTAGGTCTCATAAAAGACTTATGTGTCTCTCTAGTTCAATACCCAAACAAGACAATCCTAATGGATGTGGTAGTTGCTGATATCCCACCTAAGTATGGAATGCTGTTATCAAGATCATGGGGAGCCAAACTCCAAGGTTCCCTACAATTAGACATGTCATATGCTACCATCTCTGTGTTTGGGCAACCAAAAAGACTGTACAGAGAAACACTAATGAAGTACATGGTCAGCAGTGAAGAAAAACCTCAAAATTTTCCTATATATGCTGTCCATTCAGACATAGACTCATACATTCTCTTCAATAATACAACTACTCCCTCAAAAGGTGAAGTTGAAACCAAGATGTTCGTACAAGAGGAAGATGCAAATGAGAGTAGTATCACTCATAAAACAACAGTCAATCAAACATTAGATAGTGCTGCTGCCTTAGTTGTCAAAAACATTCAATTAAATGATGAGACTGCCCTAGGAGACAAGCTAGAGAAAAAACCACAACTGCTACTTACATTACCAGCCCATGAACAGATCATAAAATCTCCTTCCCAACAAGATATTCTATGGTTCCTTGAATTTGATGGCTCAGTCAACAAATTAGGGGCAGGGGCCGGAGTTTGGGTACACAATAAAGAAAAGAGTCACGCAGAAGGCAGAGCCTATAGATTGAATTTCAGATGTACTAATAACATGGCAGAATACGAAGCCCTTTTACTAGGACTCAAGTTGGCAAAGTTCTTACAAGCTGCCAGGGTTTCAATCATGGGAGATTCAGATTTAGTCATCCAACAAGTGAAAGGGAACTTTGTCACCAATGACAAAAGACTAAGGACTTATAGGTCTGTTGTTGCTGAGATACTAAATTTTTTCTCTGAATTCCGAATTACTAAAATTCCCAGAACTCAAAATCTACATGCTCATAGTTTAGCCACCTTTGCAAGTACCTGCAAGTTTCCCTTTGAGCCTCACCATTGTTTCACAGCTGAGGTAAAACACAGACCCTCCATTCCAAACAACATCAATGATTGGGAAGTATTTGAGGATGACAGGCAAATAAACCATTTTTTAACTCTGCAGCAAGAATTTGCAGGATTAAATATTGACAATGAGACAGCAAGTCAATCACAAATACTTAAGACAGCAAGTCAATCACAAATATTCAATGGAGCAAGTCCATCACAAATACAGTTTCAACAGACTGCTCAGCCAATATCACCTAGAACTGCAAAACAAATGCTGAATCCAACTATTTTCAATATAGAAAACATCCAGCAAATTCAACAAATTGACTGGGAAGAGGGAGTATCCAATGCCGAAACTGAAATCATTAAGCTAAAAGACAATTTTCTACCAACAGGCCTAACCCCACTAGAGGACATCTTTGACTCAAATGATATTCCCAGAAAACCAAAAATGCAGCCCCTGAATGCAGCCATTGAAGAGTGCAACATAGGTACAACTGACAAACCCAAGATAATTAAATTATCTGCTTCCTTACCTCCTGACCAAAAGCCAAAATACATTGACCTCTTCAAAGAATTCCAGGATGTTTTTGCATGGAGCTATGAGGACCTAAAGTCCTATGACACCTCTGTAATCCAACACACCATCCCTCTCAAACCTGATCAAAAGCCCTTTAAACAAAAACTGAGGAGAATCAATCCTATGCTTCTCCCAGCAATGGAACAAGAGGTACATAAAATGTTCAAAGCAGGCATCATAGCACCAATTAGATTCTCTGAATGGATTTCCAACTTAGTCCCTACAAGAAAGAAGACTGGTGAGATCAGGCTGTGTGTGGACTTAAGGAATCTAAACCAAGTATCCTTAAAGGACAACTACCCCTTACCCAAGATGGATCACATTCTTCAAAGGGTGGTGGGGGCCTCAAGGATCTCATTACTGGATGGATTTTCAGGTTTTAACCAGATCTTAGTTCACCCTGATGATCAGGACAAAACAACATTTACAACCCCATGGGGAACTTTCAAATATGTAAAGATGCCTTTTGGATTGAAGAATGCAGGGGCAACCTTTCAAAGAGCAATGGACATTGCTTTTGCAAAGGAGATTCATGACTTCTTAGTCATTTATCTAGATGACCTAACACCTTTCTCAAAATCAGACCAAGAACATATAAAACATCTGAGACAGATCTTCTTAAAATGCAGAAAATATGGAATTTCCTTAAATCCTAAGAAATCATTATTTGGTTTGGAAGAAGGTAAGCTCTTAGGGCACATCATCTCAAAAGATGGCATTAGAATTGACCCAGATAGGATACAAGCTATCCTACAAATGCCTCACCCAAGAAATGTCAAAGAATTACAAGGATTCTTGGGAAAAATCAATTTCTTAAGAAGGTTTATCCCAAACTTGGCAGAACTAATCAGATTATTAAATAACATGCTGAAAAAGGACTCAAAAGTGAAGTGGACTGTTGAAGCCAATCAAGCATTTGAAAGTATAAAATTGGCCCTTACCCAAACCCCAGTCTTGACCAATCCTCAGTTTGACAGAGAGTTTATTATTTTCTCTTTCGCCTCCCAGCATACTATTGCTGCTGTTTTATTACAAAAAGATGACCAAGGTAAGGAGAAGCCAATTGCTTTCTTTAGCAGAGCTCTTAGAGATGCACCCTTAAAATATCAGATCATGGAAAAGCAAGCTTATGCTTTGGTCAAAGCAATCAAGGACTTTAGGATTTATATCCTTTATTCCCATGTCATAGCATATGTGCCAAGTCCTATTGTTAAAGACATTCTCACCCAAGAAAATTTAGAGGGCAGAAGAGGAAAATGGATTGCTAACATACTAGAATTTGACATTGAAATAAAACCTACAAAGCTAATAAAAGGGCTAGGTCTGGCCAATTAATGACAGAAGCAAATTTCCAAGCCCTAGACATCAATCAGCTGGACAGTGAAACAGAGCTGGCGACTCCAAAGAACAATGTAGCCTTTGAAAAATCCCCTTGGTATTCAGACATCTGTTATGTGTTACAAAACCTGTGTGCTCCCCCAGGACTGTCCAAAACTAAGTGTAGGTTCTTAAAAATGAAAACATCAAGATTTTGTGTAATGGATGGCAATTTGCTTTGGAAAAACCATGAAGGTATATTGCTGCACTGTTTAATGGAAAATGAAACTAACAATATCATGCGAGAGTTTCATGCAGGAGACTGTGGTGGACATTTGTACTGGAAGTCCACTGTGGACAAAATACTGAGGGCTGGTTATTACTGGCCCACCATGTTCTCTGATGTCAAGAAATTCACAACTTCATGTCACAAATGCCAAGTGTTTGAGGGCAAAAGACAGTTGTTGCCACTCCCCTTAAGACCCATTGCAACAGAGAGACCTTTTCAACAATGGGGCTTGGATTTCATTGGGGAAATTCATCCCTCATCTTCAGGACAACACAGATGGATTTTGACAGCCACAGACTACTTCACCAAGTGGATTGAAGCTGCCCCATGCAGACAAGCAAATGATTCAATAATCATTCAGTTTTTGGAGAACAACATACTGGCTAGATTTGGCTGTCCTGACAAAATAATAACAGACAATGCTGCTGCTTTCAGATCCAAGAAAATGGTGAACTTTTGCCATAAATTTCATATTACTTTGGGCCATTCTACTGCATACTATCCCCAAGGAAATGGCCTTGCTGAATCATCAAACAAAAGCCTGGTGAACATCATAAAGAAGGTGTTGGAAGAAAATAAAAAGAATTGGCATAAGAAACTAGTCAATGCCTTATGGGCAGATAGACTAACAACCAAAAGATCAATTGGGACCAGCCCATATGAGTTGGTTTATGGACTAGAAGCCAAATTCCCCTCATCCTTAGGAGTGCCTGTTATGAAGCTTCTTCAAGAAAGCCAAGCTGAACCAAATGATATGCAAAGAAGGATAAATCAAATCATATGTCTGCAGCAAACCAGAGATCAAGTTTTCGGCAGAGCTCAGGTATTACAAGAAAAACTAAAGAAGGCCTTTGACAGAAGAACCAAAGCGGAAAATTTTAATGTTGGTGACAAAGTCCTCAAGTGGGATGCAAGGAGAGAAGACAAAGGAAAACATGGAAAATTTGACTCCCTTTGGAGAGGACCATTTGTTGTCCAAGTAGTACAAGGTAATAATACCTATTTCCTTAAAAGTCTAACTGAAGCTGACTTGGATGAAGGTCCTGTCAATGGCAGGATGCTGAAGCACTATTTTGACTATTTCCCATGAGTGCAACTTGAGGTTCCCTTGTATATATGCAGATGTACATATTATTTTCTGTTTAGATTGTAAAAATGCAGTTTTCCAAGTTTATTGACTGACCAGCAAAAGGTAAATAGAATCAGAAGTCTACCAAGAAGAGAAGCACACAATTTGGGCACTTCAAAGCAGCAAACTACAAGATGGACAAGAGTAAACAAGGAGCAAGGCAATCTGACCTGCTGTTCTTGGTCTTTCAAATGAAACACCATCCCCATGTGGAGCCACTGTTAGATACCTATACCAATAGGTTTCATATTTCATGATTGGCAAGGGAAGGTCCAAATATGCTCTGCTTTGATCATGCAAAGATCACATATTTCCAAGGAAGTACAAGGTGTGTAAATAGACTAATACATCCCAATTTTGATGGATGGTCCAACAGCCTAATCTGGATCATGCCATGTTTTGAATTTCCAGTTGTAGATTAGAGAAAGAAGTCTGTCCAAACTGTTTAATCTTGGCAGACAAGTAGCTTAGGTAGAGAAAATAGGCTCCCAACAGCTTAATCTGGGACCTTGGAAGAAATAAGGGTAGAAATGGATACAAAAACAAAAGAAAAGCCAAAGAAAAGAAAAGGCAAGTAAGGGTCTGCAAGTCCAAGTGCACCCTCCAAGAAGAAATAAAAAATGCTAGGCAAGTAGCTGGGTAAGTAGTTGGGGTTGCAGAAAGGTTATCTTTACCATTGCAAATGTGTTAACTATGTTTACCAGAGCAAAGTCAATCAGTTGACAAGGTGTTCTTCTTCATCAAGTTGCAGCAGAAAGCATGACTAACTTCCCTTTTCCCCTTTTTCATGTCATTTACTAACATTCCCTCATCACTTGTGATTCATGAAAGAATTATGGTTTCATGGTGGTTCTTAATCTTTTTAGAAGCCACATTTCTTGTCTAAAACTCTTTTCATTTTGATCTACTCCCTAAACTAAGTAAGTTTCAAACAAACTTAGTGGTATTCCCCTCACTTACCCTCCTCATCCATATTAACCTCTAATTCTATTATGTAACTCCCCTATTTTCACCTTTCCCCTACTAATGATAACACCATGGTGTATAAACCCCAAATCTTATATAAATACCCACCCCCTTGGCATTATAGCCAATAAGTCCCATGTTAGGGATCAAATGACATCTGGTCATTTTGATAAGCCTGAGCCAAACCCTCTTTCCCCTTTTTTAAATCCATTTTCTCACTTTTGGCACCCATTTACACATAAAACCTATAAAACCTTGTTTCTACCTTCACCCGCTCAAAATTGCTAAAAATACATCAAAACCCACTTGTTCCCCCTTACCCAAAGTTCAAAGATCGGGCGCATAGTCACAAAAATTTCACGAAAACCCATAAGTCCAATGTTCTCCGCTCATGCACATATGCCGAAAATAATCATTAAATAATCCCCGCCCCCCCACCATATCCGTTGACTATTTCGTTCTCCCGACAGCCGTCCGATTAAAAGATTGAAGATCCAACGGCTCTATTCACAGCGGAGTTGTTCCAACGTCCGCTGTTTACCCACCTTATTCCCCGGTCACATCAGTTCCCCGATAGCCGCCCGATCAGACCCCCCAGATCTGACGACCATCGTTGCATCGGAGCGGATCTCCCATCCGAAAGTTATCTTCCGATGGCCGTATTTTGGGTACGTCATACGGTAGCCACGCGTCTCCACCACCGTTCATCGGAGGTACGCCTGACACATACCTCCCCCGTACCGTAAGCGGTGCGATATGAAACCGCTGACGGTTTTCGGTTTCCCTCATCCCACCTATATTACGTCAGCTCCCCGTCACCTCACATCACTGCCACCGATGCCGTCGCGTCAACCTTTGCGCTCAACCATTGGCCGATCTGTCATGCCACTTCATCATCCCCCTGGACCAATCAGAGCCCGCCACCTGGCCTGATGACGTCATGCTGACATCATCCGACCCTGACCCCACCTATGACATCATGCTGACGTCAGCAAAAAAGCGCGCCAGTATTACCAAAATTCCATATTTAGGCCAAAATTTCACGTTTTTCTACTTTTGGTAAAAAGCTCTACTGTTATTTCTGCATGTGGCTCACGTCCAGACCAGCACCAGCTTGCTAAAGGGATTCCGAGACCGCCAGAGCCTCCAGCACTCGCGCATTTGCCATTCTTGCCGACGAATTCACCAGGTATTCTCGATAATTATCCCAGAAGTCTGTTTTATCCGTAATTCTGAGAGTAATCTGTGAACACACCTGAAAACTCGGCTTTCACCATTAAAGTACACTGTAACCAGCACTTATACCCAGCCAGTGCATCCATTGCACTCCTATAAGGCCACATTGGGCAAAGTGAACTGAAATCTGTAGATAGTTCGCGCAGTCGTGAACCAGCTACCTTCAGTAACCAAATTCACCACAGAAGACACTCTGCTCGGTCCTGCTACTGGTTTATTGGCTCAGAACAGTATTTCAATTGCTGCAACCTTCCCATTCACTCTCTGTCCTCTACAATTCACATCTTTCATTGAAGAAAACCTGATTGTGTTGCTCTGCATAGCAACTCTACCCACAATCCTAGAAAAACCATGGACCCATCAGTCCCTCCTGTAGTACTAAATGTTCAGCCTCTGAATGCCCCTCAAAGGAACTTGAAATGGCAAGCCTTGGCAGATATGGATTACCAAATTACAGAAGAAATGATTATGGGCAGCAAATTCCACATTCATCTGTTAAATGAGTTGAAAACCAAGCATGAAAATGGGACAGATATATTGGGTATATGGGACTCTTTCCTCCCTATTTTCAAGCTCCCTCAGGTCAACCAGTTCCCTGAACTAATCCACCTGTGTGCTGAACATTATGATGCTTCTCAGAGGGCTGTTGTTGACCCATCTGGTTCAGTACTTTTCTATGTTACCCCTCAAGCTATCAGAGACATGCTTTGCTTCAACCCTCAGAAAAAGCTGGTCCCTTTGTCACTAGTGAACCTGATAAATCAAGGGGCCAAACTGACAGATGTTCAAATTATCAAACTCAATCAATTATACATTAACTCTGACATGGTGATGTACCCTCCAATTGGTCATGTATATCTCAATGGGCTGGGCAGAGACCTTGCAGACATGATTAGTCCCATCTTGGGATATAATTCAATTGAGCATATTGACATAACTGTGCTGGCAATGATGTTTATGTTTGCTCCTGGCAAGTCACCAATCTGCTATGACTATGCCACCTACATATCAGACAAGATTCATGAGCAATTGATGAATTTGGTGAGAGATAGAGTATTCAGATATACCTCCTACATCTATCATTTGATTTTGTACCATCAACATGACAGATTTCATTTTTCAATTAAAAGAATGGATGCTCAGGGCAATCCTAGATCAGTGGTCTATTGGTCCTCTGTCTTCCACTCCACACCTGATTCTCCATACACTTACTGTGAATTTATTGATCAGTTCATCCATCCAGCTATGACAATGCTAATGAGCTCGCCTCCTCCAAGACTCACTGATGACATGCAGAGAATTCTTCAGCTGTCTAAATCTTACAGCATTGGGGATTGGTACTTCTACCAACACCACACTGTCATCAGGATATATGGGTGTGATTTGCCTCCATTCAGATTACCTAAGTATGTGCCTATGAGGCTATTTGCCCTATAGTATTTTAGGCAATTTGGCAGAGTTGATGTGCTTCACTTTTCAGGAAAAGGCAAAAAGGCACAGTTAAAAGTGAAAAGCCAACTTGGTCATCTCATCTATAACGAGAGGGAGCAAGGATGGAGGGAAGCAGATAGAATGCTTGAGTTCCTTGGCCTCCAAACAAGTTTCCCATGGACACCCTATGACCCTAATCATTTTATAACAATGAGGAGGCTCAAATATAAGTTGTCTGCCTATGATCATCATAGTATCCCTCACATTGAAAAATATGCTAATCAAGACAAATGGAGGAGAGGGACCCTAGAAGAGCCTGTATCACAAGAAGAGCTAAATTTGAGGGCAGTAAGGAATCTAAGGAAGATGGTTGACCTTGAACTTTGTTCACAGGTGAGCTCACTTCCAAGCACAAAAATTGGAGCAGCTGCATCCTCCTCAACTGCCCAACAACAAACTACAAAAGCTGTTGAAAACATATCAGAAAAGGGAAAAGAGAAGGAAATGGAGATAGAGCCACAGCAGCTAGATAAAGAACAGCGGCAAGCAGAGCAGCAACAGCATCAACAACAGCAGGAAAGGCAGCATGAAGAAGGGCAACCTGACAGACAACAGCCCTTGCAGCAGGAAAGAGTGGTGGATACCCCAACTTCCACTGAGCAACAGGCTCAAAACATAGTGCCTCCTAGGCCAGAAGTCACCACTGATGCCTCGGTCCTCCAAACTCCACAGAAGGAGGACTTAAGCAGAAAAAGGGATAGAGAAACTCCTCTCACTTCATCTATCAACCAGGGAGAGAAGAGACAAAGATTAAATGACTTTTCTGAGGATGATGCAGCAATAAGACAAGCATTGGGCATGGGCGCACCCATCAGAGAAGCTTCAGCAAGTTCCTTCTAGCAGGAACAGGGCAGGACCATGGGAGGGGAGGTCAGCTCCTCCAGCCAACAAAAAGAAGGACAAATAAGCATCAAACAGCAATTTATAGACATCAAAAGGAGGAATGATCCTATCAAAATACAGTTGTACAATCACCTGCTAAACATGGCTCCTACCAATCAGCAAAGACTTATGTCTGCCTTCGATGTAGGTGAGGGCAAAATGATCATGAGTCATTTTATGCCCACAGCACTGCATCCCCAATCTGCCTCAGATTACCTCAGGACCAACCTGGAAGTCATGGCCAAAGACATACACCCAATGGACAAAATTGAACTGCATAAACAGACTGGTGAGATGGTGTATGCCTCCTTGGCAGATGAAACATTAGAAAATTACAAACTAAAGAGCAGCCTTAATGCCACAGCCTCTCAACTGGAATTGGAGAAAGCATCATCCCAGGCAAAGGACAACAGAATAAGGTCCCTGGAAGACATAATCATTGAAATTGGGCATGATCCCAAAGATATTTCTGGGATACAGGAAATCTTGAAGTTGAGGGATGCTGACATGGCTGCCATGAGGAAGAAAATCAAACTCCCAGCCACCATGCACCCTCAGACAGATGAGGTAGCCCAACAAAGGCAGGAGAAAAATACCACAGATTTGTTGATCTCCATTTATAAAGAGCTTGTTCAAGCACAAGAGAAATTAGGAGAATCAGAGGCTGCAAAGGCAGCATTGCAAGCAGCATTAAAACAAAGAGAAGAGGGTCAGACCTCTCAGCCTCCTCCTCAAATCATAAATCTTGATGAAACTGCTCCTATCACTGCTCCTCCTCCTCAACAGACTGAACAGACAGCAACATCTACTTCAGCAGTGCCAACAACTACAGAGCAGGCCCAAAGCCTGGATATGCAAAAGCTGAAGAATGAAATCCAAATCCTGGAAGCTCAAATGACAGAGTTAAATGAGACCAGGGATAAGTTGGCCAAGGTAAATGACAGACATGATAAATCAAAGAGAGAAGTGGCAGAAAAGGGCAGGGAAATCAAAGCCCTCAAAGACAAGATCAAAGAACTAGAGAATGAGCTCAAGTTAGATAAGGTGGTGGCTGAGCTTAAAATAGTGCTGTGGGCTAACATTGGTCAATCTATCAATGAGCAGTGGCCATACATTGAAACTATCCATGAGCAACTAGAGCTCATCCCAAAGGCACAGAGGGAGATTCACAGATCAAGAGCTCAATTGAGCAATATGCCTGAAGTGGCCACCAGAATGATCAATGTACTTAACCATAGAACAAGTTCTCAGTTGGCTACCATGGGAATTACAAATAGAACTGAGACTATCCAAATGGTCAAAAGGGTTCTCACACTGAGAAACTTAGTGCAGACATTGGAGAGAAGAACCCAGGATATGCAGACTGAGGTGAACAAGTTTTTGGAAAAGTTTCAAGTGTTAGAAAACAGAGGACTCCCTGGCTTACTGAACAGCGCAGGGAGATTGTTCACACATGACTAGTATGCTAAAAGGGTCAATACATTTGCCACTAGCCAAATCAGTGATAAGCCCAGCACCTTAGAGGAAACAGGGCCAGCCACAGGACAGTCCCTTTACAACAGAGTCGAGAATCTGTTTTTTATAATGAATGAGATCAATCACCTGTTTGGGGTGGCTCCCAATTTCTTCAAGTAGACAGAGGCAGAGGAGACAATGGATGCTATTCTCAGGCATCAACTCCCTACGCAAGAATGGTGGAAAAACGCAATACAGAAGATTTTGTAAACAGGGAGTCACTTAACAATTTTGTTTCTTAAAAATATCAGTTGTCATGCAAAGCAAAGTTTAACAAAATCAGCATGCACGGCGGATTAAAGCTGAGCCAACTCAGCAGATGGATCGGCCAACAAAGCAGAAATAGAAAACTACAACTGGCAGGGCCGAGAAAATACAGCGCAGCAAGAAATAAAGGCGCATTTATCAGCATTAAAGCTAAGCGTTGCAACCGACTCAATGACCTCCAAAGGTCAAAATTATCCTCTAACAGACATAAAGGGCATTTATGCTGCATTCAAAGTTGCAATAACTTCTTCTCTACTTTCTGAACAAATTTATGAAGATATTTTCTCTCTCAGATGACTCAATGCCTGAGATATTTTGTATACGCATTCCTATAAAGCCCCCTTCGCATGAGCTTGCAAGGGTTGTTGTTGATTTCTCCAAAAGAAATTCTTATGCTGTAATCCTTTCAGAAGTTTAATAAAGAAAGCGATGGAATTTCTCATATTTCTGAAGTGTTGAATGCGTTCTGGTGTATGTTGATAACTGCTGGATTCCTGTGTATTTCACCATACAATAAGTCTCTGTAACTCTCTCTGTCAATTAGTTGTTTTGTTAAAATCCATATATGTTATCTGATTTTCAATACTAAGCAACAATGAAAAAGAATAACTTTTAGGATTTATTCACTGAGTACCCTGAGTTCAATCTGTGTTGTTTATGAATGTTTTCTTCAGCTGTAATCTAGATAAGTGTAATTCTTAATTGCTGCACTTTCAGAATACACCTTTCACAGTGGACTTTGTCACAGGAATTCAAGTTTTGCTCCTGTGCAGTGTGTTCACCTTCACCTCACCAACTTAATAGAAAATTCTTAATTGCTTTCTATTGGTTGACATACATCACCATTTAAGCTAATTTTGTTTGTCTAAAATACACAATAGGCCCTGCAGTTTGAACACCACCAATCCAGCGTATCAAATCATTTCACAACTCCAGACTCCATTGCCCAATGGTATTTCACTATCTAAACACTATATCATAAGACCTGAAAGAAATCCTTCAACCAAAACATAAACCAAAACCTGAGCATAATAGCTAGCCTAAAAACACCATCATAACAGAGACAAATCATAAAGAGAGAGCCCTCTCTGATCACAGTTTGGCTAGAAGCTGTGATCCAAAGATTGGTTAGTGGTTACCCCGGCTGTATTCCCTTGGGAGTCATAGGGAACAACCTGGGTGATAACATACCCTTCCTTAAGCCATGTAGCATTAAGTTTGAAAGGGCTAAGGAGTTTCTTTCCCTATATTTTTAGTTCTAGATAAATAGGTGATTGATCACAACCCCCACCCTCACCTATTCATTTCCAAATTAGGGGTAGGTCATCCACATGTTGTTTAGAAAGAAGAAAATTATCAAACCTTTTAGCGATCCTATCCATATCAACCCAGTTCTTTCTCATGCTAGGTTTTAGATTAGTAGGCACAACATAGATCAGTTGATGAGCCCTTATACAGTTAGAAAATAAGGACGAATTAGGATCAACATATTATCTCTTCCCCCGACTTTCTATAAGCCAACTAGTGAAATGAAACTCAACACCTATAATTAAATGATTGGCTGACAGAAATGTGGAATTAACAAGAACCTCCCAAAATATTATTTTGTCTTGATGAGGACCATAGACATGAAGGACCAATATATCTTTGTCCCAATCGAAAGAGCGCATGAAATTCCCTAGAGTCAAAATCATTCCCCAAGAGTCAATCAAATTGAGAAATTGCAGATTTGAACCAATTTCCAGACTAGTAGAGTGACCATTGACATCCAGATAAGATAACTCCCACCCAAGAAGAATTTTTTTCGAGAAATCCAGTTTAATGCCCCCTACCTCAATGTCTCTTGAGTAAGAAGTGTCAAAACATAATTGGTAACAACTAATCTACATATAGCCTGTTGTTTGGATGAGTTAGCTAGGCCCTTGTACTTCAGGGTAAGAAGGATATTGGGGGAGCGATGATATGGGTGTGCATCACTTTAAGGACCCCTTTAATAGAATGTTGTTTACCATAATATCATTACATGACAACTTTGTTTTATGCTTTGGAAATATTATTTTTCATACCCTTGCCTTTGTGGGTAGTCACATTCACAAGATTGTGACACAATCCTCTATGGATTCCAAAGTCGAAGGATGAGGAATGGTGAAATATGTTACAAAATTATATATTACGGAGCAATGGAACACATAAAATATTGCAGAAATATAAACACAGAGAACGCACAAAACAATAGAGACACAAATATACGTGGTTCACCCAGTTTGGGCTACGTCCACCCCGAACAGCTAGTCCTTCCTTTCTATTATCCAGCAAAATGAAGAGACACAACCTGCAGCAAATCCGTTGTAATATCCTCTGTTTTCTCTCACAGTCTCACCTCTCTGTTTCTCGCTCACAGAATACACATCTCAAATACAGTACCCTCATACAAAGAGAGGGGTTGCCTTCTAGGGCAAAAAACCCTAAACTAAACATAAGTTCTACCGTTAGATCATCCACCTAATGAACGACCCAGATTGACTAGAAATTACTATAATTTTACAAGGCAATTTTACATTTTTTTTTAGCTTCGGGGGCACTGCCCCCGAGCCCCCACCGGGGGACCGCACCCCCCCACATGGAGGGGTGTACAAACTTCCTGGGGTATAGATCCGGCTGAAACAAAGACCTCTAAACAATCATGCTCCACACACAACAAAATCTAAGATGATAATGCGGTTCATGTGATTTGTATTCCAAGGAATCCCCTTTAGAAGAAGCAGAAAATGAAGGGGGGTCAATTTTATTTGTGGAATAAATAGGGAAAATACTAGGGATCAATTTCAAAAATCATCCCATCATTATTTACAAATGGACTCTGACCAATAGAATTCATATATGTCCTAGTAACAAAGAAATTACTAACAAAAGAGGAAAGAGTGGGAGTGGGAGTAAAGGTACCCTAAATAGGAAAATCCAACAAAGAAGCCAAGGGATCTAGTACCATGTCAGAGAAATTCCCAATCACCACTAGATCAACAACCAATGAATATGAAGCAGAGAGTTTCATGTCTAAATATGATGAAGAGAAGAGGGGGGCCCAAACCGTCAATGGAGCCATTGGAGGAGGAAAGGACATGATAGAATCCACCCAAGGAGCCTTAACCAAGGACCTATGCTCAAGAGTACATGGATATTCAATCCCATCCTTCCATGAAACCCTATCTTACAATTTATTGCATTATGCCCATGATCATGGAAACACCTGCAGCAAAAGGGTATCCCCTGATAATTTAGGGTTTGTGTCAAAGAGAATACTTTGAGGATCAATAACATCTCACTCCAGAGACATTCATAGATGTCCATAATCATAAGGAGACACACCACTTTCATCTCACCAGCTTCAAAGAAGGACATATCCACCTCTAAACATTCTCCAAGACGACTCTCGATCATCATAAGGGCTTGTTTTGACCATAACTGAACTTTTAGGCTCGGGAGCCTGAACCGAATGGGGCATTTTTACTTTTTTTCCCTCATAGGGTCAAAAAGGGGGGACCAATTCTTGAGTAGAAGATGAAAAGAGACAATGCTCCATTGTTAATCCATAACCCACTTTACCTCTTTTATGGTAGAGAAGAAAAAGAAAAAAATGTGTGCAAGAGCACCTTGATGGTCAGAAAATTCTCAAACTGTTCCCCCCATTCCATGTGAACCCAATATTTTTGTGTCTTTCCATTATAGAAGTGCCCTTGAGCTCACCCCATAAGAGAAATATCACTCATCTTGAAAACATGATGCATCTCAATGTCATCTCACTATACCATGGAGAGATAAGCTTTCTTTTACTTTACGAAAACATTTTTCCTATTGACATTTGTCCTAGTTGTAATGAAGGAAAAAAATGTAGAAACCAAGCCATAGGCATTTTCCCCTCAAACACCTTATTTCATAAATAACTATTATAGCCAGTAGATGATATCATAACCAAATCCAAGAGACTTCGTTTTATAGATACATATTTACTTTAGATTCTAAGGTAGAATGTTTTAGCGCATGGATCATTCCAATGTATTACACATATTTTTTTAATATTACTCGTGTAACATATTTCCCACACTTTTTAATTACGTTGATAGGAATTTCTCTATGGGTTTGGGGTGGGAAGACATTTTTCACCCCTGCCAATCATAGGCTTTCATTTTTGTCCTCCTTTTCCAATTAGAAATTCACACATGGCATTATTATTGTCCATTATATGTATGCCCATATTCATAATGTGGTTTTTCTATCATGCCCTATATCTCACCATTTTTCTACCTTATAATCCTTTCTCAAGTGGCTTTTAATTTGGTGTTCTTGTGGTCACAAGTAATATCATCCTAGACGAGTTTCTTATGTCCGGAATACTGTTTGATATCAACATTGAAATCACTTCCTCCTCAGCACTTGGTATGTCCTACTCAAATTCATGCTTCTCATACTTCTTTCTCTCACCCAACATGGATTTTCGCTATCAAATCTAGGGTTTTAGTCTTGATTATGTAACAACCCCGAGTTAAAAATCCCTGTATTAAAGTTAATATAGGAAAAATAAAACCAAGGTAATGAGACACATATTCCAAGATTAATGTCAGGTAAAACATCCTAGTGTAGGTGTTCATTTGGTTTAATATGGCTAAGGGGAAAATGGAAAAGGAAATTGCAAAGGAATTGTGTTGTGGGGAAAAATGCCTATGCAGGACGATCCTATCCACCTAAGGTGTGACAGTGCCTTAGCAACAAACGAGTACAGCTATACTGGTTTCTTCCTTTATGAAATGTGAAAGAAGAGAGATCAATAGGCTTACCGGTGTCTTCCGTTTGTCCCTCGATCCAATCTCCCTTCTCTTTGGGTGTTCACAACTACTTGCCTTCTTGCTTATCCAGCTACAACTTCCTGCAAGATCACAAGAGAACAACTACTTGCGACAAGAGAACAGCTACTTGAGACAAGAGAAGAACACTACACAAAGACAGATATTCACATTCATAACTGATTTAGGATTACAAATAAACCAAATACACTAATACATTCACACATCAAAATACATCATCATATAGGAGAAACCAAGATAGCTTTATTGATGAATAACAAGGTTCAGGAAGAGATACAACCCAGAGGGCTCCAATCCAGCATCTCCTTCCCAGCGATTGGAATTCCTATCTTCAGCCCCTTCAAAGCATTAAGCACCCAATGATTCCAGTCTCAAACCAACAGCAATTCTTTGCAATAACAAAATTCCAGCCTCCAGATCTCATGGAGAAGAGATCCATATATAGATGTTTGGAGAGAGGATGAGTCAGCTTGAGATCTGACTAGTGTCCTCTCCCTCTATCAGTTCTTGAGTCCACTTGGAGGTTCTTGCTTCCACTTGGAGATTTGGAACCTCTTACTCATCACCAGTCGAATTCCCTGAGGCAAGTGTCATTTTGGAAGCTTCCTGAGCATTGACACCTTGAGGAATGAGTCTGCCACTTGTCCAAACTCGCTCAGTGCAGGTAGCCTTTGTTGGAGTTGACATTCAACGCAGGTAGACAGTGGAGCCACTGACATTCAGCACAGATGGTCAATGGAGCAGTTGACATGATCCTGAATTGACTTGTTTTTGAGCAGTTTCAGGTGGAGAACTTTTGTGAATTGTTTTGGTTTGTTAGCCTTGTTCCTCTAGGGGTAGGAACAACATGTTTAGGGACTTTGGATCCCTTAGATTATGGACATTTCATGCTCAATGCTGTAAGGCACAAAAATGTCTATAACAGTTGCCCCCTAAAGTATGAGGCTGTTTATCGGGCGAAATGCTTTATCAGGGGGATCCGAAGTTCATCCAATGCTGGGAGGGAGACCTATAATACAATACAATACAATACATTATTTTTCATACTGCTTTCATGATCTAGCTGAGGCGGGCATTCCCATGCTCAGCTTTATAAATACATTTTTCTGTACATAGAACAGACGATCGTCTGATGGTAGACTGATAATTTTGATGAAATTATCATCCTTTGAGTAGGATGATTATCTGCTCCAATGATGTACATGTCAATGTCTTTATCTTTCCTGAATATATATCGTAGCCCGGATGGATGAAACTAGATCCGGGGTCTTCAAACTCGTTCGATCTTCACTCTAAGTACAAGTCGATCCACGTGAGAATTGTTCTGAAGTCGAACATGGAAAGACATCGCTTGATTACCGGTCAATGATGTAAACCGTTAACAAGCGCGAGAGGAATCACCGATAATGATAATGACACTCAAGGTACTGCAGTACAATTCACGTGGTGTGAATAAAAGACTTGGCATCGAACACCACACAAAATCTTTCGGTCGAAGGTCATTGATGTATACCTGTCGCCGGAAGTAAGAAACTTGCCAATGAGGCATGCAAGCTTCAAAGTACTGAAGGGGTTGTTCCTAGATCAACTTCTTGGATAATGAGCTGATGTCGACAAGAAGCGATCCGTCACAAGAGGGCCTTAATGAATCCCACATCAGTGACACAGAACAGAGCTAATGATTTTAATGGAGGTGAAAACGATCTGTGACATATGATTCAGGGTGGCGGTCATGAATGGATGAAGGATAATGTATGGCAGTGGATGGGACCCGGTTGACTCTTTCTGAACGACTTCTCTTGAACATATGGCGACACTGATGCGATGGATCGGTAGCATTACCCCAAATATGGATGGTATGGTGAGACCATGGTGATGTGACCGGTGAATGAAACAACCCAACCCGATTGTGGTACGGAGGAAAAGTGTCATGTTCAAGAGCGACCTGCTACCATCAAAGTTTTCTTTAGTTTCTCCCAATTTTTCCCCAGTCATTGCTGACCAGTACCTCTTTATTTTTGTCAAGCTTGAGGAGGATAACATATGCTTGTTCTATAACCTGCCCTTCGGGCAAGCCCATCTCTATGTTTTAACGAGCCTAGCGATAGTGAAACTCGTTCTCGTCTAAAGACAAGTTTGTCGCTATTTAATAATTTTAACGAGTCTAATGACAAGGATAACTCGGTCCTTTTCATTTTTAGAGAGTCTGAAAAGGTACATAAAGTCAACTCCAAAATTCCTTTTTCGTCATCTAATCCCTTAAGTCCGAAAAAGTATAAAACAATATAGAAGGGATGAGTTTTCGATAGTTTTAACGAGCCGAACAAAACAAGCGCTCGATCTTTTTGTGCAATAATCCCTCAGGTCCAAAAAGATTAAAATCTAGAGGAGGGATAGCTCTTCCTGTCCTTTAACGAGCTGGAAGGCCAAGGACTTGGCAATCTTTTCATTTTTTACGAGTCAATTGAAAAGAGCTTAAAGAAGACTCGTCTTTTGAGGAACGAGTGATAAATAGGGTTAGCAGCTGATTCCAGGTACAGGTTGGAATTCTCCAATCACGGCAGTGTCACAAGGATGGCTAGGTGAAATCACTCTTCGCAGCTGTTCCTCAAAATGGGTAAACAATCATATGGAGGTGAACGATCGGCCAAATGAAAAGTGCAGGTGACAGGTGCAAACACGACCAAGGCTTTAATGGCTGATGATATTACATTCACGGTGGTTATTTACCGGGTAGGTTCATTTTTATTTTAAAATGAGCTTAAACACTAGGGGAAACTCTTGCTCATTGCTTATGTTTATTTTTTAACGAGCATGAAGTCCGCGTTAAAACTGCTCGGATCTTGCGTTTATTTTTTAACGAGCATGAACTTTATGCTAAAACTTCTCGATTATATAGTCAAATTTTGATTTTTTACCATAACTAGCTTTTCTCTTTTCAAGGATAGTACTGCATTCTCAATTGCTGCATCAAACTTAGTTAGAAATGAATAACATTTGCTTGAAAATGAGATTAAAACCCTAATATTTCGCTTTGAACCACGTAAAAATCAATTAAAAAGTGTTTTTACCTCTCATTTTACCATTTCATTTGAACTTGGTTTGTTGGAGCTTTGGAGGTGCCTCTTCCCCCTTGATTTTCACCAGCTGATTTCGGGAGATTCTGTGGACGATTCTCGGCACCGTCTGGACCAGGTAGGAGCTAAACCCTAGCTCTTTCTTTTCATGGTTTCATTTTTCCATTCTGTGCCTGTTTCCCTGTCTTTCTGAGCACCTGGGGTTTTGCCAGGGCGCCCTGCCATTAGCGCAGGTGGTCCATTCGAAACCTGCGTTGAATGTCAATCTACCTTAAGGCAGTTTGACCTTCAACGCAGGTGGGACATTGGTTACCTGCGTTGGACACAAAAACTGGTCTTCTTGCACAGTTTTTTGATGAAATTTTGCCAGTTTCTCATCAAATTCAGGAACTTACTCTTTCTCTTGTTTGTTTTGCAGGGATCTTTGAGCAAAATGTCCCTTACATGGCGAGAACGAGAACATGAAGAGGAGGACATGATTGCCCTCCATGACCCTGTCACAGTGAACGCGCTGCAGAACTGTGGCCTGCTGAAGTTTTTCCGTATCTCTAGTATGAGAGCACAGATCTCTTTACTGCAGTACATGCTTGATGCTTGGGATCCTATTAACCAAGTATTCCAGATTAGGGGAAAATCCATCCCCTTGACCATAGTGGACATTTACTTCTTGACTGGGTTGTCAAGGCGGGGTGCTCCCATTTCTTTGTCAGGTTCGGCCCGGGGGAATGACTCCGTGAGAGATTATGTCTGCCAGTATTGCAGGGAAGGTTCCCAGCCGAGCAGAGACGGCAAGGTTGTTATCCGTGAGATTACTGACAGCTCTCTCCGGTCCATTCTGTATACTATTGGTAGGATGGCCGGTAGCGCATCTCTTCATGTTGCCAACAGGTCTTATGTACAGCATGCCTTGGAGTGTCTCCAACCGAAAGTATTCAACTGGTGTGATGCAGTACTTGTTTAGATGAAAAGTCAATTGACCAAGGTAAAGGACGGGAAGCTGAAGAACTTTGGATTTGGTTCTATTTTGACTGCCTTTGCCTTGGAGAAAATACCACTGATGAGCCTCAGTATATTGCACTCGACCTGCCTTCTCCTACCGAGCCACGCATGCAGAGATGGGTTGACCACATGTCTAGGCATGATGGTCAATCTCAGATTACTTTCACTGATACCTTCTTCAGGTGGTTCGAGCGCCAGGAGATGGTCTATTCTGAGTATCCATATGTTGGTCTGGATTTCCGAGGTGATCCGGACTTGGTACTGCCGGATGGCGAACAGTGGGGCGCTATTGGTAAAATCTTCGACCATATTACTGTTTACTGTTCTCATTTATAATGTCCTTGTGCTTTATTCTATCAAGACTTTAATCAAACTCATGTGTGCATGCAGATGTTGGTCCTGTTTGTCCAGAAGTTCGCCCGAGAGCGCCAGTTGCTGCCCCAGCAGGGGAGACTGCTGGGAGAGTTATTCTCCGCGACCTTGACGTAGCCGAGATCCTTACAGCTGTGCAGGAGCAGGTTGAGAGCCTTACTCTCGGCATTCCTGATGTGAGGATTGATGAGTTACCTTTACAGTTGCAGCGGCATACTACTGGCGTGCCTAGACGATGGACTCATCTCTTGCGCATGATTGCACAGGCCGTGACGTGCTATCATGAGCATCACTAGACTAGGGTGCCCCCTAGCACTTTTGAGTTTTTGGGTCATATGACCGATTTTGTCTTGGTTACAGAACATTATGTATGAACGATAAACAGCTTATATATATTTTGATTTTCGAGTTTTATTCTGGTTGAGTTATATGATCCATATGTACAATCATTGATGATGTGTCTCTTTTTATAAATGTCGCAAATGTCTATCTAACACATAGTTTGCTAATGAGTCGGTTAATGTGTTTAAGTTTCTGGAAATATGCTGGTATTGAATTGAATCAAATTTTCTTTCCAAAATCTTAACCCTTAGGAACATGCGATAAAAAGCTGGATTGCGAATGGAATATATACCATTGAGTTGTAGTATTACGAGTTGTGAGTCTAGCCTGACGATTAGTCGGCGTATACCATGGGTGATGGCATCAGAGAGTAGTTCTATCAACGCGCTATACTCAGCGATGTTAATCGTTGATTGCCCAATACACACACCTCTGAAACTTACTAACTCGCCGCTTGGATCAAAAATGGCCCAGGCTGCGGAGGATAGGTTCCGCGAACTACGACTCGCTCCGTCGGCATATCCAACACATGTCTCCAGAAGGTTTGACATCTGCAATAAATGAAAAAGGGTGGATCACTCGACCAAAACAAACACTTTAGCGAAAACAAAATACAACAAAAGCATACAGGTTACTATTTAAGCATAGTAACGCTTGAGGTACAACCCATTACGGGGCTGCGCCAGTGGAATTCTGTCATAATCCATTAACTCGTAGGCTCCTTTTGCTAACACTCGTTTAACAATATAGGGGCCCATCCATAAGGAATTAAATTTACCTGCTCCCAATTTATCAGATTCTTGGTCATACAGCAAGACCAAGTCACCTTCTGAGAAGCCACGGGGTTTGACATTTTTGTCGAACTGCGCCTTGACTCGTTTCTTATGGGCTTCGTTAGCCAAAGAGGCATCACGACGGGTTTCATCCAATTGGATTAATTCCAAGAAACGAGCCTCTTCTTCCGAAGTTCCGGGGAGGAGATCAATTGCGAGTTTAAGCGACGAAATTTCACACTGGATTGGCAAGACTGCTTCCAGGCCATACACCAGTTGGAAAGGTGTGAACCCGGTCGCGTTCTTTACCGATGTTTGGTAAGCCCACAAGGCTGAGTACAGAATTAGGTGCCACCTTCTTTTGTGAACCCCGATCATCCTTTGCAACATACGCTTCAGGACCTTGTTGATTGCTTCAACTTGTCTGTTGGCTTGCAAATAATACGGGGTAGATCTGTCGTGAGATAGCCCTAGCTTGGAAGCTAATTCAACCATCATGTGATTACGAAAATGCGATCCATGATCTGTCACTATAGCCTGTGGTACGCTGAACCTGGCGACTACATGATTGAAAAAGAAAAGGGCAGCTATTTCACCAGTGTTATCCAATGTAGGCATCGCCTCGGCCCATTTGGTAAAATAGTCAACGACAACTATAATATACCCATGCCCCCCCGGTCGAGGTGGGGTTACATTGCATGAAATCGATGCCCCATTTGGCGAAAGGCCCAACAACAACTATTGGCTGTAAACGTGCAGGTGGTCTTCTGGTTTTGCTATCAAAAATTTGACAAGCATGGCAACTTCTGACTGCGATTATGCAATCTTTGAACATGGTTGGCCAGAAGTATCCTGCTCGTAAGATTTTTTGTGATGTTGCATATCCAGATTGATGCCCCCCACACGCGCCTGAATGACACTCATTCAGGGCTTTTTCGGCCTCCTCATGGGTAAGGCACCTCCTCAGGACTGTATCGATACCACGTCGGTAGAGCGTATCACCGACGATCATGTAGTCTTTCGCTTGGTATCGTATACGTTTCTGTTCTAAGTGAGAGGTGTCAGGCCTGAATTTTTGGGTTTGGAGATAAATTATTATATCTCCATACCACTCATTTCTTGCAGATATCAGAAACAAACTTTCGTCCACGATTGATTCTTCCGATGTTTCATCGTTGGACGACGATGGGAGATCGCACAATAATTCTGCGAAAACTAAAGCTTTCTTTGATTTGGATTTTACAAATTGCAGATCAAACTCTTGAAGGATCGCTATCCATTTTGAATATTTGCCCCCCAGCAACTGTCACGACAATATATAAGTCATGGGGTTGCAATCTGATAGAATGGTAGTTTTCCGAAAGAGGACATAATGTCGAAATCTTTGTATCACTTGAACCGCAGCGAGTGCTAGCTTTTCAACATAAGAATATTTGTTTTCTGTATCATTCAAGTTTTTACTTAAATAATATATAGGATGTTCAATTCCATCGAATTCTTGAACTAAGACCATCGCAATGGTCGTATCCGCTGCAGCCAGATACAGGTTAAAATCTCTTTGATAGTCTGGGGTATACATTAATGATGCTTTTACTAGAGAATCTTTCAGAGCATCAAAGGAAGCTTGCGCCACCTGGTCCCAGACGAAAGGTACATCCTTTTTCAAAAGACGAGTATAACCTTTAGCAAGTTCTGCATAATTTGGAATGAACCTCCTCAGAAAGTTTGCTTTCCCTTGGAGTTTTTGAATCTGAAGCAAATTTGAAGGTGGAGGCAAATTAATGATTGCCTGAACCTTACAAGGGTCGAGACGAATCCCATCCTTAGAGACTACAAATCCAAGTAAACGACCAGAACTGATGCAAAACACACATTTGTGTGGATTGAGTCTTATCTTGTAGTGTCGGCAACGTAGAAATATCGCCCTTAAATGCTGCGGATGATCAGTCCACTTTCGCGAATGAGCCGGAAGGTCGTCGAGATATGGTTGAACGATGTTCTTGATGTCATGGAAGGCATAATTCATTGCCCTCTGAAACGTCGCCCCTGCGTTCTTTAAACCAAAGGGTAATTTTCGATAAGCGAACGTGCCCCACGGACAGATGAATGCAGTCTTTGACTGGTCCTGTGGGCGGATATTTATTTGATTATACCCGGAAAATCCATCCATAAATGAAAAGATTTCACATCCGGCGCACTCATCAATTATCTGGTCGATGAAGGGTGTAGGGTATTTGTCCTTTGGACAAGCTTGGTTTACATCCCTATAGTCGACACACACTCTAATCGTCCCTTGTTTTTTCATAATAGGGACAATATTCGATACCCAATCGGTTAGAGGAACCGGGTAGACGAATCCGGCATGGAGAAGTTTTTCAACTTCTGCCTTAATGGCAGCGGTTTTCTTGGGGTGCACTTGCCGAAGCCGTTGTCTTACTGGTTTGACATCAGGATACATTTTAATTTCATGTTCAACGATACTCGAGTCAATGCCTGGCATTTCATCATATGACCAAGCAAAGAAATCTCTGAATTCGTGAAAAAGAGCGTTATATATTTCCAGTTCTAAAGGGGAACAACCTTTGCCGACATAAATATTCTCTACAACATTTGTTTTAGTCGAGATATTTATGGCTATAGTCTCTTCAATATTGGATAAGTTTCGCTCGGAATCCACCGTATTTACAGTATTTGATAGGAATTCAAAAACTGAAGGGTGATAAAGGTCATGTTGAGTATCTTATTCATATTCTGGAAGAAGGGAACAATGGTGGCAATCATTCCATGGTGCCCCCTCAATCAATGGAGAGTACTTCAAGAGTCGACATAGCGGATGGCGATTGGGCCAAATCTTCCACTGTGTTATAATGCTGCGCCGCTCTCGCGCGAGGATTAAATGTCGACTTGTGTACTACTCCCTTTGGCGGTTTTATCGTTAATTCAGGAATGATGGGCAGTACAACTTCTGTCGAAGTTGTTGTCGAACTACTTGGTTGATCTTTACCTTTTTCGTTCGACAGCTGCGGATTCCCGTAATCTTTGTTCCTTGTCGAAATCAAAGCATCATTCCGCTGTTTTGAAACTGACAAAATAAGCACTTGCGACGGGGAAGCATTTCCACTATCAACCAGATTTTGACCTGGATTGGGAAATGGATCAGTTAACATAGCTGAGGTCTGCGAACTTTTAAAGAATCTCTTAAGCTCAGCTTTGTACGAGCAATTTCCTGTCCGATGATCCTCCTCATCACATATTTGACATGGATATTTCCTATTTCCAGGAGGGTTTGAAGAATTCTTTCCAGGAGATGACTCACCCTGTTTCTTCTTCTTCCCTTTGTTTTGCTTCTTCTTGCTTCCTGGTTGATTGGTTTCTTTGCCTTTATCTGCTGATACGGCATTTACTTCCGAAGCAAGAATTTCATCTTTTACATTTTGATCCGAATTCTTACGGGCTTTCTTAGACAAAGCCTTTGTCGATTTCGCGTTTGCCGTGCCAATCACGCCATCTCCGACATGAGAGTCACTATTGGATTTAGGAGGAGGAATTGAAAATTCCGGTCTAGGGGCATCAGGTATTTTGTCGTAGAGCGTGCCAGACTGAGTATAAACTAAGTCTAGATACTGTGCACGAGCAATAACTTGCTCCTCTGTTACGACTCCCCCCTTTCCCACATCTTCTGTTATAGCAGGAAGTAACGACTTTATAAACCATTCAGCTAACAGCTGATCGAGAACGTATGTTTTCACCATCCTACGTCGACGACGCCATTCATGTATATGATCGGATATATGAGGGGCAGTTGTCTGCTTGAAGTTGGTTAATATTTCTGTTCCCGTTTCATACCTTATCGGTAATTGAAAATGGGTTAAGAAAGTCGTGGCTAGGGAGCTAAAATTGTCGAACGAGGCTCTAGGTAATTCAATATACCATTTGCCGCTGGACCCGTTAACGTCCTCTGGAAAAGGCGAAGCCTTATCGAATCATCATTTAGGGTGTTTGATGAACACCACAGATGAAAAGTCATCGCGTGATTCGATGGATCATCACCTGGATTTCCATTGAATTTAGGAATGTCAGATGGAAGTTTGTGAGGAATCGCTGGCCACCAAGGAGCGTAAGCAATTGGATCGTTGGTTAACCGGTGTAAATCGGGTAACTCTAAAGTTGCCACGAATGGTAACTGTTGATTCAGGTTAGGTGAAGCATAACCAGGGTACGATGGAATCGCTTGAGTAGTGGGCCTTTGCATACCAGCATAATGTAATTGATGTTGGTATGACTGATACGGTTGGTGGACTTGACCACTGTAAAGCGGTTGGTTTTGACCATTTTGAATATACGGTTGTCCATTGTTTGCAAAGGTCTGCTGCTCAGAAACTTGGTACACTTGTTGGAATTGTGGTTGTTGGTATTGCACTAGCCACGGTTGTGAAGCCATGTTCTATTGTGCTATACTAACTGCTGGACCAAGGTGTGGGGTAATTGTACCCGTTTGGACCTGTTTCGCCCCACCAGTTGGCGATTGCGGTTGTGACCCAGGGTCAAGGGGTTGTTGCATTACAACCTGAGAAATCTGAGGTCGACATACAACAGGCATCGCTTGAACTTGTGACACTGTTACAATAGCCGGTGTGGTCGGGATGTTCGACATAGGTACACACTGTTGCATAGAATATACAACCCTTGGTTGTTGAGGTAGCATAGGTACCCAACCACTTGATGTTATTCCAGTATAACCTGAATACTGTTGTGAACTCCGGTATGGATACCCTCCCGGAGGGGGTAATGAAAGGGCATACTGCCCCCCATACGGTAGCAATCCGGAACTCAAGGGGATTGTTTGTCCTTGGGGACTAGATTGCCCAAATTGACCTCCAAATGGATCAATCTGGCAAGTCTCAACATAAGAGTTGCCGGATATTATTCTGGATGAACAAACTGGAATAGACCACACTATCGAAATAGTCCCTTGGTGGATTCCTTCTAGCGGTTGCGAGCTAGTCGGGACAGATGGTATGCCGGCAAACATTGTCGGAGTGACGGCAGGGGCTTCTGCTGTCGCTGTGTCGTTTGACACAGTCCTAGATGTTGACGGTTGTTCAGAAATTTTGAGTCTATCCAATAGATTGCCTAGTAATTCTACAGGAACTTCCACTTGTGGTGGATTAACTTCCGATGAAGGAAATAGAGTGACCCCGACTCCAAAATGGGTTGGAGTACTTGCTTGCGGATCCTCTACAATTTCCTCTATCACAATCAAACTCGGTGGAAGAGGAAGACCGTCAGGTCCGTAAAATATTTCTGGTGCCGAAGAAGGGGTTGAATCGACAGCGACAGTTGTTTGGGGAGCAAGACTTTCTAAACCGGTTACAGATGGAACTGGTTCAATAACGCAAGTATTTGCCCCCAGACTAGGATCAATATTATTGTCCCTCTGTGGCTGTTGAACTTCTTCTATAGAGGAAGGGTTTCCAGAAATGTTTGGAGTAACCGGAATCTCAGATGTGGTCGGAACACTTGTTCTAACTTTGATAGGAGATTTTGAACCGGTTAAACGAGTTCGCTTTGTCCGTACTGTTTTCGATTCCGGAGACAAAGACGGTTGACTCGTAAGCCTCCGCGAACGACGGGGTTTCAATTGACTTTCTTCCACGATTGCGGATTACTCGATCAACCAAAATACAAAAAGGGAAATTGATGTTTCCGAATTGAATGAATTTTATTAGACGCTTTAGACACAACTTGCTTTTTCAGTTTTAAAGAGTCGAGAAAAAGCTAAAGATGACTCTAGTCTCCTTCGATGTTTTAACGAGCCCGAAGTGACAAATGCTCGGATGGACTTTTTCTGTTATAGAGTCTGAAAAAGGCCAAAAGGAACTGCTCTAGAGTTCTAGGCAGAGGGTGTGCCAAACTTTTCGCAAAACCGCAGAATACTTTTTAAGGTACGGGCGGTCGATCTTCGTGAATGTTGTGTTCACTGCATTGCGATCAGTAGGGCGGCCGGCACGGCTTCCTAAGGATAAAAGATATATGCCTATAGGGGTCTCCCAATATATACGCGACGGTACGTGGGAGCACAATCCATACTAGCGCTATCGTCCCTCAGGAGGAATCACCCACCTTCCACGAGATCGACAGTCACTAGGCTTAACGAGGCCGGAACACGTCTCTAGCCTAGACCTCTATGTTGTGCGTTATGTTACAAAGCGTTGTTAGGTTCATTCAGTTTATTTTAGGTTCATATTTTTAAAGTTTGCCTTTCAATGTTCACCACGAGATGTATGATACAAATTCCTAAATGCAGTCTAAAGATGATAAGCAAGCTTTATATCTTTTCAACTTTGAAAATCCTAGCTACTAAGGGAAAAGAAAGACACCATCTTTTCTCAAAGAGCAATCAGCACACTCTAATGCACTTTTCCTAAATCCAACATGCAAACTATCAAATGCAACATGCACAATGCAGGTGTTTGTTTTCCGCTTTCTTAGTATTGATGCCTACAAAGAAATCTTTTTGTACAACTTTGAATTTGCTTTTAAATGATCAATACAAACAAGTTCACTTTTTTCGAAATCAGAGAAGGTAGAAGAGATTACACTACTTAACGATTTTCAAAATAAAGACTTGTTTTGACACTTAAAAGAGACAAATTCAAACCAATAAGCAAAAGTAAATCTCTAATCAATCTACAAACAGCCAATGAACTCTCTTCAAAGATCACACTCAATCAGATCTGAATCAAAGGCTATAGGATGACTACTTTACTCATGCAAAGGAAAACTGTAAATGACGCCACAAACACATAAAAACACTCACAGTCTTTTTGTACAAAAGGAGGCTGAATCTAAGCAAAGAAAAGGAGTTATCTGACTGGTACCTATGCTGGTTAAAGGCTGCAAAAACAGAGATCAAAACAGGGCAACAGAGAGCAGAGAACCCCAGCTGCACAAGGCCAAACTGGTTTAGCGCAAGTAGCCTTTGTTGGAGTTGACATTCAACGTAGGTAGATAGTGGAGCCACTGACATTCAACGCAGATGGTCAATGGAGCAGTTGACATGATCCTGAATTGACTTGTTTTTGAGCAGTTTCAGGTGGATAACTTTTGTGAATTGCTGTGGTTTGTTAGCCTTGTTCCTCTAGGGGTAGGAACAACATGTTTAGGGACTTTGGATCCCTTAGATTATGGACATTTCATGCTCAATGCTGTAAGGCACAAAAATTTCTATAACAAATTGAAAAGGAAAGAAGACATTAATTGGAATTTTATTTATAAAAATAAAGGAAATCAAGAGAAAAGGAAGCCAAAGGGTCACAGGTTGCATGTGAGGAGGAAAATGAAGGAAAAAAATGGAAATTGAAGAAAATATAGGCTCATTAATAAAAAGGCTTTTGAGGATCAGTTCACAGAATTTTATCAATTTTTGCATGGAGATCTCTCTCTATTCTTTCTCTCTCATATTCTTGCACACTTAGAACATTCTTGGAGCACTCTAGCATTAGAAAGGAAGGCACAAGAAAGCAAAGGTAAGAAAATATCAAGAAAGGAATAGTTGGATCAAGCGGCTACAATGATATTACTTGCATGTGTTGAGTTTCATGTATGATTTCCATGCTCATTTAGGCATCCATGATACATGCATGTGTGTTTTTGGTTCTCTTATTGTCATTGGCATGGGTTTTTCCATGTGTGATAGTGGTTTTTAGCCTTTCCTTTCCATTTCCAGATAGCCATGGTGTGATGGGGTTTCTATTACTTAGTTTATCTATATTTCCAGATGGTTTCAAAACTTAGTGGGGTGGTCTCAGGATGAAACACAAGGCCTAGTAATCTCTGGATGGGTGAATGTGGGATTGCGGTAAAGGTTTATTATGTATGCCCTCGTTGGGTCTAGGAATCCTCAACTGGTGAATGGAGGGATATACAGTAATGCCAAGAGGGTGGAGACACACAAATTCCTCATGGTTTAGGTGGATAGATCAGGAAGCATCCATGCTTGTATAGGCCTAGTGATCCCTAGACCAGTATGTGGTGGGATTGCAGTAAAGCCTGGTAGTGTATGTTTCTTGTTTGGGCCTATTTATCACTTGGAGGGACTATGATAAAGCTTGGTTGTATAGATGATGAATTCGATCGAGGAATCCCTTGTTGGATTGTGGTAAAGCCTAAGGAAGCCCTGATTGTTTTGTTGTAAGTCCCACATTCATGCTTGGAATATGGAACGAGGATGATTGAATGAATGAAAGATTTGATTCAACTAAATCTATGGTCTAGTGGTTCATCAAAGTCCATGTCTTGGTTGCATTTTGTATAAGTTAATAAGAGATCTTTTCCTCTTTTGTATTATGTGTATATGTGTTTGTTATTATGAGGTTATAGTGGTTGTTCCATCATTGTTATTATATTGGTTATATGCTGGCTATAAACATGATTTATGACAAGCTTGAGTTATGGCTCTCATCTTGTTTTGTTTTGTAAATGAAATGTTAATGAATGCATGACCTAATAGATGATAATGTAGCTATTGTGAGAGGGAATAAGACCTTCTTGAAAAATCTTAGATTAATATGAAGTCCCTATGCTCAGATGTGTTTATATGACCTATACATTACATGCTCATGATGTGTTTTAAGGAATTTCTAACATGGTTAGGCCTTTTATGGTAAGGTCCTTGTTCAAGTATTACATTATAGGCCTTGTCATCTTGTTATTTATCACTTCTAAGAGTTTCCTTAAGTTCTGGGCAAAGGCCTAAGTCCTAGCCTTGAAAAAGTGGCCCAAAATATGGGGCTGCTAGCACAAAACTTCCCAAAAAGGGAAAAAATTGCATGGATGCCTCTTTGTGGCAGTGACTAGAAGCTCCTAGTCACATGGAAGGGTTGTCATCAAAGTGACTAGGGGTCTGGTTTAGCAAAACATCAAGTTGGCCCAGGGGTTGGACACCTAGAGGGGTTGGTTGGATCCTAAAGGTTTTGAAGCTCCTGAAGAATGTCAAATTGGTCTTGTTTGGTTAGTTCCACTTCCTTAAATATACATTGGGATTGAATCATATCATAGTAACTCTTCATCACATGTTTACCCCGATGGACTTGTTAGCTTGGGTAAATGTGGGAGGAGGGTGTTACAGAGTGGTATTAGAGCATGGTTCACCTGTGAGACTGGATGGGCGGAATATGGTTGCCATGCATGAATGTAGGTTGTATATGTGTTTCTTGTGTATGCATGGTGATGGTCATTGTTGCAGTTGTGTTTTCATATAGAAGTGGAAGGTGTTATTGTTGAGATGTGTTTTCGTCACTACATGTCGGTCGAAGATGCATTTGTTGTGTATGACTATTTTCTATGTGGATGTATGAATTCATTGTCATGGTTATGGTATAATTATGCATGGTAACTAGATAATGGTTGAAATGATGTCTACATACTGAAATTATTATGCTTATACATGTATTGAGCTAATTTGGTTGACCTTGTAGATGGGATATCCTCCGCTGAACTATACTAAGTATGTTAATTATGTTTGTGTTTTGGTTTAGCTAACATGGTATACTTTCAGGAAGCGGATCAAATATGACTATAAAAATGGTAGACTATAGTTCACAAGATTCTCCCTATAGATTAGATGAGCAACATGGTGATGGGAACTCTCCTGACATAGCATACACATTGAGAAGTTTGAATTTAGCAATAAGAATTTGCAAAGTATATAATGACAGAATAATTAAGGCACAAGAGAAACAAGGAGAGGTCAATGCAGTTGTCCTTCAGTTTGTCAAATTTGCAAAGATAGGGACCTTTTAGGATCAGATATAGGTAAGAGGATAAGACTAACAAGGCATATGGAAGTAGATATCATGGTGGGCACAAGTCAGAAAGAGATGACACAATCAACGATGGAAAGTTATTGGACACATCAGATAGGAGAGGTGATGGACACAAATTCGACTCTAGTTCTAGTTTGACAGGTACCATGGTCATCATCATTATCATACTTAAAGGAGGAGTGATAGGGGATATTTTCTAGATGATTTCAATAAATCTATGCCACCTACTTTTGATGGATATTTGTAGAAACCAGAAGATGTATAGGCATGGTTACTTGGTATGATGAAGTTCTTTGAGGTTCATGTTTACATAGAGAGCATGAAGGCTCAAATATCTATCTTCAACCTCAAAGAGAAAGCATACATCTAGTGGGAAGATGTGAATTGGGTTGGAGACATCAGGACAAAAGATTTAAGTAGACATGAATTCAAGTGAATTTTCAAGAAGAAATATTTGTCACATATGTACTATGATAGTAAATCCAAGGAATTCTATGAGCTAAATATGGGATCAATGACAAATGAGAAGTATATGAGCAAGTTCCTGGAGTTGTTGAGGGATGTACCATACCTTAAGGATGAGAAATACGAAGTTTAGAGACTTATTAGTGGACTACCATTAATATTTAAATATTGGATTAAGTATGATGAGCCTCAATCACTTGAGTAAGTCATTGGGAAGTTGAAGCATTTTTGTGAGAAATCAAAGCATAAGACATAATATCATCAAGGTTCAAAAGGGAAAGACAATACTAAAGGTAAATAGAAGCTGAAAAGAACAAGACCTCAAGGTGCAGGTGAGAAAGAAATTGTTTCACCTTACAAGAATTTTAATGGACCTTAGCCTAGAGAACAACAGAACAAAGGTGATGGTAGGAGACAATTGCAGTGTTGGACATGTGGTAAGGAACATATTAAGAGAGATTGTCCATAGAATCAGTGTGGTAGACCTCATATCTACAGTACATAGGAAGTGAAGACAATTTGGGATGTTGGGCAGAGCATTCCATGGATCTATGGATCACTGGATAATAGGAAGGCGAATCACCAAACATTTATTATTGAGATGGATGATAAAATTTGTGATCAAATTGTTTCTATTTTGATTAACCTTGTATTTAATTATATTTGTGTTAATATTGTCCTAATGGATAAGTTTTGTTTGAATAAATAAGTGCTTGAATAATAGTGGTTAGTGTAATTGGATATATGTACAAAGAAAAGAGTTCACCATTGGGTAAGAGCTTGTGTATTTGAGTTGAATGCTATGCCTGCATCACTGCATTTGAATATGCTTCCGTTGGGATCATGTAGTATATTTTTGGGTATGAACTGGTTGTATCTTCATAGGACAAGGTGGATTTTTATGAGAAGGCATTGAATGCTTGGATGACAATGGAGAACAAAGAATCTTGTAGGGTAATAAGAATGCAACACCAGGTAAAATGGTGACAACTATGCAAGAAAAGAACAGTTGTAGAAAAGGGTGTGTGTTATTTATAGTGCATATTTATAATAATAAAGGTAAGGATGTTGAGGATGTGGAGCTATGGATTGGGTTCCTGGTTTTACAATAGTTTCAAGATGTATTTCCCACATATATATCAGAGTTTCCGCCTCATAGGGAAGTGAATTTTCTATTGAGTTGGTACCAAGGGCAACACCAACATTAATGACACCATATAGGATGAGCACACTGGAGTTAGTAGAACTGAAGTTGCAGTGGAAGGAAATGCACGAAAATGGATAAATTAGGCCAAGTGTATCGCCTTGGGGTGCACCAGTGTTGTTTATGAAGAAGAAGGATAGTACTCTCAAGTTGTTCATCGATTACAGGTAGTTGAACAAGGTGACCATTAAGAACATGTATCTGTTGTTGAGGACTGATGACTTATTTGACCAATTGAAGGGAGTAGTATTTTTCTTGAAGATTGACTTGAGATCTAGATACCATCAGGTACACATCAAATAATAAGACATATACAAGACTCCTTTCAGGACTAGGTATAGGCATTATGAATTTTTTGTAGTTCCATTTGGTTTGAATAATGCTTCAACTACTTTTATGTGCTTGATGAATAGTGTGTTGCATCCTTATTTCGACAAGCTTGTTATTGTGTTTTATGGGTGGTGCTAAAAATCCATCAACCAAGCAGGTCTCCCTCACGTGAAGTCCAAATTAGACCTCACACCATTTGAAATAGGCGTCGCATCCAGAGTATCGGTCCAATTGCGATATTTCTTATATATTTGCCTTGGCTTTAACTGTTGAAAAGAGAGAGAAGCGTAAATGTTCCTTTGCAAAAATAAAGTAAGTGTTCATGTGGATATTCAGTTGTAGGCATATCTAGGTTCTTCTACTACGAATGGAGGAAAGGTGAGCTTCTAAGAGAGAGGTAATAGTGCCACCCTAATATAGGTTCACACAAGAGGAAAGATAACCGCCTAACATTAAGCAAAATAGTCCACATAGATGCAAGATTGTTACAACCATTACAACAAATATTCAATTAGATGAGCACTAAATTAACCAAAATAGTTCAACTACTTTAGTATAGGTGAAAGAAAACATGAATAAAAAATATTCACATACAATCTTACAGATATGCACAAAAATCCATGCATGAAAATATGTCTGCAATCAGGTTTCAAGTGTGGAGGTAGAGATTGTGCATTGTATAGTTCCAAGAGACAAGGTTTCTACTTGAGGACTGAGACTGTGTAGTGCATAGTTTAGGAGGGTTGGATGAGGCTAAGAGGCCTAGCCAAGAGTTTTTTCCAATTTTGACTAAGTGTTGGATTAGTGAGAAGAAATTGAAAAAATGAAATAATTTAACATAACCACATAGTTATTTCACTTGATGACACAACACCAAACACTTCGAACACATGAACAACATACTTTCCTTAATGCAACAAAATTGGGCAACTTATGACAAGTGTGACACTAAAGATACATTTTGTGACGACGGTGATGGCACTTGTACGACAATGATTAAAAGTTTGGGGA
This sequence comes from Pinus tabuliformis, assembly GCA_031772625.1. Taxonomy (NCBI): domain Eukaryota; kingdom Viridiplantae; phylum Streptophyta; class Pinopsida; order Pinales; family Pinaceae; genus Pinus; species Pinus tabuliformis. The sequence continues at coordinate 95,154,193 of CM062809.1, forward strand.
TGAGTGTGAAAAATGTTTACATGGTTAGGTCAACTCATTTACACAAAGATAACCCCTTGAAACCACCAAAACAAGCTTATACACATTGTGCGACAACTAACATGTGAAAATATTACCTTTACTATATCAAGAGAAAAGGGGGAATGGTAATTGTGATACGTGAACGGTAGTGAAATATACACATGCCAAAATGAAGATAACATGAAAATGATAGTAATTAACATGAAATCAAGCAAAAGAATAGTCTAAAACCTGAATATGACATGCGCGAAAGTGAAGGTGTGTAAAAGCAATAATTTGGAACATGCACTAAAAGTAGAGAAAAGTGAGGGACTGTCAATAACAGTGAGCACTGACTATTGACATGGGTTGAAAATTGCATATACGCTGTCTTGATAGATTGTGCTATGCTTTTTCAATATTGTGTAGAAGAATGAATTCATGAACTCATTGCAAATTGAGCATGTGTGAGAAAGTGACTTTGATCGATGAAGAAGTGACCATGGAACGAATGATCGCAAGATCCACAGTAGGACCCAAAATTCAAGTGTAGGTAAAATTTTGGAGGGTGTTTGTTGCAGCGACAACATGTTCATTGATTATATATTGATATATTCTAAGAATAAGGAATAGCATGCCAAACATTTAACAATAGTATTGATATCTCTAAGAGAGAAATAGTTTTATGCCAAGCTTAGAAAATGCAATTTCTTTCAGATAGAGGTACATTACTTGGGACATGTTGTTTCCATGGAAGGCATAATAGTGGATTTGGAAAACATAAGAGCTATCATAGAATAGCCAGCTCCTAGAAATGTAGATGAGGTAAGATCATTCATGGGACTAGCAGGTTACTATAGGAGGTTCATTAGGAAATTATCGTGGATTTCATATCCTATCACATCATTGCATAGGAAAGGTAAGAAATTTGAATGGACATAGGAATGTTTAGCAAGCTTTGAGTAGTTGAAGAACTTGTTGAAAAATTCTCTAGTTATCAATATTGTGGATCTGAATATAGAGTTTTTTGTGTGTACATATGCCTCTAAGAGAGGATTTGGTGGAGTCTTGATGCAGGAGGGATGAGTGGTATGTTATGAATCAAGGAAATTTAATGAACACGAGAAAAACTATGTTACACATGATCTCAAGTTGTCAATGAACATCCATGCTTTGAATATGTGGAGGAACTATCTTCTTGGAAGGAGATCTATATTTATTACTGATCACAGTGGACTGGGACACTTTTTTAATCAACTAAATATGAATCCCAGGAAATCTAGATGGTTGGTCACAATCAATGAATCTACTTTCGAGGTCATGTACATTAAGGGAAAGGAAAACCGAGTTGTAGATGCTCTTATCAGAAGAGTACATGTAAATCATATAGTAACTATGAGTTCTTATGGGAGAAATCTATAGGATCAGATCTTGCAGTCAGGATAGTAGGATGACAGGTACATGGAGCTTAGGCATAGGTTACAAAAGGGTACAAGTGAATAGGATGTGGAATATCATCTTACAACAAATTGTTTGGTCAGATTTAGGGATAGTATCTATGTTCCGAATGATAGTGAGCTCAAGAAGCTTATATTGAGGGAATTTCATGTTAAGCCATATTCAAGTCACCCAAGATACCATAAGAAATCGACAACAATGAGTAATTTCTATTATTAGCTAAATATGAAGAAGGAAGTGACAGAGTTTGTGGCTAGATGCTTTGATTGTCAACATGTAAAAGTAGAGTGTAAGCATCCATGTTGGGATAGGGCCCCTAGGGTCAATTTTGGGTTATTTTAACCAATTTTGGTTAAGAATTTTGTAAAGAATGTAAAGTCTCTGCAAAATGGGGAAGAGGAGTGTGAAACTAAGTAAGAGTCAAAGGTGCTTTGGCCCCTTGTATGGGTAAGTGATAGGATGATTTTGAGACTCACCCATAGGCCATGGGCAATGGTTTTGTAATAGAAAGGCTATAAATATTTGATTCATAGAGAGTATAAGAGATAAATTTTTGTGAAGACCAAGTGTCAGGAAAAATTGCTAAGGTAGGAAAGCTCTGTTTTCCTATACTTAGGTGAAAGGGGAAGGCTCTTGTAGCTGAGTGCACAAAGACCTTGGCATGTATGAAACTGACTGCATGTGTGCTTGCAGCTGGGTGTGCAGGGTGGAAGAGTCTGTAATTTGAATGTTGAATCTAATAAAGACTAATTTTGGACCAAAAATATTGTATCTGAGCCATGTTCTTAATTCTATTTAAGATTATGCATTATCGGTTAATGATCTATTTTCTATGAAATAGAGTGTATTCTTTGCGTGAAATTGTTATATCTTTAATAATAATGCATGAAAAGTGTAATGAACTATTTTCATGAAGATATTAGATAGATCTAGTAATATAACTATTCGGAACGGGTAGATTTATGCAAAGGCATACCGGGGGTTGCTATCCATTGAGAGAAAGTCGTGATTCAACCTCTTTTAGGTCTGATAAGCCTGATCGTAGACCTTCACGAAGGTTTGGAAGCCATTTGGATAGAGTTGCGGTAGTGGATCATAGTAAGGTATAGATCTGTGAAAATGAAGATCTCAGCCATAAGGACTTTAGAATACACATCACACGGCCTCTCGATGCAGAAACTTGGTTCTAGCATCCCCTAATACTACTTTGGGTGAGACTGCAACCTGCACTATGCAAGTTGTTTCCAAAATGGCAAATAGTTAAGGTTTTTTTGGTCAGCATGAATAACTCTAAACTTGGGTCAGACCCCCTTAAGCCAACTAATGGTTTCGTTGTCAAGACCAGGATCTATCTAAGAGATGTGTGATAAGTGGTTTCCTACAAAGAAAGAGATTGAGAAGTGTACTAACTGAAAAGTGCGTGTGTTTGCGGCTCAAGAGAATAGGAACCCTAAATTATCCAAGGAGTAGTGTTTGTAGAGATATTTACACACAAACGAGACTAAAGCATTCTTTTATTTCTTCCCTGATGAACTACATGAGTGGTTGTTTAAATTAACCGACAGTAAAGGGACATGGAGGCTTGATGGCCCTATAGTGTGCACTTTGGAACTGGTGCAATGTCTAGAAGTATCAAAAATAAATATCATGTGGGTCGTCGATCATTTAATTGATCACACACTTGGAATTTTTTTGACTGAGTTAGCGGTTGATCGAAATATCAGCTATAGCGAAGCAGAATGTAGTCTCTTCAAGGGACCATGAGGTAATTATCTAAAATCATTGAAAACATGGATTAAAATGATGTTATGTGAAAATAGGGTTATGAAATTACCTTGATGTTTGGAGCTACATGAAGTGGTAAATGCTTCAGAAAAAATTAAGGGACGGTGTTGACTACACTGTGAAGTGCAGTACAATTGATTAAGCAAGGTATCCCAAGGATACCTCATCCTTTCACTCTACCTACACCTCCACCTCCACTTCCACCTTTCAACATGGCGAATGCGATGAAGATGTCGGTTTTTAAGGGGGTAGGAAGCAAAGACCCCAAACAATTCTGGTTTGTTGCAGGAGATGTATGGATGACATAGCAGATTACAGATGATAACATTAAGAAAGCGCAACTGGCCACAACCTTGAAGGATCGAGAATTTAAATGGTACATCAAGTATTGCATTGATAACCCCAATGCGACATTGTCAGAGACCCAACAAGATCTGAACAAGGAATTCAAACGAATTCAACAAAAGATAAGTATTTAGATGACAGGTTGAAATTCCTGATCAAGTATGCCAATATGGTGATTACAGATTCCCAACATCGAGACTGGTATATCGCGTCACTCTTACCACACTTAAGATTGTCATTGTCACAAAAAAAGATAACAGTGCAAGAAAAAGCCTTAGAAATCACGATGAGGTGGGAAGCCTCACCCATACAAGATACAAACGTTGGAGTGTAATAGATTCACTCATCGCTAGAAAGCTTGCAATTGGAATGGTAGAGCCTAAAGAAAGGAGAGGAAGTCTAGGTGGAGGTGCGCACTGAATTCTGGTGCTTGAAATGCAAGGGTCATGGGCACAACAAGGACCATTGCCTAGTTTATCATAACTATCTTATTGGGGGAGGGAATGTTCCCCTAAAACTGGAGAATATCATTGGGTTGAGCATGGGAGCTGCACCATGGTATGCTATCTGTCAGATTAGATGACAGCATGTGATTGATAATTTCCATTTACAATATAAGTTTGTGTAGACTCCCCAACAGTTATTTTGCAGTTTCTGTAAATTTGAAGGTAATGAAGAACGCCATTGTAGGAGTTATGAGCTAATGATGGACAAACCGCTACTTACCGAATGCATGCAAAAAACCGTCCTGAGGATCATAGCACAGGAGTATCACGTGGATGATTCCAGGTCCAAGGATGAGGGAGAGGGGATGGAGCTGGCAAAGGACACAGACAAATAATTTTTTATAATTGTGGAGGAGTGAAATACTTCGAGCGAGATTGTCCAAATCCCACACATCCGTCATGTCAATATTGCAGACATTTTGACCATGTGATAGAGGAATGTATGATCCTTATAACAAAAATGCAAGAAAATAAGATGCAACCACAATGACCTATGAAAAACATCCAAATGATGAGAGCGAAACTTCGCGAAGAAGATAATAGCATAAATATAGTAACAAGAAATGGTATGGCCACTAGTGCAGATAAGGGCAAGTAGCCTGAGACTGATGGGTGGGTGCACAAGGCTTCTGAGAAATAACTAGACTTTGATCTTAATCGAGCTAAAGATACCTTCATGGAAGAAAAGAAGAACTTCACTAAGGCATCCACCCTAGGAAGCCAAAAGAAAATATCGAAAACTAGTACGACACAAGAGGTAGATCCTTTGGTATTAGATACCCTTCTAAAGACCTATATGAAGTTTTTTTGGGATAAGAAAGAAGTAAAAGGACTACAAGGTTAATCAGAAAGTGTACAAATAAAGAAAATACCCATACTAAATAGTGCACCATGAGAAAAATTGGTAAGCATAAGAAGGTAATGGGGCATGAGATGAGGCTGAATGCACAAATAGGTGAATATGAAATTGACCAAGTCATCTTGGATTTGGGTTCTAATGCAAATGTACTAACCAAGAAAACATGGGAAAAGATAGGGAGACCTATGCTACAGTGGTATTCTATTCAGCTACGCATGGCGAATCAAGGAAAGATTATTTTGATGGGGCGCTTATATGGTGTAATGGTAGAAATTGAGGGTGAAAGGGCATTGGCTGACTTTGAGGTCATTGAAATAGTGGATGATAGTAACTCATACCCTACACTACTAGGGATTTACTGGGCTTTTGATATGGACGTGGTAATAATCTTGAAGAAGCGGAAAATGACGTTTGAAAGGAATGCACTTAGGGTTGTAGTACCACTAGACCCTACTGAGGGAGCACATTATACTGAACCTATTCGTGACTTTGTGGAAGATGATGATGATCTGGATCAGATATACAAGATCATAGCATGAAACAAATATTGGTTCAATCCTATAGCTGATGGATGAATTGTGTGGGACTGCGATAGTTCCTACACCTCACACTTAGATGAAGAGATTGAACACCAGTAGAATAGGTTGCATGAAGTATCTAAGCTATGAGGAAATATGATGACCAAATCATTGTAGTGTGTCTCAGATGATGTAAGGAATCTTGCACATTATCATGGTTTGATTGATGTGGATCTGGTTTTAAATGAATGTGAAAGGGAAGTACTCGAAGAACATCGCTTCCAAGCCCTGGAGTTGGCACTATGCTCTACGCCTACCTGTTGGTGGGGTACGCACAAGGAAATATTTGTTGGATTGAAGGAATATAGAAGAATGATGAGATTAAGGTTTGGGTATGCTAATACCTAGATGACAGAAAATTACAGTGGGAAGGATGATCCCCACAATCAGTTGGCACGATGGACTAAGGCCTGGGGAATGAAACCACAACCAAAATGGGTGCACATTTTTTTTCATACCTTAGATACAATCCCAATGAAATGGTATTTGGAAACGAAGCTTCACCATGGGACAACTAAATGGGACATCTTAAAAGAGAGTTTCTTATTGACTTTCAGCTTTGAGGATGGGTTTGAATGCATTAATGAGGCACTCCAGGAGATAAAAGCAACTATATTTAGAATTCCTAAGGAATCGATCGAATGGGCTCAACTGGATTGGAGGAAACAAATGCACCATGCACTCAAATATTACAATGTGACTACTGAAGAGGAAGAAGAAGACCCATAGAATATTAACATTCCAGAGATAGAAGGACAGAGTGATGTTGAAGGACTGAAAGAAGAAAACCCAAATATATCAGATCCTTTGAAAACTAAACAAATAAATATTTGATCTGAAGTAGAGCTTAAGTTCATGAATATAGGAGAATATTGGGACAAAGATACAGTCGATAAGGTGGTCAGACTACTATGTGAACACCAAGACCTATTTCAAAAAAAAATTGCATATCTAAGGGGGATTATTGGAGATTTGGGTGTTATGAAGATTACCCTGAAACTGGATACGAAGCCCGTTAAGAAGAGAATTTATCGTCTAAATCCAAACTAAAAAGAAAAGGTACGCCATGAGCTTGATAAGATGTTAGATGCCATAATTATTGAACCAATTGAGTAATCTGATTGGGTGAGCCCTATGGTTGTCCAAGAGAAGAAAAAGAAGGCAAAATCAATATATGCGTAGATCTAAGAAATCTTAGTGATGCATGCGTGCATGATCTATTTCCAACACCATTTACAAATGAAGTATTATAGAATGTTGTTGAATAGGAGGCTTATTTATTTACTGATGGGGTCTCAAGATATCATCAAATAAATATCGTGCCAAAAGACCGAAGCAGGGCAACCTTCACGACTAAGCAGGGTTGCTTTCAATATACAGTAATGCCATTCATATTGAAGAAAACGCTTGCAATCTTCTCACTGGTAGTAATTGCGACATTCAAGGAATTCATTCATAATTTTTTGGAGGTTTATTTTGATGATTGGACTGTCTTTGGGTTGGTGAAGTGCCATGTTGTGAGTCTGTGCCTTATGCTGAATACATGTCGAAGGTATTAGATTGCGATGAATTTCAAGAAGTGCATATTTTGTGTGCCCTTTGGAATTTTTCTCGGTCATGTAGTATGTAAGCAAGGATTGATGGTGGACCCTACAAAGATCGTTGTGATTGTGAATTTGGAAGCTCGAATAAATGTAAAAAAGTTGCATGCGACCTTGGGGCACACTAGGTATTATAGAAATTTTATCAAGGTGTATGCTCAGATAACTATGCTGACTGCACCTATTTTGGTGTTTCTAGGCTAGAAAAAAGAATTCCATGTGCATGTATATGCCTCTTGCATTATGCTTGGTGCAGAATTAATAAATACATGAGAAGGATAAATTGATCATCTGATAGCCTTCGTGAGTAGGATGAGAATAATTAATCCACTACAAAGCACAAAGGGTTGGCGATGGTCTACATGCTACAAACATTTCAGCATTATTTGTTGGGCAGAAATTTTAAAATGTATAGAGATCACTCCCCACTAAAGTACCTCGTCAATAATCCTGTGTTAGGGTGGGAATTTCTGATGTTTATTTTTGTTTCAAGAATATGACTTTGAAGTGATTGTGAAGTATGGAAGGAGGAATTGTTATCAGGAAAACTAGTGCCTATGCAGAGCTGCTAGTCCCACTAACACTGGTAGCTACCTTAGAAACAAACAAACTAAAACTACTTTCGTTTTCCTTTATGAGAAATAGATAAGAGAGGAATAAGGAGACCAACCTCTGTCTTGCGCTTGGTTCCTTGCTCGATTCCTCTCCCTTCTGATGGACCTTTGCTACTCGCTTATTTGTCTACCCAACTTCACATAGCACCTGTAGAATCAAAGCGGCATAACACTATCTAAGAACATAGATATATTATCATAAACAATATAGGACCAGATATATATTTACCACACTAATGCACATAACATCAATCATGAAAGAATGTGGAGGAAAACTTGAATAACTTTATTGATAATCAAGAAAGAGCAAAGATGATTACAACCAATTGTTCTGACCCAGCATCATCCTCTCAGCAAGAAAGCCCTTCTTCACCTCATGAAATGCTTAGATCACCCAACACTATGATATTTCACCAAGAAACCAACAACTCTTCCTTACAAGATACAAAATTCCAGCGTCAGGATCTCTGGGATGAGGGATCCATATATAGATGTTTGCAAGGGGGGTTAGTTAAATTTTTAGACTTGATTAGTGTCCTCTCTCTGATAGTTCTTGATTCCACTTGTAGATTGATGATCTCTTACTCATCCCTGGGCGAATGTAGAGAGGCAAGTGTCACAGGAGAAGTTTCTAGAAGATTCCATGATCCTCCACCTTGCAGATTGACCCTGCCATTTGTCCACTCTCGCCCATCGCACCCCATAGAAGGGCTTTCCAAGATGCATCGCACCTCCTGTGAGTATTTAGGTGGGATGCAGTGCACTTTTACCATGGAGCAGGTGAGATGGTCCAGTTTTGACCAGTTCTGAGCAGTTTTTCATGGAGAACTTCTGGGAGAAGATGTAATCAGTTGACCTTGTTCTTTTAGAGGTTCGAACAACACTTTTAGGGACTTAAGAGCCCTTGTTTTATGGACATTTATGATTGGGGTTGCAGTGCCCATAAATGTCTATAATAGTTGCCCCCTAAAGCATGAGGTCGTTAATTTGTTGATGTCAGGTGAAATGCTTTATCATGAGGATCTAAAGTTCTTTCAAGCTGGAAGGCGACCTGTAATAAGATACAATACAATACATTATCTTCATAATATTTTCATGATCTAGCTGAGGTGGGCATTCCCATGCTCAACTTTATAAATTCATTTTCATGTACATAAGATAGACAATCGTCTGAGTGTAGACTGATGATTCTGGTGGAACCATCATCCCTTAGATTGGATGATTATCTGTGCAGTAATGATGTACATTTGATGTATTTATTTTCCTAAATATATATCACAGCCCGGATGGATGAAACTAGATCCGGGGTCTTCAATCCCGTTCGATCTTCACTCAAAGTACAAGTCGATCCATGTGAGAGATGCTCTAGAGTCGAACATGGAAAGACATTGCCTGATTACCAGCCAATGATGTAAGCTATTAACAGGCACGAGAGGAATCACCGATAATGATGATGACCCTCAAGGTACTACAGTACAATTCACATGGTGTGAATAAGGGATTTGGCGTCGAACACCACGCAAAATATTTTGGTCAAAGGCCATTGATGAAAACCTGTCGCCGGAAGTGAGAAACTTGCCATTGAGGCATGAAAGCTTCAAAGTACTAAAAGGGTTGTTCCTAGATTGACTTCTCGGATAATGAGATGATGTCCACAAGAAGGGATCTGTCACAGGAGGGCCTTAGGGAATCCCACATCAATGACATGGAAAGGAGCAAATGATTTTAACAGAGGTGAAAAAAATCTGGTGATATAAGGTTCAAGGTGGCGGTCATGAAAGAATGGAGTGTGAATGAATTGCAGTGGGTGAGACACAGGTGAATTCTCTGAGTGACTTCTCTTGAACATATCGGTGTCACTGACATGATGGATTGGTAATATTAACCCCAAATATGGATGGTGTGACGGAACCACAGTGACGTGACGAGTGAATGGAACAACCCAACCTGACTCGGATGCAGAGTGAAAGTATCATGTTCAAGAGCGACTTTCTACCAATAAAGTTTTTTCAAGTTTTCTTCCCAATTTTTTTCTAGTCATTGCTGACTAGTACCTCTTTATTTTTGTCATGCTTGAGGAGGATAACATATGCTTGTTCTATAATTTTCCCTTCGGGCAAACCCATCACTATGTTTTAATGAGCCTAGCGATAGTGAAACTCGTTCTTGTCTGTTATGGACAAGTTTGTCGCTATTCGGTTTTAACGAGTTTAACGACAAGGATAACTCGGTCCTTTTCAATTTTAGAGAGTCTGAAAAAGGGACGTAAAGGAGACTCCAATGATCCTTTTTCTTCATATAATCCCTTGAGTCCGAAAAAGTATAAAACAATACAAAAGGGATGAATCTGCGGTACTTTTAACGAGCCAAACAAAGCAAGCGCTCGATCTTTTTGTGTAATAATCCCTCAAGTCCAAAAATATTTAAATCTAAAGGAGGGATAGCACTTACGGTCCCTTCAACGAGCTGGAGAGGCCAATGGCTTGGCAATCTTTTCATATTTTACGAGTTAGTTTAAAAGAGCTTAAAGGAGACTCGTGTTTTGAGGAACAAGTGATAAATATGGGTAGCAGCTGATTCCAGGTAAGGTTTGGAATTTTCCAATCATGGCAGTGTCACAAGGATGGCTAACAGGATCACTCTTCGCAGCTGCTCCTCAAAAGGTAAACAATCAAATGGAGGTGAATGATCGGCCAAAACAAAGTGGAGGTGATGATGAGAACACGACCAGGGCTTCAAAAGGATGATGGTAATACATTCAAAATGGTTATTTACCGGAAATTTTCATTTTTTAATGAGCTTAAACTCTGGGGGAACATTTTCTCATTGCTTATGTTTATTTTTTAACGATCTTGAATTCCACGTTAAAACTGCTCGATATAATGGTCATTGATTTTCTTGATTTTACCATCGACAACTTTGTTCTTTCAAAGGTTGTACTGCCTGTTCAATTGCTTCATCAAAGTAGTTAGAAACGAACAATATACGTTTGAAAAATGAGTTAAAACACTAATATTTTACTTGAATTACGTGAAAAATAATTTAAAAGTGCTTTTTACCTCTCATTTTACCATTTCATTTGAACTTTGGTTTGTTGGAGCTTTGGAGGTGCTTTCCCCCTTGATTTTCACTAGCTGATTCTGGGAGATTTGGTGGATGATTCTCGGCGCCGTCTGGACCAGGTAGGAGCTAAACATGAGCTCTTTAATTTCATTCTTTCCATTTTGCATTCTGAGCATGTTTTCTGGTTTTTCTGAGCCTCTAGGGTTTGAAAAACTTTTCCTGGCTCCATCACACCTCTTCTACACCGAAAGGTGCGATGCATGTTGGCTTGGCCATTGGCCAGTAAGCATGCATCCCACCTACAACACTGTTGGGGGTGCGATGGGCGCAAAGAGGGCCATTTATGCACAGTTTTTCATGGAAATTTTTGCCTGTTTCTCACCAAATCAGGACCTTGACTCTTCTCTTGTTTGTTTCAGAGATTCATTGGAGAACAATGCCTATTACATGGCGAGAACATGAGCATGAAGAAGAGTACATGCTTGCTTTACATGATCTGGTTACGGTAAATGCACTGCAGAACTGTGGCCTATTCAATTTTTTCTGCATCTCTTGCATGAGGCAACAAATCAACTTGTTGCAGTATTTTCTTGATGCATGGGATCCTACCACCCAGGTGTTCCAGATTAGGGGCAAGTCCATCCCCTTGACTATCGTGGACATCTATTTTTTGACCGTCTTATCGAGGCAGGGTGCCCCTATCTCATTATTAGGTTCGGCCCGTGGGGGTGAATCTGTGAGAGATTACAATCGCAGGTATTGCAGAGAGGGATCTCAGCCGAGTAAGGATGACAAGATCATTATCCGAGATGTCACTGATAGGTCCTTGAGGACTATCCTGTTCACTTTTGCTAGACTGGCTGGTAGTGTGGCACTTCACGTGGCCAACAGGTCTTATATGCAGTACGCCTTGAAATGCCTCTAACCAAAGGTGTTCAACTGGTGTGATGCAGTACTCTCTATGATGAAAGAACAACTAACCAAGGTGAAAAATGGAATATTGAAGAACTTTGGATATGGTTCTATCTTGACAGCTTTCGCCTTGGAAAAGATCCCGCTGATGCAGCCGCAGTATGTTTCACTTGGTTTACCTCCACCGACTGAGCCACAGATGCAGAGATGGGTCGACCTTATGGCCCAACATGCCTGGTCAGTCCCATATTTCTTTCTCTGATACCTTTTTAGAGTGGTTCAACCGTCAGGAGATGGTTTTTCCCGAGTATCCATAAGCTGGTATGGATTTCTGGGGTGATCCGGATTTGGTACTGCCTGCTGGCGAGCAGTGGGGTTTCATTGGTAAATTCTCTGACCATATCTCTATTTATCATTTCTCTTTATAATTTTCTTGTGTTTTCTTCTATCAGGACTAATCAAAACTCACGTGCTCATGCAGATGCTGGACCAGTTCGACCAGTAGTGCGCTGAGAGTGCCAGCTACCGCTCCAGTAGGAGAGGGTGCGGGAAGGCCTATTATTCACGACCTTGACATGGTCGAGACTCTTTCAGCATTGTAGGATAAGGTTGAGGGCCTCACTCTTGGTATTCCGGACGTGAGGACCAACGAGCTACCCCTGAGTTTGTAGCGACATACTACTGGTGTGCCGAGTCGGTGGACTAGGCTTTGACGCATGATTGCACAGGCGGTGACTTGTTATCACCAACATCATTAGACTAGGGTGCCCCCTAGAATTTTGAGTTTTGGGTCATTTGATTGATTTTGTCTTGGTTACAGAACATTATGTGTAAACCATAAACAGTTATATATATATTTTTTTGATTTTCGGAGTTTTATTTTGGTTAAGTTACATGATCCTGATGCAAATACTGATGAAATGCTTCTTTTTATAAATGTTGCAAATGTATATCTAACACATAATTTTCCAATGAGTCTGTTAATTTGTTTAAGTTTCTGGAAATATGTTGATATTCAATGAAATCAAATTGTCTTTCCAAAATCTTGACCCTTAGGAACATACGATAGATAGCTGGATTTTGGACATAGTAGATACCAGTGAGTTGTAGTATGACGAGCTGTGAGTCTAGCCTGATGATAAGTCAGCTTATGCCATGTGTGATGGAATCAGAGAGAAGATCTATCAATGTGCTATATTTAGCGATGTTATTTGTTGACCGAAGAATACATACCCCTCTGAAACTTACTAACTCGCCGCTTGGATCAAAATGGCCCAAGTCGCAGAAGATAGGTTCCGCGAACTACGACTCACTCCGTCGGCATGTCCAACGAAAGATTCCAATGGGTCCGACATTTGCGACAAATGTAAAAAGTGGATTACTTGACCAAAACAATTACTCTTAGTGAAAACAAAAATGTAACAAAAGCACATAGGTTACCACACTGAATCATGCGTAGTAATGCTTATGGTACAACCCGTTGCGGGGTTACGCCAGTGGAATCCCGTCATAATCCATTAACTCATAGGCTCCTTTTTCTAACGCTAACTTAACAATATAGGGGCCCATCCATAAAGACTTGAACTTACATTCTCCCAATTTATCGGATTCCTGTTCATAAAGTAAGACCAAGTCACCTTCTGAGAAGACACGAGGTTTGCCATTCTTGTCGAACTGCGCCTTGACTCGTTTCTTATGGGCTTCGTTAGCCAAAGTGGAATCACGATGGGTTTCATCCAATTGGATTAGTTCCAAGAAATGAGCCTCCTCTTCTGAAGTTCCGAGGAGAAGGTTGACTGTGAGTTTGAGGGACGAGATTTCACATTGAACTGGTAAGATTGCTTCTAGGCCATACACCAGTTGAAAAGGTGTCAACCCGGTTGCATTTCTTACCAATGTTCGGTATGCCCACAAAGCTGAGTACAGGATCAGGTGCCAACTCCTTTTCTGGACTCCAATCATCCTTTGCAGCATCCGCTTTAGGACTTTGTTGATTGCTTCAACTTGTCCATTGGCCTACGAGTAATATGGAGTAGAGTTGTTGTGGGACAACGCTAATTTGGCAGCCAATTCGAGCATCATGTGATTGCGAAAATGCGATCCATGATCTGTGACTATAGCTTGTGGAACGCTGAATCTAGTGACTACATGATTGAAAAAGAAAAGGGCAGCTATTTCACCAGTGTTATCTAATGTAGGCATCACCTCGGCCCATTTGGTAAAATAGTCTACGGCGACCATGATATACCCATGCCCCCCGGTCAAGGTGGGGTTACATGTCATGAAATCAATGCCCCATTTGGTGAATGGCCCAACAACAACTATCGGTTGCAGAGGTGCGGGTGGTTTTCTGGTTTTGCTATCGAAAATTTGACATGCATGGCAACTTCTGACTGTGGTTATGTAATCTTTGAACATTGTTGGCCAGAAGTATCCTGCTCGTAAAAAATTTTGTGCTGTAGCATAACCAGATTGATGCCCCCCACACGTGCCTGAATGGCAATCATTTAGGACTTTTTTCGACCTCCTCGTGGGTGAGGCACCTCCTCAGTACTGTATCGACACCACGATGATAAAGTGTATCACCGACGATCATGTAGTCTTTTGATTGGTATCGAATATGTTTTTGTTCCGAGCGGGAGGTATTAGGCCTATATTTTTGGGTTTGGAGATAGATGATTATATCTCCATACCACGAATTGCTTGAAGATATCAGAAACAAAGATTCATCCTTGATGGTTTCTTCGGATGTTTCATCATTGGACGACGATGGTAGATTGCATAGTAATTCTGCGAATACGAGGGATTTCTTCGATTTGGATTTTACAAATTCTAGATCAAACTCTTGAAGAATTGCTATCCATTTTGAATATTTTCCCCCCAGCAACTGTCGCGACAATATATAAGTCATGGGGTTGCAATCTGACAAAATGGTAGTTTTTCAAAAGAGGACATGGTGTCGAAATCTTTGTATCACTTGAACAGCTGCGAGAGCCAACTTTTCAACATAGGAATACTTGCTTTCTATGTCATTTAAGTTCCTACTCAAATAATATATAGGATGTTCAATTCTATTGTCTTCTTGAACTAAAACCATTGCGATGGTTGTATCTGCTGCAGCCAGATACAGGTTAAAGTCTTTTTGATAATCGGGAGCGTACATTAATGATGATTTCATTAGGGATTTTTTTAAAGCATCAAAGGAAGATTGCGTGACCTAATCCCAGATGAAGGGTACTTCCTTTTTCAATAGACGTGTATAACCTTTAGCAACTTCGGCATAATTTGGAATGAACCTCCTCAGAAAGTTTGCTTGCCCTTGGAGTTTCTGAATCTGAAGCAAATTTGAAGGTGGAGGCAAATTTATGATTGCCTAAACCTTACATGGGTCGAGACGAATCTTGTCCTTTGAGACTACAAAGCCAAGCAAACGACCAGAACTTACACAGAACACACATTTGTGTGGATTGAGTCGTATCTTGTAGTGTCGGCAACGTAGAAATATCGCTCTCAAGTGTTGCGGATGATCGGTCCACTTTCGCGAATGAGCTGGAAGCTCATTGAGATATGGTTGAATGATGTTTTTGATGTCATGGAAGGCATAATTCATTGCCCTCTGAAATGTTGCCCCTGCATTCTTTAGACCAAAGGGTAATTTGCGATATGCGAATGTGCCCCACGAACAAATAAATTCAGTCTTTGACTGGTCCTGTGGGCAGATATTTATTTGATTATACCCAGAGAATCCATCTATAAATGAAAAGATTTCACATCCAGCGCATTCATAAATTATCTGGTCAATAAAGGGTGTAGGGTAGTTGTCTTTCGGACAAGCTTGATTTACATCCCTATAATTGACGCACACTCTAATCGTTCCTTGTTTTTTCATCACAGGAACAATGTTCGATACCCAATCGGTTAGAGGAACTGGGTATATAAAACCAGCATGGAGAAGTTTCTCAACTTCTGCCTTAATGGCAGTGGCTTTCTTAGGGTGCACCTACCATAGCCGTTGTCGTACCAGTTTGACATCTGGATACATTCTGATTCCGTGTTCAACTATACTCGAGTCAATGCCTGGAATTTCATCATATGACCAAGCAAAGACATCTTTGAATTCGCCAAGGAGAACAACATTTGCCAACATAAATATTCTCTACAACAACTGTTTTGGTCAAGATATTTATGGCGATAGTCTCTTCAATATTGGACAAGTTTCGCTCGGAATCCACCGTGTTTACAGTATTTGATAGGAAATCAAAAACTGAAGGATGATGAAGGTTATCAAGAATATCTTCTTGACAATGCGGAAGATGGGAACGATGGTGGTAATCTTCCCATGGCGCCCCTTCAATTATCATTGAATGAACAATTCCTTCTTCGGTGTAATGCACTTGCGACCAAGGATCTGAAGGGGTGCCATATTCCTTAAGCCTGTCTATCCAAACGCTCGATGAGCATTGATTTGGGTTTTCCTCCCATGCCAAAAACATTTATTGATACAATATTTCTATTGGGCTTGGAGGCAATACCCATGGATGATCCATGTTTAATATCGTTTTCTGAGATCTTTTGAGTCGAAAATATCATATTACAGGTTCCTACCGTCGCCACTTCCGCCAGATTGATTGGAGGCGAGAGGGCAAAAGTCCCCATTAATATAGGGTCTTTTAGTAGGCCTACTCTGATATTTTGAAGCGAATGGGGGCTTCCATGGATCATTGGAATGCTTCCCATAACTTGGGAACTATTGGGGAGAAATGTTTGTTGGTCAACGATTATAATTCCTCCTTGAAAAGGAAATGCAATCTTTCTAAAGTAGGTCGACACAACTGCAGCCATAGCATATATCCATGGTCTTCCCAGTAGGATGTTGTAATCGAGGTTTCCCCCCTAGTTCAACTTGCAAGTTACTTAGAATACCATACGAGTTATATGTTCGTCCGTCAAATGGTTTTAATGTCATCGAAGATCGTGACAAGGTTGGAGATCCTAAAGTTTTCTAGAAACTCATCGACATAATACATGTAGATGCCCCCTCATCAATAATTATTTGATGAACAGTTTTGTTGAGGGCTTTCACCTGAATGAGGAAAGCTAGTTGAGCTGGTAACTAAGGATCGTATCCTTTTTTATTAAAGGACACAAGATTAGAATCCTTTGGGTCTATCCCACCTATAGCTGCTAATAAAGCCTGCTTTTGGGATGGGTAATTTTTTAGTACTTCACGTGTCGACATAGCAGATGGTGATTGGGCCAGATCTTCCACTATGTTATAATGATGTGCTGCTCTAGCATGAGGATTAAATGTTGACTTGTGTACTACTCCCTTTGGTGGTTTTATTGTTAGCTCCGGAATGATGGGCGGTGCAACTTTTGTCGAAGTAATTGTCAAACTACTAGGTTGATCGTTATCCTCATTGTTCGACAGCTATGGATTCCCGTAATATTTATTCCTTGTCGATATCAAAGCATCATTTTTTTGTTTTGAAACTGACAACATCAGCACTTGGGATGAGGAAGCATTTTCACTAGCAACCAGATTTGTCCCTGGATTTGGAAACGGATCAGTCAATACCGCCGAGGTTTTTGAATTCTTGAAGAATCTTTTAAGCTCAGCTTTATGTGGAAATTCTCTTGTCCAATGATCCTCATCACATATTAAGCATGGACTTTTTGGTTTCCTATCTCCAGGAGGGTTTGCGTAAGAATTTTTAGGTGATGATTCCTCCTGTTTCTTCTTCTTCCCATTGTTTTTCTTCTTGCCTCCTAGTTTCTTGGTTTCTTTGCTTTTGTCAGTCGAGATGGCATTTACTTTCGAGGCTAGAAGTTCTTCTTTTGCATTTTGACTGGAAATCTTACGAGCCCTTTTAGATGTAGCCTTTTTCGATTTCGTGTCTGTCGCACCAATCACTCCATCGCTAGCATGAGAGTCATTGTTCGATTTAGGAGGAGGAGGGACGGAAAATTCCGGTCTGGGAGCGTCAAGGATTTTATCATAGAGCGTGCCACACTGAGTATAAATCAAGTCTAAATATTGCGCACGAGAAATAACTTTCTCTTTAGTGACGACTCCTCCTTTCGCCACATCTTCTGTAATGGAAAGTAATAATGACTTAATAAACCATTAAGCTAAAAGCTGATCAGGAACATACATTTTTACCATTATACGACGACGTCACCACTCATGAATATGATCGGATATGTGAGTGGCCTTTGTTTGCTTGAAATTGGTAAGAAGTTCTGTTCCCATTTCGTACCTTATCGGTAACTGAAAATGGGTTAAAAAGGTTGTGGCTAGGGCACTGAAGTTGTCAAACGAACCTCTGGGTAGCTCGATATACCACTTTTCTGCCGGACCAGTTAACGTCCTCTGAAAAAGGTGAAGCCTAATCGAATCATCATTTAGGGTGTTTGATGAACACCACAGATGAAATGTCATCACATGATTCGACGGGTCTTCACTCGGATTTCCATTAAATTTAGGAATATCTGACGGAAGTTTATGCGGAATCGCTAGCCACCAAGGGGTGTAAGCAATTGGATCGTTTGTTAGCCGATTTAGATCTGGTAACTCTAAAGTTGCCACGAAGGGTAACTGTTGATTCAAGTTTGGCGAAGCATACCCAGGATATGATGGAATTGCCTGAGTAGTTGGTATTTGCATACCAGCATAATGCATTTGATGTTGGTAACTTTGGTAAGGTTGATGGGCATAACCATTATAGAATGGTTGATTTTGACCGTTTTGAATATATGGCTGCCCACTATTTGCAAAGATCTATTGCTCAGATCCTTGGTATACTTGTTGGAATTGCAGTTGTTGGTATTGCACCAGCCATGGTTGCGAAGCCATGTGCTATTGTCCAATACTGATCGTTTGACCAAGATGAGGGGTAATTGTACCCATTTGCGCTTGTGTCATTCCACTAGTTGGTGATTGTGGTTGAATCGCAGGGATAAGGGGCTGTTGCATTACAACCTGAGAAACCTGAGGTTGGCATACAACAAGCAACACTTGTACTTGCGACACCGTCACGATAGCCAGTGTAGTTGGTATATTTGACATAGGTAAACATTTTTGCATCGAATATACAACTCTTGGTTGTTGAGGCAGTATTGGCACCCAACCGCTAGATGTAATTCCAGAATAACCTGAATTTTGTTGTGAACTCACATATGGTTGTCCTCCTGGAGGTGACGATGAAAGGGTATACTGCCCCCCATATGGCAGTAATCTGATACTCAAAGGAATTGTTTGTCCTTGAGAACCGGACTGCCAAAATTGACACCCCGGAGGATCAATTTGCTGAGACTCAACATAAGAGTTCTCGGATACTATTCCAGATGAACAAACAGGAACGGACCATACTGTCGAAATAGCCCCTAAGTGGGCCCCTTCTAGCAATTGAGAGCTAGTTGGGATAGACGGTATGCCAGCGAACATTGTTGGAGTGACAGCAGGAAGTTTTGCCATCGCTGTGTTGGATGACATATTCCTAGATGTCGACGGTTGTTCAGACATTTCTAGTCTATCCAAAAGATTGCCTAGCGATTCTACAGGAGCTTCCGATAATGGTAGACTAATTTCTGATGAAGAAGGATATAGGGTGATCCCGACTCCAAACTGCGATGGAGTACTAGATGGAGGATCCTCCACAATCTCTTCTATAGCAATTAGACCAGGTGGAAGAGGTAGGCCGTCAGGTCCGTAGAATATTTTTGGTGCCAAAGAAGGTATAGAATCTGCAGCGACAGATTTTTGGGGAATAACACCTTCTAAATTAGTTGTAGATGGAGCTGGTTCAGTAATACAAGTGTTTACCTTCACACTAGGATCAGTTCTACTATACTTTGGTGGCTGCTAAACTTCTTCTGTAAAGGCAGGGAGACCAGAAATATTTGGAGTAACCGGAGTCTCCGATGGTGTTTGAACACTTGTTCTAACTTTACCAAGGGATTTCGAACCGGTTAAACGAGTTCGTTTGTCCGTAACAGTTTCGATTCTGGGGACAAAGACGGTTGACTCGTAAGCCTCCGCGAATGACGGGGTTTCAATTGACTTTCTTCCATGATTGCGAATTACTCGATCAACTAAAAGATCAAGGGGAAGTATGTTTCCGAATTAGATGAATTTTAGATGCTTTGACATAACTTGTTTTTTCAATTTTTAAGAGTCGAGAAAAAACAAAAAATGACTCTAGTCGCCTTCGATTTTTAATTAGCCTGAAGTGACAAGTACTCAGATGGACCTTTTCTTTCAAGGAGTCTAAAAAGGAATGAAAGGGACTGCTCTGGAAATCTAGACAGAGGGATTACCAAACCAATCACAAAACTGCAGAATACTTTTTACGGTACAACAGTCAATCTTCCTGAATGCTGTGTTCAGTGCATTGTGATCGATAGGGCGGCAGACACGGCTTCCTATGGATAAAGGATAAAGCCTATTGTGGTCTCCCAATATATACTCAATGGTACATGGGAGCACAAGTTCGTACTGGCACTTATCGTCTCAAGGTGGAGGAATCACCCAACCAACAATGAGAACAACAGTTACCAGGCTTAACAACGCCGGAATACGTCTCTAGCCTACACTTCTAGATGTTGTGCGTTAGGTTCCATAGCGTTTTTAGATTCATTAAATTTGTTTTACAGTTGATCTTGCTTAAGAAATTTGCCTTTCAGGTTGACCGCGTGATGTAGATTTACAATTCCTAAAATGTAATCTAAGATGATAAACAGTCGTTTAATCTTCTTTTTGCAATGAAAAACCTAGCTACTAAGGAAAGAGAGATGGCGTTCTTTCAACATAGAGCAGAGAGCACACACTATATGCGTTGTCCTAAATCAAACCAATAAATAGTCTAAATGCAAATGCACATGCATGTATTTGTTTTCAGCCTTCTTAATGTGTGAATGATAAAAGAAAGCTAAGCGCAAACTTGAATTATTTTTCAAAGCGACGTTACTAACAAGTTTCTTTTCAAGACAAAATGAGGACAATGACGACACTTTGCGATTTGGAAATGAAAAATTGCTTTCAACACTTGAAAAACTACTAATTCAAGTCAAATACAAGAGTAACATTGTAATCGACTATCAAGAACAATCAAATTCTCTTCTATGACTGAAAACAACACTTGCAACACTTTCAAATCAAGAAACGATAGTATGATTACGCTACTTCTTTGTAAAAGAGAACTGAAAATGGCTCAAAATACATAAAACATTTATAGTCCTTTTCACAATAGAGGCAGAATAATGGCAAGGAAGGGGGTTTCAACAGAGGTGTACTAACTACAGGCAGCAAAACTCTTGAATAGAGCTGAAAAGAGTGAACACAGAAACCAAATCTAGGAGGAGGAAAGGCCTTGTCTGATCAGCGCACTTGTAACACAGTGAACTGGAGATGCAGCGCACCTACTACACTCGGGAAGTGCAATGCATCTAGAATTCACAGAAGAGACAGTGTGCTAGACCAAGGACAAGAATTTAACTAGGTTCCAGGTCACAGTTTGCAGCTTAGTTCAGGGATTTAGGCCGAGCAAGTGGTAATCAGTAAATCAATCACAGGGGTAGATCTAAAGAGGTTACTAGAGCCACCACAAGGGAAATTATAGAGCTTGTAAATCAATTGTTCAGTTCATAAACAAAACCCGGAGATAGACTGAAGCAACATTGATCTACTTTGCACTTGCATAGCAAATGCAGTTCGAAGGCTAGCTGGCTTAACTTTAGGCTCCATCTGTAAGTTTATAAAGTAAACAAATGCAGATAAACAAACAATCTATTCGCTCCCCAATGGAGTCGCCATTTTGTTATCGGGAAAACTAGTGTCTATGCAGAGCTGCTAGTCCCACTAAGGCTAGTGGCTACCTTAGAAACGAACAAACTAAAACTACTTTCATTTTCCTTTATGAGAAATAGATAAGAGAGGAATAAGGAGACCAACCTCTGTCTTACGCTTGGTTCCTTGCTCGATTCCTCTCCCTTCTGATGGACCTTTGCTACTTGCTTCCTTGTCTACCCAGCTTCACAGAGCACCTGTAGAATCAAAGTGGCATAACACTATCCAAGAACATAGATCTATTATCATAAACAATATAGGACCAGATATATATTGACCACACAAATGCACATAACATCAATCATGCAAGAATGTGGAGGAAAACTTGAATAGCTTTATTGATAATCAAGAAAAAGCAAAGAGGATTACAACTAATTGTTCTGACCCAACATCATCCTCCTAGCAAGAAAGCCCTTCTTCACCTCATGAATAGCTTAGATCACCCAACACTATGATATTGCACCAAGAAACCAGAAGCACTTCCTTACAAAATACAAAATTCCAGCCTCAGGATCTCTGGGATGAGGGATCCATATATAGATGTTTGCAAGGGGGGTGAGTCAGCTTTTGAGATTTGATTAGTGTCCTCTCTCTGATAGTTCTTGATTCCACTTGTAGATTGATGATATTTTACTCATCCCTGGGCGAATGCAGAGAGGCAAGTGTCACAAGAGAAGTTTCTAGAATATTCCATGATCCTTCACCTTGCAGATTGACCCTACCATTTGTCCACTCTCACCCATCGCACCCCATAGAAGGGATTTCCAAGATGCATCGCACCTCCTGTGGGTATTTAGGTGGGATGTAGTGCATTTTGACCATGGAGCAGGTGAGATGGTCTAGTTTTGACCAGTTCTGAGCAGTTTTTCATGGAGAACTTCTGGGAGAAGATGTAATCAGTTGACCTTGTTCTTTTAGAGGTTCGAACAACACTTTTAGGGACTTAAGAGCCCTTGTTTTATGGACATTTATGATTGGGGTTGTGTTGTGGCCACCAAAAACCCCCCTCCTTATTTAGTATTAGCAATAACACTAGGTAAGTGGGGACCCTAAGTCAAAAACTTCAAAAAATCAATTAGTGCTCATATATGTTACTCCTTAAGAAACATCGCATCACACAAAGAATGATAGGGCATTTTCCTATGAGTGAAAATGATAAACTGCGAGATTAAGACGCGAATTCCATCGAATCGCATTCATTAAGAAACACTCACGTTGGAAAACCTTAAAGAATCGCCGATATGCGATATTGCATATCGCATATCACAAAATTGCAGGAAAGACACATAACGATTATAATGATACTACGATCCACGATCTTGCGATACTGCTATCCGCGATCTTGCGATATTGTGATCCGCGATCTTGCCATAGCGCGATCAACTAACCTTGCAATAGCACAACATGATGAAATTGCGGTAATGTGATACAACGAAATGCGATACTGTGATGCAAATTGTAGAAACATTCCATCGCAGATTTTCCCGGCTCAACATTCAAGAAAAAGTTTTCCATAAACCAAGAACTGGATACGCGCTTTAATGATAACTAATATATTATATGCCAGTTGTTAATAAAATATGGTTTTGTGTTGTTCAAAGATCCAGTTCACGTCAGGTGGCATGTTTTTTCATATCCGTAGCATTTAAAGCTTTCCTGTCGATTTTTATTATCATTACTCTCTCCTCACTTGTGAAATGTAGGAAGGAAAAACAAAAGTTACACAAAGCAATGTGCAGGAAGCTATGAGGAAAAAGGGTAAAAATCTAATGTTCAAAGATAGAGAAAATATGCCCTCATGAATAGATACCTCATGCAACAGAGCCGCAAATTCATAGAATACTGTTGAGCCATTCATTATAGATCTTTCATTTATAGCCATGGTTGAATGAATATTGAACGATGCTGATATCAACAGGCAGTTTAATGCTCAAGGTCAAGAGCTCACGAAAGCCTTATTTTTACAAGTTTTGAAGCTTTATACCCAGTGAAGAAAAGGCACAAAAGGCAAAAATTGCATCAGAGAGGCCCGGATCAAAGAACGGAGGCAGTTTCCACTGAGAAAATTGCTCAAAAAGCAAAGCCTCTACTTGCTCAGTCACTTGTAACCCCGAAAAATGCAAGAAAGCAATGGTAAAGAACAAACTAGAAACATAAAGCTAAAGAAAAGGCAGAAGCGATTCAAGGGTTAACCAAGTTGAACTTGGATTATTACTGGGCATACGCGGTGAAGCCACATAGTCAGAAGATGACTCTCGAGTATATCATCGATTTTGCTGAAAAGATGGTGCCAGCTCTTACCATTTTTGTTTGCTTAGCTCAACCAAAAGCAGAAGACAGTCAGCCGACTCTACCTAGGCAAATACTGAATGCTTGTAACATTAAGGAGCAAATGCAGAAATAGTTAGATATTAGATTTAATCTTTAGAAATAGTTTTGTTTTATTTTTGCTTAGAAAAAGGGCAGTCATTTAAATCGTATCCTGAATCTGTGTAATTAAGTTATTTAGTTAGTAGTATTTAAACCCTTCTCATGCTTTTAGAGAAGGGTCCAGAAATTTATCAAAAACTTGTCCTCAGAACATGCACTTTTGCACCCTCAAAGGAGGTTTTGGTGAATGAATGGATCAAGATTTGTTGATATTTTCATTTGATATCTGCTACTGATGTTGCACTTTTGTACTCTTAATGGATGTTAGAGCAAAGAGAGATAAATCATTGTCGCTTGAAGCTTATGAGTAGGATTAGTCATAAATGGTACTTTTATCTCTTGACCATTTCTGCTTATATGTTAAAGTGATATACAACTTTTAGTTTTTTATGTATTATTGCATGAATGCCTGAGTTATCATTTGGCACCTTTGTACGGTGATAGCTATTTATTTATGCTTAATGTATGAATAGCTCATTATGCGATATGTTTTTCACAATTGTTTTGTCTAACTTTTTATGCGAAGTGGTTCATCTTTATTGATTTCTTTTCTTATAATTGCTGAATGATCTTTATTACCAGTTGTTATTTGAAATCTCTTTAGATCGCATAATAGAAGAATTACATCCCGGGTTAGTATAGACTTAGATTTGTTGCTTATTAGAATACAATAGAATTAGATTAAAGTTAGAATTAGAATATCTTAAATAGGAACTGTTAGATTAGGAACATCAAATTCTACACACACACACACACTCATAGATTGGGAAATTGGTCCCATTATCCCCAGTCAGACCCGGTATACCAAACGGATAAGGAGCTGCCAACCAAGGTCTGGACCAGGCAAGTATCCCCCTTGTTGTCGACCCGATTCTCGGGGCTTCAACATATTTGGCACTAGAAAGAGGGCTGAACTATGAATGGCAAGTAAATATAAATCTGAATACCATTCTGAGAGTAAATCACCCTCACCATCTCCCCCGACTTCCCCATTACACTTAAATCCAGAGTTAGAAGTTGTTCGAGTATCAACCGTTGCTACAAACCCTGACATTTCAGAACAATCTACAGTTGAACTTCCTGATGTCGAATCTCTGATTCACAAACTCCAGCGATTTTCCATTTCTCATCAAAGGTCTGATAAATCTCAAGGCAGTGTGACTTCAAAATATAACCCTGCTCATCCCCTAACCAGCCTAAAGAGTGAAAAATTTGGCATTTAGCCAACTGAATTACCTCTTCCCACCAGGAAAAGAGCAAGGAAATCGCCTAAAGAGTCTAATAGCGAGACTCTTTTGTCAACATCTTCCATCTCAACTTCTTCATCGCGAAGTCAATCATCCACTTCACCACTCCAGATCATCGTCCATCCGTCCGCTAGAACCCCCACAACTCTTCCTCAATCATCTATAATCATAGTATCCTCATCCTCCCTGCCACATGTATCATCTTCTACACTTTCCTCTGTTAGCAGTTCAGCAATGGCCCAGTCTCCATGGAATAACCCTGGGGTAGTCTTAATGCCTGCACCCTTGAGTCAAATATCGGCCCATCCTGAGAGATGGCTACCTAAATTTAATCCCGAGGCAGGCATGCTAGCAGAAGAGCACATAAATAACTTCATGCTATCCATTAACCTCAATGGGGTTACTAATGAAGATGTTGTTTTTCGACTCTTTCCTTATACTCTGCAAGGAACAGCTAGATCATGGTATTTTTCATTACCCTCCGGATCCATCACTAGTTGGGACATCTTCCAGCAGCAATTCCTGACCAAGTTTGGTGATTACAGGTCTACGAAAATGTTAATCAATGACCTATCCAACCTTAGGGCCAAATCTAGAGAGCCTATCAAAGATTTCAATTTACGTTTCAATAAAATATTCAACAAAATTCCTACTGCTTCCCAGCTTAGCGAAGAAGTACAACGTGAGTGGTATATCGCCTTCAAGGAAGACTCCAAGAAGAAACAAGCAAAAGATCCATTCGATTTGGAAGGATTGTAGAAATTTCTAAAGACCATGTCCAATGAAATGGTCGACATCAAAAAGCAAGTAGCAGAAACTTCTTCAAAAAAGCCCTACAAAGCTTTTAAAAGAGGCCCTTCAATGGATTCAAAGCCACCCAATGCTATTTCAAATGCTAAATCTGAGGAAGAGGAAGAGGAAATTGCCACTGAAGGGCAGACTGATGAAGAAGAAGTTGTGGAATTACAAGGAATGTGGGATTTCATTCTCCCATAAGAAGAAGATCAAGAAGTATTCCTAGTTAGCACACGAAGCAAAATTCAGCTTGATCCTCCCCAAACTATCCATAAGCCAAAGAGCACAAGCTCTGCAATAAAGGATAAAGTCGCAAAAAAGAAAACGACATCTAAAGCGACTCAAACCAACCTAGTTCAAATAGATGAAACAACTCCATCTAAAACATTGATCGTGTCGGATGAAATGGAGTACAATATTATAGAAGATATGAAAAAGACTAGGGCTAACATTACCCTTTACGAACTGAGCAAGTTAAAGCATCAACAAAAGATAATGATGAAAGAATTACATGCTATTCCAGTTGCACCTTTGCCTGCCGCTGTACTTTTTCAAGATTCTCATAACATGGGAAGAGCTTCAACTAATGCAATCAATAAGATTGATCCAAATGATATCTCTCTAATTGGAGGGAGATCAAGATCTCACAGTCCCCTGTTTCTCCTTACTTATGAAATCTTCAATAAAAATGTGCACAATTGTTTGGTAGATTCTGGTGCTTCATCGAATATTTTACCCAAATCCATATGTGCCAAGTTAAACGTTCAACCACAGAAATCTGATGTGCGCATAGTTCAGCTAGATCGATCTCAAGTCGAAGTGATTGGTGAACTAAATCAAGTAACCATAAGGCTGTCATCCAACCCAAAGGTATGTCAAGTTATTGACATTTTAGTTGCTGACATTCCTGAATTCTATGGCCTAATTCTTAGCAGGGATTGGTCAGAAAAACTTCATGGATACTTCACAACCGGTTGGTCGCACATGTGGCTACCCTACAACGGTAAACCGAATCAAATAAAAGTTGAATGAGAGCTACACCAGAAATACATAGTAACGGAGTTAGAGGGGGGAAATGAACCAGTAGCGTATAACAACAGCATTATTGGCAATTACTCGATAGATTCTTTCCTCAGCAATTTCAATGCTCATGCATCACCCTATTTAGAACTCTTTGTTTTGTCCCAAGTCGAAAATTTTTCTCTAACTGATAGTTCAAAATGTATCAATTTTTTAGATAAACCTGTAAATAATTCTTTGTTTTGGAAATTATTTTTTGATGGTTCTAGATCTAACGAAGAAGCAGGAGCAGGATGCGTTTTGATTAGCCTAGAAGGAGATAAAATCATGCTCACATGCAGACTCAAATTTGATTGCACCAACAATACAGCAGAATATGAGGCTTTGGTCCAAGGGTTGTATAAAGAAATCTGGTTAGACGTCAAGTATCTTCAATTTTTTGGAGACTCTGAAGGATCCTACTCCAATCAAATAATTTACGAAGACCAACATGATCGACAATTGCAACAAGATAGCACTAATAATGCTATACCTAAGTCTGTGGTCAAGTTAGAAGACTTGTACGATTTGAAAGATCAGTTTAAAATGTCTACCAATTCAAAACTCCAAAGTTCAACCTTGAACTACGAATTTGTAAACCTAGGAACCGATGCTAAACCACAAAACATTAATCTAGGTCTCGGCCTAGCCCTTGAAGAAAAACTAGCATATATTCGTCTTTTGAGACAATATAAAAATGTTTTTGCTTGGAATTATGATGAGCTCAAAACATACAACACTTCCATCATCCAACATACTATTCCCGTGATCGATAATGAAAAACCTGTCCAACAAAAGCTAAGAAAGATCCATCCCAATTTAGAAAACCAGATAAAAACTAAGCTTAATAAGTTATTGAAAGGCAGAATAATTTTTCCCGTCAGACATTCTAAATAGGTCTCCAATATGGTACCTGTTAGAAAGAAAAACAGAGATATTAGGATTTTCATTGACTTTCGAAATCTTAACAAGGCCTGTCAAAAAGATAATTTTCCTTTACCACCTATGGAACAGATATTGCAGGTAGTGGCGGGCTCAGAATTAATGTCTTTCTTGGATGGATTTTCAGGATACAATCAAGTGTTGGTACATCCTGATGATCAATTGAAAACCACATTCAGGACTAAATGGGGCACATATGCATATCGAAAGATGCCATTTGGTTTGATTAATGTTGGTGCCACATTTCAGAGAGCCATGGACATCGCATTCAAAGGTTTAGTCAATAAGTCTGTAGTAATTTATTTGGATGATATAACAGTGTATTCGAAGAAGCAAAGCGACCATCTTAAAGACTTGAAACAAATCTTCCAACGGTGTTTAAGTTATGGAATTTCACTTAACCCAAAGAAATATTTTTCCGCATTAAGTGAAGGGAAACTTCTAGGATTCATAGTGTCAAAATCTGGTATTCACATTGATCCCGACAGAATCAAATAAATTTCTAAAATATCCTTACCTCATAACAAAAAAGCCATGCAATCTTTCCTTGGTCAGATCAACTTTGTAAAGAGATTCGTTCCAGATTTTTCATGAATCGTGTCTCCTTTGCAAACCAGGATTAAAAAGAACTCAAATTAACAATGTAAACTATGAAACGGGAACTGATACTGTTACCCGTTTCGTAGAGATAGCTAAAAAGTGACCTGATTTTGAAAATGGGTGATGCAGAACGCACATGTTTTTTCTAGAGCATAGTTTTTGGCACTTTAGTTTTTTTTATGTACATCACGTTTTAGAATGGTAGTGATTTTCATGCTGATTTTAAAAAGTGAGCATTCTGCATCACACTCCTTTCTTAAAAGCCCTGTTTTTTGGCTTTAAATTTTTTAATGTATAAAATGTAAATAATTATTTAGTAAATTTGATTATTTTTGAAGTGGTCATTTTCTTCACATTTCCTTGTTTTTTATTATAATTTTAAAATTTTTTGTGAGGTTTTTACTGTTTTGCATTTTTAAATTAGAAGGTCGATATTTAGACTTTTCGATATTCTACATATTTATACATCCTTAATTAATTTTTCAATCGACATGAAATAATTGTTTCTAAAAAACAATACTTTTTAACAATGGACATAAAAATAACCATTTTAACATAAATATAACTAAAAAACTACACGTTTTGATAATTTTTTGTTAGAATTGACATGTCAAAATCACAATTTTTATACGATAATTTTAACTAAAAATGGTTAAATAATAGTTTTTTCTATGAATTTCATGTCAAAAAAATAATAAAAATCATTTTTTTTTTCAAAAAATAATGATTAACTTAAAAATCAATGCAAAACTCACATATTACCAATATTGAACGTATAACAACCATAATTGAGTGTTTATTCTTCTCATAAAATGTCAAAGTCAAAAAATTGCAAAGCTTGATTTACAAGCATAACTTAAATTTAATCAACAATGTCACGTAATCCAAATTCTTCGTCCTCTAGAGTTTCATCATTGTCCTCTTCCACAATATTTTCTGTTTCATTTTGCTCATTTTCCTCTTCTAATGGGTCTTTGATGTCTGCGAAACTCCCAATGTATGTCTTTCCAAACATTCCATGTAATGGTGGTTGGGGTTCCTTTGCCTTTTTTGCCACACGTGATTCACCAGGCGGGGGCGAGGGCTACCCGGGTGGCGCGGCCGAGGGAGGCGCCACCCGGGCGGCCCGCGCCCCCGCCCAACAGGCGGCAGGGCGATTACCAGAATCGCCCTGACGCTTGCCGGGCCGGGGCGGGGGCCGCTCGGGTGGCGCGGACGAGGCAGGGTGGGTGAGGGCGCCCCGGGGGGGGGGGGAATCGCCCGGGCGTCCTCACCCGCCCACCTGCCCATGCCCTCGTCCGCCCGGCGCCCTCACCCGCCTCACCCGCCCGGCGGGCGGGCGGGTGAGGGCGTCGGGCGGGCGAGGGCACGGGCGGGTGAGGCGGGTGAGGGCGCGGGCGGGCGGGTGGGCAGGTGAGGGTGCCCGGGCGATTCCGGGAATCGCTCGGGTGGCAGGGCGATTCCGGGAATCGCCCGGGCGCCCTCACCCGCCCGCCCGCCAGGCGGGTGAGGCGGGTGAGGGCGCCGGGCGGGCGGGCGGGTGAGGGCGCCCGGGCGATTCCGGGAATCGCCCGGGGGCCCTCACCCGCCCGCCCGCCCGCCCGCCCTTGAGGGCGCCGTGCGGGCGGCGGGTGAGGGCACCCGGGCGATTCCGGGAATCGCCTGGGCGGTAGGGCGATTCCAGGAATCGCCTGGGCGGCAGGGCGATTCCGGGAATCGCCCGGGCGCCGGGCAGGCGAGGGCGCCGGGCGGGCGGGCGGGTGAGGGCGGGTGAGGTGGGTGAGGGTGCCGGGCGGGCGGGCGAGGGCGCCCGGGCGGGTGAGGCGGGTGAGGGCGCCGGGCGGGTGAGGTGGGTGAGGGTGCCGGGCGGGCAAGCGAGGGCGCCTGGGCGGGTGAGGCGGGTGAGGGCGCCGTGCGGGCGGGCGGGTGAGGGAGCCGGGCGGGTAAGGGCGCCGGGCGAGCGGGCGGGTGAGGGCGCCGGGGCGATTCCCGGAATCGCCCTCACCGCCCGGGCGCCCTCACCTGCCCGCCCGCCCCTGCCCTCGCCCGCCCGGCGCCCTCACCCGCCTCACCATCCTGGCGGGTGGGTGGGTGAGGGCACCCGACGGGCGAGGGCGCCGGGCATGCGGGCGGGTGAGTGCGCCCGGGCGATTCCCGGAATCGCCCTCACCCGCCCGCCCGCCCGTGCCCTCGCCCGCCCGGCGCCCTCACCCGCCTCACCCGACCGGGCGCCTTCGCCCGCCCGCCCTCCCGACGCCCTCGCCCACCCGCCCGACACCCTCACCCAACTCACCCACCTGGGCGCCCTTGCCCGCCCGGCGCAGGGCGATTCCGGGAATCGCCCAGGCGCCCTCACCCGCCCGCCCGGCCGCGCCCTCGCCCGCCCGGCGCCCTCACCCGCCTCACCCGCCCGGGCGCCCTCGCTCGCCAACGCCCTCACCTGCCCGCCGGCTCCCTCACCCGCCTGGGCGCCCTCTCCCGCTTGCCCGCCCTGCGCCCTCACCCACCTCACCCGCCCTGGCGCGCTCGCCCGCCCACCCGCCCGGCGTGCTCTCCCGCCCGCCCAGGCGCCCTCACCCGCTCGCCCGGGCGATTCCCGGAATCACCCTGTCGCCTGCCGGGAGGGGCCGCGGGCCGCCCTGGTGGCGCGACCGAGGCAGGCGCCACCCGGGCAGCCCGCGCCCGACAGTCGGCAGGGCGATTCTCGGAATCGCCCTGCCGCCTGCCTGGGGAGGGCGCAGGTCGCCCGGGTCGCGCCGCTGCGCGGCAGAGCAGGCGTCACCCGGGCAGCCCGCGTCCCCGCCCGGCAGGCGGCAGGGCGATTCCCGGAATCGCCCTACCGCCTGCCGGGCGGCTCGCTCCGCCCCTCGACAGGCGACAGGGCGATTCCAGGAATCGCCCTGCCGCCTGCCAGGCGGGGGCGCGGCCGAGGCAGGGTGGGTCAGGGAGCCCAGGCTGGTAGGCGGGTGCCAGGCGGGTGAGGGCACGCAGGGGGCGGGGGGGGGGGGGGGGCGGGCGGGTTAGGGCGCCAAGCGGGTGGGAGCGCCCGGGCCCGGCGGGTGAGGGCGCTCGGGCCGGTGAGGGCGCCGGGTGGGGGGGCGGGTGAGGGCGACGGGCGGGCGGGCAGGTGAGGGTGCCCGGGCCGGGCGGGCAGGCGGGTGAAGGTGGGTGAGGGCGCCCGGGCCCGGGGGTGGGTGAGGGTGCCGGGGCCGGGTGGGGGGGCGGTTGTGGGCGCCCGGGCTGGTGGGAGGGGGGGTTGAGAGGGTTGGGGCACTGGCGGTTGTGTGGGCGCCCGGGCGGGGGGGGTTGGCAAGGTGCCCGGGCCGGGTGGGTCGGCGGGTGAGGGTGGGTGAGGGCACCAGGGCCGGGGGGCGGGTGAGGGCGCCCGGGCCAGGGGAGGGGGGCGGTAAGAGGGTTTGGGCACGGGGGGTTGTGTGGGCGCCCGGGCGGGGAGGGTTGCAAGGCGCCCCGGCCGGCGGGGGGGGGGGGGGGGTTGGGAGGGTTGGGGGGGCGGGGGTTGAGAGGGCGCCCGGGCCGGGCAGGGGGAAGGGTGAGGGCGCTCGGGCAGGCGTTGGGTTGGGTTGGTAGGGATTAAAGGGGCCAGGGGTGTGGGTTGTGGGTGAAGGTAGTAAGGGTGTCGAGAGGGGGGTTAGAGGTAGGGGACGAGTCACGCTGTGGCGCCCACCCTAGCATGTTATGGTTGAAAACATGTTAAATTTATACTTAGGAAAGAAAAATGATATTCTACCAAAAACATTAATGTGTTTTTTTTCCTCATAAACAACTTTGTTTGACACATAAAAATTTGGTTTTATTAGCATTTTTTAAAAATGTTGAAAATTGACCCTAAAAAAAATGAATCATTATTCCAGTATCATCACTTTCATTTTGAAGCTATATTTTGCACGAAAATTTCATAGTAAAGTTCGTAGTTACTGCCATTTTTAAAACATGTTCAAAATTAACGCCTAAAAAATAAAAACATCGTTCTAGTATACACACTTTTCGTTTTTAGCACTGTTTTTGATGTTTTTTTGGGGTTTTTTGGCCAGAGTTCCCGTTTTGAGTTTATAGTTCCCGTTTCATAGTTTACATTGTTAATTTTAAATGGGGCCAAGATGAACATGAAGCATTCAACCTGATCAAACAAGCTATTAGTAATGCTCCATCTTTAGCAACTCCGAATTTTTCAGAGCCTTTTATTTTATACACATTTGCCTCATATAAGTCATATGCTGCGATACTAACTCAAGCAAACCAAAAAAAAGTGGAAGCCCCAATTGCTTTTTTCAGTTCAAATTTACAGGGTGCTGAACTAATTATTCAGACGTGGAGAAACAGGCTTATGCCGTTTTCAAAGCGGTCAAATACTTCAGAACTTTCTTACTCAAAACCCATACTAAAATTATAGTACCATTTCCAGTGGTAAGAAACCTTCTAGTACAGAAGGATGTGGGTGAGAAAAGATCCAATTGGGTTACTGCCTTGCAGGAATATGACATTGAGATTAAACCAGAAAACATTGTAAGAGGTCAAGGCTTCTGCA
The DNA here is from genome assembly GCA_031772625.1 of Pinus tabuliformis. Taxonomy (NCBI): domain Eukaryota; kingdom Viridiplantae; phylum Streptophyta; class Pinopsida; order Pinales; family Pinaceae; genus Pinus; species Pinus tabuliformis. Next base: position 95,187,380 of record CM062809.1, read on the forward strand.
AAATGCTGGTTGGAACGTCGCAAATTTCAGAAATTCCATCTACAGAGGTACAAATGTGCGAGGAACTCCACGATGGGCCATCAGGTGGACACTATGCTGGAGATGCTACTGCACATAAAATCTTGCGCGCAGGATATTACTGGCCCACATTATTTAAAGACTCGCACAGTTATGTGAGAAGATGTCAAGTCTGCCAAACTACTACTGGAAGACAAAAGAATCCATCCTTGCCACTACAGCCGGTAAACATTGAGCAACCTTTCAGTGAGTGGGGATTGGACATAATAGGTGAGATCATTCCTCACTCTTCTAAGCAGCATAGATACATCCTCACAGCAACAGATTATTTTACTAAGTGGGTAGAAGCAGTTCCACTCAAGACGGCTAATTCTGAAAATATCATTGAGTTCATAGATCAATTTATAATCACCAGGTTTGGATTTGCATCCGCTTTAATGTTTGATAATGCATCATACTTTTCTGGAAATGCAATGACTAAATTTGCACTTAAAAGAGGATTCAAACTTAAATATTTGGCCAATTATTACCTGCAAGGCAATGGGTTAGCTGAGTCCACAAATAAAAACCTAATCAGGATTATCAAAATAACAGTTGACCAAAATCATAAGAATTGGCACAAGGCTTTGATATATGCTTTATGGGCAGACCGAATAATGCAAAAAGCTTCTATCGGCACTTCTCCCTTTAATTTAGTTTATGGGAAAGAAGTGGTTCTTCTGACTCACTTAGAAATTCCCTCTTTGTCTTTAGTTCAATACATTGATGAAGTACCCACTTCCTCCTTACAACTAAGACAAATGGAAATAATCAAATTAGAAGAACAACGAGAACAGGCTAGGAAAACACATGCTCATCATCAAGCGCTAGTAAAATCCTCTTTTGATTCAGACATAATGACCATAAAAGATTTTCAGATGGGAGACTTAGTTTTAAAGTGGGACAAGGCTCATGAAGAGAAAGGCAAACATACAAAATTTCAAAGAATGTGGCTTGGTCCTTTTCAACTTGTGGAAGTCATAGGTCCATCAACGTTTGTGTTACAGGATTTAGCAGGTAAGAGGGATCCTTTGTTTGTTAATGGACAAATTCTCAAGAAATATTTTCCATAGAAGATTATTCTTCTATTATTGTAGAATAGTTCTTTTTATTTTTCATAATAAAACTAGTTGTGAGTGGTTACATTAGGCATTTATGAAAAAGACACAAATTCTCTTTCAGATTTTGAACTTTTCGCTTGTATAAATAGCAAATCTTTTGGAAAACTGATCTTTATTATTGATAGATACAGTTAAAAACTCTAGCCTAGATATGATACTAGTTTCAACTTTATAAAGTTTGATGAAAACATCCTTTAGTGAAGAAATTATTTTATCTCAGTACAACGAAATGTATCAATAACAAAATAAAGATTCTCTGTAGAATAGTTGTTTCCAAAACTCTATTATTATCGTCGAGAGCAATCTTAAGGAAACAATGACTTCCTCCCTGCTAAGGAAATCACAACTTTCAGAGGAACAACCCAAGGATACACTTTATCTTGAAGAATAAGAGGTCTCATCACGAGCCGGCTTATCATAATCACAGATATTATAACTTGCTGACTTTGCCAATACTGTACGCTACAACAGGGCAATGACTCAAGATTGTTGTAATCAAAAGACAAGGGGTCTCATCACGAGCCAGCTTGTTTAGCAAAGTTATAAATCAAGTGAATGACTGTGTCATAATTTGGCTACCAAACCAAGACATTGTTCTTTAAGAATAAAAAAGAAAATCAAAGCAATAAGTGTGGATATGGATTTTTCTTTGAAATTTGTAGGCTGCTTTAAGTAGAATACAGGATCATTGCTGGGTAATAGGTAACTCTGTCGAGGCTATAAACGCCTGCTGGTAGCAGAGGATCTACCTACGACAAATGAGCATATTTAAAACTGGTTTACAGAGGAGACTTTGTTTTATCTTTACAAGACCAAGTAATGACTGATGTAAATACAAGGACTAGCCTAAGGAAGCAAATAATCAAAGTGGAAAATAGTTGAAACAAAATATCATTGACAGGTTAGAGCACAATGTACTGTATCTTTCCATAATAAAGTTTAATTTTCTGAAAAAATTTCTGGTTTGGAAGCTTAGAAAATTCAATAAAAAAAACAGAGATAACTGGTTCTTCCAAGTGAATCGCCAATTGTTGTGGCAACCAACAACCCCCCTCCTTATTTATTATTAGCAATAACACTAGGTAAGTGGGGACCCTTAGTCAAAACATTCAAAAAATCAATTAGTGCTCATATATGTTACTCCTTAAGAAACATCACATCACACAAAGAATGATAGGGCATTTTCTTATGAGTAAAAATGATAAACTGCGAGATTGCGACGCGAATTCCATCGCATCACATTCATTAAGAAACACTCACGTTGGAAAACCTTAAAGAAGTGCCGATATGCGATATCGCATATCACATATCACAAAATTGCAGGAAAGACACATAACGATTATAATGATACTACGATGTGCGACCTTGCGATACTGTGATCCGCGATCTTGCCATAGCGCGAACAACCAACCTTGCGATAGCACAACATGATGAAATTGCGGTAATGCGATATAGTGAAGTGCGATACTGTGATGCAAATCGCAGAAACATTCCATCGCAGATTTTCCTGGCTCAACATTCAAGAAAACGTTTTCCATAAACCAAGAACTGGATACGCGCTTTAATGATAATTAATATATTATATGCCAGTTGTTAATAAAATATGGTTGTGTGTTGTTCAAAGAGCCAGTTCACGTCAAGTGGCATGTTTTTGCATATCCGTAGCATTTAAAGCTTTCTTGTCGATTTTTATTATCATTACTCTCTCCTCACTTGTGAAATGAAGGAACGAAAAACAAAAGTTACACAAAGCAATGTGCAGGAAGCTATGAGGAAAAAGGGTAAAACTCTAATGTTCAAAGACAGAGAAAAGACACGCTCATGAACAGAAACCGCATGCAACAGAGTTGCAGATTCACAGAATACTGTTGAGCCATTCATTACAGATCTTTCATTTACAACCATGGTTGAATGAATATTGAATGATGCTGATATCAACAGGCAATTTAATGCTCAAGGTTAAGAGCTCACGAAAGCATTATTTTTACAAGTTTTGAAGCTTTATACGCAGTGAAGAAAAGGCACAAAAGGCGAAAATTGCATCAGAGAGGCCCGGATCAAAGAACGGAGGCAGTTTCCGATGCGCGATTAGTGCCTAGGCCCAGATCAAATAACGGAGGCAGTTTCTGCTAAGAAAATTTCTCAAAAATCAAAGCCTCTAACTGCTCAGTCACTTGTAAGCCAGAAAAATGCAAGAAAGCAATGGTAAAGAACAAACTGGAAACAGAAAGCTAGAGAAAAGGTAGAAGCGATTCAAGGGTTAACCAAGTTGCACTTGGATTATTACTGGGCATACGCAGTGAAGCCGCATAGTCAGAAGATGACTCTCGAGTATATCATCGATTTTGCGAAAAAGATGGTGCCAGCTCTTACCATTTCTGTTTGGTTAGCTCAACCAAAAGCGGAAGACAATCAATTGACTCTACCTAGGCAAATACTGAATGCTTGTAACATTAAGGAGCAAATGCAAAAATAGTTAGATATTAGATTTAATTTTTAGAAATAGTTTTGTTTTATTTTTGCTTAGAAAAAGGGCAGTCATTTAAACCGTATCCTGGATCTGTGTAATTAAGTTATTTAATTAGTAGTATTTAAACCCTTCTCATGCATTTAGAGAAGGGTCAAGAAATTTATCAAAAACTTCTCCTTAGAACATGCAATTTTGCACCCTCAGAGGAGGTTTTGGTGAATTAATGGATCAAGATTTGTTGATATTTTCATTTGATATCTACTACTGATGTTGCACTTCTTTACTCTTAGTGGATGTTAGAGCAAAGAGAGATAAATCATTGTCGCTTGAAGCTTATGAGTAGGATTAGTCATAAATGGTACTTTTATCTCCTAACCATTTCTACTTATACGTTAAAGTGATATACAATTTTTAGTTGTTTATGTATTATTGCATGAATGCCTGAGTTATCATTTGGCACTTTTGTACGGTGATAGCTATTTATTTATGCTTAATGTATTAATAGCTCATTATGCGATATGTTTTTCACAACTGTTTCGTCTAACTTTTTATGCGAAGTGGTTCATATTTATTGATTTCTTTTCTTATAATCGCTGAATGATCTTTATTACCATTTGTTATTTGAAATCTCTTTAGATCGCATAATAGAAGAATGACATCCCGGGTTAGTATAGACTTAGATTTGCTGCTTATTAGATTACAATATAATTAGATTAAAGTTAGAATTATAATATCTTAAATAGGAACTGTTAGATCAACAACATCAAATTCCACACAGACACACACTCATAGATCGTGAAACTGGTCCCATTATCCCCAGTCGGACCTGCTATACCAAATGGATAAAGAGCTGCCAACCATGGTTTGGACCGGGCGGGTATCCCCCTTGTTGTCGACCCGATTTTCGGGGCTTCAATAGGTTGCAGTGCCCAAAAATGTCTATAAGAGGAATGCAGGACCAGACCATTTGTCAAGGATTGAAATGGGCAAAGAACCAAATAGTTTGGAGGAAGGACTGCCAGATGCAAAGCTCTTTATGGTGCACATTGTGGATTACCATTTTGTTGATATCATTCATTTTTTAACCATGGGTACAACTACGAAAGGATATTCCATTAAGAAGAAGAAGTAATTAGTAGTCTAGTGTACATATTTTTCAGTGATTTTAGGTCACTTGTATAAGATGGGAATAGATGAAATACTACAAAGGTGTGTTCCCAAGTTTGAACACGCTAGTATCCTCACTAAAGCACATGAGGGAGCGGCAGGAGGACACTATGTAGGAAAATAATTTGTGTAGAATATTTTGCGCGTAGGGTTATGGTGACCGAAATTACATAAGGATTCTAAGGTGTACTGCAAGGCATGCGATGCTTGCCAAAGGACAGGGAAGCCTTCACGAAGAGATGAATTGCCATTAAATCCTCAGGTTTCGTTGCAGGTATTTGATAAGTGGTCTATTGATTTCATACGCTCAATACAACCAATGGGGAAGAAGTCAAGCGCGTGGTATATTATTACTGCAACAAAGTATTTAACCAAATGGGCGGAAGCACAACTAATGAAGGATTGTACAGCTTCCACCACTGCGAAGTTTTTGTTTGAATATGTCTTAACATGATTTGGATGCCTTGAGGTGTTGATGAGTGATAGGGGTACACATTTCTTGAACAAAACACTCAACACGATGCTTGAAGAATTCCAGGTATACCACCAAAAGAGAACACTCTATCACTCACAGGTGAATGGAATGGTGGAAGCATTTAAGAAAATCTTCAAGAATGCATTGACAGAGGTCCGTTAGACATAGAGGAATGATTGGGGTGTGTGTGTACCCTTAGTTCTATAGGCATATAGGACGACCTATAAGAATTTGATAGGAAAAACGCCATTTAGGTTGGTCTATGGGATTGAATCGGCGATGCCTATGGAATATATTGTTCCAATTCTATGTATTGCAGCTTTGATGGAGATGGCAGATTGCAAGACCTTGGAGGAATAGCTCACGTAGCTAGAGTTGGAAGAGGACCTCTTTCTTGCCAGATTTCACTAGCAAGTACAAAATGAACGAGAAAAAGCATCGCATGATAGGCATATTAAGCTGCGTACTTTCAAGGTGGTTGATTTAGTGTTCCTATATGACAGCGAATTCATGAAGTTTCCAGGGAAATTTCAAATGCACTAGTTAGGGTCATATTTTATTAAGGAAATCACAGATGGTGGCGCAGTTCATCTTGCGAAGCTAGATGGGGAGCCATTCCTTGGGAATGTGAATGGAAATAGCTGGAGTTGTATACAGTGGATCTTGGCCTTGCACAATGACTATAAGGTTGCAGGATAGTCTTAGCGCTCCAGACAGTTGCAACAAGGAGAGGGACTTTAAACTACACTGCCCAAAGAAGAAACAAATACAGAAAAGGGGTTATGCGATGGATGAAAATGGTACAAAGGAAAACATTATGATAGATGAAGCTGCGACAGATGGAGCTCCGATGGATGATTTGTGCCACAAGGGGAGGTGCCGCAAAGCCCAGTCCAAAAGTAGCCATTGAAGTCAGTGTTCATGATTGGATAGAGAAAATCTCATTAGGAGGAGAGGGTAGGTGACATTTATGGCAAAAATATTTGGAGATTGGCTACCAAAGATGCATTTATGACCATAAAATGGAGGGAACAGTCAGATTTGAATTCAAAGTTGCCTATAAATCAGGTGTATTGGTTTGCAGAAGAACACTTTTCTTTCTACGAAATTGGTATACGCCCTCTTGTTTTTGCTATATGAATCGACAGGTTTTGGAGGACTTAATTTCCATTCCGGAATTCATGAAGCTATTAGAAATTAGCCAGTAGCCTATTCTTGAACAAATGTTTGCTCCAGTAAGTTCTAAAGTTGTTGTTTCTCAAGTGGAAGGCCCTGAAGTCGTGTCAATGGAAGTTATGCCCTTAGTGCCTATGGCTCTAAGGTTGCCTAGGCTAAAGCAATCAATTACTAAGGAGAAGAAAAAGAAACCTATACTAGTGAGGCAACCACTGAGGAAGAACCCAGAGGTTCGATAGAAAGAAAAGAAGGACAAGACAAAGTAGCCAGAGAAAATAGTGGACTTGGAGGCATAGGAACTACGTGATGGGGTTGAGGAGTTAGATGTTGAGGAGGGCGAGCCTATCACATCACTCCCAACGTATATCCATCCATGGAAAGGGAAATCCAAGGTACCCAATGACCCAAATTTCGGTAAATTCATAATCTCTACACCATTATTTCCAGAAGAGGTAGTTTTTGAAGGTGTGCTCTTAGTGCGCATTCGAGTATTGAAGATGGAGGATTGGGATCTTTCCAACCACAAGAAATTCCCTCACCTATCTACCAATAAGTACATGACTAAGATTTACTATGAAGAAATTGGGGTCACAAGACTGGAACCCATGAAATGGGTCAAAGGCATCAAGCAAGCTGGATTACTACATGTGCTTTCCATGCCACACTTCCACTGGTCGATCATCAAGACTATTTGTGTGCACCAGCTTCTTGCACTGGTCCACGATGAGTGTTTATGGCTCAATGAACCCATCCCTATAACCAACATGCTCATTCGTAGAATTATGAAGCTACCCTATAAAGGGGTGGACCCCACCAAGGAGTTTGGAGAAAAAAAGAAAGAAAAGGAGCTAGCAGATAAAATGAAGATGGAGTTTGGGCTAATTAAAAAGTCATGCAGATATTCTATCCGCTCAATTCAAGACCAAATGGTGCAGTTTTCTTCCCAAATTCTAGCTGGGAAGATGATGAGGAAATGTCGCACGTACGAAGTTCTAGCACTAGTAGTTTCATTGGTTGCATAGTGTGTGAAGGGGGTGTAGTACAACTGGGCATAGTACCTATGTAAAGAATTCCTAGCGAACTATCCCAAAGCACCGGAGGAGAGAAAGGCATTTCACTATGCCTATCTTTTGTTGCTAATTTTGTTAGTCGTCTAGCGATTACCAGGGCATAGTCAGTTTCCTCCATAGGAAGAATATTAACTAGAGGTAGTGAAGTTCACTTCACTGTGGTTGACTAAGGATCCAGAGTGAATCATGGAGTCAAAGGTTTTTTGGATACCAGTTTAGATGGACCTACGCACAGTGATAATTTATTGGCCAAGGTTATCTTCAACCTTGTTTAAGTAGTTGAGGGCCTTCACATAGTTTAAGGCTGACTTCCATAATGTCTCAATCAAGGCAAGGCCGGACCCTAAGCATATCTAGCACAAGTTTCCATACTTAATTTCAGAATCAGATGTGCAGGAAATTGTGGGAATTTTGCCAGTGAAGTGGCGAGAACCCACGGATGTTGCTGCAAGTACTAGTTAGGGAAGAGAAGTCTCTGCGGTGAAAATGATAGTTGCACAAAAATTAAAAGAAGTAGCACAGGCAGCAACACGAGAATTGGCCAAGCAGAGGAAGGAAGAAGCCACTTCTAAGGCTTCTCCTGAAAAAGAGCGCACTAAGAAAGAGCATACTGAGGAACTGGAACTATCCAAGCATGACAAAGATGGAGGGGAGGAGCAGAGCACTCCCTTCACATTGAGGAAACAAAGTAAGGAGACAACTGTCGGGCCAAGGAAGAAGCACAAATTAGACAAGCAAGCGCACAATGACCCAATTATCCTCACAGAAGGATACCTCGATGAGAATGGGGATAAAGTTAGGGACACCACAATGTAGCTATGGAAATAGTTTGAAAAACAACACATGCAGACGCTAGGGAGCATCCTGAAGGATTTGCACAAGCTACAAATTAAAATAGGTAGGATTCAAGCAAGAGTAGGGAAAGTGAGCGGGGTGTAAGCAAGCCTCACACAAGCGAGAAAGAGCATATTGGAGACAAAAATGACTCTAGACCTCCGAGTCATCTCCTTACTAGAAGGATCAGTCTGCATGGAAATAGACAAAGACCATGCTCTACTAGGCATGATCAAAGACATAGAGGTGAACTTAGCCACGCTGCCACTTTAGATCCTCCATGCACTTCCTCACGAGGTCTTAGATGAGCTTTGTATCATATAGAAGCTTGCACTTTATAGTAATTAGTGAGGTTAAGGTAAACAATGAAAAAATATTCGTTGAGAAGGCTCAGGCCCTAAAGAAAAGGAAGCACTAGAACGACTAAGTCAGAGCTTGGAAGTAGTTATTACATAGGTGTGTAATTCCGTTCGAGAATTACATATTCTGCAAGATGCAACAGCTACAAAAAAGATGAGGAAATTGGCTACTGCAATCCAAGATTCAAAATATGAGATAGGTAGAGTCACATTGGACTTCTAGATGAAGATATAATAATTACATCTAAAGTTATAGCCGACTACTCTGTCATAGGTCAGGGAGCAGTGCAATGTAGCTATAAAGGAGCACATGACTACTTTGGAGAATGCAGTCAAAGGCTGCAACTTCCTTTTTATAAATGCCATGGAGTTAAGGGACACTTTGCAGGAGGACCCAAACTTTCAGATATTGAGTACAAAAGTTAGAGAGGCCTGGCATAAATATGATGAGGTCAGGGTGACTACCTGCACACTGATGCCAGTCCAAGTCTTCATGCACCTGGAAGAAGGGAGGTTTCCATAGGCACAAGTATAGGAATTGCAACAAAAAGAACTAGTGTTAAAGGCTTAGATTCAACCTTGGACAGAAGAGGCCAGCCATATTTCCCATACTATTAAGGATAAACTAAATTCATTGCAACAAAATCATAGGACCATGAAGTGTGCGGTAAAGGGACCAACTACAGAAAAGCTAGTCGAAGAGGTGAAGCAGGTTGCAGTACAAGGCATCGCGGAGCTGGAAGCATTGAAGTAGGATTTCAGTGAGCTCCGCCACAAAGTAGAGAAGCCAACTGAGTGACGCAGGGTGAGTCACCATATTTTTGCTGGAGGCCTACTGGGATAGGGCCCCTACTATCAATTTTGGGTTAGTTTAACTAGTTTTGGTCAAGAATTTTGTAAAGAATGTAAAGTCTCTACGAAATGGGGAAGCAGAGCTCTCAGCTACGTAAGAGTCAAAGGGGCTTTAGACCCTTGTATGGGTAAGTCATAGGATGGTTTTGAGACTCACCCATAGGCTGCAGGCCATGGTATTATAATAGAAAGGCTACAAATATTTGAGTCATAGCGACTATAGGAGATACCTTTTTGTGAAGACTAAGTGTAAGGGAAAAGTGCTAAGATAGGAAAGCTCTATATTCTTGTACTTAGGTGAAAGGGGAATGCTCTGGTAGTTGAGTGCGTGGAGACTTTGGCAAGTCCGCAGCTGAGTGCGCAAGCCCCTAGAACTCGGTGCGCAGGGTGGAAAAGTCTGTAATTTGAATGTTGAATCTAGTAAGGACTGATTTTGGATCGATTCTATTGTATATGTGCCTTGTTCTTAATTCTATTTAAGCTTATGTATTATTGCTTAATGATTTGTTTTCTATGAAACAAAGTGTATTCACTGCAAAAAATTGTCATATATTTAATACTCATGCATGAAAAGTGTAATGAACTATTTTCATGAAGATATTAAATAGATCTGGTAATATAACTATTCAGAATGAGTAGATTTGCACAAAGGAAGATTTAGGGTTGCTAGCTACTGAGCGAAATTTGTGATTCTGCCTCTTTTAGGTCTGATAAGCCTGATTGTAGACCTTCATGAAGGTCTGGAAGCCATTTTGGTAGAGTTGCAGTAGTGTACCATAGGAAGGTCTAGATCTTCACGAAGGAAGTGAGCCATAATGACTTTAGAATACACATCACATGATCTTTGGATGCAGAAACTTGGTTCTAACATCCCCCAATATTGCTTCGGGTGAGACTGCAGCCTGTTCTATGCAGGTTGTTTCTGAAAGGGCCAGAAATTAGGGTTTTGTTGGTTGGTATGAATAAATTTGAACCTGGGTTAGGTCCCTTTAAGCCAACAATCCAGGTGGATTACTACAACTGATTTTTATTCTAGAGTGGAAATGGGATGTTGTTTCCATGGAATTTATTACAATTTTTCCAAGGACATCTAGACAACATCGTTCCATCATGGTTGTGGTGGACAGGTTGACAAAGGTAGTGTTTAGTCAATTTAGTATGTCCTAAATTGATACATTAATTATCGACCGGGAGTCGTAAACTAACGAAGTGTGGCGCACTATATGTGCAAGACAACCTCTTTCTTACTTTTTATTGTTTTCAATTTTTGTTTTGTTTTGGGGGTTTTATCTTTGTTTATCTCCTAATGTGAATGGGAATCCTATTCCTAAATTTTAAGAATACTTTAGAAGGTAAGTATGGATATAGATTTTAAGGCAATTATGTCCTTTATGCTGATTTCCAGAGCTTAACACTTCAGAGGATCTCAAAACGTACTAGTAATGAAACTGTCATTTAAAAAAGAATGGAAATGTTCTGCTAGTAAAATCAAATAAGTGATGAAATACTAATCATGAAATCACTACTTCTGCTACTCATCTAAATACAGAAAAAATAAGTTAAGCTACTGCACTCAAACATCTCAAAAACTACAAACTAATAAAAGTAAAATCAATTCACTTCATTCATAGTCTGATAGCTCGCCATGTAGTCTAAGCTATGGCTTTAGGAGATAACATCAATGATATGAGGAAATTGATATCTAATTACAGAAAAATAAAGCTAAAATAAAATCACATCATTCATAGTCCAATAGCTTGCCATGAAGTCTAAGAATGGCTTTAGGAGATAACGTCAATGATATGAGGAAATTGATATCTAATTGCAGAAAAATAAAAATAAAATCAAATCACATTGTTCATAGTCCGATAGCTCGCCATGTAGTCTAAGCTATGGCTTTAGGAGATAAGATCAATGATATGAGGAAATTGATATCTAATTGCAGAAAAATAAAGCTAAAATCAAATCACATCATTCATAGTCTGATAGCTCGCCATGTAGTCTAAGCTATGGATTTAGGAGATAACGTCAATGATATGAGCAGTTTGATATCTAAACTAGCTAAAAAAGCAAGTGAATAAGACTTAAAATCAAAGCACAACTGGAATAAAAAAACTAAGAAAAACAAAGTCAGCAGAGAGGCTAATCTCATGTCACTAGTTATTGCAAAACTTGTATGAAAATGCCCGAGCCTACTCTATCTTGATACACACACACACTGATCAGTGTTAAAAACAATATACAGAGCTTGAAAAATCATGTACAGGAATGAAATGTTAATACCATAGAAAATGAAATATACAAAGGTGGATAACTATGAAATATGTGCAATGGAAATAAAGAAACAATGCATAAAAACTTTATAGCAATAAGGAAAATGAAACCTCAGTGTGCAGGGGCCCTCTGCACGGCCTTGGTCAACAGACTATCAGTCCAGAATTATGCTCACGCAGTCATATAAAAAAAAGTCTTGTTTATATTTCAAAACAGAGGAAGAATCCTCTCGTTACAACAGTGGGACTAGTGTCACGACATAGTAAACTTAACAACAAAATTACATCAACAAAGACTAACTCTATGCGTTTGGAAATGCATTATTTATAACAAAAAATTCATAACTGTTTTCCTATGAAATATCTTTAACTGAAGACACGTAAAAGGACAACGTCCGTAAGCTTAGCATACTGGTTTCTGAGATTATTCAATCTATCAAGAGTGGTTGTTGGATTCACATCGTGGGTAGTCTACAGGTGTCAACATGACCCCAGGGATATAGGAACGGCCATGAATCCTTCACGTGTTTGAAAATAGAGTCCGATTGTCATAGGACTCCTATGTTGGACCACCATTTGACCACCATTGAACACGGCTTTCCTTAATGAATCCGGCTAAACCAATAGGACTTGATCCATGTCCAGGTCATTTCTATCTTTCCCACGTGCCTTGTTTTTCTTGATGACACCTGCAACCTAGAGTTTAACAAAAACAGTTGCGGAAAGTTGAATCAGCTATAGAAAGTGGCTACATTCCGTAGCTAATGAGAAAAATCTAAGTCAAACAACAAACACAAAAACATAGTTAGAAAGCCACTTAAGTGCTCTTTTAGAATCAAAATGCAATGTTCTTTGATAGCTTATGGGGTACTGGTGAGGGGAAGAAGTCCAGGAAAATGTGTAGGAGAGATGTAGTTTCAAAGCTCAACATACCCCCACTGTGAAGGTGTTGCATGTCCCCATGTGACCAAAACTTTGACCATCCTTATTTCAGTTCATGTGTTCTGAGACCTCTCCCAATACATCCAGCCTTCTTTTCTTCTTTCTTGGGACCACTGTCATCCTCGGCTTCCTCATTAGGCACTTGAATTTGAGGTTGATGAGAGCCCTGCTCAACCTCCTGTTCTTTTTCTTCAATTTTCTATTTTTCTTCTACCATAGCCCAAGATGCAACATGGTGTTGTCATGAATAATCTTATCTAACCTACCCTGTTCTTTCAATGTTTCATTTTCTCTTTTGATGTGTCTACCTAGGACCTCTATCTCAAAGACTTCCTATTTTAGTGATTGGATTTGAGCTTCCTAGGCTGTATTAGGCTGGGCAGATGAAGTTCCTTGGTTTGTGGCAGTTTTATCCAACGTCTCAATATAATCATACATTTCTTGCTGGGTTGGATCTATCTCAGGTGTAGTCTTCCTTGGGTTGTCCCCAAAATCTGGTTGAGAAGGACTGATCTCAAAATCTGGTCGAGAAGGACTATTTTCAAAATCTGGTTGAGAAATAGGAGTATGGTGTGGGCCACAGCCAGGAGGGATTGTTGAAGGTTATTCTGGTGTTTCCCCTCTTGAATCAATGAAGTGGGGCCCTTTAGTTTGAAATTTCCTCAATTTTCCTTTAAGTCTGGAGCTCCTCCTTAAATTTTGTGAGCTAGTGTCTTCTTTCTCCACACTCTGTTTTTCTTTCCCTTTTCTCCTTGCTGTAGCTGACTGTTCCTGAAGGTAAACTAGTCTTTCAGAAAGTATTTGGTGGTCCTCTTCTGAGGAAGGTTCTGGGGTTTGATAGACAGCCTCAATATTTCTTTTCCTTTTTGATTTTCTTGGCTTCCTAACCTCAGTTCTTTCCTTCCTACTTTCAGACAACTCCTCTTCCTGATTAGTTTCTTTAGCTATGTTAGTAGGAGTGTCCTGAATTCTCACACTTTTTCTCCTACTTTTCCTTGCTGAGCTGCTCTCGAGTGTGTCAAGTGGATCTTGAAAGAAGTTTCTAACCAAGAACTGTTCCCAGGTGTCCTTGTTTTCCTTCAACTATTTTTCAATCAAAATTTTCACAAGGTCGTGATGGTACAGGCGGGGTTCTATGTCCTCCAAATTATTTTGGATAGTTATCGACATCTTTTTCAAGCTATTCAATAAAAATTAAGGCAAATTAATGGTTTGATTTTCTAAGAACGAAAAACAAAAGTTACATAAAGCAATGTGCAGGAAGCTATGAGGAAAGAGGGTAAAACTCTAATGTTCAAAGACAGAGAAAAGATGCCCTCATGAATAGATACCTCATGCAACAGAGCCGCAAATTCACAGAATACTGCTGAGCATTTCATTACAGATCTTTCATTTACAACCATGGTTGAATGAATATTGAACGATGCTAATATCAACAGGCAGTTTAATGCTCAAGGTCAAGAGCTCACGAAAGCCTTATTTTTACAAGTTTTGAAGCTTTATACCCAGTGAAGAAAAGGCACAAAAGGCAAAAATTGCATCAGAGAGGCCCGGATCAAAGAACGGAGGCAGTTTCCAATGAGAAAATTGCTCAAAAAGCAAAGCCTCTAATTGCTCATTCACTTGTAAGCCCGAAAAATGCAAGAAAGCAATGGTAAAGAACAAACTGGAAACATAAAGCTAAAGAAAAGGCAGAAGCGATTCAAGGGTTAACCAAGTTGAATTTGGATTATTACTGGGCATACGCGGTGAAGCCACATAGTCAGAAGATGATTCTCGAGTATATCATCGATTTTGCTGAAAAGATGGTGCCAGCTCTTACCATTTCTATTTGCTTAGATCAACCAAAAGCGGAAGACAGTCAGCCGACTCTACCTAGGCAAATACTGAATGCTTGTAACATTAAGGAGCAAATGCAGAAATAGTTAGATATTAGATTTAATCTTTAGAAATAGTTTTGTTTTATTTTTGCTTAGAAAAAGGGCGGTCATTTAAACCGTATCCTGAATCTGTGTAATTAAGCTATTTAGTTAGTAGTATTTAAACCCTTCTCATGCTTTTAGAGAAGGGTCCAGAAATTTATCAAAAACTTGTCCTCAGAACATGCACTTTTGCACCCTTAGAGGAGGTTTTGGTGAATGAATGGATCAAGATTTGTTGATATTTTCATTTGATATCTGCTACTGATGTTGCACTTTTGTACTCTTAGTGGATGTTAGAGCAAAGAGAGATAAATCATTGTCGCTTGAAGCTTATGAGTAGGATTAGTCATAAATGGTACTTTTATCTCTTGACCATTTCTGCTTATATGTTAAAGTGATATATAATTTTTATTTTTTTATGTATTATTGCATGAATGCCTGAGTTATCATTTGGCACCTTTGTACGGTGATAGCTATTTATTTATGCTTAATGTATGAATAGCTCATTATGCGATATGTTCTTCACAACTGTTTCGTCTAACTTTTTATGCGAAGTGGTTCATATTTATTGATTTCTTTTCTTATAATCACTGAATGATCTTTATTACCAGTTGTTATTTGAAATCTCTTTAGATCGCATAATAGAAGAATTACATCCCGGGTTAGTATAGACTTAGATTTGCTGCTTATTAGATTACAATAGAATTAGATTAAAGTTAGAATTAGAATATCTTAAATAGGAACTGTTAGATTAGGAACATTAAATTCTACACACACACACACACTCATAGATTGGGAAATTGGTCCCATTATCCCCAGTCAGACCCACTATACCAAACGAATAAGGAGCTGCCAACCAAGGTCCGGACCGAGCAGGTATCCCCCTTGTTGTCGACCCGATTTTCGGGGCTTCAACATATTTGGCACTAGAAAGAGGGCTGAACTATGAATGGAAAGTAAATCTAAATCTAAATACCATTCTGAGAGTAAATCACCCTCACCATCTCCCCCGACTTCCCCATTACACTTAAATCCAGAGTTAGAAGTTGTTCAAGTATCAACCGCTGCTACAAACCCGGACATTTCAGAACAATCTACAGTTGAACTTCCTGAAGTCGAATCTCTGATTCACAAACTCCAGCGATTTTCCATTTCTCCTCAAAGGTTTGATAAATCTCAAGGCAGTGTGACTTCGCAATATAACCTTGCTCATTCGCTGACCAAGCTAAAGAGTGAAAAATTTGGCATTTAGCCAACCGAATTACCTCTTCCCACCAGGAAAAGAGAAAGGAAATAACCTAAAGAGTCTAATAGCGAGACTCTTTTGTCAACATCGTCTATCTCAACTTCTTCATCGCGAAGTCAACCATCCACTCCACCACTCCAGATCATCGTCCATCCGTCCACTGGAACCCCCACAACTCTTCCTCAATCATCTATAATTGTAGTATCCTCATCCTCCCAGCCACATGTATCATCTTCTACACTTTCCTCTGTTAGCATTTCAGCAATGGCCCAGTCTCCATGGAATAACCCTGGGGTAGTCTTAATGCCTGCACCCTTGTGTCAAATATCGGCCCATCCTGAGAGATGGCTACCTAAATTTAATCCCGAGGCAGGCATGCTAGCAGAAGAGCACATAAATAACTTCATGCTATCCATTAACCTCAATGGGGTTACTAATGAAGATGTTGTTTTTCGACTCTTTCCTTATACTCTGCAAGGAACAACCAGATCATGGTATTTTTCATTACCCTCCGGATCCATCACTAGTTGGGACATCTTCCAGCAGCAATTCCTGACCAAGTTTGGTGATTACAGGTCTACGACAATGTTAATCAATGACCTATCCAACCTTAGGGCCGAATCTAGAGAGCCTATCAAAGATTTCAATTTATGTTTCAATAAAATCTTCAACAAAATTCCTACTGCTTCCCAGCCTAGCGAAGAAGTACAATGTGAGTGGTATATCGCTTTCAAGGAAGACTCCAAGAAGAAACAAGCAAAAGATCCATTCGATTTGGAAGGATTGTAGAAATTTCTAAAGACCATGTCCAATGAAATGGTTGACATCAAAAAGCAAGTAGCAGAAACTTCTTCAAAAAAGCCCTACAGAGCTTTTAAAAGAGGCCCTTCAACGGATTCAAAGCCACCCAATGCTATTTCAAATGCTAAATCTGAGGAAGAGGAAGAGGAAATTGCCACTGAAGGGCAGACTGATGAAGAAGAAGTTGTGGAATTACAAGGAATGTGGGATTTCATCCTCCCATAAGAAGAAGATCAAGAAGTATTCCCAGTTAGCACATGAAGCAAAAATCAGCTTGATCCTCCCCAAACTATCCCTAATCCAAAGAGCACAAGCTCTGCAATAAAGGATAAAGTCGCAACAAAGAAAACGACATCTAAAGCGACTCAAACCAACCCAGTTCAAATAGATGAAACAACTCCATCTAAAACATTGATCGTGTCGGATGAAATGGAGTACAATTTATAGAAGATATGAAAAAGACTAGGCTTAACATTACCATTTACGAACTGAGAAAGTTAAAGCATCAATAGAAGATAATGATGAAAGAATTACATGCTATTCCAGTTGCACCTTTGCCTGCCGCTGTACTTTTTCAAGATTCCCATAACATGGGAAGACCTTCAACTAATGCAATCAATAAGATTGATCCAAATGATATCTCTCTAATTGGAGGAAGATCAAGATCTCACAATCCCTCGTTTCTCCTTACTTATGAAATCTTCAATAAAAATGTGCACAATTGTTTGGTAGATTCTGGTGCTTCATCGAATATTTTACCCAAATCCATATGTGCCAAGTTAAACGTTCAACCACAGAAATCTGCTGTGCGCATAGTTCAGCTAGATCGATCTCAAGTCGAAGTGATTGGTGAACTAAATCAAGTAACCATAAGGCTGTCATCCAACCCAAAGGTATGTCAAGTTATTGACATTTTAGTTGCTGACATTCCTGAATTCTATGGCTTAATTCTTAGCAGGGATTGGTCAGAAAAACTTCATGGATACTTCACAACCGGCTGGTCGCACATGTGGCTACCCTACAACGGTAAACCGAATCAAATAAAAGTTGAACGAGAGCTACACCATAAATACGTAGTAACGGAGTTAGAGGGGGGAAATGAACCAGTAGCATATAACAGCAGCATTATTGGCAATTACTCGGTAGATTCTTTCCTTAGCAATTTCAATGCTCATGCGTCACCCTATTTAGAACTCTTTGTTTTGTCCCAAGTCGAAATTTTTTCTCGAACTGATAGTTCAAAATGTATCAACTTTTTAGATAAACCTGTAAATAATTCTTTTTTTTGGAAATTATTTTTTCATGGTTCTAGATCTAACGAAGAAGCAGGAGCAGGATGCGTTTTGATTAGCCCAGAAGGAGATAAAATCATGCTCACATGCAGACTCAAATTTGATTGCACCAACAATACAGCAGAATATGAGGCTTTGGTCCAAGGGTTGTATAAAGCAATCAGGTTAGACATCAAGTATCTTCAATTTTTTGGAGACTCTGAAGGATCCTACTCCAATCAAATAATTTACGAAGACCAACATGATCGACAATTGCAACAAGATAGCACTAATAATGCTATACCTAAGTCTGTGGTAAAGTTAGAAGACTTGTACGATTTGAAAGATCAGTTTAAAATGTCTACCAATTCAAAACTCCAAAGTTCAACCTTGAACTACGAATTTGTAAACCTAGGAACAAATGTTAAACCACAAAACATTGATCTAGGTCTCGGCCTAGCCCCTGAAGAAAAACTAGCATATATTCGTCTTTTGAGACAATATAAAAATGTTTTTGCTTGGAATTATGATGAGCTCAAAACATACAACACTTCCATCATCCAACATACTATTCCCATGATCGATAATGAAAAACCTGTCCAACAAAAGCTAAGAAAGATCCATCCCAATTTAGAAAACCAGATAAAAACTAAGCTTAATAAGTTATTGAAAGCCAGAATAATTTTTCCCGTCAGACATTCTAAATAGGTCTCCTATATGGTACCTGTTAGAAAGAAAAATGGAGATATTAGGATTTTCATTAACTTTCAAAATCTTAACAAGGCCTATCAAAAAGATAATTTTCCTTTACCACCTATGGAACAGATATTGCAGGTAGTGGCGGGCTCAGAATTAATGTCTTTCTTGGATGGATTTTCAGGATACAATCAAGTGTTGGTACATCCTGATGATCAATTGAAAACCACATTCAGGACTAAATGGGGCACATATGCATATCGAAAGATGCCATTTGGTTTGATTAATGTTGGTGCCACATTTCAGAGAGCCATGGACATCGTATTCAAAGGTTTAGTCAATAAGTCTGTAGTAATTTATTTGGATGATATAACAGTGTATTCGAAGAAGCGAAGCGACCATCTTAAAGACTTGAAACAAATATTCCAATGGTGTTTAAGGTATGGAATTTCACTTAACCCAAAGAAATCTTTTTTTCGCATTAAGTGAAGGGAAACTTCTAGGATTCATAGTGTCAAAATCTGGTATTCACATTGATCCCGACAGAATCAAATAAATTTCTAAAATATCCTTACCTCATAACAAAAAAGCCATGCAATCTTTCCTTGGTCAGATCAACTTTGTAAAGAGATTTGTTCCAGATTTTTCACGAATCGTGTCTCCTTTGCAAACCATGATTAAAAAGAACTCAAATTTTAAATGGGGCCAAGATGAACATGAAGCATTCAACCTGATCAAACAAGCTATTAGTAATGCTCCATCTTTAGCAACTCCGAATTTTTCAGAGCCTTTTATTTTATACACATTTGCCTCAGATAAGTCATATGCTGCGATACTAACTCAAGCAAACCAGAAAAAAGTGGAAGCCCCAATTTCTTTTTCTAGTTCAAATTTACAGGGTGCTGAACTAATTATTCAGACGTGGAGAAACAGGCTTATGCCGTTTTCGAAGCGGTCAAATACTTCAGAACTTTCTTACTCAAAACCCATACTAAAATTATAGTACCATTTCCAGTGGTAAGAAACCTTCTAATACAGAAGGATGTGGGTGAGAAAAGATCCAATTGGGTTACTGCCTTGCAGGAATATGACATTGAGATTAAACCAGCAAACATTGTAAGAGGTCAAGGCTTCTGCAAAATGCTGGCTGGAACGTCGCAAATTTCAAAAATTCCATCTACAGAGGTACAAATGTGCGAGGAACTCCACGATGGGCCAGCAGGTGGACACTATGCTGGAGATGCTACTGCACATAAAATTTTGCGTGCAGGATATTACTAGCCCACGTTATTTAAAGACTCGCACAGTTATGTGAGGAGATGTCAAGTCTGCCAAACTACTACTGGAAGACAAAAGAATCCATCCTTGCCACTACAGCCGGTAAACATTGAGCAACCTTTCAGTGAGTGGGGATTGGACATAATAGGTGAGATCATTCCTCACTCTTCTAAGCAGCATAGATACATCCTCACAACAACAGATTATTTTACTAAGTGGGTAGAAGCAGTTCCACTCAAGACGGCTAATTCTGAAAATATCATTGAGTTCATAGATCAATTTATAATCACCAGGTTTGGATTTCCATCCGCTTTAATGTTTGATAATGCATCATACTTTTCTGGAAATGCAATGACTAAATTCTCACTTAAAAGAGGATTCAAACTTAAATATTTGGCCAATTATTACCTGCAAGGCAATGGGTTAGCTGAGTCCACAAATAAAAACCTAATCAAGATTATCAAAGGAACAGTTGACCAAAATCATAAGAATTGGCACAAGGCTTTGATATATGCTTTATGGGTAGACCTACTAACGCAAAAAGCTTCTATCGGCACTTCTCCCTTTAATTTAGTTTATGGGAAAGAAGTGGTTCTTCCGACTCACTTAGAAATTCCCTCTTTGTCTTTAGTTCAATACATTGATGAAGTACCCACTTCCTCCTTACAACTAAGACAAATGGAAATAATCAAATTAGAATAACAACGAGAACAGGCTAGGAAAACGCATGCTCATCATCAAGCGCTAGTAAAATCCTCTTTTGATTCAAACATAATGACCAGAAAAGATTTTCAGATGGGAGACTTAGTTTTAAAGTGGGACAAGGTTCATGAAGAGAAAGGCAAACATACAAAATTTCAAAGAATGTGGCTTGGTCCTTTTCAACTTGTGGAAGTCATAGGTCCATCAACGTTTGTGTTACAGGATTTAGCAGGTAAGAGGGATCCTTTGTCTGTTAATGGAAAAATTCTCAAGAAATATTTTCCATAGAAGATTATTCTTCTATTTTTGTAGAATAGTTCTTTTTCTTTTTCATAATAAAACTAGTTGTGAGTGGTTACATTAGGCATTTATGAAAAAGACACAAATTCTCTTTCAGATTTTGAACTTTTCGCTTGTATAAATAGCAAATCTTTTGGAAAACTAATCTTTATTATTGATAGATACAGTTAAAAACTCTAGCCTAGATATGATACTAGTTTCAAATTTATAAAGTTTGATGAAAACAACCTTTAGTGAAGAAATTATTTTATCTCAGTACAATGAAAGGTATCAATAACAAAATAAAGATTCTCTGTAGAATAGCTGTTTCCAAAACTCTATTATTATCGTCGAGAACAATCTTAAGGAAAAAATGACTTCCTCCCTGCTAAGGAAATCACAACTTTCAGAGGAACAACCCAAGGATACACTTTATCTTGAAGAATAAGAGGTCTCATCACGAGCCAGCTTATCATAATCACAGATATTATAACTTGCTGACTCTGCCAATACTGTACACCACAACAGGGCAATGACTCAAGATTGTTGTAATCAAAAGACAAGGGGTCTCATCCTGAGCCAGCTTGTTCAGCAAAGTTATAAATCAAGTGAATGACTGTGTCATAATTTGGCTACCAAACCAAGACATTGTTCTTTAAGAATAAAAAAGAAAATCAAAGCAATAAGTGTGGATATGGATTTTTCTTTGAAATTTGTAGGCTGCTTTAAGTAGAATATAGGATCATTGCTAGGTAACAGGTAACTCTGTCGAGGCTATAAACGCTTGCTGGCAGCAGAGGCTCTACCTACGACAAATGAGCATATTTAAAACTAGTTTACAGAGGAGACTTTGTTTTGTCTTTACAAGACCAAGTAATGACTGATGTAAATACAAGAACTAGCCTAAGGAAGCAAATAATCAAAGTGGAAAATAGTTGAAACAAAATATCATTGACAGGTTAGAGCATAATGTACTGTATCTTTCCATAATAAAGTTTAATTTTCTGAAAAATTTTCTGTTTTGGAAGTTTAGAAAATTCAATAAAAAAAACAGAGATAACTGGTTCTTCCAAGTGAATCGCCAATTGTTGTGGCCACCAACAACCCCCCTCCTTATTTAGTATTAGCAATAACACTAGGTAAGTGGGGACCCTTAGTCAAAACATTCAAAAAATCAATTAGTGCTCATATATGTTACTCCTTAAGAAACATCACATCACACAAAGAATGATAGGGCATTTTCTTATGAGTAAAAATGATAAACTTCGAGATTGCGACGTGAATTCCATCGCATCACATTCATTAAGAAACACTCATGTTGGAAAACCTTAAAGAATCGCTGATATGCGATATCGCATATCACATATCACAAAATTGCAGGAAAGACACATAACGATTATAATGATACTACGATGTGCAATCTTGCGATACTGTGATCCACGATCGTGCCATAGCGTGAACAACCAACCTTGCGATAGCACAACACGATGAAATTGCAGTAATGCGATACAGTGAAGTGCGATACTACGATGCAAATCGCAGAAACATTCCATCGCAGATTTTCCTGGCTCAACATTCAAGAAAACGTTTTCCATAAACCAAGAACTGGATACGCGCTTTAATGATAATTAATATATTATATGCTAGTTGTTAATAAAATATGGTTTTGTGTTGTTCAAAGAGCCAGTTCACGTCAAGTGGCATGTTTTTGCATATCCGTAGCATTTAAAGCTTTCCTATCGATTTTTATTATCATTACTCTCTCCACACTTGTGAAATGAAGGAACGAAAAACAAAAGTTACACAAAGCAATGTGCAGGAAGGTATGAGGAAAAAGGGTAGAACTCTAATGTTCAAAGACAGAGAAAAGACGCGCTCATGAACAGATACTGCATGCAACAGAGTTGCAGATTCACAGAATACTGCTGAGCCATTCATTACAGATATTTCATTTACAACCATGGTTGAATGAATATTGAACGATGCTGATATCAACAGGCAATTTAATGCTCAAGGTTAAGAGCTCACGAAAGCATTATTTTTACAAGTTTTGAAGCTTTATGTGCGGTGAAGAAAAGGCACAAAAAGCGAAAATTGCATCAGAGAGGCCCGGATCAAAGAACGGAGGTAGTTTCCGATGCGCGATTAGTTCCTAGGCCTAGATCAAATAACGGAGGCAGTTTTCGCTAAGAAAATTTCTCAAAAATCAAAGCCTCTAACTGCTCAGTCACTTGTAAGCCCGAAAAATGCAAGAAAGCAATGGTAAAGAACAAACTAGAAACAGAAAGCTAAAGAAAAGGCAGAAGCGATTAAAGGGTTAACCAAGTTGAACTTGGATTATTACTGGGCATAAGCGGTGAAGCCACATAGTCAGAAGATTACTCTCGAGTATATCATCGATTTTGCTAAAAAGATGGTGCCAGCTCTTACCATTTATGTTTGGTTAGCTCAACCAAAAGCGGAAGACAATCAACCGACTCTACCTAGGCAAATACTGAATGCTTGTAACATTAAGGAGCAAATGCAGAAATAGTTAGATATTAGATTTAATTTTTAGAAATAGTTTTGTTTTATTTTTTCTTAGAAAAAGGGTGGTCATTTAAACCATACCCTGAATCTGTGTAATTAAGTTATTTAGTTAGTAGTATTTAAACACTTCTCATGCATTTAGAGAAGGGTCCAGAAATTTATCAAAAACTTCTCCTCAGAACATGCACTTTTGCACCCTCAGAGGAGGTTTTGGTGAATTAATGGATCAAGATTTGTTGATATTTGCATTTGATATCTGCTACTGATGTTGCACTTTTTTACTCTTAGTGGATGTTAGAGCAAAGAGAGATAAATCATTGTCGCTTGAAGCTTATAAGTAGGATTAGTCATAAATGGTACTTTTATCTCTTGACCATTTCTACTTATACGTTAAAGTGATATACAGTTTTTATTGTTTATGTATTATTGCATGAATGCCTGAGTTATCATTTGGCACTTTTGTACGGTGATAGCTATTTATTTATTCTTAATGTATTAATAGCTCATTATGCGATATGTTTTTCAAAACTGTTTCATCTAACTTTTTATGCGAAGTGGTTCATATTTATTGATTTCTTTTCTTATAATCGCCGAATGATCTTTATTACGAGTTGTTATTTGAAATCTCTTTAGATCGCATAATAGAAGAATGACATCCTGGGTTAGTATAGACTTAGATTTGCTTCTTATTAGATTACAATAGAATTAGATTAAAGTTAGAATTAGAATATCTTAAATAGGAACTGTTAGATCAGCAACGTCAAATTCCACACAGACACACACTCATAGATTGTGAAACTGGTCCCATTATCCCCAGTCGGACCCGCTATACCAAATGGATAAAGAGTTGCCAACCATGGTCTGGACCGGGCGGGTATCCCCCTTGTTGTCGACTTGATTTTCGTGGCTTAAATAGGTTGCAGTGCCCAAAAATATCTATAAGAGGAATGTAGGACCAGACCATTTGTCAAGGATTGAAATGGGCAAAGAACCAAATAGTTTGGAGGAAGGACTGCCAGATGCAAAGCTCTCTACGGTGCACATTGTGGATTACCATTTTGTTGATATCATTCATTTTTTAACCATGGGTACAACTACGAAAGGATATTCCATTAAGAAGAAGAAGTAATTAGTAGTCTAGTCTACAAATTTTTCAGTGATTTTAGGTCACTTGTATAAGATGGGAATAGATGAAATACTACAAAGGTGTGTTCCCAAGTTTGAATGCGCTAGTATCCTCACTAAAGCACATGAGGGAGCGGCAGGAGGACACTATGTAGGAAAATAATTTGCGTAGAATATTTTGCGCGTAGGGTTATGGTGGCCAAAATTACATAAGGATTCTAAGGTGTACTACAAGGCATGCGATGCTTGCCAAAGGATAGGGAAGCCTTCACGAAGAGATGAATTGCCATTAAATCCTCAGGTTTCGTTGCAGGTATTTGATAAGTGGTCTATTGATTTCATACGCTCAATACAACCAATGGGGAAGAAGTCAAGCGGGCGGTATATTATTACTGCAACAAAGTATTTAACCAAATGGGCGGAAGCACAACTAATGAAGGATTTTACAGCTTCCACCACTACGAAGTTTTTGTTTGAATATGTCTTAACATGATTTGGATGCCTTGAGGTGTTGATGAGTGATAGGGGTACACATTTCTTGAACAAAACACTCAACACGATGCTTGAAGAATTCCAGGTATACCACCAAAAGAGAACACTCTATCACTCACAGGTGAATGGAATGGTGGAAGCATTTAAGAAAATCTTCAAGAATGCATTGACAGAGGTCTGTTAGACATAGAGGAATGATTGGGGTGTGTGTGTACCCTTAGTTATATGGGCATATAGGACAACCTATAAGAATTTGATAGGAAAAACACCATTTAGGTTGGTCTATGGGATTGAATCGGCGATGCCTATGGAATATATTGTTCCAATTCTATGTATTGCAGCTTTGATGAAGATGGCATATTGCAAGACCTTGGAGGAATAGCTCACGTAGCTAGAGTTGGAAGAGGACCTCTTTCTTGCCAGATTTCACTAACAAGTACAAAATGAACGAGAAAAAGCATCGCATGATAGGCATATTAAGCTGCGTACTTTCAAGGTGGTTGATTTAGTGTTCCTATATGACAGCGAATTCACAAAGTTTCCAGGGAAATTTCAAATGCACTAGTTAGGGTCATATGTTATTAAGGAAATCACAGATGGTGGAGCAGTTCATCTTGCGAGGCTAGATGGGGAGCCATTCCTTGGGAATGTGAATGGAAATAGCTGAAGCTGTATACACTGGATCTTGGCCCTGCACAATGACTATAAGGTCGCAGGATAGTCTTAGCACTCCAGACAGTTGCAACAAGGAGAGGGAATTTAAACTACACTGCCCAAAGAAGAAACAAATACAGAAAAGGGGTTATGCGATGGATGAAAATGGTACAAAGGAAAACATTATGATAGATGAAGTTGTGACAGATGGAGCTTCGATGGATGATTTTACCCACAAGGGGTGGTGCCGCAAAGCCAGGTCCAAAAGTAGCCATTGAAGTTACTGTTCATGATTGGATAGAGAAAATCTCATTAGGAGGAGAGGGTAGGTGACATTTATGGCAAAAGTATTTGGAGATTGGCTGCCAAAGATGCATTTATGACCATAAAATGGAGGGAACAGTCAGATTTGAATTCAAAGTTTCCTATAAATCAGGTGTATTGGTTTGCAAAAGAACACTTTTCTTTCTACGAAATTGGTATACGCCCTCTTGTTTTTGCTATATGAATCGACAGGTTTTGGAGGACTTAATTTCCATTCCAGAATTCATGAAGCTATTAGAAATTAGCCAGTAGCCTATTCTTGAACAAATTTTTGCTCCAGTAAGTTCTAAAGTTGTTGTTTCTCAAGTGGAAGGCCCTGAAGTCGTGGCAATGGAAGTTATGCCCTTAGTGCCTATGGCTCTAAGGTTTCCTAGGCTAAAGCAATCAATTACTAAGGAGAAGAAAAAGAAACCTATAATAGTGAGGCAACCACTGAGGAAGAACCCAGAGGTTCGATAGAAATAAAAGAAGGACAAGACAAAGTAGCCAGAGAAAATAGTGGACTTGGAGGCATAGGAACTACGTGATGGGGTTGAGGAGTTAGATGTTGAGGAGGGCGAGCCTATCACATCACTCCCAACGTATATCCCTCCATGGAAAGGGAAATCCAAGGTACCCAATGACCCAAATTCGGGTAAATTCACGATCTCTACACCATTGTTTCCAGAAGAGGTAGTTCTTGAAGGTGTGCTCTTAGTGCGCATTCGAGTATTGAAGATGGAGGATTGGGATCTTTCCAACCACAAGAAATTCCCTCACCTATCTACCAATAAGTACATGACTAAGATTTACTATGAAGAAACTGGGGTCACAAGACTGGAACCCATGAAATGGGTCAAAGGCATCAAGCAAGCTGGATTACTACATGCGCTTTCCATGCCACACTTCCACTGGTCAATCATCAACACTATTTGTGTGCACTAGCTTCTTGCACTGGTGCATGATGAGTGTTTATGGCTCAATGAACCCATCCCTATAACCAACATGCTCATTCATAGAATTATGAAGCTACCCTATAAAGGGGTGGACCCCACCAAGGAGTTTGGAGGAAAAAAGAGAAGAAAAGAAGCTAGCAGATAAAATGAAGATGGAGTTTGGGCTAATAAAAAAGTCACGCAGATATTCTATCTGCTCAATTCAAGACCAAATGGTGTAGTTTTCTTCCCAAATTCTAGCTGGGAAGATGATGAGGAAATGTCGCACGTACGAAGTTCTAGCACTAGTAGTTTCATTGGTTGCATAGTGTGTGAAAGGGGTGTAGTACAACTGGGCATAGTACCTATGTAAAGAATTCCTAGCAAACTATCCCAAAGAACCAGAGGAGAGAAAGGCGTTTCACTATGCCTATCTTTTGTTGCTAATTTTGTTAGTCGTCTAGCGATTACCAGGGCATAGTCAGTTTCCTCCATAGGAAGAATATTAACTAGAGGTAGTGAAGTTCACTTCACTGTGGTTGACTAAGGATCCAGAGCGAATCATGGAGTCAAAGGTTTTTTGGATACCAGTTGAGATGGACCTACGCACAATGATAAGTTATTGGCCAAGGTTATCTTCAACCTTGTTTAAGTAGTTGAGGGCCTTCACATAGTTTAAGGCTGACTTCGATAATGTCTCAATCAAGGCAAGGCCGGACCCTAAGCATATCTAGCACAAGTTTCCATACTTAATTTCAGAATCAGATGTGCAGGAAATTGTGGGAATTTTGCCAGCGAAGTGGCGAGAACCCACGGATGTTGGTGCAAGTACTAGTTAGGGAAGAGAAGTCTCTGCGGTGCAAACGACAGTTGCACAAAAATTAAAAGAAGTAGCACAGGCAGCAACACGAGCATTGGCCAAGCAGAGGAAGAAAGAAGCCACTTCTAAGGTTTCTCCTGAAAAAGAGCGCACTAAGAAAGAGCATGCTGATACAAAGTGCACTGACACATCAGCCTCCCAGCATACTGAGGAACTGGAACCATCTAAGCATGAAAAAGATGGAGGGGATGAGCAGAGCACTCCCTTCACATTGAGGAAACAAAGTAAGGAGACAACTGTCGGTCCAAGGAAGAAGCACAAATTAGACAAGAAAGTGCACAATGACCCAATTATCCTCACAGAAGGAGACCTCGATGAGAATGGGGATAAAGTCAGGGACACCACAATGTAGCTATGGAAATAGTTTGAACAACAACACATGCAGACGCTAGGGAGAATCCTGAAGGATTTGCACAAGCTACAAATTAAAATAGGTAGGATTCAAGCAAGCGTAGGGAAAGTGAGCGGGGTGTAAGAAAGCCTCACACAAGCGAGAAAGAGCATATTGGAGACAAAAAGGACTCTAGACCTCTGAGTCATCTCCTTACTAGAAGGATCAGTCTGCATGGAAATAGACAAAGACCATGCTCTACTAGGCATGATCAAAGACATAGAGGTGAACTTAGCCATGCTGTCACTTTAGATCCTCCATGCACTTCCTCACGAGGTCTCAGATGAGCTTTGTATCATATAGAAGCTCGCACTTTATAGTAATTAGTGAGGTTAAGCTAAACAATGAAAAAATATTCGTTGAGAAGGCTCAGGCCCTAAAAGAAAAGGAAGCACTAAAACCACTAAGTCAGAGCTTGGAAGCAGTTATTACATAGGTGTGTAATTCCGTTCGAGAATTACATATTCTGCAAGATGCAACAGCTACAAAAAAGATGAGGAAATTGGCTACTGCAATCCAAGATTCAAAATATGAGATAGGTAGAGTCACATTGGACTTCTAGATGAAGATATAATAATTACATCTAAAGTTACAGTTGACTACTCTGTCATAGGTCAGGGAGCAGTGCAATGTAGCTATAAAGGAGCACATGACTACTTTGGAGAATGCAGTCAAAGGCTGCAACTTCCTTTTTATAAATGCCATGGAGTTAAGGGACACTTTGCAGGAGGACCCAAACTTGCAGATATTAAGTACAAAAGTTAGAGAGACCTGGCATAAATATGATGAGATCAGGGTGACTACCTGCACACTGATGCCAGTCCAAGTCTTCATGCACCTGCAAGAAGGGAGGTTTCCATAGGCACAAGTATAGGAATTGCAGCAAAAAGAACTAGTGTTAAAGGCTTAGATTCAACCTTGGACAGAAGAGGCCAACCATATTTTCCATACTATTAAGGATAAACTAAATTCGTTGCAGCAAAATCATAGGACCATGCAGTGTGCGGTAAAGGGACCAACTACAGAAAAGCTAGTCGAAGAGGTGAAGCAGGTTGCAGTACAAGGCATCGCGGAGCTGGAAGCATTGAAGTAGGATTTCAGTGAGCTCCGCCACAAAGTAGAGAAGCCAAATGAGTGACGCAGGGTGAGTCACCATATTTTTGCTGGAGGCCTACTGGGATAGGGCCCCTACGGTCAATTTTGGGTTAGTTTAACTAGTTTTGGTCAAGAATTTTGTAAAGAATGTAAAGTCTCTACGAAATGGGGAAGCAGAGCTCTCACCTACGTAAGAGTCAAAGGGGATTTAGACCCTTGTATGGGTAAGTCATAGGATGGTTTTGAGACTCACCCATAGGCTGCAGGCCATGGTATTACAATAGAAAGGCTACACATATTTGAGTCATAGAGACTATAGGAGATACCTTTTTGTGAAGACTAAGTGTAAGGGAAAAGTGCTAAGATAGGAAAGCTCTATTTTCTTGTACTTAGGTGAAAGGGGAATGCTCTGGTAGTTGAGTGCGTGGAGACTTTGGCAAGTCCGCAGCTGAGTGCGCAAGCCCCTACAACTGGGTGCGCAGGGTGGAAAAGTCTGTAATTTGAATGTTGAATCTAGTAAGGACTGATTTTGGATCGATCCTATTGTATCTGTGCCTTGTTGTTAATTCTATTTAAGCTTATGTATTATTGCTTAATGATCTGTTTTCTATGAAACAAAGTGTATTCACTGCAAAAAATTGTCATATCTTTAATACTCATGTATGAAAAGTGTAATGAACTATTTTCATGAAGATATTAAATAGATCTGGTAATATAACTATTCAGAACGAGTAGATCTGCACAAAGGAAGATTTAGGGTTGCTAGCTACTGAGCGAAATTTGTGATTCTGCCTCTTTTAGGTCTGATAAGCCTGATTGTAGACCTTCATGAAGGTCTGGAAGCCATTTTGGTAGAGTTGCAGTAGTGTACCATAGGAAGGTCTAGATCTTCACGAAGGAAGTGAGCCATAATGACTTTAGAATACACATCACATGATCTTTGGATGCAAAAACCTGGTTCTAACATCCCCCAATATTGCTTCGGGTGAGACTGCAGCCTATGCTATGCAGGTAGTTTCTGAAAGGGCCAGAGATTAGGGTTTTGTTGGTTGGTACGAATAAATTTGAACCTGGGTTAGGCCCCTTTAAGCCAACAATCCAGGTGGATTACTACAACTGATTTTTATTCTAGAGTGGAAATGGGATGTTGTTTCCATGGAATTTATTACAATTTTTCCAAGGACATCTAGACAACATCGTTCCATCATGGTTGTGGTGGACAGGTTGACAAAGGTAGTGTTTAGTCAATTTAGTATTTCCTAAATTGATACATTAATTATCGACCGGGAGTCGTAAACTGACGAAGTGTGGCGCACTATATGTGCAAGACAACCTCTTTGTTACTTTTTATTGTTTTCAATTTTTGTTTTGTTTTGGGGGTTTTATCTTTGTTTATCTCCTAATGTGAATGGAAATCCTATTCCTAAATTTTAAGAATACTTTAGAAGGTAAGTATGGATATAGATTTTAAGGTAATTATGTCCTTTATGCTGATTTCCAAAGCTTAACACTTCAGAGGATCTCAAAACGTACTAGTAATGAAACTGTCATTTAAAAAAGAATGGAAATGTTCATCTAGTAAAATCAAATAAGTGATGAAATACTAATCATGAAATCACTACTTCTGCTACTCATCTAAATACAGAAAAAATAAGTTAAGCTACTACACTCAAACATCTCAAAAACTACAAACTAATAAAAGTAAAATCAATTCACTTCATTCATAGTCTGATAGCTCGCCATGTAGTCTAAGCTATGGCTTTAGGAGATAACATCAATGATATGAGGAAATTGATATCTAATTACAGAAAAATAAAGCTAAAATCAAATCACATCATTCATAGTCCAATAGCTTGCCATGAAGTCTAAGAATGGCTTTAGGAGATAACGTCAATGATATGAGGAAATTGATATCTAATTGTAGAAAAATAAAGCTAAAATCAAATCACATCGTTCATAGTCTGATAGCTCGCCATGTAGTCTAAGCTATGGCTTTAGGAGATAAGATCAATGATATGAGGAAATTGATATCTAATTGCAGAAAAATAAAGCTAAAATCAAATCACATCATTCATAGTCTGATAGCTCGCCATGTAGTCTAAGCTATGGATTTAGGAGATAACGTCAATGATATGAGCAGTTTGATATCTAAACTAGCTAAAAAAGCAAGTGAATAAGACTTGAAATCAAAGCACATCTGGAATAAAAAAACTAAGAAAAACAAAGTCAGCAGAGAGGCTAATCTCATGTCACTAGTTATTGCAAAACTTGTATGAAAATGCCCGAGCCTACTCTATCTTGATACACACACACACTGATCAGTGTTAACAACAATATACAGAGCTTAAAAAATCATGTACAGGAATGAAATGTTAATACCATAGAAAATGAAATATACAAAGGTGGATAACTATGAAATATGTGCAATGGAAATAAAGAAACAATGCATAAAAACTTTATAGCAATAAGGAAAATGAAACCTCAGTGTATAGGGGCCCTCTACACGGCCTTGGTCAACAGACTATCAGTCCAGAATTATGCTCACGCAGTCATATAAAAAAAAGTCTTGTTTATATTTCAAAACAGAGGAAGAATCCTCTCGTTACCACAGTGGGACTAGTGTCACGACACAGTAAACTTAACAACAAAATTACATCAAAAAAGACTAACTCTATGCGTTTGGAAACACATTATTTATAGCAAAAAATTCATAACTGTTTTCCTATGAAATATCTTTAACTGAAGACACGTAAAAGGACAACGTCCGTAATCTTAGCATACTGGTTTCCGAGATTATTCAATCTATCAAGAGTGGTTGTTGGATTCACATCGTGGGGTAGTCTACAGGTGTCAACATGACCCCAGGGATATAGGAACGGCCATGAATCCTTCACGTGTTTGAAAATAGAGTCCGATTGTCGTAGGACTCCTATGTTGGACCACCATTTGACCACCATTGACCACGACTTTCCTTAATGAATCCAGCTAAACCAATAGGACCTGATCCATGTCCAGGTCATTTCTATCTTTCCCACGTGCCTTGTTTTGCTTGATGACACCTGCAACCTAGAGTTTAACAAAAACAGTTGCGGAAAGTTGAATCAGCTACAGAAAGTGGCTACATTCCGTAGCTAATGAGCAAAATCTAAGTCAAACAGCAAACACAAAAACATAGTTAGAAAACCACTTAAGTGCTCTTTTAGAATCAAAATGCAATGTTCTTTGATAGCTTATGGGGTACTGGTGAGGGGAAGAAGTCTAGGAAAATGTGTAGGAGAGATGTAGTTTCAAAGCTCAACATACCCCCACTGTGAAGGTGTTGCATGTCCCCATGCGACCAAAGCTTTGAACATCCTTATTTCAGTTCATGTGTTCTGAGACCTCTGCCAATACATCCAGCCTTCTTTTCTTCTTTCTTGGGACCACTGTCATCCTCGGCTTCCTCATTAGGCACTTGAATTTGAGGTTGATGAGAGCCCTGCTCAACCTCCTGTTCTTTTTCTTCAATTTTCTATTTTTCTTCTGCCATAGCCCAAGATGCAACATGGTGTTGTCATGAATAATCTTATCTAACCTACCCTATTCTTTCAATGTTTCATTTTCTCTTTTGATGTGTCTATCTAGGACCTCTAGCTCAAAGACTTCCTATTATAGTGATTGGATTTGAGCTTCCTGGGCTGTATTAGGTTGGGCAGATGAAGTGCCTTGGTTTGTGGCAGTTTTCTCCAACGTCTCAATATAATCATACATTTCTTGCTGGGTTGGATCTATCTCAGGTGTAGTCTTCCTTGGGCTGTCCCCAAAATCTGGTTGAGAAGGACTGATCTCAAAATTTGGTCGAGAAGGACTATTTTCAAAATCTGGTTGAGGAATAGGAGTAAGGTGTGGGCCACATCCAGGAGGGATTGTTGAAGGTTATTCTGGTGTTTCCCCTCCTGTATCAATGAAGTGGGGCCCTTAAGTTTGAACTTTCCTCAATTTTCCTTTAAGTCTGGAGCTCCTCCTTAAATTTTGTGAGCTAGTGTCTTCTTTCTCCACACTCTGTTTTTCTTTCCCTTTTCCCCTTGCTGTAGCTGACTGTTCCTGAAGGTAAACTAGTCTTTCAGAAAGTATTTGGTGTTCCTCTTCTGAGGAAGGTTCTAGGGTTTGATAGATAGCCTCAATATTTCTTTTCCTTTTTGATTTTCTTGGCTTCCTAACCTCAGTTCTTTCCTTCCTACTTTCAGACAACTCTTCTTCCTGATTAGTTTTTTTAGCTATGTTAGTAGGAGTGTCCTAAATTCTCACACTTTTTCTCCTAATTTTTTTTGCTGAGCTGCTCTTGAGTGTGTCAAGTGGATCTTGAAAGAAGTTTCTAACCAAGAACTGTTCCCAGGTGTCCTTCTTTTCCTTCAACTATTTTTCAATCAAAATTTTCACAAGGCCATGATGGTACAGGCGGGGTTCTATGTCCTCCAAATTCTTTTGGACAGTTATCGACATCTTTTTCAAGTTATTCAATAAAAATTAAGGCAAATTAATGGTTTGATTTTCTAAGAAATTCATCAGCAACCGGGTGTGGTACATATACATGGACCCAAATCGTCCTTCACATGTAATAAACTTCTGGATTATCAATAATAGACTAGCCCAATTTTCTCCTAAAGCAAAGATAGGGTTTCCACGTTTGAAAATAGTTATATCCATACCTGGATTGCATAGGATAACCCTTCAGGCCCTTTCGTCAAAGATTTTATTTTTGAACCACCATTCTCCCTCTTGTGGGAGTTCCGTTGCAGCTGCTATAGATGCCTCTGTGACTGAGAATTTAAGCTCTCCAACCTCAACTTCCACGCCATCAAAAGACCTCGCAAAAGTCTTCGTAACCTCCTTATCATGACCTCTGAATTTATGGATGAACTGTAGCCACCGTGCCTTTCTTAGCATACTTTTCAATTGCGGATACCCCTCCATGAATTTGGGCCCTTCCGGTTCTGCTCTTAACAGAGGACCCATTCCTTCCCCTGCTTTAAAATATGTCTGCGTGAGTGATAGACTGACAGGGGTGAGACGGTTGTGTTTGTGGGGGATGTAGAAGGACTTTGGAGAAAAACCAGTAGTCGTAAATGGAAGAATAAAGTTCTCAGAACGAAGGCTTATGTGAGTAGACCAGAAATACAAATGCAACTTCGATGGGGCAGTATGGAAATAGAGTGAGCCCGACAAGGTTTTGAACTAGACAGCTGCGGAATAGACGTTAGCATGCTCACAAAATGGTTGTGGAATTTTTGCGGCAGGAAAGAGCCATGACCAAATTGATCACGTTCTCATAATTACCTGGTTTAATAGATGGAGTGTCAAAGTACAATTAAACATGAGTTAAGTTCAGAGATGGATAATGAGGTTGTTAAAAATTAATGCAAGGTTCGTGGTGGAATTATGTAAAGGCCATGGAGCGGTTATGGAATCTATCAAGGCAAATCATTACATATAATGGAGCCGGTGGTTTCATAACTATGTAAAATGTGCTTTAAAGTGCTATTTGAAATGAACTTTGCTCATACCTTGGAACTTACCACTTCCATCCACTGACCTTTGATTGGCTACTTCTTGATGACGCTTCTAGGTGTTTTATATCTTCAAAATATCTTCCTTTGCCATACCTACATTTGGTTTTCATTATCATTTAACTAACATCTGACCGTCATTGTTGAATAACAAAGTGATGGCTGCGGAATCAGCTTTTAGCTGTGGAAACTGGGTTCAGCTGTGGAAACTGACATAGTGATCATATTACTAAATGGAGATGGATAAATGATGACTAAGTGAATGAAAACTAGTCATGAGAGGGCTTTTATTGGTGGAATGAAATGAAATGAAGTGAAGTGAAATGAAGTGGAGTGAAATGTAGTGGAGTGAAATGAAGTGAAGTGACATGAAACTATGAAATGAGAAAAAGATTTATTTTTTTTTGGGAAAATATAGGGCGTCAGAAGGTTTTGATTTTCGCCCTATATTTTCTGTGTACGACTGCTAATCAGTGATTGGTTTTCAAGCTTATACAATATGTTTTTTTTTTTTAAATAGAAAAAGAACAAGGACTAGGCTAGTGGAGAAGAAGGATTCTTCTTCACCAGCCTTATTAGAGAATTATCCTAAAAGATTTTAACAAATTCCTCCTTTGAGAGTGGCTTATGATATATCTTTAATCTGTGGCCATTCACAATAAGAGGAGTTTGATGTTCATCAATGGTTTTGATTCTTACCGCTCCATTTCTAAAGACTTTGTCAATCTCATATGGCCCAAGCCAATGAGTCTGAAATTTACATTTGAAATCTTTAAACATGGAATCAAATAGCAAATGCCCAATCTCCTTCTTGAAACTTTTTCTCTTTGATGTATTTTTCATGCCACTTAGCTCTTTGATATTGAACTAGATCGGTTCTTAGGATTTCCTCTTGTCTGATCTCATCTAGTTCATTTAACTACTCCATTCTATGTTTTTGGGCTTTTGATAGATCCATTCCCAACTGTACTGCCATCTTGAAAGTTTTGACTTGGAGCTCAATGGGGAGCAGGACTTCTTTCCCATAAACAAGTTCATAGGGAGAATGTCCTATTGTATTCTTCCATGTAGTTTTGTAGGCCCATAAGGCTTCAGGAAGCCTTTCTGCCCAATCTCTTCTGTGTAGATGAATAGTCTTGGTAATGATGTCTTCAAGAAATTTGTTTGTAGACTCCACTTGACCATTTTCTTGCGGATGGTAAGGAGTAGATTTTCTGTGCTTTACTTTGTATTCTTCCATCAGCTTCTCCACCAGGTTGGATGGGAATTGACCTCCATGATCTGTCACAATTTCTCTTGGAACACCAAAGCGAGTAAAAATACCCTCATAAAGAAAAATAATAATTGAATGCTCAGTAGTAGAAAATAATGCTTTGGCTTCTACCCATTTAGTGACATAATTAGTACATACCAATATATACTTTCTTTGTTTTGATGGTGGGTTAATAGGTCCAATGAAGTCTAAAGCCCATTTTTCAAAGGGTTTGATGAGTACCTATGGTTGTAATAGAATTTCATTTGAAAGGGTAGGTTTCCCTACTCTTTAGCAACTATCACACCTTTTGACATATTGTTTTGTGTCTTTGAAGAGGGATGGCCAATAATATCCTAAAGAGAGGATTTTATAGGCTGTCCTTTTGTCAGCAAAGTGTCTGTCGCATGGTTCATCATGATATGCTTTAAGGATATCAGGAATTTCATCTTCCCTAACACATCTTCTAATCACAAGATCTGGCCCTGTTTTAAACAATTCATTAGAAATCCATGAATATTTTGAACTCTCCTGAATAATCTTTCTTTTTTCACCAGGAAATAAATGTGGAGGTAGTTTCCCTATAACCAAATAGTTAGCTATATCTGCATACCAAGGAGTCTTAGTAGTTACTGCAAATAAATACTCATCAGGAAATTTGTCCTCTACAGGAGAATCTTCTTTAGTATTTTGAATCCTAAACAAGAAATCAGCTACTGTGTTTTGTTTCCCTGGTCTATCTAACACAGTAATATTGAATTCCTGTAAAAGTAGGAGCCACCTTGTAACTCTGCCATTAGTAATAGGATTGTTCATTAGATATCTAATTGTAGAATGATCAGTATGAATAAAAGTTTCATAGCCTGTTATATAATGTCTGAACTTATTCATTGCATGAACAATAGCTAAGAACTCTTTCTCAGTCACAGTATATTTCAGCTCAATGGGAGTTAAATTTTTACTGGTATAGTAAATGGCATAAGGAACTAAATCGTTTTGACCCAACACAGCTCCTAAAGTTGTATCTGAAGCATCTATAGAAATATGGAAAGGAAGTTTCCAATTTGGTACTCTCAAGATGGGCGCTTCAGATATTCTTGTTTTCAAAGTTTCAAATGTTGTTTGTCAATCATGACCCCATTTAAATTCACAGTCTTTTGTAAGTAGTTTGAAAAGTGGAGATGCTATTTTAGTGAAGTTTTCTATAAATCTTCTATAATATCCAGTAAATCCTAGAAAACTTCTAACATATTTTTGACAATTTGGAATAGGCAACTTGGAGATGACTTCGACTTTTGATTTATCAACATTAATCCCATCCCCTGAAATATGATGTCCTAAAACAATACCTTCAGTAAACATCATAAATCATTTTTCATGGCTTAATGAAATGTTTGTTTCTTTACATCTTATAAGGGATTTTTCCAAATTTTCTAATGCCTCTTCAAATGAATCACCATAAACTGTAAAATCATCCATATAAACCTCTACACAATCATGGATTAGATCAGAAAAAATTCCTAGTACTGCTCTTTGGAATGTTGCGGGTGCATTACACAATCCAAAAGGAAGCACTCGATAAGAAAAAGTTCCCCATGGACAGGTAAATGTGGTCTTATCCTCATCTCCAGGTGCTACCTGAATTTGATTATAACCACTAAAACCATCCAGAAATGAAAAGTACTTTTTGCCTACTAATGTATCTAATACTTCATCGATAAAGGGCAAAGGAAAGTGATCCTTCAAAGTTGCTTTATTCAATTCCCTCTAATCAATTCATACCCTCCATTTACCATTCTTTTTAGGTATTATAACCAAAGGAGAAACCCATCAGCTATCTGAAATTGGATAAATGAAGTTTACATTGAGTAGTTTTTGAAGCTCTTCTTTCACTATCTCCCTAAGATTTGGATTCATCCTTCTCTGAGGTTGTCTAATTGGTCTACTATTTTCCTCGATATAGATATGATGGATGCAAGTCTTAGGGTCAATACCTTTCACATCAGTATACTCCCATGCAAATGCAGTAGAATGTTTTTGCAAGATTTTGGTTAGCCCTTCCTGTTGTGACTTTTCCAAATTTTTGTTGATATTCAATGTTCTACCTGGAAAAATATCAATGGTAGAACTATCGAACTCTTCCATAGAGTAAAGAGACATTTGTCTTGATGATAAATACTCAATGTCAAAATCTAACTGAAATTGTGTGTGGTCATATTCTAAAGATGTTTAAAAATTTTCTAATGTGTTCAGAATTTGACTATATTCACTAATTTCAGAAATGGTAAAGACAGGTTGTATAGTGTCCTCATCATTGACCCATTCACTGTCTCCTACTTCTGTAATTGCTTTTGCTGGAGGATACAGATTGAATTTCTATGTCGAACTACCATTAGAAATGTACATATCCCTAGATCTACAACTAATGAAAGCATCAGTTGTGGCTAGCCAAGGTCTTCCTAAGATAAGTGGGTGCCCTCCTAAATTACTCTTGGGAGTCAAAATCATGAAATCTACTGGATATTCCCAAAAATCTAAGGAGACTAAAGTATCTTCTAATACACCATCTGGTTTGATTATTGATCTATCTGCAAGTTGCAGTAAGGTGGGTGTAAAAAGAATATTAGGAAGTTTAAGTTGTTCCATAGTTTGTCTATTGATAATGTTGATAGCAGCCCCTAAGTTAATCAAAGTATTTGGAATTTCTATCCCATTTATATGTGTGTTGACAATTAGACTACCTGGATCTACATAATTCTGCATGGTAATTTTTCCCATCATGATATCTGCAATTTTTCCTACATGTGGATTCTTCTTGTATCTCTTGGTTTCCTTCCTGGTCTCTTAAGACTCAACTCCTTTATTGTTTTTGCTAGAATAGGAATCTCTCTAATGGCTTGTAGCAATGGAATCTTTATACAGACATTCTTTAATTCATCTAGAAAGTCATAGTCAGGCAATAAGATTTGTTTTTCCACCCCTTTGTCAATTTGTAATCTTTCAGGGAAAGGAGGTGTGGATGAAGATGCAGGTTGCTCAACTATAGGAGTTGTGGGGGTTGAATAGATGCTTCCTCAGAACATTTATTGGATTTAAGAGAATCCTCCTCAGAGGTATCTTTCTCTTGAACATCTATAGAAGGTTTTTCTAAAACTCTACCAAATTTGAGTTGAACATCATTAAGAGGAACAATCATATAGGTAGGAAATTGTTGTCCTTATACCATGTAAGCATTCTGAGGATTTTTGTTATTGGGATTTGGCAATGGCTGAGCTAGTAGTTGATTTGTCTTTTGTTGAAATGGAAGCAAGAGTTGAGAATTTGGATTTTGTTGAGAAGGTTGTTGTTGTGGGAATGGTAATGAAAGTTGTGGGTTTTGATTTGGAATTGGTGGATTTTGTTGATTTGGAAAAGATGGAGGATATTGATAAAATTGAGAAAATCTCCCATAAGGATTTTGCATCCTTTGTGCCCATGATTGGTATGGATTTTGAGGTTGGGGCCAAGGTTGTTGCCAAGAATTCCAATTTGGTGGGAGCTCAAAGTTCATAGGATTGTTAAATCCTTGATTTTTTGGCCCCTACCATGGTATTCTTGAAACAAA
The DNA here is from genome assembly GCA_031772625.1 of Pinus tabuliformis. NCBI lineage: Eukaryota > Viridiplantae > Streptophyta > Pinopsida > Pinales > Pinaceae > Pinus > Pinus tabuliformis. The sequence continues at coordinate 95,227,177 of CM062809.1, forward strand.
ACAAAGGGACTCTATTAAATTTGGATCTTCCTGAAAGACAGCTTTGAGCCCAGGAATTGAAGGGAAATCCTTGGTCTCATGGCTTTCTGAGCAAATCACACATGTTTCTACAACTTTTGCATCCAAGGGACATTCCCTTAAAGCATGTTTCTTTCTACATTTTGGAAAAAAGATGGCTAAGGCTTCGACTTTTGCTTTCTAGTTGTTTTGTATTTTAAGGGTGTCTAATTATTCACTAAGGATCCTTAGAATATCAATTTTGAACTCATCAAGCATATTGCCAATCTTTGCGCTACTTACTGATCCAATTGCAGATTTTTTTTCTCTAATAAGAGAAGGATCTCTCGGCCCTTTTCCAGTTTTAGATTTTCCCCTTGAGAGATGGACACATAGTTTTGCTATGTCATGAAGTGGAAGTTGAGAAATATCTCCCTTCCCCATCATGTTTAAAATATATATCCATTCATCTCTAATGGCTTTCAATAGAAGGGCTTTCAAGGTTTCCTCATATAAATTACTCATTTTTTCTCTTTTTAAGTTGTATTGAAATCTTTCAAGTAAATCCTCCAAGTTTTCATCTTCTTTTTGCATCATTTTGAATACCTCATCCTTATGATTGGTGGGCATACAATAATCCAGGTATCTATCAAAAATGTTTGTTTCATATCATTCCAAGTCCTAATAGATTGAGTGACTAATCCCATGAACCATTTCAAAGCATCTCCTTTCAATGTCGAAGGAAATAGTTTGAGTTTTTGAGAGTCTTCCATATAGTCATAGGTTCGGCACAAGACTTCAAACTCAAATAGAAATGTTTTAGGGTACTCACTTTGCAACCCATAAAAGTTTGGGAGGACAAATGGTGAAATGTTTTTCATTGTTGTATGAGTTTCCTCATCGGCTATAGGGAATCCAAATGAGTTATCTTCATCCCTATTTCCCCCATTGTTACCTCTAACTCCTCCATTATTTCCTCCTCCTCTACCTCTACCTCTACCCCCTCCTCCAAATCCATCTACTACTTCTTTGTCATGATAGTTTCCTCAGAGTCTTTTGGTTCTTCTATTAATGGTGAACGAGGAAGAGTTTCCCCCTCCTCTTCTTCAGGTGATTCTACTTCTGTGATTACAATATGTTTCCTTGTAGAAGTGAAGAAAGGTTCTTCTCCTAGATCAGATTTAGTAGATAGCGTGGAAGAATCTCCTAATTCGGCTACTCCTTGAATTCCAGGAATCCTAAGGCTGGGAGTATGAGTTGGAGATGATGGAGGTGTATCTTGTCTATGCCTTGAAGTAGCTAGAGTTGTGAAAATCGAACTCTTGGCCCTAGCTATAAACCTTCCCCTAGAATCTCTTGCTCTATGCATGTCATTATTTTTTATTTTTATTTTTTCTTCAAGTCAGGCTAATAATTCTCTTTCTGATCTTCCAGGTCACACCAGGTGCAAGAAGAGAGCATAATCAAGAAATTATTGAACTAATAACTCTTTTTTCTGATCATAGAATACTTCAAGAAGTTATCAATTTTTCCCTTCTTTTTTTTGTGTAAGAGATCGGCTACCTAGTTACACTTCCCCGACAATGGTGCCAATATGTTTAGTCAATTTAGTATGTCCTAAATTACTACATTAATTATCGACTGGGAGTCATAAACTGACGAAGTGTGGCGCGCTATATGTGCAAGACAACCTCTTTCCTACTTTTTATTGTTTTCAATTTTTGTTTTGTTTTGGGGGTTTTATCTTCATTTATCTCCTAATTTGAATAGAAATCCTATTCTTAAATTTTAAGAATACTTCAGAAGGTAAGTATGGATATAGATTTTAAGGCAATTATGTCCTTTACGCTGATTTCCAGAGCTTAACACTTCAGAGGATCTCAAAATGTACTAGTAATGAAACTGTCATTTAAACAAGAATGGAAATGTTCTACTAGTAAAATCAAATAAATGATGAACTACTAATCATGATATCACTACTTCTGCTACTCATCTAAATATAGAAAAAATAAGTTAAGCTACTGCACTCAAACAAGTCAAAAACTGCAAACTAATAAAAGTAAAATCAATTCACTTCATTCATAGTCCGATAGCTCGCCATGTAGTCTAAGCTATGGCTTTAGGAGATAATGTCAATGATATGAGGAAATTGATATCTAATTGCAGAAAAATAAAGCTAAAATCAAATCACATCATTCATAGTCTGATAGCTCGCCATGTAGTCTAATATATGGCTTTAGGAGATAACGTCAATGATATGAGGAAATTGATATCTAATTGCAGAAAAATAAAGCTAAAATCAAATCACATCATTCATAGTTTGATAGCTCGCCATGTAGTCTAAGCTATGTCTTTAGGAGATAACGTCAATGATATGAGGAAATTGATATCTAATTGTAGAAAAATAAAGCTAAAATCAAATCACATCATTCATAGTCTGATAGCTCGCCATGTAGTCTGAGCTATGGCTTTAGGAGATAACGTCAATGATATGAGTAGTTTGATATCTAAACTAATTAACAAAGCAAGTGAATACGACTTGAAATCAAAGCACAACTGGAGTAAAAAAATCTAAGAAAATAAAAGTCAGTAGAGAGGCTAATCTCATGTCACTAGTTATTGCAAAAATTGTATGAAAATGTCGGGGCCTAATCTATCCTAAAACACACACACACACTAATCAGTGTTAACAACAATATACAGAGCTTGAAAAATCATGTACAGGAATGAAATGTTAATGCCATATAAAATGCAATATACACAGGTGGATAACTATGAAATATGTGCAATGGAAATAAAGAAACAATGCATAAAAACTTTACAGCAATAAGGAAAACAAAACCTCAGTGTGCAGGGGCCCTCTGCACGGCCTTGGTCAATAGACTATCAGTCCAGAATTATGTTCACGCAGTCATATAAAACACAATCTTCTTTATATTTCAAAACAGAGGAAGAATCCTCTCGTTACCACAGTGGGACTAGTGTCACGGCATAGTAAACTTAACAACAAAATTACATCAACAAAGACTAACTCTATGCGTTTGGAAACACATTATTTATAACAAAAAATTCATAACTATTTTCCTATGAAATATATTTAACTGAAGACACGTAAAAGGACAACATCCGCAAGCTTAGCATACTGGCTATTGAGATTATTCAATCTATCAAGAGTGGTTGTTGGATTCACATCGTGGGTTAGTCTACAGGTGTCAACATGACCCTGGGATCTAGGAACAGCCACGAATCCTTCACGTGTTTGAAAACAGAGTCCGGTTGTCGTAGGACTCCTACGTTGGACCACCATTTGACCAACGTTGACCACAACTTTCCTTAATCAATCTGGCTAAACCAATAGGACCTAATCCATGTCCAGGTCATTTCTATCTTGCCCACGTGCCCTGTTTTTCCTGATGACACCTGCAACCTAGAGTTTAAAAAAAATAGCTGTGGAAAGTTGAATCTGCTGCGGAAAGTGGCTGCATTCCGCAGCTAATGAGAAAAATCTAAGTCAAACAAAAAACACAAAAACATAGTTAGAAAACCACTTAAATTCTCTTTTAGAATCAATATGCAATTTTCTTTGATAGCTTATGGGGTACTAGTGAGGGGAAGAAGTCTAGGAAAATGTGTAGGAGAGATGTAGTTTCAAATCTCAACAAATAGCACACTTCATTCAAGTGAAGTATATGTATTTAGCTAGTGATGCAGCACAGGTTTTCGTCAGGGAGATAGCAAGGCTGCATGTTGTTTTGAAGAAGATTGTGTCAGATAGAGATGCTAAGTTTACTTCCAAATTCTGGAAAGAGCTATTTGTAGGTTTGGGTATAGAGTTGGCCTTCAACACAACTTATCATCCACAAATAGATGAACAGATAGAGAGGGTTACTAGGATAGTGGAGGACATGTTGAGGATGTATGTGATGCATCAACAACAAAAGTGGGAAGAGTATCTTCCACTAGTTGAGTTTGCTTACAACAATGGGTATCAAGAGTCGCTGAGAATGAGCCTGTTTGAGGCACTTTACGGGTAGAGTTGTAATACTCCTATCAGTTGGAGTGATCTAGTGAACATGGTATTGATAGGACCAAACATGTTGGAAGAGATGGAATAGGAAATGCGGGTTATCAAGAATAATCTAAAGGTGACACATGACAGGCAAAAAATTTATGTAGATCAACACAGGTTGTTTAAGGAGTTTCATGTTGGGGAACATGTGTACTTGCACATCAATCCTATGAATATCTCCTTAAGGATTGGGTCATGTGAAAAGCTTTCACCTCGGTATTGTGGGATATTTGAGATCCTTGAGAGGATTTGACTAGTGGCCTACATACTTGCACTGCCTCCGATAGTGAAAGTCCATGATGTTTTCCTTGTTTCTTTGTTTCCTTATTGATTGGTCTATATTGTAGGTGGACCCAGAAGGAGAATTCCAGATGGAACCTGTTATCTCAAAATCAGGCCCTGGAAGGCTGCTAACCAGGAAGACTTCAAGTAACTATTTCAGACCAATCTTTTGACTAAGGCTTAGCCTCCTTAGCCTGAGAGGGCTCTCTCAAAGGGTTATTGATTTTGACTATTAATAAGATGGCTAACTCTCTTGAAATAACATTAAAAAATATGAAGGCTGGACAAACATTACATAAGTTTCCATTGGGCTTATGGAGTCAGTCAAACCTCAGTAAATAATGATATTGCTTTAACATAGAAGTCAGGGCATGTGACATTTAAATGTTCAAAATACAACTCTTATAAAACCACAGTTCATAGATGAGTACAGGAAGTCAGAGCAGCATAAGTGAATTCTGAGTGATTACTCATCTAAGCAACTGAAAAAAGACATGAAGGAAAAAGTAAAATAACACATCTTGAACATGGAAATGCTGTATGAATCCTGAGAAGAAAGGCATATATCTTATATTACTGAACTCTGTTTTTTACACAAGCCAAAACAACACTCTGTTTTTATAAAATATCCAACCCTTTGTACATCAGCTCTTCTGCTATATATAGAGCTCTTTACACAACTTAGATTCCTCTTCTAGGATGAGGAAAATTCGAATTCTACCTGACCTGACACCTAATGACACTCAAAACTAACTATTAAATGCAAATGACACCTAACTAGCAGTCCTAGAGACCTAATACAACTAGGAGTGTAACTCCTTATTATGATTACAACAAACTTATCTAAACATTTAAAAAATTCTTTGACACCTAACACTCCATGAAGTCGAATTTGATGAAGCCTCCCACGTGGTCATCTGACTGCTGAAGACAAACCCTAGAAATTAGGGAACATGTTTCCTTGTTTTTAGGTTTAGGATCCCTGAAAATGGCACGTGGTACAGAGCCTTTATCTCTTCATCCATGACACATTTGATGAAACTGAAGGAGGTTTTTGTAGCCCATGTTGTCTAGAACGAAAACCTCTCCTGTTTTTTTAAAACATGCCTCCAGCTATTCAGAATCTGTCCTTGAAAAACACGTGTCAAACATGAAACTGTCCCTTGCTCTGTTCTGGCTAAAAAATAGGTCCTGGGACAGAGGTCATAACTTCTCGTAAAAAATGTATTTGGAAAAACTGAAGGAGGTTTTTGTGAAAAACTTCATGCTGAACAAAAACCTCTTCTTTTTTTTTGAAACAATTCTCCAGCTACCCAGAATAAGTCTTTGAAAAACATTTGTAAAACAGGAGATGAAAAACTGCACCTACAGCAGTTTCGTAGTGCAACTTTGAATACACATTTCTCCCACTTCAGAATCTAATTGAAGAAACTGAAAGAGGTTTTTGTAATTCAACATGTTAGGAAGAAAATCCTCTTTCAGTTTGCAAATTTGAGTTCTCAGCTGCTCTGGAAATCTTCTGGAAGTTACCTAGTAAAACAGTTTTCTCTGCTGAAACAGGCTGCTACAGGCGCGCTGCGAAAACACTGATTTCGTAGCGCAAGGTTTAGCATGCGTATGTATCTTCATTTCTTGAATTTTCCTTTTGATTAGGGATCAAACCTTCTCAAGTGATCTTATTTCACCTCTGCAGCAACATCCCTTTCAAAATAATCTTCTTTTTCTTTCAAGGTAGATCCTCAAAAAACAAAACTGTCACCTTCAGCAGTTTCGTAGCGCGCTACGAAACTGCTGAGTTGTTTCAAAAATCATAGTTTCAACCCAAAACTTTGCTATTTGAGAACTTTTCTATTAAAACATTCTTTCAAATATTTCAAGACCCTCCAAAACTGAATGGAAATGTTTGAAAAGATTATACCAAGCATAACTACCAAAACTTTGAAGCATATCCTTACTTGAAGTGAGATTTCTTTATGGAGATCCCCTTTTTTTTTTCTTTGAAATTTTGTCAGTGATAACAGTGGCTCCACTTGGGATAGTGTGCCCTTGTGGTACAGCAAGAACCTGCAGTTCCAGTGCCTTATCCTCTTATCATGAACAAAAATTTATTTGACAAACATCTTCTTTAAGTTCCTTGGGCCTTCACCTCAGGCTTAAGCTTGATGATCACTGTAGGAGAAAGAAGTCTATATCTACTGAAAAAAAAATGCTTAGTCACCTTGAGCTTATTTGCACTTTCATACCTACCTACCCTACCAGCTGCAAGCTCCACTTGTAGCTCAAGCAACATGATATTTCCAATAAAGCCAATCAATTGTCTTCTCTGATATTGGAGGCTCTTGACTGCATTCAACCTCAAAATAACCATGGTAGTGAGATTACCACATCAACTCATAATATATTTGATCTTCATAATGCAAATGAAAATGAAAGACTGGAGTACAAAGCTTGTCCATATATTCACTTATAGGGTCAAAGAATACATGGTTATGTTGATGATCATCATAACATTCTACATCTCTGGACAACTGATTCTCAACCACACCAGATTCTTTAGATATGCTGTCCAACTGCCTTTCTAAATGATGCCCACAAACAATGTAATTTTCTTCATTATAAAGGTCATTCTTTGATGCAAGCTGCTGCAAGGAATCACAAAAATGAACAACCTTTTCCTCCGCCTGAGGGTCATAGGAAATTTCCTCCAGTATTTCTTCTTGCTGTGTGTAATCATTTTTATCTTCATTATGATTCATATCAAAAGATGAAACATGGTTTTCACAAGTAAACCCCTGCTACTCTTCATGCTGCGTTTCATGAGATGTCATACTTTCTTCTTGGTGCTGAAATGCATTGTTATGAAGAGCCTCTAAAATTTCTTCATCCATAAATTCATCATCATCATAACAATCCTCCAAGTATTGAATAAGACTTAAAGAATGTCTACAACAATCTTTGAGCAGCAATAAGGAGGGATGACATTCTTTATACATGTCATAGAACACATCATGGAAATCAGCAAGAGAATATAATGAACCATTTTCCAAACTTTTATACCAAGACCATGCTTTTCCTTCTAAAGTGGTCATAAACATCTTCATGAGACAATCTTCAGGGAAATGAACCTTAAGACTGCGTACATGCATATGAAACCTAACCAAATGAAGAGCAGCATCATCTTTCTTTTCATATTTGAATATTGGAAGATCCTCTAACCAATCAACCTTTGGCATAGGATTTGGAAAACCAGGGATATGAGACCGATTCATAGGAGCATACCTGGCATTCATTCTTGCAGTGGAATTCATCTTGAAACTTCATCAAGCTACTGATCTTCTAGCAGTGGAGTCACCTTCCAATTTCTTATTCTATGCGTGGAGTCGCCAAGGTAGTTTTGCAGCCTCAAAAAGATGTCTGAGCTCCTGCTACCTTCAGAAGTTCAACCATTGATTTCGGGAATGAATAATCTTCAGACTCCCGGCAGACGCACCAAAATGTTATCTCAAAATCAGGCCCTGGAAGGCTGCTGACCAGGAAGACTTCAAGTAACTATTTCAGACCAATCTTTTGACTAAGGCTTAGCCTCCTTAGCCTGAGAGGGCTCTCTCAAAGGGTTATTGATTTTGACTATTAATAAGATGGCTAACTCTCTTGAAATAACATTAACAAATATGAAGGCTGGACAAACATTACATAAGTTTCCATTGGGCTTATGGAGTCAGTCAAACCTCAGTAAATAATGATATTGCTTTAACATAGAAGTCAGGGCATGTGACATTTAAATGTTCAAAATACAACTCTTATAAAACCATAGTTCATAGATGATTACAGGAAGTTAGAGCAGCATAAGTGAATTCTGAGTGATTACTCATATAAGCAACTGAAAAAAGACATGAAGGACAAAGTAAAATAACACATCTTGAACATGGAAATGTTGTATGAATCCTGAGAAGAAAGGCATATATCTTATATTACTGAACTCTGTTTTTTACACAAGCCAAAACAGCACTCTGTTTTTATAAAATATCCAACCCTTTGTACATCAGCTCTTCTGCTATATATAGAGCTCTTTACACAACTTAGACTCGTCTTCTAGGATGAGGAAAATTGGAATTCTACCTGACCTGACACCTAATGACACTCAAAACTAACTATTAAATGCAAATGACACCTAACTAGCAGTCCTAGAGACCTAATACAACTAGGAGTGTAACTCCTTATTATGATTACAACAAACTTATCTAAACATTTAAAAGATTCTTTGACACCTAACACTCCATGAAGTCGAATTTGATGAAGCCTCCCACGTGGTCATCTGACTGCTGAAGACAAACCCTAGAAATTAGGGAACATGTTTCCTTGTTTTTAGGTTTAGGATCCCTGAAAATGGCACGTGGGACAGAGCCTTTATCTCTTCATCCATGAAACATTTTACGAAACTGAAGGAGGTTTTTGTAGCCCATGTTGTCTAGAACAAAAAAATCTCCTGGTTTTTTAAAACATGCCTCCAGCTGTTCAGAATCTGTCCTTGAAAAACACGTGTCAAACAGGAAACTGTCCCTTGCTCTGTTCTGGCTAAAAAATAGGTCTTGGGACAGAGGTCATAACTTCTCGTACAAAATGCATTTGTAAAAACTGAAGGAGGTTTTTGTGAAAAAATGCATGCTGAAAAAAAATCTCTTTTGGTTTTTTGAAACACTTCTCCAGCTACCCAGAATAAGTCTTTGAAAAACAGATGTAAAACAGGAGATGAAAAACTGCACCTACAGCAGTTTCGTAGGGCAACTTTGACTACACATTTCTCCCACTTCAGAATGGAATTGAAGAAACTGAAAGAGGTTTTTGTAATTCAACATGTTAGGAAGAAAATCCTCTTTCAGTTTGCAAAATTGAGTTCTCAGCTGCTCTGGAAAGCTTCTGGAAGTTACCTAGTAAAACCATTTTCTCTGCTGAAACATGCTGCTACAGGGGTTTCGCAGCGTGCTGCGAAAACACTGATTTCGTAGTGCAAGGTTTAGCATGCGTATGTATCTTCATTTCTTGAATTTTCCTTTTGATTAGGGCTCAAAACTTCTCAAGTGATCTTATTTCACTTCTGCAGCAACATCCCTTTCAAAATAATCTTCTTTTTCTTTCAAGGTAGATCCTCAAAAAACAAAACTGTCACCTTCAGCAGTTTCGTAGCGCGCTACGAAACTGCTGAGTTGTTTCAAAAATCATAGTTTCAACCCAAAACTTTTCTATTTGAGAACTTTTCTATTAAAACATTCTTTCAAATGTTTCAAGACCCTCCAAAACTGAATGTAAATGTTTGAAAAGATTATACCAAGCATAACTACCAAAACTTTGAAGCATATCCTTACTTGAAGTGAGATTTCTTTATGGAGATCCCTTTTTTTTTTCTTTGAAATTTTGTCAGTGGTAACAGAACCTCAGTGAATTTTGTAGAGAAAGATGCTCATGATCCAAAAAAGAGCAGTCAAGTAGGTTAAAGTGCAGTGGAAGCCCTTTAGGCCCGATGAAGCTACATGGTAGATGGTTGATTAGATGTGGGTTATGTATCCTTCTTTATTCGCTGGTTGAGTGGATGTCTTTTGGTATATGTTTCGACATGGTTTTTTTGTATATGTACATATGTATATGATTTTAAATAGTACCCCGAGATGTGATATAAAGCTCCAATAAGCAATATGGGTTTCATGTTTTCATGTTTGTGTTGTTGGTTTTCTTTTTAGGATATTGTTTCTTATAAATACTGCAACAAGCTAAGTTATAAAGCTCCATGGGTAGTATGTTTGTCTTTTTAGTGGTTTTTTGGTTGTAGGTGTCATTGAAAACCAAGGAGGTTGTTCCCCAAAGGGGGTGGGGTCTGTAATAACCTCGGGTTAAAAATCCATGTAATAAAGTTAATAAAGGAAAAATAATAACCAAGGTCATGGGACATGCATTCCAAACTGAATGTTGGAAAACACATCCTAGTGTGGGAGTTGATTTGGTTTAATAGGGCTAAGGGTAAACTAGAAAAGGCTTGGAAAATGAAAAGAGGCATTAATTGGAATTTTATTTATAAAAATAGAGGAAATTAGGAGAAAAAGGAAGGTGAAATCACAGGTTTCACATGAGGAGGAAAATGAAGGAAAATAATGGAAATTGAATAAAATAGAGACCTCATTAATAAAAAGGCTTCTGAGGATCAGTTCACAAACTTTTAATAGTTTTTACACAGATCCCTCTCTCTATTCTCTCTCTCTCATACTCTTACACACTTAGAGCATTCTTGGATCACTCTATCATTGGAGGAAGGAAGACAAAGGAAGGACAAGAAAGAAAATATTAAGCAAGGAAGAGTTGGATCAAGCAGTTGCAGTGGGATTACTTGTGGGTATCGAGTTGCATGTATAATTTCCTTTCTTGTTTTGGCATGCATGGTACACTTATGTTTCTTTTGCTTCCCTTCTTGCCATTGGTATGGGTTTTTTCAAGTGTGACAGAGGTTTTCAACCTTTATTTGCCATTTGTCGATAGTTATGGTGTGATGGGGTTTCTCTTACTTGGTTGAGCTAGATTTCAGGATGGTTTCGAAACTGAGTGGGGTGGTATAAGGAGGAAACATAAGGCCGAGGAATCCATGGACCATTAAACGTGGGATTGCGGTAAATCCTGATTGTGTATGCCCTTGTTGGGCCTAAGAATCCTTGATCGGTCAATGGACGGATAAACAATAAATCCTAGAGGGTGGAGATGAAAAAATTCCTCATAGTTTAGGTGGAGATATGTGCAGGCATCCATGATTGTATAGGCCTAGAGATCCCTATACCATTATGTCATGGGATTGCAATAAAGCCCGATGTTATCCCCTACAATTTTCTAGGCTAAGGAGGAGATCGAAACAGGTAACCTTGAACCACTTTCAGTTCAACAGCTAGCCCTACTAAACCAGAGAGGGATCAATCTAAGGATTTGTCAATGAATAACAGGAAAGAAATAGGTTTTAGGCTAGATATACAAGTCTTGTTTGAGTATTTGTGAATTTAGGGTTTTTGGTTTGTTGGACTAGGGATTAGAGCAGGTAATTAGGTTAAGGCTTCAAGTATGCAGTGGCAGGTATAAAAGGGAGCTAGATATCAGTTTGTTATAGTGAAATTAAAGTGTTTTCAATGTAGTATAGGTATGAGAGATTAAGAAAATAGAATGAGCATGTAAAATCATGAATTCATTAGTTTTAGAAGAAAATAAACTCAAGCATGATTTCCAGATAAACAAAGCTTAAATCTAAGATATTTTTTTATATAATTGCAAGTAAATTCACAGGAAGAAGATAAAGCATTAAAATAGAGATGATTTATCCATTAGAAACTGATAGGAAAAGAAAACAACAACATAGACTCACTGAACAAGAATTCCTTAAATATAGCTACAACTACTCCTGTATTAGCTCTAAAAGAACATAAGGTACAAGATTCTCCACAAAAGTCCAAACCCTCTCTTTGAATAAGAAATGATACACTTAGACTCAATTGAACAACTTCCCCACCTTCAAAATCAAATTCCTAGGTGGTGTAACTGTTTCTAAGATTCTCTCAACCAACAAGTGAGAGTGAGAAGGTCAAGTACAAACTCTTCTCTTAGACTTTGTTTTGAATTTTGCTTCCTTAATGAAGCTTAATAAACCATAAAAAAAACCTATAATGTCTATTTATTCATGATTCCATCATCTAACCTTGAACTACTTCAATTACATCATGATTTTTGACTTTGACCAAGTCAAACTGAAAACTAGGAAATTACACAGTGAAATTTAAAATAAAAACTCAAAAATTTGCAAAAGCGTAGCGCCAATTTTCAGCCCACTTTAAGTTGTTGTCCTAAAGTCCAAACTGAGATCTGAGAAAATGGTCTACTAGCCTTGCCTGTCTTGTTTCCATAACACCTTGAACTTTTGAAAACGACCCATGGGAAGGCCTTCAAAAACGGGCTCCCAAGGTGTCTCCAGAAGCACAGCGCCTATCAAAAAGAGTGGAAGAATGATGATTTTTTACCCATTTTTCTCCTTTTTCTAAAAATTTGAGCCCTCTCTGAGAAAACTGATGAAATGGGTTTTGAGAGGAGGCCATGAAATTTCCAAAAATGCAAGCCTAGCCTTGTCTGTTTAGTTTCTAGAACGCCTTGAATTTTTTAAAATGAACTGCGTTGCGCTTGTGCCAGAGCAGCCCGAAACTCATCCAAACTCACCCAAATTTCCATTTTAAGCTTGAAATTGTATTTATTGCTATTCTAAGCTTGTTCAAAAGTAAGTATAATTCTTTTTCTCACCTTTTTCCTTTTGTAAGATGAATGCAAATGCAAGTTCTCTTCATCTAGGGTTTAGGTGAAATTTTCATGCTGCAAGCACTAGTGTAACTGATGGTTTGGTTAGTTTTGATATTGAAAACATGTAAATCTTCCACCTCACACCTCTGTACATGTTTAAAACACCCTTTTATTCACTAAATATCTTATCAATCATTAGATTGCCTCACCCTTACATAAACCCTAGCTCATACCTAACAATTTGAGTATATTTTCTAGCAGCCTTGTTTTTCAATTTCTGCTAATCATTTCTTTCCCTAATTTTACTCCATTTAAAATTCATAAGTTTCTTTCAACCCCTATTCATCTCCTAAAATTTCTCCTACCATCATTTCCTTTCCTCAATCCCCTCATTTCATCATTTCACTCATTCCTCACTGTTTTTCCATTTTCCTATTATCTAGGGTTTCTACCATGATGGAGGGAGATTCTTCACCATCAAAAAGGAGAAAACACCATAAAGGAGGAAAATTCCTCATATATGAGCCTATCAACTAAAATGAAATCAAATCCTCACCTTTCATCAAGTAGTGTTTTGAAGATGTCAATTGTCTAGAGTTTTGTAAAAGGGTATGTGAAGTAGGTTTCCATGAACAGTTAACTGATTGGATTGCCACCCATCTTAAAGGGGAAAGGGCCATCATAGCAGGGGTTGAGTTTACATTTTCAGTGGCTTCCATTTCACTTGCTACAGGGATACCTTACTAGTTTAAAGGTATGAGTTTTGACCTTCAACATTACAGGTCTTTCTTGAAATCACCCTACAAAGAGACCCATACACACATCATCCCATTTAGGTACCTGTTGGAGAAATATGCGCCCTTGATGAAGATTATAATGAAGTTTTTCACCTGTGAGGGAAGGTTTTCTAGATTGTATGCATATCACATCAAGCTTCTAATGCAAGTCTTTACAGCTCAAAAACCTCTCAACATGTGTAATTATCTATGTAGAATCCTTGCTAAAATGTTTGAGAAGGTACAGGTGAAAGACAAAGAGCACTACCATAGTCTTCTTCATCATAGTTTGATAAAGATTGCAACTCTCCATCAATTAGCAGAGAAGAACATGACATGGGATTCATTCATAGAAACAACTTTGCAATGGCATGAAACTACTTTTTCAGTTCATCATCAAAACATATCAACACAGTAGGTGAAGGTAGGATCGTTAAGCAAGTTAGTGGAGGTTCCCAAGGCACCTAGACCTGGGGTGACTATAATGTATCAAAGAGGAAAAATGCTTGTGTTTACTTCTCAGGTTGAGAAAAGGGCCAAGCCTTCTACATCAATAAAACGGGGATCACATGTACAAGATGAAGACCTAATTGAGCATGATTTTGAATAGGTGGAATTGGAAGCAGCAAATGAACCTTCAAACATGTAACAAATTATCAAAGAGAAGCATTCTTAGATCAGAGAACTCATGGAAAATATGTCAAGAGCAAGGTTTGTTATCTCCTTCCCTGAAAAAGAAAACGATCAGTTTAAGGCTAGACAACTCTTCATGGAGAAAGAGAAAACTAAATTGTTGTATCAAACATGCAAAGTCAAAGCAGTGTTGGAGCCTAGTGAACCTGAGGAAACTGAAGAAAAAGTCAAGAAAAAGAGGCCAAGGACCAAGGGACTTAAAAGGGCATTGAAGGAGGAAAAAGGACATAATCCTCTAGATGAAGAGCTAGACATGGAGGAAAAAATTTCCCTGGATATCAATGAGGATAGGGAGTATTGGCTAGATAAGGTCAATGACCACTTAGAAAATATTCTTGAACAAGCCAACAAAGATAATTAGGTATTAAGACACATGGCACATCATTATCAAACCAGAAACATGATATGCAACATCAAGCTCAAGCAATTGAAAAACAAGATAAAGGAAACCCTAAAGGACAAAAATGAGAGGGATAACTTGGAGATGCTTGCTGATGCATCCATGAGAGCTTGACATACCTGATTTTTCATCTCATGACCAATTTTGAAGGATTTCTAAGCATGTTTGGTTTTTTTACTATTTTGGTGCCAAATTTAGAAAATGAGCTAGTCACAGAAGCAAGGCGCTGCACTTTTTTCTCAGACCTCCAAATGCAAGATGTCTTGCATTTTTGGAAATCTCATGGCCTCCTATCCAAAAACATTTCATAATTTTTCTCAAAGAAGACTCAAATTTTGATAAAAAGGAGAAGCAAGGGGTAAAAAAACATCATTATGCCACTCTTTTTGATAGGCACTGCGCTTCTGGAGCCACCTTGGGAGAATGTGTTTTTGAAGGCCTTCCCATGGGTAATTTTCAAAAATTCAAGGTGTTTTTGAAACTAGATAGGCAAGGCTAGTTGTTTGTTCTCTCAGATATCAATTTGGACTTTAGGAAGGCACCTTAAAATGGGCTCAAAGTTAGCACTGTGCTCCTACAAATTTATGAGTTTTTATTTTAAATTTCATTGTGTAATTTCCTATTTTTCAGTTTGACTTGATCAAAGTCAAAACACATGATGTAATTTAAGTAGTTCAAGGTTAGATGATGTAATAATGAATAAATAGACATGATAGGTTTTTTTTATGGTTTATTGGGCCTCATTAAGGAAGCAAAATTCAAAACAAAGTCTAAGAGAAGAGTTTGTATTTGACATTCTCACTCTCACCTGTTTGTTGAGAGAATCTTGGAAACAGTTCCACCACCTTGGAATTCGACTCCTGAAGGAGGGGAAGTGGTTCAATTGATTCTATATGTATCATTTCTCATTTAGAGAGAGGGGTTGGAATTTTTTTGAGAAAATTGTACCTTATGTTCTTTTAGAGCTAATACAAGAGCAGTTGCAGCTATATTTTAGGAATCCTTGTTCAGTGAGTCTTTGGTGTTATTTTCTTTTCCTATCAGTTTCTAATGGATAAATCATCTCTCTTTTCATTATTTATCTTCTTCCAATGAATTTCCTTGCAGTTATATAGACATAAATCTTATTTTTAAGCTCTTTTCATCTGGAAATCATGCTTGTGTTTCTTTTCTTCTAAAACTAATGAATTCATTTTTTTATATGCTCATTATGTTTTCTTAAAATCTCAAACCTATAATACATTGAAAAAACTTTAATTTCACCATAACACTGATATCTAGCTCCTTTTTATACTTTCCACTGCATACTTGAAGCCTTAACCTAATTGCCTGCTCTAATCCCTAGTCCAGCAAACCAAAAACCATAAATTCAAAAATACTCAAACAAGACTTGTATATCTAGCCTAAAACCTATTTCTCTCTAGTTATTCATTGACAAATCCTTAGAGAGATCCCTCTCTAGTTCAGTAGGGCAAGCTACTGACTAAAATTGGTTCGAGGTTACCTCTTTAGATCTCCTCCTTAGCCTAGGAAATTGTAGGGTATAACACCCAGTAGTGTATGTTTCTTGTTTGGGCCTAGAAATCCCTTGGCGGGATTGTAGTAAATCCTAGCTGTATAGATGAGGACTTGGGCCTAGGAATCCCTCCATGGATTGTGGTAAATCCTAAAGAAGCCCTGGTTTTTTTGTTGTAAGTCCCACATTCATGCTTGGAAAATGGAATGGCGGTGATTGGGTGAAAGAAAGTTTTGGTTCAGCAAAATCAATGGTCAACTGGAATGTGGAAGTCCCTGGCTTGGTTAGATTTTGCATATGTTAATAAGATATATTTTCCTATTGTGTATTATGTGTAAATGTGTTTGTTATTATGAGGTTATAATGGATGTTCTATCATTGATATTTTGTTGTTTATAAGAATTCTTTATGATAGACTTGAGTTATGGATCTCATCTTATTTTGTTCAGTAAATTAAATTTTAATGAATGCATGACCTAATAGATGATAATTCAGCTATTGTGAGTAGGCATCACCTTATTTATAAGTCTCAGATAAGTATGAAGTACCTATGACCATATGTGTTTATATCACCTATAGATTACATGTTCATGATGTGTTTGATAGAATGTCTATCATGTGTAGGGATTGTCAGGTCAGGTTCTTGTTCAAATTTGGCATTAGAGGCCTTGTCATATTTTTATTTATCACTTATGAGAGTTTCATAAAATTCTAGGAAGAGGCCTAAGTCTTGGCCCTGAAAAAGTGGCTTAGAATATAGGGTTTCTAGCATAGAATTGTGTGAAAAATGATGTAGTCACATGAATTCCTTGTTGTGGGAGAAACTGGAAGGTACCAATTGCATGGAAAGCTTGTCATGGGAGCGATTAGGGGTCTATTTCAAAAAAAATCAAGTTGGCTCAGGGGTTGGACACTTGCAGGGGTTGGTTGGATCATGAAGATTATGAAGCTCCTCAGAAAGTTCGAATTGGTCTTGTCTTGTGAGTTCCACTTCCTTAACTATACATGGGGAGTTAAACCATATCATAATAACTCTTCATCACATGTTTACCCTGGTGGACCGGTTAGCTTGGGTAAATGTGGGAGGAGGGTGTTACACATAATTAGTGTCAACGTGGAAATATTATCACGGGTCTGATTTGGACGCAAGTTTCTTTGGTTTTACTACAGGATTTTCTATTTATTTTTTTGGTGTTGAGTTTAAGCCAGGAAGAATTCCTCTCTAGAAGCAAGTTTTTTACATTTGTTTTTTGGGTCACCAAGGTCATTTACATTTAGTTGGTTGGAGTTTGAGATGTTGAATATGGATCTAACTATTTGAAAGGGAAGATGCCAAAACACCAATGTTGTGATGGTTGATGAAGGAAACAAACCCTAGCTTTTGCTTCTCTAATCATTATAGCTAAATTTTTAAGGTTTTTTAGAAAGGTTTGTGAGGCCATAGGAAATGACGAGGCCAACGATGAGTAGGGGGATCAAATCCCAGTTATGGGTTATTGACAGATGATTTTCGTAATGCATCAACTAAGGGATCTGCTTCTAAATTAATGGAAGCAGATCCATCACTAGGGCAAATAACACACCTTTGAAAATTCCCTGGATATTGCCCACATTGTTTTCGTGTCGTATTTCAATTAGCATGACATTGATATTGTTATAGACATTTTTGTGCCTTACAGCTATAAGCATGAAATGTCCATAATCCAAGGGATCCAAAGTCCCTAAACATGTTGTTCCTACCCCTAGATGAACAAGTCTAACTAACCACAGCAATTCACAGAAGTTCTCCACCAGAAACTGCTAAAAAACAAGTCAATTCAGAATCAATTCAGAGGCTCCACTAGCTACCTGCGTTGAAATGCAGAGGCTACACTGGCTAGTTGCATTGCAACACAGGTGGAAGCACTACCAGGGTGCGCTGAGCGGGAAATTACAAATGGCAGGGTCCTTTGTGCGAGGTGTAAAGATTGTGGAAGCTTCCAGAATCTTCCTCCATGACACTTGCCTTGATGAGTTCGACTAAGTGATGAGTAAGAGGCTCTTAGTCTCCAAGTGGAAGCAAGAACTGACAGAGGGAGAGGACACTAGTCAGATCTCAAGCTGACTCATCCTCTCTCCAAACATCTATATATGGATCTCTCCTCCATGAGATCCAGGAGGCTGGAATTTTGTTATTGCAAAGAATTGCTGTTGGTTTGAGATTGGAATCATTGGGTGCTTAATGCTTTGAAGGGAGGTGAAGAAAGGATTTCATTCGCTGGGAGGTAGATGCTGGATTGGAACTCTCTTGGTTGTATCTCTTCCTGAGCCTTGTTATTCATCAATAAAGCTATCTTGGTTTCTCCTATATACTGATGTATCTTTGATGTATGATTACATTAGTATGTTTAGTTTATTTATAATCCTGAAGTAGTTATGAATATGAATCTATGTCTTTGTGCAGTGTTCCCTTCTTGTGATCTTGCAGGAACCTGTTGAAGCTGGGCGAGCGAGAAGGCAAGTAGCTGGGAACTCTCAAAGAGAAGAGAAACCGGATTGAGGGACAAACGGAAGACACTGGTTAGTCCATCCATCTCTCTTCATTCTTAATTCATAAAGGAAGAATACTAGAATAGCTATTTCTATTTGTTGCTAAGGCACTGTCACACCTTAGGTGGATAGGATCGTCCTGCATAGGCATTTTTCCCCACAACAAATTGGCGACTCCGCTGGGGAGATCTGTTTAGTCATTTTATTTGTGTCTCTATCATTGTTTGTTTCATAGACTCAAGAGCAGCAATCGAACTGCATCTGCTATTTTCAGATGCAAAGTAGACAACTGCTGCTTTGATCCAATCATTGGATTTATCTATGATCTGAAAAATGGACTCACAAATGATTTGATGATCCTTTGTGATGGATCTCTGCCCTCCTTCAAATCATCCCTTTGATTGTACCTTGCTTGTTGCTTTTATTTGGCCTGAAACCGTAGATTAATCAGCAAACCGTGACCCAGAACCCAGAGAAGAACTCTCGTTTCTGCTCCAGCGCAGGCTCTGTGAGGAGAATCTACATTTCAACGTAGTTCCCGTGAAGGCTACCTGCGTTGCAATTCAGTTTCTCTGTTATACAGGTGCGCTGATCCAGCTTAGGCATTGTGCAGCTGGGGTTCTCTGCTCTATTTTGCCTTGTTTTGATCTCTGATTTCTACAGCCTATAACCAGCATAGGTACCTATCTGATAACTCCTTTTCTCTGCTTTAATTCCACCTCCTTTTGTACAAAAAGACTGTGAGTGTTTTTATGTGTTTGTGGCGTCATTTACAGTTTTCCTTTGCAAGAGTGAAATAGTCGACCTGTAGCCCTTGATTCAGATCTGTTGATTTTGATCTTAGGAGAGAGTTCATTAGCTGATTGACAGTTGATTATACGTTTACTTTTGCTTTAGGTTTGAGTTTGTCTCTTTTAAGTGTCAAAACAAGTGTTCATTTCGAAAGTCGTAAAGTGTTGTATTCTCTTCTACCCTTTCTGATTTCGAAAAAGTAAACTTGTTTGTATTTGTCATTTAAAAGAAAATTCAAAGTTGTACAAAAAGCTTTCTTTTTAGGCATCAATATTAAGAGAGCGGAAAACAAACACTTGCATTGTGCATTTGCATCTTGATAGTTTGCATGCTTGATTTAGGAAAAGTGCATTTAGAGTGTGCTGATTGCTCTTTGAGAAAAGATGGTGTCTTTCTTTTCCCTTTGTAGCTAGGATTTTCATTGTTGAAAAAGAGATAAAATTTGCTTATCATCTTTTAGATTGCATTTAGGAGTTGTATCTACATCTCGTGGTGAACCTCAAAAGGCAAACTTCTAAGAAAGATCAACATAAAATAAACTGAATGAACTTAATAACGCTTTGTAACATAACGCACAACATAGAGGTCTAGGCTAGAGATGTGTTCCGGTGTCGTAAAACCTGGTATCTGTTGGCCTCGCTGATGGTTGGGTGATTCCTCCTGAGGGACCAAAAGTGCCAGTACGGATTGTGCTCCCACGTACCGTCGCGTATATATTGGGAGACCCCTATAGGCTTAAAACCTTTATCCTTAGGAAGCCATGTCGACCGCCCTACTGATCGCAATGAACCGAACACAGCATTCGGGAAGATTGACTGTCGTACCGTAAAACGTATTCTACAGTTTTGTGATTGGTTTGGCACACCCTCTACCTAGATCTCCAAAGCAGTTCCTTTTGGCCTTTTTCAGACTCTATAACAGAAAAAGTCCATCCGATCATTTGTCACTTCGGGCTCGTTAAAACATCGAAGGCGACTAGAGTCATCTTTTGTTTTTTCTCGACTCTTTAAAACTGAAAAAACAAGTTGTGTCTAAAAGCGTCTAAAATTCATTCAATTCGGAAACATACTTCCCCTGTTTATTTTAGTTAATCGAGTAATCCGCAATCGTGGAAGAAATTCAATTGAAACCCCGTCGTTCGCGGAGACTTACGAGTCAACTATCTTTGTCTCCGGAATCGAAACCAGTACGGACAAAGCGAACTCGTTTAACCGGTTCCAAATCTCCTCTTAAAGTTAGAACAAGTGTTCCGACAACATCGGAGGTTCCGGTTACTCCAACCATTTCTGGAAACCCTGCCTCTACAGAAGAAGTTCAACAGCCACAGAGGGACAGTGATACTGATCCTAGTTTGAGAGTAAACACTTGTGTTACCAAACCAGTTCCATCAGTAACCGGTCCGGAGAGTGGTGCTTTTCAAACATCTGTTGCTGTCGATACAATCCCTTCTTCGGCACCAGAAATATTTTACGGACCTGACGGTCTTCCTCTTCCACCTGGTCTGATTGCGATTGAAGAAATTGTAGAAGACCCTCCAACAAGTACTCCAACTCAATTTGGAGTCGGGGTCACTCTATATCCTTCTTCAAAAGCTAGTCTACCACCAGCAGAAGTACCTGTAGAATCGCTAGGGAATCTCTTGGATAGACTAAAAATGTCTGAACAACCGTCAACATCTAGGACTGTGGCACCTGACACAGTGACGACAAAACTCCCTGCCGTCACTCCGACAATGTTTGCCGGCATACCATCTGTCCCAACTGGCTCTCAACTGCTGGAAGGAGCCCATTCAGGGGCTATTACGACAGTATGGTCCGTTCCTGTTTGTTCTTCCGGAATAATACCTGGCAACTCTTATGTTGAAACTCGACAAATTGATCCGTTTGGAGGTCAATTTTGGCAATCCGGTCCTCAAGGGCAAACAATCGCTTTCAGTGCTGGATCACCACCGTATGGGGGGCAGTATGCCCTTTCATTACCCCCTCCGGGAGGTTATCCATACGGGAGTTCACAACAAAGTTCAGGTTACACTGGAATTGCTTCAAGTGGTTGGGTGCCTATGCTACCTCAACAACCAAGGGTTGTGTATTCAATGCAACAGTGTGTACCTATGTCGAACATCCCAACTACGCCAGCGATTGTGACGGTGTCGCAAGTTCAAATGTTGCCTGTTGTATGTCAACCTTAGATTTCTCAGGTTGTAATGCAACAGCCCCTTGACCCTGCGACTCAACCACAATCGCCAACTAGTGGGGCGGCACAGGTCCAAACGGGTACAATTACCCCACACCTTGGTCCAACGGTTAGTATAGCGCAACAACACATGACTTCTCAACCATGGCTGGTGCAATACCAACAACCACAATTCCAACAAGTATACCAAGGTTTTGAGCAGCAGATCTTTGCAAACAGTGGACAACCGTACATTCAAAACGGTCAAAATCAACCATTTTATAATGGTCTTGTCCACCAACCTTACCAGTCATACCAGCATCAGCTGCATTATGCTGGTATGCAAAGACCAACTGCTCAGGCGATCCCATCGTATCCTGGGTATGCTTCACCTAACCTGAGCCAGCAGTTACCATTCGTGGCAACTCTAGAGTTACCTGATTTACACTGGTTAACGAACGATCCAATTGCTTACGCCCCTTGGTGGCCAGCGATTCCACACAAGCTTCCATTAGACATTCCTAAATTTAATGGAAATCCGGGTGAAGATCCATCGAATCATGTGATGACCTTTCATCTATGGTGTTCGTCAAACACCTTAAATGATGATTCGATAAGGCTTCACCTTTTTCAGAGGACGTTAACGGGTCCAGCGGCTAAATGGTATATTGAATTACCTAGAGCTTTGTTCGACAATTTCAGCACCTTAGCCACTACCTTTTTAACCCATTTTCAATTACCTATAAGGTATGAAACGGGAATGGAAATCCTTACCAACTTCAAACAGACAATGGCCACTCACATATCTGATCATATACATGAGTGGCGACGTCGTCGTAGGATGGTAAAAACATACGTTCCCGATCAGCTGTTAGCTGAATGGTTTATAAAGTCATCACTTCCTACCATTACGGAAGATGTGGCAAAGGGGGGGTCGTAACAGAAGAGCAAGTTATCGCTCATGCGCAATATCTGGACTTAGTCTATACTCAGTCTGGCACGCTCTACGACAAAATACCTGACCGGAATTCTCAATTGCTCCTCCTCCTAAATCAAACAATGACTCTCACGCCGGTGATGGTGTGATTGGCACGATAAACGCGAAATCGACAAAGGCTACATCCAAGAAAGCTCGTAAGGTTTCAAATCAAAATGCAAAAGACGAAATTCTTGCTTCAGAAGTAAATGTCGTATCGACAGACAAGGGCAAAGAAACCAAACAACCAGGAAGCAAGAAGAAACAAAACAAAGGGAAGAAGAAGAAACAGGATGAGCCATCACCTGAAGAACCTTCTTCAAACCCTCCTGGAAATAGGAAATATCCATGTAGTATATGCGATGAGGATCATTGGACAAGGGAGTGTCCTTACAAAGCTGAGCTGAAGAAATTCTTTAAGAGTTCGAAAACCTCAGCAGTGTTAACTGATCCGTTTCCAAATCCAGGAACAAATCTAGTTGATAGTGGAGATGCTTCCCCGTCTCAAGTGCTAATGTTGTCAGTTTCAAAACAGCAAAATGATGCTTTGATCTCGACAAGGAACAAAGATTACGAGAATCCACAGCTGTCGAACAACAAGGATAAAGATCAACCAAGTAGTTCGACAACAACCTCGACAGAAGTTGTAACGCCACCAATAATACCTGAATTAACAATAAAACCGCCAAAGGGAGTAGTACACAAGTCGACATTTAATCCTCGCGCTAGGGCAGTGCAGCATTATAACATAGTGGAAGATTTGGCCCAATCGCCATCCGCTATGTCGACTCTTGAAGTACTACAGAATTGCCCATCCCAAAGGCAGGCTTTGTTATCAGCTATCGGTGGGGTGGAGCCAAGGGATTCAAATCTTGTATCCTTCAATCATAAAGGATACGATCCTCAGTTACCAGCTCAACTAGCTTTCCTTATTCAAGTGAAAGCCCTCAACAAAACCGTTCATCGAACAATTATTGATGAGGGGGCATCCACATGTATTATGTCGATGAGTTGCTGGAAAACATTAGGATCTCCAACCTTGTCGCGATCTTCAACAACATTAAAAGCATTTGATGGACGATCGTATACCCCATATGGTATCCTGAATAACTTAAAAATTGAACTAGGAGGGAAAATAGTAGAAGTAGATGTCGAAGTCATTGATGGGAACCTTGACTACAACATCCTACTAGGAAGACCATGGATCTATGCCATGGCAGCTGTCGTGTCGACCTATTTTAGAAAGATTGCATTCCCTTTCCAAGGAGGGATTACAATCGTTGACCAGCAAAACTTCCTCCCCAATGGTTCTCAAGTTACAGGAAGCATTCCAATGATCCATGGCAGCAACCATTCGCTTCAAAATATCGGAGTAGGCCTACTGAAAGACCCCACATTAATGGGAACTTTCGCACTTCCACGTCCAATCTATATAGGAGAAGTAGCGTTGGTAGGAGCCTGCAACATGATATCTTCCGCACAAAAGATTTCAGAAGACGATATTGACATGGATCATGCAATGGTTTTGCCCCCAAGCCCAATGGAGATATTGTAGCAATCAATGTTCCTAGCTTGGGAGGCGAACCCAAATCAACGCTCATCGTGCGTTTGGGTAGATAGGTCTAGAGAGTATGGTACCCCATTAGATCCTTGGTCACGAGTGCATGGAACTGACGAAGGAATCATACAAACAATGTTGATTGAGGGGGCACCATGGAATGATAGCCACCATCATTCATTTCTTCCGGATTGTGAAGAAGATACTCATGATGACCTTTATCACCCTTCAGTCTTTGAATTCCTATCAAATACTGTAAATACGGTGGATTCCGAGCGGAGCCTATCCAATATTGAAGAGACTATAGCCATAAATATCTCAACCAAAACAAATGTTGTAGAGAATATTTATGTTGGAAAATGTTGTTCTCCTTCAGAACTGGAAATATATAACGCTCTTTTTTGCGAATTCAGAGATGTCTTTGCTTGGTCATATGATGAAATTCCAGGCATCGACTCGAGTATCGTTGAACATGAAATTAAGATGTATCCTAATGTCAAACCAGTAAGACAACGACTTCGGCAGGTGCACCCCAAGAAAGCCGCTGCAATTAAGGCAGAAGTTGAAAAACTTCTCCATGCTGGTTTCATCTACCCGGTTCCTCTAACCGATTGGGTATCGAATATTGTCCCTGTTATGAAAAAACTAGGAACAATTAGAGTGTGCGTCGATTATAGGGATGTAAATCAAGCTTGTCCAAAAGACAACTACCCTACACCCTTCATCGACCAGATAATTGATGAATGCGCCAGATGTGAAATCTTTTCATTTATGGATGGATTCTCCGGGTATAATCAAATAAATATCCTCCCAAAGGACCAGTCAAAGACTGCATTCATTTGTCCGTGGGGCACATTCGCATATCGAAAATTACCCTTTGGTTTAAAGAACATTGGGGCGACGTTTCAGATGGCAATGAATTATGATTTCCATGACATCAAGAACATCGTTCAACCATACCTCAACAACCTTTCGGCTCATTCGCGAAAGTGGACTGATCATCCGCAGCATTTAAGAGCGATATTTCTACATTGCCGACACTACAAGATACGACTCAATCCACACAAATGTGTATTTTGCGTCAGCTCTGGTCGTTTACTTGGCTTTGTAGTCTCCAAGGACGGGATTCGTCTCGACCCCTGTAAGGTTCAGCAATCATAAATTTGCCTCCACCTTCAAATTTGCTTCAGATTCAGAAAATCCAAGGGAAAGCAAACTTTCTGAGGAGGTTCATTCCAAATTACGCAGAAATTGCTAAAGGTTATACTCGTCTTTTGAAAAAGGATGTACCTTTTGTCTGGGATCAGGTGGCACAAGCTTCCTTTGACGCTCTGAAAGATTCTCTAGTAAAAGCATCATTAATGTATGCCCCGGACTATCAAAGGGATTTTAACCTGTATCTGGCTGCAGCAGATACGACCATTGCGATGGTTTTAGTTCAAGAAGTCGATGGAATTGAACATCCTATATATTATTTAAGTAAAAACTTAAATGATACAGAAAGAAAATATTCGTACGTTGAAAAGCTAGCACTTGCTGCTGTTCAAGCGATACAAAGATTTCGACATTATGTCCTCTTTCGGAAAACTACCGTTCTATCAGATTGCAACCCCATGACTTATATATTGTCGCGACAGTTGCTGGGGGGCAAATATTCAAAATGGATAACAATCCTTCAAGAGTTTGATCTGGAATTCGTAAAATCCAAATCAAAGAAAGCTTTGGTTTTCGCAGAATTATTATGCGATCTCCCATCGTCGTCCAATGATGAAACATCCCAAGAATCAATCGTGGACGAAAGCTTGTTTCTGATATCCACAAGCGATGAGTGGTATGGAGATATAATCGTTTATCTCCAAACCCAAATATTTCGGCCGAACACCTCACACTCAGAACAAAAACGTATCCAATACCAAGCAAAAGACTACATGATCGTCGGTGATACACTTTACCGTCGTGGTGTCGATACGGTTCTGAGAAGGTGCCTCACCCATGAGGAAGCCGAAAAAGCCCTGAATGAGTGTCATTCAGGTGCCTGTGGGGGGTATCAATCTGGATATGCTACAGAACAAAAAATCTTACGAGCAGGATACTTCTGGCCATAACCGCAGTCAGAAGTTGCCATGCTTGTCAGATTTTTGATAGCGAAACCAGAAGACCTCCCGCTCCACTACAGCCAATAGTAGCTGTGGGGCCTTTCGCCAAATGGGGCATCGATTTCACGACATGTAACCCCACCTCGACCGGGGGGCATGGGTATATCATAGTCGCGGTTGACTATTTTACCAAATGGGCCGAGGCGATGCCTACATTAGATAATACTGGTGAAACAGCTGCCCTTTTCTTCTTCAATCATGTAGTCGCCAGATTCGGTGTACCACAGGCTATAGTCACAGATCATGGATCACATTTTTGCAATCACATGATGGTCGAATTAGCTGCCAAACTAGGGTTGTCTCACGACAGCTCTACCCCATATTATCCGCAAGCTAACGGACAAGTTGAAGCAATCAACAAAGTCCTGAAGCGCATGCTGCAAAGGATGATTGGGGTTCACAAAAGAAGATGGCACCTAATCTTGTGCTCAGCTTTGTGGGCCTACCGAACATCGATAAGGAATGCAACTGGATTCACACCTTTCCAATTGGTGTATGGCCTGGAAGCAATCCTACCAATCCAGTGTGAAATCTCGTCTCTTAAACTCGCAATTGATCTCCTCCCCGGAACTTCAGAAGAAGAGGCTCGTTTCTTGGAGTTAATCCAATTGGATGAAACCCGTCGTGACGCCGCGTTGGCTAACAAAGCCCACAAGAAACGAGTCAAGGCGCAGTTCGACAAGAATGTCAAACCCCGTGTCTTCTCAGAAGGTGATTTGATCTTGCTTTACGACCAAAAATCCGATAAATTGGGAGCTGGTAAATTTAAGTCTTTATGGATGGGCCCCTATATTGTTAAAAGTGTATTAGCAAAAGGAGCCTACGAGTTAATGGATTATGACGGAATTCCACTGGCGCAACCTCGTAACGGGTTGTACCTCAAGCGTTACTATGCCTAATAGTAACCTGTATGCTTTTGTTACATTTTTGTTTTCGCTAAAGTGTTTATTTTGGTTAAGTAATCCACTTTTTACATTTATTGCAGATGTCAAATCCATTGGAACCGTGTGTTGGATATGCCGACGGAGCGAGTCGTAGTTCGCGGAACCTATCCTCCGCAGCCTGGACCATTTTTGATCCAAGTGGCGAGTTAGTAAGTTTTAGAGGTGTATGTATTGGTCAATCAACGAATAACATCGCTAAGTATAGCGTGTTGATAGAACTACTCTCTGATGCCATCACCCATGGTATACGCCGACTAATCGTCAGGCTAGACTCACAACTCATAATACTGCAACTCACTGGTATCTACTCTGTCCGAAATCCAGCTATTTATCGCATGTTCCTAAGGGTTAAAATTTTGGAAAGACAATTTGATCTTATTCAGTATCAACACATTTCCAGAAACTTAAACACATTAACCGACTCATTAGCAAACTATGTGTTAGATAGACATTTGCAAAATTGATAAAAAGAAAAGCATCATCAATGTTTCACATATGGATCACATAAACCAAAATAAAACTCCGAAAATCAAAAATATATATAGCTGTTTATGGTTTACATATAATGTTCTGTAACCAAGACAAAATCGGTCATATGACCCAAAAACTCAAAATGCTAGGGGGCACCCTAGTCTAATGATGCTCGTGATAGCAAGTCACGGCCTGTGCAATCATGCGTAAGAGACGAGTCCATCGTCTGGGCACACCAGTAGTATGCTGCTGTAGCTGCAACGGCAACTCGTCAATCCTCACATCTGGAATACTGAGAGTAAGGCTATCGACCTGCTCCTGCACAGCTGAAAGAGTCTCAGCCACATCAAGATCGTGAAGAATAACTCTCCCGGCAGCCTCTCCTGCTGGGGCGACAGCTGGCACTCTCGGACGGGCTACTGGGCCAACAGGACCAACATCTGCATGTACACATGAGTTTGATTAAAGTCTTGATAGGATAAAGAACAAGAAAATTATAAACAAAAACAATAAACAGTGATATGGTCAGATATTTTACCAATAGCACCCCACTGCTCGCCAGCCGACAGTACTAAATCTGGGTCACCCCGGAAATCCATGCCAGCATATGGATACTCGGCATAAGCCATCTCCTGACGATTGAACCACCTGAAGAAGGTAACAAAAAACGAAATCTGAGACTGGCCGGCATGCCTGGACATGTGGTCAACCCATCTCTGCATACGTGGTTCAGAAGGAGTAGGCAAGTCAAGTGCAATGTACTGAGGCTGCATCAATGGTATCTTCTCCAAGGCAAAGGCGGTCAAAATAGAACTGAACCCAAAGTTCTTCAATCTTCTGGTCTTTACCTTGGTCAGCTGTTCTTTCATCACCAGAAGTACTGCATCACACCAGTTGAACAATTTTGGTTGGAGGCATTCCAAGGCATGCTGCATATAGGACCTGTTGGCTACATGAAGAGACGCGCTCCCGGCCATCCTACCAAAAGTAAACAAGATAGCCCTGAGGGGCCTGTCGGTGACATCGCGGATGACGATCTTGCCGTCTTTACTCGGCTGAGATCCTTCCCTACAATACTGGCGGACATAATCTCTCACAGAATCGCTCCCCGGACCGAACCTGACAAAGAGATGGGGGCACCTCGCCTCGACAAACCAGTCAAGAAATAGATGTCCACCACTGTCAAGGGGATGGACTTGCCCCTAATCTGAAAAACTTGGTGGTCGGGATCCCAAGCATCGAGCAAATATTGCAGTAGGTTGATCTGCTGTCTCATGCTAGAGATGTGGAAGAACTTCAGCAAGCCACAGTTCATCAGCGCGTTCATGGTAACTGGATCATGTAGGGAAATCATGTCCTCTTCTTCATGCTCTCATTCTCACCATGTAAGGGTCATTTTGCTCAATGGCCCCTGCAAAACAAACAAGAGAAGGAGTAAGATCCTGATTTTGATGCAAAACAGGCAAAATTTTCATCAAAAACTGTGCAACAAGTTCCTCTTTTTCGCCCAACGCACCTGCAGGAGTGATTCACCTGCGTTGAATGTCAAACTGCCTTCATACTGGCTGACATTCAGCGCAGGTTTCGCTAGGCACAGGGTGCGTTGATAGAAAAATGAGCCCATCAAACCCCAGGGGCTCAGAAAAATAGGAAAAGAGGCACAGAATGCAAAAAGGAAACCATGAAATGAAAGAGCTCGGGTTTAGCTCCTACCTGGTCTAGACGGCGCCGAGAATCGTCCACAGAATCTCCCGAAATCAGCTGATGAAAATCGAAGAGGAAGAGGCACCTCCAAAGCTCCAACAAACCAAGTGCAAATGAAATGGTAAAATGAGAGGTAAAAACACTTTTTAATTGCTTTTCACGTAGTTCAAAGTAAAATATTAGTGTTTTCAATCTCATTTTCAAGCAAATATTGTTTATTTCTAACTCGTTTGATGAAGCAGTCGAAGATACAATACTATCTGTTGAAAGAACAAAGCTATTTATGGTAAAAATAAAAAACAAGACCATCATCGAGCAGTTTTAGCACACAGTTCATGCTCGTTAAAAAATAAACGCAAGATCCGAGCAGTTTTAGCGCATAGTTCATGCTCGTTAAAAAATAAACATAAGATCGAGCAAATGTTTCCACCCGCGTTTAAGCTCGTTAAAAAATGAACTATTCCGGTAAATAACCACCGTGAATGTAATATCATCAGCCATTAAAGCCTTGGTCGTGTTTGCCCATCACCTCCACTTTTCCATTGGCCGATCATTCACCTCCATATGATTGTTCACCCATTTTTAGGAACAGCTACGAAGAGTGATTTCACTAGCCATCGTTGTGACACTGCCATGATTTGGAAATTCCAATCCTTCCCTGGAATCAACTGCTACCCTTTTTATCACTCGTTCCTCAAAAGACGAGTCTTCTTTAAGCTCTTTTCATCTGACTCGTGAAATATGAAAAGATTGCCGAGTTTTGGCCTTCCAGCTCGATAAAGTGACTAGAAGAGCTATCCCTCCTCTAGATTTTAATCTTTTTGGACCTGAGGGATTATTGCACAAAAAGATCGAGCGCTTGTTTTATTCGGCTCGTTAAAGATATCGAAAATTCATCCCTTCTGTATTGTTTTATACTTTTCCGGACTTAAGGGATTAGATGACGAAAAAGGACTTTTGGAGTTAACTTTATGTACCTTTTCAGACTCTCTAAAGATGAAAAGGATTGAGTTATCCTTGTCGTTAGACTCGTTAAATGCATGAAATAGCGATAAACTTTTCTTTAGACGAGAACGAGTTTCACTATCGCTAGGCTCGTTAAAACATAGCGATGGGCTTGCCCAAAGGGCAAGTTATAGAACAAGCATATGTTATCCTCCTCAAGCTTGACAAAAATAAAGAGGTACTGGTCAACAATGACTAGGGAAAAATTGGGAGAAACTCAAGAAAACTTTCATGGTAGCAAGTCGCTCTTGAACATGACACTTTTCCTCCGTACCACAATCGGGTTGGGTTGTTTCATTCACTGGTCACATCGCCATGGTCTCGCCATACCATCCATATTTTGGGTAATGCTACCGATCCATCGCATAAGTGTCGCCATATGTTCAAGAGAAGTCGTTCAGAGAAGTCACCTGTGTCCTATCCACTACCATACATTATACTCTTTCATGACCGCCACCCTGAATCATATGTCATCAGATCGTTTTCACCTCCATCAAAATCATTAGCTCTGTTCCGGGTCATTGATGTGGGATTCATTAAGGACCTCCTTTGACGGATCACTTCTTGTCGACATCAGCTCATTATCCAAGAAGTTTATCTAGGAACACCCCCTTCAGTACTTTGAAGCTTGCATGCCTCAATGGCAAGTTTCTCACTTCCGGCGACAGGTACACATCAATGACCTTCGACCGAAAGATTTTGCGTGGTGTTCGACGCCAAGTCCTCTATTCACACCACGTGAATTGTACTACAGTACCTTGAGGGTCATCTTCATTATCGGTGATTCCTCTCGCTCTTGTTAACAGTTTACATCATTGACTGGTAATCAAGCGATGTCTTTCCATGTTCGACTTCAGAGCAATTCTCACATGGATCCACTTGTACTTAGAGTGAAGATTGGACGAGATTGAAGACCCCGGATCTAGTTTCATCCATTCGAGCTGCGATATATATTCAGAAAATAAAGACATAGAAATGTACAGATTTACAGCACAGATAATCATCCTACCAAAAGGATGATGGCTCTATCAGAATCATTAGTCTATCATCAGACGATTGTCTGTTACATGTACATGAAAATGAATTTATAAAGCTGAGCATGGGAATGCCCGCCTCAGCTAGATCGTGAAAAAAGTATGAAAATAATGTATTGTATTGTATTGTATTGTATTACAGGTCTCCTCCCAGCATTGAAAGAACTTCGGATCCTCCTCATAAAGCATTTCACCCGATAAACGGCCTCATACTTTAGGGGGCAATTGTTATAGACATTTTTGTGCCTTACAGCTATAAGCATGAAATGTCCATAATCCAAGGGGTCCAAAGTCCCTAAACATGTTGTTCCTACCCCTAGAGGAACAAGGCTAACAAACCACAACAATTCACAAAAGTTCTCCACCAGAAACTACTAAAAAACAAGTCAATTCAGAATCAATTCGGAGGCTCCACTAGCTGCCTGCGTTGAAATGCAGAGGCTACACTGGCTAGTTGCATTGCAACGCAGGTGGAAGCACTACCAGGGTGCACTGAGCGGGAAATGACAAATGGCAGGGTCCTTTGTGCGAGGTGTAAAGACTGTGGAAGATTCCAGAATCTTCCTCCATGACACTTGCCTTGATGAGTTCGACTAAGTGATGAGTAAGAGGCTCTTAGTCTCCAAGTGGAAGCAAGAACTGACAGAGGGAGAGGACACTAGTCAAATCTCAAGCTGACTCATCCTCTCTCCAAAAATCTATATATGGATCTCTCCTCCATGAGATCCAGGAGGCTGGAATTTTGTTATTGCAAAGAATTGCTGTTGGTTTGAGATTGGAATCATTGGGTGCTTAATGCTTTGAAGGGAGGTGAAGAAAGGATTTCATTCGCTGGGAGGTAGATGCTGGATTGGAACTCTCTTGGTTGTATCTCTTCCTGAACCTTGTTATTCATCAATAAAGCTATCTTGGTTTCTCCTATATACTGATGTATCTTTGATGTACGATTGCATTAGTATGTTTAGTTTATTTCTAATCCTGAACTAGTTATGAATATGAATCTATGTCGTTGTGTAGTGTTCCCTTCTTGTGATCTTGCAGGAACCTGTTGAAGCTGGGCGAGCGAGAAGGCAAGTAGCTGGGAACTCTCAAAGAGAAGAGAAACCGGATCGAGGGACAAACGGAAGACACCAGTTATTCCATCCATCTCTCTTCATTCTTAATTCATAAAGGAAGAATACTAGAATAGCTGTTTCAGTTTGTTGCTAAGGCACTGTCACACCTTAGGTGGATAGGATCGTCCTGCATAGGAATTTTTCCCCACAACAGATATCCATGGTTTGATTCTCTAGGTCAATTATGAGGTCTAAGTATTCCTTCTTCCCTAGCCTGTACTCATCTGGAAAAAACTCATCCAATGGGGAAGCTCGCCTAAAATAATGAATTACAAAGAATCAGATCGACATATCTACAACGAGGAAGCAAAAGGGAAAGCATAAGGCTTGCATTCAATTCTCAAGGAATTTCATACTTTCTATCGAAGCACAAAAATCCAAGGGACATTTTTTGTGCTTGTAACTCTGCTAAAAATGTAGTCATGATGAAGACCATTAATGAGATCCTCAACACTCAAAGCCATGTAGAGGCTTGTTGGGAATCTGTGAGTAGAAATTGCATTTCCCCTTCTCTGTAAACTTTATGCTTATGTAATAATGTTTAAATTATATCTTGAGAAAACTATAAATGCAATATTTACTTCATATAAAACCACCTATTATTTCCACAAGAACTAAGAAAACCCTTTCAACAAACAAACAAAATTTGAGACGTTAAAAAAATATATAAGCGATAGATACAAACAACACTAACCTATACTTCAAATCTAGTTCTTGTGTTTTACCAAAAAACACGTTGTTTAAGTGATAGATACAAATACCATTAACCTAGACTTCAACTCTAGCTCTTGTGTTTTACAAAAAAAATGTTGGTTTAATGTTAGGTAAACTTGCTTGCCACCTTTTCAAGTTTTCATTTTTCTTTTGTCATTATTATTTGTGATTTTAAAACTTATTTCCATGATAGGCAGAGAGGTAAATATGTTTTGCAATATCAGGGTAAGATGAAAATTACTTCATGTGATGATATTTGTGCCATCTGCTCATGGTTTTTCTAAAACACATTTTTTTTTCTTTTTTATAAACTTTCATTACACAAACAATTGGGAAAATTGTTACAATATTACTTACCCTTTCTTCCTACTCAAATGTGATGGAAAAAAAATCCCAGCTCCAAGTGTCTGTGTTGTGACAAATGCTTCTCTTTCAAAATATATTTAGATGCATGGGAGTTAAAGGAAAGAGGAGCTCACAACGAGTTTAGTGGTTGTTTCCTATCACTTTGGATTCTCACTTTAATAATTATTTTGTTGCTCTTCTTCTTTATATTTATAATTTTTGTTGGAATCCATTGTGTTTATGCCCTCCGATATATACACAGTGTTTATTTCCTCCTATCTAATGTGCTTCGCTGTAATGTTTATGAATTTTAATATGATATTTCATTTTACACAACAATCATGGCAGAAGTAGAGGGAAGTTGTTGCAAGGGTATAACAACATTATTTTAGAAATCAAATCTATCTTTGGCTATGATATTTGTTCAATTTTGGTTTGTTGGGATAAATATAATCTCGAAAGAAGCTCTAAATCAAGGAATGTGTCCCTATGCTTTGCTAGTCTACAGACATGTTATGGCCACACTAGTATTAGTGCCTTTTGCATATGTTTCATAAAGGTACATGAAACATGAAAAATACTACAACTACACATACTAAACATGACTTCTATGATTCTATGGAAAATTTTCATATTATTTTTATGTGTTCATAACTTTTGTTTCATTTGCTATAGGAAGACCATGTTAGTTTTCACATTTCGAGTATTCACTGAGATTTTTCTTAACACCTTTTTGGTTAATACTTCATAAAATTAATCATCCTCTTTTTGTGAATAACCAATTGTTTTTAATATTAATTATGTGCTCTAGCTACGTACATGTCAACTTTCAATACAAATTTCTATTATGTAGCTCTTGGCTATATGTCATCCACGTTTGCATGTGCTGTAAGCAACATGGTACCTGCTGTGACTTTTCTCATGGATATTCTTTTCGAGTAATCTTCTAAAGATCACTAACAATATGAAAATATGCCATTAATTAATCAGTCCCCATTTTCATTATCTGAAAATAAATAAATCTTTGTATCTGTTACAGATTGGAAAGGGTTGGGATAAGAATCCTAGCTAGTCAAGCAAATGTATTGGGGACCTTAATCTGTGTGGGTGGGAATATACTCATGACATTATACAAAGGAATACCAATAACCCTGTGATCTGATATGGATCTCAGTATGGGTGTTTCCTCACATGAAGTGGCCATTATGTAAGACTTCATTGTTGTACCAAGTAATCATTTTTACATTTCATGACATGCACATTAACATGATATTTGCATGTTAAGGAGGATTCTTTTGAGCCTTTCTTGATATATGATTGATCTTGGACATCTATAATTTTTTGGTATATATTAATTGATTATACTCTCTCTCTCTCTCTCAAGTGGTGAATGGTGTCATTTGGTACTACATTTCATTTATTATGGGTCATTGAGTCTTATGCTTGGTATGTTATGTCCACCATTCTACATTAAAATTTTTATGTCCAATGTGTGATCCCATTTTATGATATTTTGACAGGGAGTTAAAGGACAAATAGGGTTGATGGTATGTGCATATCTTGTATACAATGGTAACCCTATTGAGGAGGCATTACAACTGTAAGAAGGTAGTGAAGTCATGTCAATGAAGGGGTATGCACCATTGCTGAGAATATCATGACATACTTTACATTATGAACTTTTATGGCTTAAAATACTATTTGATTTTGTGTTAGGTAACTATTTCAAACCAATGATGCTATGTTGGGTAATGGAGTAAGGCACTTGTTTCTTGCAATGACAGTAAAACTCCTATCAAGGTCCATTTACCTCTAGCAAAATGTCGAGAATTGAAAATAATATTCTTGTATGATACTCTTTTTTCTAGATCGATTGTGAAGTTTTTCATCCAAGAACTTAGAGACCTATGAATTTTATCATCCAAGAAATTAGAGAGGTGGGAATTCTTTCTCTTTTTAGTATTTTGACTCATACTTTCATCTAGAAAGGGATATCCACCTGAAGAAGCTTTAATAGATGTATATAAATTTTCCAAGTATGAAGTATAGAACATTCCAATATATAATATTTATATTTGACATCCAAAATTATGTAAAATAGGAAATTCATTCAAGATTTTTTTTTTCATTACTTCTTTTGGCATAATAACATACTAGATGCAACAATGGAAAATCTCTATTTCCAAATACATGAGCATTATAGTGCATTGTTGCTTTATATCTTATCTTGTAGTGGATTCCACAATTTTCAAGCAAGTTCATTTCCATCTTGAGTTTAGAAGGTGCATTTTCTCAACAAGCTACCATAGCCCAATGTTCTTTTATTAGTATTTTCCATTGCAATATTGGAAATTGTTTCAAACTTGTAACATATATTATCTCTTAATCAACTCCTACAATATTTTATTTGGATATTATATGAGCTATAGTAACAGTTTCATCAGAAAACTTGAAAGAAACATTGCTTTTGTGTATTGAGGTGGAATCATCTCTTACAAGATTTCCTCTGGATATCACGAGCCATAATAACAATTTAACCAGAAAATTTGACTTCACCCCTGAAATATAAATTGTGGAAAAGATATGTTGATGACATGTTAATCATATGGCCTCATGGAAGAGAAACACTAGAAAATTTCAAGCAACACCTAAACAGTTCGTCCCCTTCCATTAAATTCACCACAGAAGTTGAGGTCAACAATAGCCTCCCTTCGTTAATATCATCATCACCAGGAATGATGATGGCTCCATATCTCACCAGGTGTAGCATAATAAGACTCATACCAAAAAATATCTACATGCATCCTCTCATCATCATCCCACCCATAAACCCGGTGTCCTCAACACCTTGGCCATCAAAGCTCTGAGAATCTCTGATAAGGAATGTTGGCTTGTTGGGGCCTGACCCAGGTTCGAAGTTAATTAGCCAAACAAATCCCTGTACTACTAGCCCTTTCGGCAACATTCTGCGAAGTGTGGACTGAGGTCTCACCTGAAGTAGTATGGGTGGGTGCTAGAACTAGGTTTCTGCACCCTTGAGATGTCTGACGGGTTGATTTGGTCCAACTGTTAGTCCCTACACACAGGTTGCTTCGTGCACTTCCCTGGCC
Source organism: Pinus tabuliformis (assembly GCA_031772625.1). NCBI lineage: Eukaryota > Viridiplantae > Streptophyta > Pinopsida > Pinales > Pinaceae > Pinus > Pinus tabuliformis. The sequence continues at coordinate 95,263,845 of CM062809.1, forward strand.
TTCGTGTCCTAATAGATTCACTTTCGTGCAGCCCCAACTAGGGGTTGTGGGGCTTCCAAGCTGCTGGAGCAATGTTCTGCACTATTTCCCTAAGTCGCACCTAAGATCTTACTTATCTTCCTACACCAGTTAGTTATCTTTGCATAAATGGATGCCTTATGTTATATTTATTTATACAGGATATTCATATGAGTTCGTGCAGCAAATAAATAGTAAATTTGCAATTTATACCCAATAATACATAAAACAGGAAAAGATACATAGAAATATGGTAAAACTTATCTTCATTAATTCTTCCCATGGTTACAGACTCGACCTGTCTTGCGCACTCAGATGCATAGACTTCTCCTACTCTATGACCTAAAGACACACTTTACACTTTGACTCAATCACTTAGACTCATCCTGCTTCTAATCTATTCATTTCTTTGCTATCTTCTACACTAAGAGCCTCGCTCTATTTATACAATCCCATGGTCCCTGGACCATGGGTAGGTGTATCAAGCCGATATTACATTACAAAAACAAGGGTGGAAAACCATGTGACTCTATTATGACTTTGCGCTCCACACCCACAAATTGCGGAGCCTTTACAATGGACTTGGTCCAAACTTGGGCTTTAAGACCCAAACATGCCTTGGGGGGGATTCCATGCCCAACAAGCCCCCAACACAAACATCGTGACTCGCCCTCGAGTCACTCTGTTGGTGCGGAGATCTTTGCATGGAGTTCCTCCATCTCTGTTTGAATTGCTGCAAGGTTAGTAGCGCATTGAGCGGCTTCCTGCTAAATCTCTTGGACCCATTGTTTCGAGACCGCAGTGTCAGAATTACTTCCCTAGACATGTTCTTGGGTCCCCTACATTTGTGTGAGCTTGCCTTCAATTGTTGCTATGATAGTCAAGGCCTCATCGATCAAAGGTTGAATGCGTGCCTTCAAGACTACTTCTTTGTGTCATTCTGCGTCCACCTGCTCCTAGTCACATCATGAATAGTGACTCCAACAGTCACTTTCTAGACAACCCGCGCGGTAGCACAACCCCCCTTGTGCGGTCACGGCTCTTGTGACACTTTACTTTTGCACATATCTCCAACATCACGTAGCTCCCAAGTAGAGTAGTTTATAGCCCCGCTCCTTTCAACTGGATGGAGCGCTAAGACTATCTTCCCCTCACTAGTCAGGTGGTCGCGGCACCTGTATAGTGTTTCATCCAGTCATCCATCACTTTTCCTGTAAAATACCCACCTTTTATTGTTACTGGTGGCGTTGCGCACTTTATCATCTATAGCACGTAACCATGGTTGATCTGTGTAGTAATATGTGGTCCAAGCGAAGGCATCAGACTGATCAATTTGCTGCGATAGCCACCAAATTTTTCAGCATGATCATGCACACACTATTTTATCACCCTGGTCTTATTATCGAGAAAATATTATTTTATCTCGCCCTCAAGCTTCTTGAATTCCACTTCCACCAGAGCACGTTTCACCCTTAATCACACCCTTTCTTTCCTAAGTTCTTGGAGCCTAAGTTCACCCTATTGTATTTCCTGGTCAAGTCCCAAGTATTCTACTTCATTTAGCTCCACTACCCCTTCTTCTAAGGTTCCACTAACCATCGTATATGTCGGTGTTGTCATGCGAGAACTAGGTATTTATGTTATATGGGGATTACAATGTTCACACCATATCCAGCCTTGGAGGTGCATTCACTGTTAGTTTCTTTCACGTGGTCCTATAAGCCCATAGAACTGCTAGTATGCACAGGTCCCAATCAGTCCGTTGCACACTATGTACCCTGTTCAACGCTTCGAATACTTCATTAAATGATTCTGTGTGGATAACCTTCTACGCACTTGGTCTCTCCATATTTCATGGTTCCAACCCGAGGGGACATTCACGTCCTTGCCTTGGCAACACCTTCTTACTAACTATGTCTCCTAACACGAAGGATGTGTGTATCCGCGCAGGTTTTGTACCATATGCTTGTATCCATATGGATAGGTGGGCACACAAACACTTTCATCTGGAAATCTTATTTGTTAATCACATTTGAGGTTTCCCAAACCATATGCGCATCATCCTTCTACATTCGCACTAGTCCTCAAATATTCTCTGGTGCGTACCCCACCACCTCATAGGCGTAGCGTGTAGTACCCATTTCAAAGATTCAAAATTTTGTTGTTCCAGCACTTCTCTTTCAAATCTGTTCAAGAAGTCATCGACCTCACTTAACCCATCATACGTAGGCAAATCCCTTACCTCCGTTGATATGCAACACAACAATCTCGTGATCATGTTATAGTTCAACCTAGTTACCTCATGTAACCGATTCTGCCATCATTCTATCTCCTCGTCAGAATCTAATGTGCAAGAGCTTTCAGGCTCCCATGAGATTCGTCCATCCGTGGTTGGATTCACCCAATCTTGTTCTCCCATGGTTATCTTGTAGATGCAATCCAAGTCATCGTCGCTTTCGTAGTCATGCACTGGCTCTGTATAGCGCAATCCTTGTAGGGTCTAAAGGTACAACTACGCGCAGAGACCTTTTCTCAAAAATCATCTTGCGCTTCTTCAGATTTATCACCCCATTCATGTCAGTGGCCCAATGTATTCCTAATAGTGTGGGGTATGGATTTCTATCATCAACAATCTCTATCACTTCAAAACCTGCTAGTGCGCTTGCTCCTTTGATATCCATTGTGATTCCCTATAATCTTCCCATAGGTAGGATCTTTTGTTGGTTCACCATTCATAGTTGTATAGGAGACCATTGCAGCATAGGCCTTCTCATGCTCTCCCATGTCTAATTTAGTAGAATGTTCATGTCTGATCCTAGGTCCATAATCACTTTGTCCATCTCATATTCCCCAATCTGCACAGTCAGTCTCATTTCCCTTCCCATTTTCATCGTGTGCTTTCCGAACTTCTGGACTACACAGGTTCTCCTAGCGCTGTCCCAACGCATCTATTTATGAGTTCTTGCAGCCGCTTTACAACCTTGCTATCGTGTAGCAGCTTCATGCATGTTTCCAGGAATGTTGTGAGAATTAATGGATCCATTTCTGGCTCTGGTCTATCTTTGCTTCCTGAAGTGGAGGCATCAACGAAGATCTTCCTGGCTTCCATGAAGGTTTCCCTAGTGCACTCCAAATCAAGCTCTGGTTCTTTCGTCGGAGCCTTGCAAACCAAAGTACTCTCTTTAGGTTACTTGCCTTTGTCATCCCCTATCATAATTCCACTTCAGAGCACAATATTCACATTAGGGTCTTCCTCGCATGGCTCAAACCTCATCATTTGCAGGTTCTGGGTCGGGGGAGGTTGGAGTGCTCCCTTATTGCACAACCTCACTATCAGTGTGAGAAAATCCTCTGTCTCATGATCAAACAATGTATAATACAAGCATGATGGTCGCATTGGATTTGTACAATCGTGGGCATAATGTCCTAGCCCTTTGCAATTGTAACATATCATCTTCCCGCAACCTCTTCTAGGCCCTCCTCCACCTCATCCTCATCCATGCCCCTAAAATCTGGTTCGCTCCATCCTTGCGTTCTAGTCAAGGGGCCACATTTCAACCTGAACTCTGTAGGTAGGAATCTAATCCATCATCAACTCATAACTTCTACAGGTGCGCTCATCATGTCCTACTGATCTACAAAAATTACAGAACAATTGATGTGAATTCTATGTGTACTTCTCCAATAAATGGCAGTTATATATAGCATGCTTTCCTCCTATTTGACAAATCACGCACCACAATGCAGGCGTTGCGCTAGGTCCTGCCTGTGCCTCTAGTCTCAATGGAATTAGTCCTCTTCCTGCAAGGTAATTCTTGAACACTGGGCCGTGGTCCTTGTCATGTCCTTGACCCTTGCACTTTATGCACTATAACTCGTCGCACATTTCTGGGTGAGCTATCCTGTCTTGTTTCAGACTCTATGTATCAAGGCACAAGTTTTTCAATTGTGCGTGAATCTGCTGAAATCCCAGGTTGGGATCCTATATCGGGGTATCATGTAGTCTCATTGCAATCTCCAAGCCCTCGACCTGAGTTGTTAGCCTTTGTTGTGATAGCGCATTCCTTAAATGCAGTGTTAACGATGCTATAAGACATTCGCGGTGTTGTCCATCCGTCAGCGTCATGTTAGCTTCGGGAATTGTGCACTTCAGTCTCTGATCCAACTCCCAAGGTGTCTCGCCTGGTAGCATTGTCATTTCCTTGAACCCAATGACCAACTGTGCCTTTGACTTCGGCATGCTAAATTCTTTGTTTAGCACTGTTTGAATATCTACGATCCCTGCATTCAAATTGTCATTGGAATGCATAATGTACGAGGTCAGTGCGTGATCCTGTAGAGCACTGAACAACGTCTCTTTTTTTATATTTTCATCCATGACTCCTTGTGCTTCCCATACAGCTTTTATCACAAACCAAAACTGGTCTGGATCTTCATTCCCTACTCCCTTGAACACTGGCAACTTTATCGCGCTCACCATATTGACTCGCGATGGTGGTATAGGTGGTATGGCTGAAGATGGTGGTGAATATGGTGAAACTAGTGGTGGTGTGGGTGGGGGTGGTATGTGTGGAATCCTCTGCCTTATCAAATTGATCACACTTCTTGGTGAGACCTGCGTGAGCTCTTCGCCATCTCCTCGTGGAGGTGAAATCAAGGGGCTAGTTTCTAGTTCTGTACTACCTTCGTTTCTGTAGATTGTCCCACTTCGCGTAGCCCCACATCAATTTATTTGCATAACCCACTTTTCACACAGTAGCATTTTAATCCAAGTGTTCAAATACTTAACGTACTTACCTCACAGTCCTTTGAGGAAGCGTTGTTTTTCCTTGCTATAGCTGACTGAAGTATCTACCGTGAACTTGGTGATGAATCCTCCTATAATTCGAATGAGCCAGTGATCAACAACACACGCGATCTTATGCTCAGATTCTTCCAATTTGCACACAAATTCTGGATTCCACACAATAGGTCTATTGAGCTTACACCTTTCTTGGCTATATGCTAGCTTCGGGATCTACTTGTATAGCTCAGTAGGGAAAGATGAAATGAAAATTTCATGGATATCTGTGTATAAGTAGCAGTCTAACCACTCTTCTTTTCATAATCATGGACTCCTATTCTCCTATGTCATGAACTCATGAATCTTCCTATCCAACCAATCCTCAATTCCTTTCCTAGTTGGATTCTAGTGATATGACATCAGGCATCTCTATGTAGATCCTGGTCGTGGCAACGGAACCATTTATTGGCTTGTTGGGGCCTAACCCAGGTTCGGAGTTAATTAGCCAAACAAATCCCTATACTACTCGCCTTTTTGGCAATAGTGGAGCGTGAAATGAGGTCTCACTCGAAGTAATATGGGGCGTGCTGAAACTAGGTTTCCGCACCCTTGAGATGTCTGACGAGTTGATTTGGTCCAACTGCTAATCCCTACATGCAAGTTGCCTTGCACACTTCCCTGGCCTTCGCGTGTGATCGATTCGCTTTCGCGCAGCCCCAACCAAGGGTTGTGGGGATTCTGCATTGCTGGAGCAGTGTTCTGCACTATTTCCCTAAGTTGCACCTAAGATCTTACTTATCTTCCTACACTAGTTAGTTATCTTCATGTAAATGGATGCCTTATGTTATATTTATTTATACAGCACATTCATATGAGTTCCTACAGCAAATAAACAATACATTTGCAATTTATACCCAATAATACATAAAACAGGAAAAGATACATAGAAATATGGTAAAATTTCTCTTTATTAATTCTTCCCAAGGTTAGAGACTCAACCTGACCTATGCACTCAGCTGCATGGGTATGCGCACTCAGCTGCAGACTACTAGGCCTCTGCACACTCATCTACAGAGCCTTCTCCCACTCTACGACCCAAAGATACACTTTACACTTTGACTCAATCTCTTAGAATCATCCTGCTTCTGTTTTATTCATTTCTTCGGTATCTTCTAGACTTAGACCCTCACTCTATTTTTACAATCCCATGGTCCGTGGACCATGGGTATGTCTATCAAGCCAACATTACATTAGAAAAACAAGTGCGGACAACCCTATGACTCTATTATGACTTCATGCTCCGAGCCCACAAATCGCGGAACCTTTACAGAGGACTTGGTCAAAACTTAGGCTTTAAGCCGAGAACATGCCTTGGGGGGAATTCCATGCCTAACAAGGAACACTCAGAAAATGAAAAGAACATATTATAAAAGTTTTCCTAAAAAATCGGTACAACAAATGTCAAGCCATTAAAGCCATAAACAAAGCAAACACTAGACATAAGAACAATAAAAATTTTGATAATATTGTAGGTAAAGTTAACCTCCCTTACATTCTACGGAACATTGGTAAAATTTCCCACATCCTAAAAAATAATAATATTTTAACCACCTTCAAATCTTTAAACACCATCCGAAGTTGCTTCAATCCGATAAAAGATGCAATTGATCCTAAGTGTCTTAAGGACGTCTATTTAATTCCTTGTTCATATGGCAAACCCTATGTAGGTGAAACTGGCAGATCCTTTAACACCAGAATCTAGGAACAGTCTGCTGATATTAAACATAATTGATCCAAAACATCAGCTTTAGCAGAACATTATGATAAAACCAAACATCAAATTTTTATTGAAAACACCTGCATCTTAGCTAGCAGTGATCACTACTTCCTGAGAAAATTCAGAGACGCCATAGAAATCAGCAAACACCCTAATAACCTCAATAGAGATGATGGATGGACCATAAGTGAGAATTGGATTCCCACTTTATCATCCAATCTAACCACTCCGTAAAACTCTCTCCAACCACCATAAAAAATATTAATTCAATAAGTAAATTTCTAATTAATTTTAATGAATTTTAATTTAATAATTATATTTATAATTATTTTAATGAATTTTAAACCAAACTTTAATTTAACAAAAAAAAATTAATTTAATGATTAAATTTATATAATGTTAAAACTTTAACATCCCCCTCAAAAAAAATTTAATTTGATAATGAAATTTATAATTAATTTTAATGAATTTTAATTTAATAATAAAACTTTAATTTAATAATTATATTTATAATTAATTTTAATGAATTTTAGGAGGGGGATCTCGGATTGGGGTGGAGGAAGTGATGATAGAAAGTGAGTACGGATAGGGTTTCATATTGGGCCACCTCGGGCAGACCTGAACCGGGGACTAGGTGTAGGGGAAGCTTGCTTCCATTAGCATTTGATCCAAGAATTATAGACTGTAGATACGGGAAAATGGCAGGAGATAGAAAGCTGATGGAACTAACATAGAAATGGTATATGAAGCTGGGAGGGCAGAGATCCCCTCCTACAAAAACATAGCAGCAGGGGAGTCAAGCAGAAATGGAGCACAAGGAGGCACTAGAAAAAGCTCCAGAGACATTCCGGTCATGGGAGCATGCTGGCAAGCAGGATTAAGCGGCAGATGTTTACCAAGGGCAACGAAAAAACCCAGGTTTGTAATCCCTAACAACAAACTTGAAGAATACAGAAGTTATATGAAGGATCGTGCTTTAATCTGTAAGTTCGTAAGGATTTGGCTATCTGAGGAGGATTTGACCAAATGGATACAGTAAACATTGAAACCTAAGGGGCATATAGATCTAAAACTAGGGGCAACAGGTTTTTTTTACGGTTATATTTTCTAATCTGGAAGATAAGGAAAGGATTTTTGAGGGAGGACCCCACTTTATGAATACTGTTGGTTTATTCATGAGGCACTGGGAAGACTACTATAACCCAGACAAGGAAAAAATGCTAGTAGCACCCATCTGGGTCAGACTATTTGGACTCCCAATTGAGTTCTAGGATCTGGAGATCCTAGAAGGAATAGGAAATACAATTGGGACATTTGTCAAAGTAGTTGAGACCAATAAAAGAGGGAGATACACATCTTATGCTAGGATATGTGTATACATGAATATAACAGAACCGCTTCCGGAGTTTATTGAGATAGAATACCATGATGAGGTATGGCAACAACCAGTGGATTATGAGCACATCCCATTTCACTGTAGAAGATGCCATGAATATGGCCATCTCTTTAAACAATGCCCTTTAAATGCAGCTAAAGAATCAATAGAAAGGAAAGAAGAAGAGAAGAAGGTAATAAAGGCAAACAAAGAGATCAAAGAGGGATTCAAAGAAGTGCTCACTAGAAGGAAATATCTAAAAGGATCAAACCCTCTGCAACCACCTGCTAAAACAATATTATTGGAAAATCAAAACAAGTTTAAGGCCCTTCGGGAAGAGGAAATGCAAATGGAAAAGGGAGACAGTGACAAAGAACCTATGGAACTAACAAAAGGAGCAAAAGAACAGGACACAATACAAGTAAATATGGAACAAGAAGGGGAAGAAGACAACATGGACTTGCGAAAAGCCCAAACCCAAATGGAGATAGATCCGCAAAAAGACAAAGGAAGTGAAGAGGAACAAATAATGAGGAGACTGTTACATGAATGGAGGCATCTGGATGAGAGATTTATACTGAAAGAACAAAAGCAATTATATAAAGATATGTTCCAAAAATACAAGGAGAAGGTAGGAGTAGTTATGGAAAATCAACCAGAACAACTAGGTGCACAAGGTACCCAAAGTATAGGAATTGAAAATGCTGGAAAAGGAGGAAGAAAACGAGGTAGACGTATAATGAGTGAGACCATCCAAATGGTTGGGGAGATGCTAGTGAATTCAGGAAGAGTAATACCTCTATAAGAGGTATTCCAACAATCTCCCAAATTATTAAAATGATAATTACAACCTGGAATATTAGAGGTCTTAACAGCAAGGGGAAACAGAGATATCTAAGAGATAGGTTGAAAAAAGATAAACCCAACATAATGATAATTCAAGAAACTAAGATTAGTATGCAGAAACTAGAAGAGATAATGAGGAGATTTAATCCTCATTATGAGCTAATGGGTCAGGATGCCATAGGTAGCACAGGAGGTCTAGCGATTCTATGGAATCCAGAGGAAGTTCAATTTGGAAATTGGGTTAGCATGCCCCGAATTATTTCAAGAACTTTTAGAATGATAGGCTCGTCGGAATGGATAATCCTCACAGGGGTATATGGCCCGCATTTAACAGGAGAACGCAGAAGCTTTCTTCAAAATATGGGAACAATCCGAAGGCTATACCCAGATCTGCCATGGATTGCAGGAGGGGACTTTAACATGATTACAACTCTGACGGAAAAACGAGGAGGCCTAAGAAGAATAGACCAAGACATGGAAGCCTTTGGTGATATGATATCGGAGCAAAGATTGGTGGATATTCCCACAATAAATGGGATCCACACATGGAATAATAGAAGAGGGGGCAAAAATCAAATTGCATCAAGATTGGACAAATTTTTAATATCTGAACAAATTATAAATAGGGATATATTCATAGAAACAATGATCCTCCCAGCAATGGGCTCAGACCATTGGCCGATTAGGCTAGAAATTGACATCAAAGCGAGCCCAAAGAAGCGCTTATTTAGGTTTGAATCCTTTTGGCTCAGGGATTAGCAGTTCATGTCAAAGGTGGAGGAGTGGTGGAACCAAAGCCAACAAAGAGGAAGAAGCAGGATGCAGACTTTTCAACTAAAATTAAAACAACTCAAAGGGAAAATTAAGAAATGGAACAAAGAAGAATTTGGGAATATATTTAAAGAGCAGCAACGCTCAGAACAAAAAATGAGAATACTACAGCAACAAATTATAACAGAAGGCATAAGCGAAGAAAGAACTAGAGAAGAAGGCATAGTGATAAGCCAAATTGAAGGACGAAGAAAAAAATAAGAGATACTATGGAAGAAAAATTCTTGAAAAAAATGGATTTGTGAAGGTGAAAGGAATATGAAGTTCTTCCACCAAGCCATGATCCAGCAGGGACATAGGAATAGAATATTCTCCATAAAAAATGAGGAGGGGCAACGTCTAACCCAACTTGAAGAAATGGAAAAAGCATTAGTTGGGCACTTTAAAGATATCCTTATTGAACCCCAAGTGAATAGAGAAGAGGCTATAGGAAGGATATGCAATGAAATCCCAAGGATGATTACTAGGGACCAGAATTTAGCTCTCATGAGGGCAACAACCCTGGAGGAAGTGGAAGAAATTGTGAAAGGGATGAAAAGAAATAAAGCTCCAAGACCAGATGGATTTACAGTGGAATTCTACCAAGCAGGCTAGCACTTCTTGGGGCAAGGCATCTTGGAGGTGGTAGAAGAATCGCGTAGACATCAGAAGGTATGTCCCGACCTCAACTCAACCCTTTTGTCTCTTATTCCCAAATCTGCGAATTCATAAACCGCCCAGGGTCTTCGACCTATTTCTCTTTGTAATGTAACCTATAAGATTGTAGACATACTGATGGCTAAGAGGCTGAAAGCAATCCTATCTAGTATTATATCCTCGGAACAGACTGGGTTTGTGGAAGGGAGACAAATTCTAGATGGCTTGGTAGTGTCTTAGGAAGTAGTGCATTCTTTGAAACATAAAAAGGAAATGGGAATGATGATCAAACTGGATCTTTCAAAGGCATATGACCATCTAAACTGGGATTACCTTAAAACAATTTTAATGGCATCTGGCTTCTGCAATAGGTGGGTAAAATGGATCTATGATATGATTTCCACTCCAAAATTTTCCATTCTCTTGAACGGAATGCCAACTTCCACCTTCAATGCCATAAGAGGATTGCGACAAGGGAATCCTTTATCCCCATTCTTTTCCATCATAGCAGTGGAAGGCCTGGCATGATACCTCAAAAAATAACTGAGAGAGAGAGAAAAATCAAAGGGATGAGGTTATGGGGAATAACTTACCAATTACTCATCAATAGTTTGTAGATGATATTATGATTTTTTGTGATGTCTCCCTAAGAGAAGTTAAAAGGGTTAAACATATCCTTGACCTCTTTATGGAAGCATCAGGAACTGAAATTAACAAGGACAAATCTTGTACATTCCTCTTCAACATGCCAGACATGGTCAAATCCCATCTGACTAGAATTCTAGGTTTCTGCACTGGTGAATTACCCACAAAATACTTGGGAAATCAATTAGCTTTAAATCCTTTGAAGATAGTGAATTGGCATCAAACCATTGAGAAACTCAATAATAGACTGGCTAATTGGTCTTTTCGATCTTTGAATATAGCCAGAAGAATAATGCTTCTCAAATCGATTCTTCAAGCAATTGCTATCTACCCTCTCTCGGCAATGGCAGTTCTTAAAGGGGTATGTACAAAAATGATGGAAATATTCAAAAAAATTGTCTGGGGAAGACCAAAGAAACAAAAAAAATGGGCTCTAATATCTTGGAAGGGATTGATAAAAAATAAAGAAGAAGGAGGACTGGGTCTTAGAGATCTGTATACATTGAACCAAGTTATGGGGGCGAAGCTGTGGTGGAGATTGATGAGGGGTGGAGATGATCTATGGAAAAAAATATGGACTCAAAAATAAAATATTCCCACAACCACTGAAGGTATTCTTAGGCTGGAGGAAGTTCCGAGAGGTTCCACAATATGGGACCTAGCTAGTAAAAAAAGAGACATTATATTCAAACATGCATTATGGGAAATACGAAATGGAAATTCAGCTAAATTATGGGATGAAGCCTGGCAACAAAGAGAGAGAATGATAGAGTTGCAAGGATTTCAAAACACTTGTCAGAAGGCTAAATATGAAGGGCTAAATTATGTAAGCGAATACTGGAAGGAAGAAAGTCAAGTGGAGACCTGGAGAACCTGGAAGAAACCAAAAGAATGGGATAGTCACATTGATCCTGAACAGAGAGATCTATATGTAAGAGAAATGGAATCAAGAAGAATAACCATTAGAACAGGTCCAGATATACTACGGTGGGGTAGATCCACAAAGGGAACCTTCACGATTAGAGAAGCCTATTATCTAACTATCCAACAGGAGCATGATGAAAATGCACCCATGTGGAAACAAATATGGCAGAGCAACTGGTGGCTGAAGGTAACTTTGTTCTTATGGTTAGTAGGAAAAGGATGAATTTTGACTTGGGATTAGATTCAGAAGTGTGGATTCCATGGACCTCCTAGATGCAGCCTATGCAAGTAGGACCAAGAAACGCAAGAACACCTTTTGAACACATGCCCTGTGGCTCAGCAGCAATGGGAAGAAATCAGGAAAATATTTAGGAAGACAAATAGAGACCCTCATAACATTAAACAAACCATTAATCAATGGGGGCGAGGGCAATTCTCAATCCTGGTGGTTAGAAGAGCCTGGAGTCTAGTGATGGGTTTTAACATGTGGCTAATATGGAAAGAAATAAATCGAAGAATATTTCAAAATAAAGTCAACTCCCTAGAGACGATCTGGAAGGGGGCCCAAAAACTTATAAGGCAAACTATCCTAGCGGAAGCTTGGACTTAAGAGGATTGGAAAGCAACTCCAGAAGAAGGACCGATCCTAGTATGCCTAAAACTAAAACAAGGCATGGTGTATCCTTAGAAGCAAAAAAACTAGAGCAATCATAATCAGAGCTCAACCAAGTTCAAATTCCCACATGGTGGCTTCATCAAACTAAAATTTGTCGGAGCCTCAAAAGGGAACTCAGGGCCAGCAGGGTTTGGAGGCATCTTCAGGGATAATCAAGGGTGAACAAGATGGGCTTATGCTGATCGGGGTGGTATAATGAGTAATAACGAAGCAGAATTAATGGCAGTCTATCAAGGCATTAGAATAGAAAGCCGAAATGGATACACTAATTTGGAAATAGAAGGAGACTCGAACTTAGTGATAAAGATGCTTAGGAAACTGAATAATGGTAAGGACTGGGAAAAAGTACCGAAGAGTTGGAAGACGGCAGGCCTAATTCAGGACTTGGCAGAAACAATGAAATGCATTGAATACAAGATCATAAACCATGTTAGAAGGGATGGTAATAAGGCAACGGATTTCCTTGCTAACAAGGGTTGCAATGAACAAGGAGGAAAGGTAGATAGTATATGGCCAATTCATTGGGAAGAACAACAATGGAAGCCCCTTAATTTAATCATTACCAAGGATACTAATGAGATTAAAAACTCAAGATAAGGGTTACAGATGGCCCATGATTGGGGTGAAAGATTTGAAGAGGACGTGTGATAAGACGGTCAAGGGAAGAGGGTGGCAAATCTGGCCACCATACATCCTCATAATTCCACAGGATGCAGGGGCAACATGCAGGCAGGGAAGAATCTCGAGTGTAAAGGTGACAAGGAAGTGGGGGACAAGGTAGGAGGAAATGGTGGCGGAAGGATGATGGGATGTAGGGTAGGTGGCAGGAGGTTAACAAAGGTGGTGAAGAACAGAACCAAGGCTACTATGCAACAAGGGAAGGAGACAGCAGGAGCTCGGTGCGAATTGGTGTCTTCTGCAACTTGGCTTAGGACTAGGTACGTATTCTTAAATCCAATCCTTACATTTCCTTAAATATTTAGTAATATTAAGGAATAGGGGGGAGATCTAGACGCAACAGAGGGAAAGAGAAGCGAGAGGGAAGTGGAACTATTTTCTGCTACAAACAGTCAGAAGGCAAAGGGTGGCAGGATGAGAAATGTTGGGGAAGAATCTAGTAAGGCTGGGAGCCATGCAGGCCAGGGTAAATGCATGTAGGGATTCTGTACAGATAGCGATCAGGGGTAGTTTGAGGAGGTAAAACAGGTGGTTTGGGAGGTAGAGAAGACTCTTGAAAACATTCACCAACCTCATCTAAGGGGAGGAAAGTTGGGGAATAACCCAATCACTGGAAAAATGTGGCAGGGGGAGGGTAAGAATGGGGAGCGGGAAGCAAAGGAGCCCGGAATCGAAGAACTTACGAAGAATATAACATTTTTTGTTGGCCAGGGTAGTCAGGCAGCAGCTAAGAACAAAACAACTTGCCTAGGTCGAGGAAGAGGGTGTAGGGGCAGAGACAGACATAACCAAACAGGCAGACATGAATCAAATCCATCCTCTTTAGCATGTCGGAGAAGCAGCTGAAAAACCATGAGACATACTATGCAAGAGGCAGAAAAAGCATACAAAGAAGGAACTGATGAGGACATCCATAAGCTTATTCAAGAATTAGAGGCAAATGTAATGGAAGAAGATTCAGAACCTAAAATGGAAGAATGGGGTCACCTCATTCCTAACCCGGGCAACACTAGGGGATGCATGACCTTATATAAGTAGGCTTTACATGTTTATTGGGTGCTAAAGTAGGTACTTTCCAAGGCAATGAAGTGGGTAGTAGGGGAAATCGCTGAGCTGGCTTAGGGCATGCCCAATATGAAGAGAGAAATGAAGAATCTTCAAATCACTATGCTCATGCAAGACAACAATCTTGACAAAATCCAGCAACAGTTAAAGAAGATTGCTCCAGCAACGAGGAATGCAGAAGCACCTCCTGAGATTGTGGAAGATTAATCTTGTAGTTAGAGTCAATGGCTTACCATGTTTGTTCCTTGAGAATAATATCTATTTTTATTTTTATTAGTTTCTAATGATTGTTGGGAACCAGATTAGTAGTTGCCATTGTGAAGTTTATCTAGCATGGATTAGTAGACTTATTCTTTTTTGTTACTGGACGACTTATAAAAACTTAAGGTGGCCAATAGATCCAGTTCCCATTTTGGGTGCGTTGAGGCCACCAAACATTGCACATGTTTCAACCTGTTTTTTATATAAATAGAGAAATAAGGGTCCTACCGTAGCTTACAAAAAAAAATTAATGAATTTTAATTCAATAATCAAACTTTAATTTAATAAAAATTTCAATTCAATAATTAAATTTATATAATGTTAAACTTTAAAATATCCCTCTATAAAACTTTTAATTTAATTATTTTTAATGAATTTTAATTTAATAATAAAAAATTTAATTTAATATTTATATTTATAATAAAATTTCAAAGATTTTAACTTTAATTTTTTATTTTATTTTTTAATTTAATAAGTAAATTTATAATTAATTTTAATAAATTTTAATTTAACGAGTAAACTTGAATTTAGTAATTAAATTATTAGTCAACTTTACAACTCTAAGGTTATTGTCGGCTCTTCATCTCAGACATATATTTATTGAACTAAGTGGTAGACCATTCTTTCATAGATCTTTCTCACCCTGATGATGAACCACCATTACTGATTTGAAACATCGATTACTACAACTACCAAATGCGACATGAATCTGGAAACTAATTTACACAAATTTGAAAGAAACATTGTTTTTTCTATCAATTAGTAGGTGGAATCCCTGCATTAATACGTTATGCCCACTCCCTACTATAGCATTGTCCAAGAGGAAATAATAGTTTACCACTAGAATATGTTTCTATTTATATTTTGATGATTGTAGTGATATTTAACCTTGATTTTTCATTTTCCCTCATTATTTTGTTTCCTTCCCTCAATTGGAATTTCAATTTTTCCAATATTTTGTATATTTATGTTGTAGTATATTAACATTATTTTATACATATCCTTAAAACAAGGGACATATTTAAATCTTATACATCAAATTCTAATTTTTGGTTGAGGGAGTGAAGATATTCAATGATTTTTTAACATGATATTTTATGTTCTAGAAGTTTAGATTGTTCAAACCCAAGACTAGGAGCAATAGAAATACTCAAGTCTTAATGATTTTTAATTTCAAGTTTTCTTTTACTCAAATTAAGAAAAAATAAAGTATTTGTAATACATCCTACTACTTGATTAATAGACAAGAGCTAGAGGCATGGTGTGAATATATATTATCTATTAATATGCCTTACTATTTTTGAAAAGTATAAATTTTGCATGTATTATATGTAGCCACAAGAACTATCATAAATAAGGCTCACAAATTGTCAAAAATGGGCCTAAGGGAAAATAGAACCTTGAACAAAACATAAACATGGCATTCCACTAGTGATGGTTGCGTGAAATTTTTATCAGTGCAAATAATGTCAAAAATGCTCAAGTTTGTTTCCAATTGATTGGTTGGATGTTTTTACATGTTCTATAAACCCAGACAACTTTATCAAGAAACAATAAAATTGGCTCACAGATTACTTTCCTTTGTAGATTTTGATGATGTGAGGAACATGATAATCCCAACTTATTATAAAAATATCCATTTCATATGATGGATGTAGTCCCTTATACTGAAAATATGTCCTCATTCTCAACTTTTACTAGCCATTTTAGGCCTTCTAATTATATTCATACAATGCCAGTGGATTGGTCATTCATTGATCTTAGATGGTATAATGAATATCATGGGAATTATCTTGGCCTTCCTTTCCAAATGCCATGTGATCAATACATTAATGGAGAGACTAGAACTAGTGAATTATGCTCGACAAGGTATCTGCAACAGATTCAAACTAAATATTATCAGAATGTTCCAGTGTTCTATACCCGAAAGTATAGGCCTTCATACATGGAGAAAGCTTCAATGGAATATATTGAATCTTGGATTCTTGAATTTTTAGGAACGAGTGTGGCAGAAAAAGTTACCCCATATTTTTTATTTATAAAGAATTCAACCAGGCTACTAGTAAAGTTTTAAACCTCAATTATATGGGGTTTCCTAACCTAGCAAAACTCCTTGAAGAATTTAGGGATATAGCATTGGTAAAGAGGGTGTCACCTAGTGAGGTTTTTATATTACATGTAGAAACAAAAAATCGGAATGAATGTAATGGTGAGGGAATTGATTATGATCCTACTAGAAAAACTAAAAGTGAGAGTTGCAATGTGAATGCTTGAAAAAATGAGATTGTAGAAGTAGATTATAGAACATATTACAATGTCTTATGATATCCATCCTTACTAGGCTTGAGGGCCTTCTTGTGCCCATTAAATCATCCCCAAGTGTCGAGAAATAAAACCCTTCATTACAAGATGAGAAAATGAACACAAAGGGATGAGATTGTGGGAAAATGTCATTAAAAACCCTGATAATTTTTGGTTGGTGTTTCCCCAAGGGTTAGCTCAACTAGTCGAGTCCCCGTTGTTAAGTGCCTCATAGAACGGGAGGTTACAAGGCCAATTCTCCTCGACGCCCTTGGGGTTAGGCCTTTCTAGTCTAGCCGACAGGCCTTAAAAAATTCCCTTCGAGGTTGATATACCCAAATTTTACCATGGATGTAATAGCCACTGGGTGCTGTGAACCACAACGTAAAAAAAAAAATGGTTGGTGTTGTGTTTGTGTCCTCGATATTGCTATTCATTATGTCAGGTATGTAATCAACGATTTCCTTCAAACACTCCTATATAATTATTTATGTGTTTTGTTTTGAGATTCAGACTCGACCATTTAATCTATTTAAAGCTCCATGCCTAATTATGTATTCTATCCTTAAAAAAATCTTAATTACCTACTTATTTTTTGAAACATTTTTAATGTTATTACTTATTTGTTTAAAAAATTCTTAATATAATTTATGTATTAAGAATTGTTTATTTGTTTTATAAGTGACAAAATCATCCATTTAAGCTACTCAAATTCTTCACGTCTTCATGTCTTATTAAGTGATTCTTTGTCTTTTGAATGTGTTTGACATTATATTTTGTATTTGTTGTTTCTAAAATAACTATGTAAAGTGTGAGAAACATCCACACTATATATTATTATGCTTTATCTATCTAGTTCACACATTTGATGCATCTCACCCTCAATTTCTTTTTAATTTCAAAATAAGTAAAAAAAACTATTTATATTTTTCCTATAATGTTATTCTTGATGATGGATTTGTTAAGGATTTTACAAGTTGGAATGTTGTTGCTAGAGCATGACCAATGAAGAAGAAAACTTGCAAGAGTATTCAATGAAAACTAGTAAAAAGGGCATATGATTGTGAAAGGACAACGCTCCGTTGGCTCATTGGATTGAAGCAGTAACATTAATATTAATTTCATCAAGAAATATATTACTTTGTGCATAATAATCTCATATCTAACTGTGATAATGACTGGGATATTATCATGTCTAATGTATAAGTGGAAAACATGTAATTAATTAAAATATTGGATGGATGAAACTTTTAATTATTTAAAATATTAGATGGATGCATTAGTATAGATAATAATATGTGATATTGATTTCAATATTATCATGTCTAATATGTAAGTTGAAAACTTTTGGATTTTCTTCCTATAGCCATGATTACTGATAACAATATGTTTCTCCCTACTTCAATGATATTAGAATAATGCATGAGGAAAAATCAGATATGGTTTTTATTTAGGAAACAAAATGTTCGATGGACAAGATCAGAGAGATACACAACAAATGGTTAATCAAGTATGAGTATCTTGACGTTAAAGCGGATAACTCGGCAGGTGAGATTCTTACTCTATGGGATCCTCAAAAACTTGGAATCCTGGATGCTGAAGCTTCTAGGAACTATCTATCACCGGTGATTGAACCTTTGGGTGATAAGGAGATCTACATGATCACTAATGTCTACAGTCCTCAAAAACTAGAAGACAGACTTAAGCTTCTCATCTCCCTTGAGAGGCTGAGAGAGAGATATCATGATATGCCTTGGATTCTGGCTGGGGATTTCAATATGATCAGATATCTTATAGAAAAAAAAGGCGGTACTAGAAAACTAGGCAGAGATTCCATTGCCTTCCAGAACTTCATGAATAACATGGGGCTAGTGGACATTGAAACAGTGAATGGCACTTTTACTTAGAATAATAAGAGAGGAGGGGCTTCTCAAGTCACCTCTAAACTAGATAGATTCATAATCTCAGAGGACCTCTTTCTCAAAGGCCTTGATATGTTAGCTTCAATCCTTCCCTTCAGAGACATGGACCAATGGATTGTCCAGCTTGAAGCTAATTTCATGGGAACACCAAGGAACAAACCTTTTAGGTTTGGAAATTTCTGGCTCTCTCACCCTAACTTCACCAGTAATATTGACAAATGGTGGGGGGAAGACATGCTCGTTCAGGGCACTAAAGTGTTCATGTTGCTGCAGAGATTTAAACACGTCAAATCTAGGCTTAAATATTGGAACAAAGAGAGTTTGGTTATATTTTTAAAGCTAAAAGAGAAGTTGTAAAGAAACTCTAGGAGAATAATCAGATCATCAACTTAGAAGGTTTTACTAAGGAAAGGAAAATTCAGGCTGACTCTCTTCAGAACAAATGGGATGATCGGTGCATGAAAGAGGAGATTTTCTGGAGGCAGAAATCGATGGTGCAGTGGATTAGAGAAGGAGAAATAAAAATGAAGTTTTTTCATAGATCAACCTTGGATCACAAATCTCAAAACATAATTTCAAAATTTAAATATTCTCAAGGGAAAGAGCTCTCCTCTCACAAAGAAATGGAATCTATCCTAGTACAACACTTCCTTAGCATAGGAGAGGAGCCTCTCATCGACAGATCTCATTTCATTAACAAATTTACCAAGTTCATTCCTAAGCTTGTAACCAGGGGAAAAAACCACAATCTTAAGAGACCAGTGTCTGAAGAGGAGGTTATTGAAGTTATCAATGAGATGTAAAATGGGAAAGCTCCTAGCCTTAATGGCTTCAATGTGGACTTCTTCAAAGCTTGCTGGAAAACAGTCAAACAAGATATCATTGATGTTGTGGAAGACTCTAGAAGATCCAAAACTGTTTTGAAAGCTCTTAATGCCTCTTCCATAGCTTTGATTCCAAAGAAGGAAAAAGCTATGACACTAGACAAATTCAGACCCATAGCCTTATGTAATGTGGTGTACAAAATTATTTCCAAAGTGATCGTTAATAGACTCAAGCCTCTTCTTCCTACTCTCATCTCAGAGGAGAAAACTGGATATGTGGAAGAAGATATATTCTCAACAACATTATACAAGCTCATGAGGTAGTACACTCTCTTAAGAGCAATAAGCAAGTTGGTATGATCATGCAACTTGACCTAGTGAAAGAATATGATAAGCTAAGCTAGTCTTACATCAGGGTAGTGCTACGAGCTTATGGCTTTGACCACAACTGGATAAGAGGGGTCATGGCCCTTATTTCCACAAACATATTCTCCATTCTACTTAACGACTCTCCCTATAGAACCTTTATGCCTTCTAGGGGTCTCAGATAAGGGGATCCTCTCTCCCCCTTCCTCTTTGTTCTCATGGCGGAAGGGCTAGGTAGAGTGATCAAAATGGAAAATTGTGAAGGAAGAATCTAGGGTCTACAACTTACTCAGGATGGCGTTGCTTCTACTCACCAACAATTTGTTGATGACACAATGTTGTAGGGCATTCCTACGGTTAAGGAAGCCAGAGCTTTCAAAGAAATCCTGAATGAATTTACATTCTCCGCTGGTACAGAGGTAAGCCTTGGCAAATCAAAGGTGTTATTTTTTAACACGGGCATTACTATTCAGAGGAACCTCACTATAATTCTTGGGTTTCAAAGGGATCAGTTACCTTCCAAGTACCTTGGAATGCCTCTTACTGACAAACCTCTAAGCAAGGGAGTGTGGGAGCCGGTAACTAATAAACTTCAGGACAAAGTCAGGAAATGGACCTACAGGTCTTTGAATTTGGTGGGGCATCTTGTGCTAACTAAGGCTATCCTGCAGGTTGTACCCATTTTCATGTTTTCAACTCTTCCTGCTCCTAAAGGAGTTATGTAACAAATCAGGAGTATTCAACGATATTTTCTTTGGGGCAAAGGGGAAGAGAAAAAGAAGTGGGCTTTGGTAGCTTGGGATAGGATCTACAAACCTAAGACCCATGGTGGTTTGGGGCTTCATGACCCTGAAATCCTCAGTAGAGTTTCGGGAGCCAAACTTTGGTGGAGGTGGCTCTAGGAATCGACCACCCCTTAGGCCAAGCTTTGGAAGCATACATATGAAAATAATTGGCAGGAGAGGGATCATATCCAAATTTTAGTGCTCATAAAGGGCTCCCACATTTGGAACCTTTCTTGGGAGAATAGAACCATTATCCAGAAGCATAGTTTCTAGGAGATCTGAGACGGGAACCTTGCATGGTTTTGGGAGGATAACTGGCAGCAGGAACCAAATTTTTTTAGG
Organism: Pinus tabuliformis; assembly: GCA_031772625.1. Lineage (NCBI taxonomy): Eukaryota > Viridiplantae > Streptophyta > Pinopsida > Pinales > Pinaceae > Pinus > Pinus tabuliformis. Next base: position 95,284,900 of record CM062809.1, read on the forward strand.
TAAGAACTAACCGCTCTTAAAAATGACACTGACAAAAAAGGTTTAGTTATGGTAAGTGACTTCTGGGATCAGGTAAGGAACAATGGTATATGGAGAATGTGGAAGGATCTTGGTTATAGGGAAGAGAATCCTTTGAAGGCCCAGGCAGATTCTCTTGCTCTTGACTTGGAGTAGAGGAATATTTTGGTGTCATCCTTGTATGACCAATCGAGACAGGGTCGAAACACCGAAGGCAACTTCAACCTCAAAGAAGCTAAATGCATGAACCTATGTTTAGATTATACAAACCCTGATCAGGTTTGGAATGACCTTTGACAGAACTCACAATGGATGAAAATCAAGTTGTTTATGTGGTTGGTTCACCAAAAGAAAATTATCACATGGGAGAATATTCTGAAAAGGGGCTTTGTTTGCACATCCAAATGGCATCTATGTGGCTTACAGGAGGAGATGATGGAACATTTACCAAACCTATGCTCCTTCACCTCTACCTTGTGGGTTTGGGTGACCTCAGTCTTTAGGCAAACTGACAGGGACAGACTCAGCATCACCAAAACTTTGAAGAATTGGAGGAAATACTTCTTAGGTGATGAAATAATTAACAAGGTCTAGACTTTGGTTCCAGGCTTCATTATTTGGGATGTCTGGAAAAAACGTAATGGCAAGATTTTCAAGAACAAAACAGGCTCGACCCAAAACATTATTGTCCAAATTTTATGAAATCTCAAAGATACAGTAGGATCCCTTATGTGGAAAATTCCTGAGGACCCTCCTTCACCCCAGGATGCTCGCATACTGCTACAGTTGGGTCTCCATTCTCTGGTTCCTCAAAGCGTTGTCAAGGATGTGAGAAAAACAACTACTGGTAAAGATATCTGGTAACCTTATCCTCGTGGTTTTTGGAAAATCAATATAGACGGGGCTTCTGAGGGAAACCCAGGGATAGCTGGATTTGGCGGTGTCATAAGAGATGAGCAGGGGAACATAAAGGATATCTTTCACAGTCATTTGGGGACTGCCACTAATAACATGGCAGAGCTCATGGCCTTAGAGCAGGGCTTGGAAATCCTGATGGAGTCAAATTTACACAACACCATCATTGAAGCTGACTTTGAATTGATCATTAATGTGGCCAAGAAAATGTGTAATGGAACGACACCCAGAAAAGTGTCAAAACATTGGAGGCTCTTATAGGTCTTTCACTGTATTCATTCCCACTTGCAAACCCTGACAACTATCAGCTTCATTCATGTGTGAAGAAAAGCCAATATGTTAGTTGATCATCTGGTGAATGAAGGAGTTCTATGTAAGGATAGCTATATTCGGTACAAATGGGATTCTATGCCCTCTAGTAAACTGTGTGATGATTGTCAACGATAGGTAGCCAAAGACATGGAGTACTTACAGACCATGAATAATGAGTAGGAGGAAGACTAGCAGGATTTGGAGAGAGTGGAAGTCCTTAAGCCTAGTTGAAGTGCCACAGTAAATCCTAACTGTCGATCCCACAGTCAATGCTTATGTCATACCTAACTACAGGGGTTGAGAATTTGATAAAAATCATGATAGTTGAAGGGCCGCAGGCCATAGGATTTGATGGCCTTAATTATCGAAGGGATATTAGGTTTTAAAATGGTCAGAGGTTAAGTCTAAGAGCGAACTTGAAGTTTTATAGACCAAGGTTTATAATCTATATCGGCTCGGTGAAACGGGTAAGTGTCATGCAAGTTTCGATGTGATATCATTGAGGATCGTCAGATCAAATGGCTTTTAATCTATGGTTTAGGTTCACCATGAAACTCTATTGATCGAAGAGATTATCAACCATCTGATTGAAGATAAGATCGATGGTGGAGATTGAGCGATAGGAATTAGGGAGATTGAGCAATAAGATTTGGGAAAGATTAATAGTCTAAACACTTAGGAATAATGATGAGGGGTCTAATTTTGTTTTTGTGTGTAAGGTTTTGGGCTTTTTTGACCCTGGTGTTTGTTTTATCATTAATGGGTTTGTCTTTTGTTGTTCTTTACACTTGTAAAGACGTGTAATATATGTAATCTTTTTTTCGATTAATTTAAGACTTCACTCTTACTTAACCAAATAAAAGATATTAGGATAATGCATGGCAAAGGTCATGTTTCTTTCTAATTGTTTAAAAGTAGAGTGGGTTTAAGAACTAAAAATATTGGTTTCTTCTTTGGGGGTAAGTTCTTACATTTGAGCCATTTTTGTGGCCCTCAATCACATTGTAAACGTAATTCTATGCATTCATTTTCATTTAAAACTAAAAGATGACAGTTAATATTGATGTGGAACAAGTTATTGTGGGGAAAAATGATATGGATGTGATAGAAATTCATAATTCTGAGTTCTACTCTCAATTTTTTATTGACTTTTGTTTCTATCAAGCTATCATGGGGATAAATGATGTGGATGTGATAGAAATATGTAATTTTGTTTCTGATTTTTACTCTCAAGTTCTTTATTGGTTTTCCATCCATAGTAATTTCCTATAGATGCTTAGCTGCTACTTTTTCTACACTAATATTCTATCAAAGCATTTTTTATTTTATATAATATTTAGTGTTATGGTATTTATATAAGATTTATCACATCAAATGAATTGGGGATTGTAATTCACTCTCTAGGCCAAAATCATATAGAGGAAAAGTTCCAAGACATGTTAAATAAGGTTGATGCAAATGGGAATGACACCATTGATTTTCCTCAAGTTACTTAATCTTTTTTGGGTGTGTTTTATATTCTTTCCATGACTATCCCCACGCGCGGGGAGGTCACGGTGGGGTGATAACTCCCCATGTTCGTTGCATCGGGCATAGTATGGGGTCATAGGAGGGTGGAAGCCCCCCCTATAGGGGGGTTTGAGGGGGGCGGTAGTCCCCCTCTACGGGGTTTGAGGGAGTGCCCCAAGGATTTTTTTTTGGACCCTATATTAGCTGGGCGGACCTACCTATGGTTTTGTGCATGGTTTTTGCACATGGTTTTGGGCACGATGGTTTTATGTCCATGGTATTTTGTAGATTCGGTCAAAGGAACTACGGTTATGTTCTAATCCAGAGTTAATGGACTGGGGTTTATGGATGCTTCAACATGTATATATATATGTATTGTACCATTGAAAGGAATATAATGAAATATCAATGTAGTATTCCCTATTTTAGGATCTAGGGGAAAATATGTGTGTATATTTGTTTTATGTTTTGTGCTCACGACATTGTTTATTTTATGTTTTCAGAATTCGTACGTTGGTAATTCCTGTACAGGGTTAAAACCTACAATTGGTATCAGAGATGTTTTGGCTTCAAGGGATTTCCTTTGTTGCTGAGGGGTTTTTCTCGGGCCTGTGGTAGACCCTTTTCAATGGGAGATTTGAGGGATCGATTCTTGTGGTGAGAGAAGATGGTGAGTAGTGGAAAGATAGAGATTGATAAATCTAATGGTAAGAGTTTTGAGTTGTGGAAAATCAAGATGGAGGATTTGCTCGTGGATAAAAATGAATGGATCATGGTAGATTTGGGTACTAAACCAATGGCAATGTTAGCTGAAGACTGGACAAAGTTGGATCGGAGGGCAAAGAGCACAATACGATTGTGTATCTCAGATTTAGTATTGTTGAATGTATCAGGAGAAGCTTCAGTGGAGGCTTTGTGGGAGAAGTTAGGGACTTTGTACCAATATAAGTCTCTCGTGAATAAACAAATCATATAGAAAAAGCTGTATACCATAAGGATGAAGGATGGAGACTCAGTGACAGAGCACCTGAACAAATTTAACACTGTGGTAAGTCATTTGTTACTTGTTGATATAAAAATTTCTAATGAAGATAAGTACATCATTTTGTTGTGTTCTCTACCAGATTCATGGGATAGTCTGGTTGTTGCAATAAGTAGCAACGTGACTGCCTTGCCGTTTTATGAAATAGTCTCATCCTTGTTGTTGAAGGAGATGAGACGGAAAAATACGTAGGGCTAGAATCATGATGACTTATTTGTATGAGGACAATCCTAGAATAGAGAAAATAATAAATCCTCGAGTGGGAGATATAAATCTAAAGGGAAATATAAATCTCCAAGGAAACATATAAAGGAAATGCGGAAGGGAAGGGCACTTTAAAAAGGACTGTAAATCTAAATCTCCTGAGAAAGGAAATGGATATGATAATGCTCCTTCTACAGAGGTGAAAACCACCTCATATGAAGGTAGGGATGTGTACTTGGCTTCTTCTTCAAGTACACATGTAGATCATGAGTCATGGTTGATTGACTGAGGTGCATCCTTTCACCTCACTCCCAATAGGGAGTGGTTATGCAATTATGACAAATATGATGGTGGTGATGTCTTCTTAGGGGATGAAAGAAGGCTAGAATCGTTGGTCGTAGAAAAGTCAAGTTGAGGTTGCAAGGTGGAAGGATTAGAACACTTGCAGGTGTTCTTCATATTCCTGCATTGGCCAAAACTCTTATTTCTATAAGAAAGTTGGATGATGCAGGTGTAAAAATAGTGTTTGATAAAGATACTAGCAAGATGGTTCAGGGAGCACTGGTATTGATGCGGGGAGTTCGGATTGGAACTTTTTCCAAGCTTCAAGATAACACTATTATTGATGGGTGCAATAGTTATGTGGTTATTCAAGAGGAGCATAAAATATAGTGGTCTCTAGAGAAACTACCATGTTATTTCATCAAAGGTTTGGACATATTGGGGAGAAGGTCCTTTGAATAATTCATGGTAATGGTATGGTAGAAGGTATGTCTAATTTCTCTTTGGATTTTGATTTCTGTGAAAATTGTGTATATGTGAAGCAAAATCAAGTGAGATTCCCCTTTGGTGCTAAGAGGGCAAAACAAATATTAGAGCTTGTGCAGAACAATGTGTTTGGGCCTATGTTGGTTCCATGAATGGTTAATTCTATGTAATATGTATCATTTATAGATGACTTCTTAAGGAATACATGGATATATTTTCTCAGGAACAAATCTAAAGTTTTTGAAAGGTTTAAAGAATTTAAGGAATTGTTGGAAAAACAGACGAAGAAGACGTTAAAGGTATTGAGGACAAATAACGGCGGAGAGTTTTGCAAGAATGAATTTGAAAAGTTATGTAAGAAGTGTGGTATAGAACGACAGAAGACTACTCCATACACACCTCAGAAAAATGGAGTTGTAGAAAGAATGAACAAGACGTTGATGGAAAAGGGAAGAAACATGTTGCAATGGTGTCGTGTTAGGACATGAATTCTAGGCAGAGGTGGTGGAGACTGCATGTTACTTGGTCAATAGATCACCTTCATCAATGTTGGAGGATAAGACTCCCCAAGAGGTATGGAATGGTAAGAAACCTTCTCTTTCACATTTGAGGGTATTTGGATGTGATGCATATGTACATGTTATAAAGGAGAAAAGAACCAAGTTGGATAGTGTTACAGGGAAAAGTGTCTATATAGAACTGCTCTATCCCACTAAGGTATGACAGATGCCTTAGAAACAAACAGAGTAAAGCTACTTGCGGTTTTCCTTTATGAATTATAAATAGAGAGGAACAAGAAGACCAACCTCTATCTTGCACTAATCCCCTGATTTGATTCCTCTCTTCTTTGATAGTCTTTCGCTACCTGCTCCCTTGCATGCCCCACTTCACAAGGTACATGTAAGATCACAGTAGCATAGCACTATACAAAGACATGGATCTATAATCATAAACAATATAGGATCAGATGTAAATTGACCATACAAATGCAACAAATATCAATGACACAAGAGTATGAAGGAAAACTAGAATATATTTTATTGATAAACAAGAAAGAGCCAAAGTTACAACCAGTTGTTCTGACCCAGCATCAACCTCTCAGCAAAGAAGCCCCTCTTCACCTCAAACAAAGCTTAGATCACCCAACAATCTGATGTTTGTCTCAAGAAACCAACAACAATTCCTTACAATATGCAAAATTCCAGCCTCCAACCTCTGGATCTCTAGGATGAGAGATCTATATATAGATATTTGCAGAGGTGTGAGTCAGCTCTGGGTTTTTGATTAGTGTCTTCTCTCTGATAGTTCTTGATTCCACTTGGAGATCTCATTGATCTCTTACTCATCCTTGGGCGATTCTGAGAGGCAAGTGTCCCAGGAGAAGTTTTTGGAAGATTCCATGATCATCCACCTCGCAAACTGTCTCTGCCACTTGTATTTTCCCGTCCATCGCACCCCATAGAAGGGATTTTTGAAATGCAACACACTTCCCATGTGTACAAGGTGTGATGCATCGCACCCTGGCCATGAAGCGAGTGAAATGATCTAGTTTTGACCAGTTCTGAGTAGTTTTTCATGGAGAACTTCTGGGAGAAGATGTAATCAGTTGACCTTGTTCCTTTAGGGTTAGAACAACACTTTTAGGGACTTAGGAGCCCTTGGTTTATAGACATTTCACGCTTGGGGTTGTAGTGCCCAAAAATGTCTATAACAGTTGCCCCCTAAAGCATGAGGTCATTAATCTTTTGATGTTGGGTGAAATTCTTTATTATGAGGATCCGAAGTTCTTTCAAGCTGGGAGGAGACCTGTAATAAGATACAATACAATACATTATCTTCATAATATTTTCATGATCTGGTTGAGGCGGGCATTCCCATGCTCAACTTTATAAATTCATTTTCATGTACATAGGACAAACAATTGTCTGAGTGTAGACTGATGATTCTGGTAGAGCCATCATCCCTTTGATTGGATGATTATCGTGCAACAATGATGTACATTTGATGTCTTTATTTCCTTGAATATATATCGCAGCCAGGATGGATGAAACTAGATCCGGGGTCTTCAATCTCGTTCGATCTTCACTCGAAGTACAAGCCTATCCATGTGAGAGATGTTCTGGAGTCGAACATGGAAAGACATTGCCTAATTACCAGCCAATGATGTAAGTTGTTAACAGGCACGAGAGGAATCGTCGATAATGATAATGACCCTCAAGGTACTGCAGTACAATTCACGTGGTGTGAATAAAGGACTTGGCGTCGAACACCATGCAAAACCTTTCGGTCGAAGGTCATTGATGTAAACCTGTCACCGGAAGTGAGAAACTTGCCATTGAGGCATGCAAGCTTCAAAGTACTGAACAGGGTGTTCCTAGATCGACTTCTTGGATAATGAGCTGATGTCGACAAGAAGTGATCAGTCACAGGAGGGCCTTAATGAATCCCACATCAGTGACACGGAATGGAGCAAATGATTTTAATGGAGGTGAAAACGATCTGATGACATACGGTTCAGGGTGGCGGTCAAGAAAAAATGGAGTATGAATGTATTGTAGTGGGTGAGACATAGGTGAAATCTCTGAATGACTTCTCTTGAACATATCGGCGACACTGACATGATGGATTGGTAGCATTACCCCAATTGTGGATGGTGTGATGGGACCATGGTAATGTGACTGGTGAATGAAACAACCCAACCCGACTTGGATGCAGAGTGAAAGTGTCATGTTCAAGAGCGACTTGCTACCAACAAAGTTTCTTCAAGTTTTCTTCCCAATTTTTCCCCAGTCATTGCTGACAAGTACCTCTTTATTTTTGTCAAGCTTGAGGAGGATAACATATGCTTGTTCTATAATTTGCCCTTCGGGCAAACCCATCAATATGTTTTAACGAGCCTAGCGATAGTGAAACTCGTTCTCGTCTATAGACAAGTTTGTCACTATTAAAATTTAACGAGTTTAACGACAAAGATAACTCGGTCCTTTTCAATTTTAGAGAGTTTGAAAAGGAACGTAAAGGAAACTCCAAAATTCCTTTTTCGTCATCTAATCCCTTAAGTCTAAAAAATTATAAAACAATACAGAAGGGATGAATTTTCGATACTTTTAACGAGCTGAACAAAACAAGCGCTCAATCTTTTTGTGTAATAATCCCTTAGGTCCAAAAAGATTAAAATTTAGAGAAGGGATAGCACTTCTGGTCTCTTTAACAAGCTGGAGAGGCCAATGGCTTGCAAATCTTTTCATATTTTACGAGTCAATTTGAAAAGAGCTTAAAGGATACTCGTCTTTTGAGGAATGAGTGATAAAAAGGGGTAGCAGCTGATTCCAGGTAAGGTTTGGAATTTTCCAATCACGACAGTGTTACAAGGATGGCTAGTGAGATCACTCTTCGCAGCTATTCCTCAAAAAGGGGTAAACAATCAAATGGAGGTGAATGATCGACCAATACAGAGTGGAGGTGATGATGAGAACATGACCAAGGCTTTTAAAGGCTGAAATACTACATTCACGATGGTTATTTACCGGGAAATCGGTTCATTTTTTTTTATTGAGCTTAAACATTGGGGGGAAATATTTTCTCATGACTTATGTTTATTTTTTAACGAGCTTGAACTATGTCCTAAAACTGCTCGATGCGGGTTTATTTTTTAATGAGCTTGAACCCTGCAGTAACACTGCTCGTGGCGGGTTTATTTTTTAATGAGCTTGAACCCTGCAGTAACACTGCTCGCGGCGAGTTTGCATTCCCCCAACATAATAACGCAAATCGAGGTGCATGCCCCCCAAGCTTTATTGCATTCATCTTGGTGGTTGGAATGAAGGTTTACCTTCGAGATCTTCGAAAGACTTGACTTTGATTTACGAGATCGTAATCAAAGACTCGATTTGGAAAGGGAGTCGTTTCATTTTTTTAATGAGGTTGACACATTAAAAGAACTATCCTCATGAATCCTTGTTTCATTTTTTAACGAGGTCGACACGAGATAAGAACCATCCTCGAAATCCACCATATTTACAGTATTTGATAGAAAATCAAAAATTGATGGATGATTAAGGTTGCTGGAATAATCTTCGTGGTAATGCGGAAGATGGGAGCGATGGTGGTAATCTTCCCATGGTGCCTCTCCTATCATCATTGATTGAATGATTCCTTCGTCTGTAGAATGTACATGCGACCAAGGATCTGAAGAGGTGCCATATTCCTTAGACCTATCTATCCAACAATCGATGAGCGTTGATTTGGGTTCGCTCCCCAAGCCAAGAAAATTGATTGCTACAATATTTCTAAAATGGCGATGATCCATGCTGACAAAATGGTTAGGAATCTTCTTAATCCATTAGATATAGAAGATTTCATATTGTAGGTTTCCATTGTGGCCACTTCCACCAAATTACTCGGAGGCGGTAGGGAAAAAGTACCCATTAAGGTAGGGTCTTTTAAGAGGCCTACTCCAATATTTTGAAGCGAATGATTGCTCCCATGGATCATTGGAATGCTTCCCGTAACTTGTGAACTGTTGGTGAGAAATGTTTGTTGGTCAACGATTGTAATTCCTCCTTGGAAGGGAAATGCAATCTTCCTGAAGTAGGTCGACACAACTGCGGCCATGGCATATATCCAGGGCCTTCCCAGTAGGATGTTGTAATCGAGGTTTCCGTCGATTACTTCAACATCAATTTCTACTGTTTTTCCCCTAGTTCAACTTGCAAGTCCCGTATGGAGTGTATGATCGTCCATCAAATGATTTTAACGTCATTGACGATCTCGACAAGGGTGGTGAGCCTAAATTTTTCTAGCAACTCATCGACATAATACATGTAGATGCCCCCTCATCAATAATTGTTCGATGAACAATTTTGTTGAGGGCTTTCACTTGAATAAGGAAAGCTAGTTGAGCTGGTAACTGAGGGTCATATCCTTTATGATCAAAGGCCACAAGATTGGAATCCATTGGGTCAATCCAACCTATTGCTGATAATAAAGCTTGTTTTTGGGAGGGGCAATTTTGCGGTACTTCAAGTGTCGACATAGCGGACGACGATTGGGCCTGGTACTCTATTATATTATAATTCTGTGCTACTTTTGCACGAGGATTAAATGCCGATTTGTGTACTACTCCCTTTGGTGACTTTATCATTGGCTCAGGAATGATGGGTGGCACAACTTCGGTCAAAGTTGTTGTCGAACTACTAGGTTGTTCATTAGCCTTGTTATTCGACAGCTGTGGATTCCCATAATCTTTATTCCTTGTCAAAGCATCATTTTGCTACTTCGAGATAGACAACATAAGCACTTGGGATCGGGAAGCATTTTGATTAGCAACCAGTTTGGTTCCAGGGTTTGGAAACGGATCAGTCAACACTGCTGAGGTTTTTGAACTCTTAAAGAGTTTCTTAACTTCAACTTTATGTGGACAATCTCTCGTCCGATGATCCTCATCGGATATGTGACACCCCATAGGGGGTTTCCTTTTCCCAAAAGGGTTTGCAAAAGGTTTTTCAGGAGATGACTCATCCTGCTTCTTTTTTCTCCCTTTCTTTTTATTCTTGCCCCCTGGTTGCTTCAGTTGTTTGCGCTTGTCGGTCGACACAGCATTTACTTCTGAGGCAAGAAGTTCCTCATTTGCATTTTGATTGGAAATCTTACGGGCCTTTTTAGATGTATCCTTTGTTGATTTCGTGTCTGTCGCGCCAATCACGCCATCACCGGCATGAGAGTCATTGTTCGATTTAGGAGGAGGGGGGACCAAAAACTCCAGTCTAGGAGCATCAGGTATTTTATCGTAGAGCGTGCTAGATTGAGTGTAAATCAAGTCCAAATATTGTGCACGAGCAATAACTTGCTCTTTAGTGATGACTCCCCCTTTTGCCACATCTTCTGTAATGGAAGGTAACAAAGACTTAATAAACCATTCAGCTAAAATCTGATCAGGAACATACATTTTTACCATTCTACGACGACGTCGCCACTCATGTGTATGATCAGATATGTGAGTGGCTGTTGTTTGTTTGAAATTGGTAAGTAGTCATGTTCCCATTTTGTACCTTATCGGCAACTGAAAATGGGTTAAAAAGGTTGTGGCTAGGGTACTGAAGTTGTCAAATGAAGATCTGGGTAACTCGATATACCATTTTGCTACCAGACCAGTTAACATTCTCTGGAAAAGGCGAAGCCTAATTGAATCATCATTTAGGGTGTTCGATGAACACCACAGATGAAATGTCATCACATGATTCGAAGGGTCTTCACCCGGATTTCCATTAAATCTAGGAATATCTGACGTAAGTTTATGCGGAATCGCTGGCCACCAAGGGTCATAAGCAATTGGATCATTCGTCAGCCAGTTTAGATCTGGTAATTCTAGAGTTGCTACAAAGGGCAACTGTTGATTCAGATTAGGTGAAGCATACCCAGGATAAGATGGAATCGCCTGAGCAGTGGGTCTTTGCATACTAGCATAATTTATTTGATGCTGGTAACTCTGATAAGGTTGATCGGCATAACCATTATAATATAGTTGTTGATAACCACTTTGGAAATGTGGTTGCCCATTACTTACAAAGACTTGTTTCTCAGGTCCTTGATATGATTGCTGGAATTGCAGTTGTTGAGATTGAACTGGCCATGGTTGTTGCCCAATACTGGATGATTCACCAAGATGAGGAGTCATAGTACATGTTTGAGTCTAAGTCGCTCCAGATAAGGAGGCACTAACCTGAGGTTGTGATTGAGTCATTGAGACAAGAGGTTGTTGTATTGCAACCTGAGAAACTTGAGGTTGACATACAACATGTAGCGCTTGTACTTGCGATGCAGTCACCATAGCAGGTATAGTGAGAATATTCGACACAGGGTGGACTAGTTGCATTGAATATACAACCCTTGGTGGCTGAGGCAGTATTGGTACCCAACCGCTGGATGTAATTCCAGTTTGACCTGAACTTTGTTGTAAACTCCCGTATGGTTGTTCTCCAGGAGGGAACAATGAAAAGGCATACTGCCCTCCATATGGTGGAAATCCAGTACTTAAAGGGTAGATTGGCCTTTGAAGACACATTGGATCAATCTGTTGAGTTTCAATATAAGAAATACCAGATGATAATCTGGAAGAAGAAATAGGGACTGACCATGTCGTCGAAACAGTCCCTGATTGGACTCCGGCTTGTTGTTGATAACTTGTCGGGACAGATGGCATACCGACGAACATTGTTGGAGTGATAGCAGGGAGTTCTGTTGTCGTTGTGTCAGACGACATAGTACTAGATGTTGACGGTTGTTCAGACATTTCTAGTCTATCCAAAAGATTACCTAGCGATTCTACAGGAGCTTCTGCTGGCGGTAGACTAACTTCTGACGAAGAAGGATACAGAGTGATCCCGACTCCAAATTGCGATGGAGTACTAGCTGGAGGATCTTCCTGTTATAGACATTTTTGTGCCTTACAGCTCTAAACTTGAAATGTCCATAAACCAAGGGATCCTAAGTCCCTAAAAGTGTTGTTCCGGCCCCTAAAGGAACAAGGTCAACAAATTACAGCTTCTCCCAGAAGTTCTCCACCAGAAACTGCTCAGAATCAGTCAAATCAGGATCATTTCAGCTGCTCCACTAGCTAGCTGCGTTGCATAGCACCCAAGTACACTAGATAGGTGTGTTGCAACGCACCTAAATGCACTACCAGGGTGCGTTGAGCGGGAAATGACAAATGGCAGTGTCATTCCGCGAGGTGGATAGACAATGGAAGCTTCCAGAATCTTCCCCAATGACACTTGCCTCACTGAGTTCGACCAAGGATGAGTAAGAGGCTCTCAGTCTCCAAGTGGAAGCAAGAACTGACAAAGAGAAGCCACTAGTCAAATCATAAGCTGACTCATCCTCTTTGCATACATCTATATATGGATCCCTCATCCCAGAGATCCAGAGGCTGGAATTTTGTACATTGCAGAGAATTGCTGTTGGTTTTGAGATAGATATCAGAGTATTGGGTGATTTATGCTTTGTTGGAGGTGAAGAGGGGATTCCTTTGCTGGGAGGTTGATGCTGGATCAGGAATCATCGGTTGTAACTCCTCCTGGACCTTCTTGTTATATCAATAAAACTATTTGAGTTTCTCCTACATGCTTGTGTTTCATTGATGTTTGTTACATTTGTATGTTTAGCTTAAATCTGATCCTAAGCTATTTATGAATATAAATCCATGTCTTTGTGTAGTTTTCTTCTTCTGTGATCTTACAGGAACTTGGTGAAGCTGGGCAAGTAAGGGAGTAGGTAGCTGGAAGCTGTCAAAGAGGAGAGAGATTGGATCAAAGGACTAGCGCAAGACACAGGTTGGTTCATCCTATTCCTCTTCATTTATAGTTCATAAAGAAGAATACGAAAGTAGTTTTCCTTGTTTGTTTCTAAGGTCACTGTCACGCCATAGTGGGATAGGGGTGTTCTGAGTAGACACTTTTCCCGTTAACAAAATGGTGACTCCGCTGGGGAACGTGTCTAGTTAGTTTGTTTGTGTTTCTCTTGTTGTTTGTTTCATAAACATAGAAGTAGCAATCGAACTGCATTTGCCATTAACAAATGCAAAGTAGACATCTGCTACTTCAATGCATTCACTGGATTTGTTTATGATTTGAACATCTGATTCACAAATGATCTGATTACCCTTTGTGATAGCTCTTAGACCTCCTTTAAATCCACCCTCTGAATGTGCATTACTAATTGCTTTTACTCGGCCAAAAACCATAGATTAAACTACAAACCGTGACCCAGAACCCGGATAGAATTCTCATTTCTTCCCCAACGCAGGCTCTGTGAAGAGATTCTGCATTTCAACGCAGTTCTCGAGAGGACTACCTACGCTGCAATCCAGTTTCTCTGTGTAACAGGTGCGCTGATCAGCCTAGCCCTGTGCAGCTGGGGTTCTTTGCTTCATTTTTTCAGTTTTGTCTGTGATTTTTTGCAGCCTGTGATCAGTGTGTGTCTGTTTAAAAACCCCTTTTCTTTGCCTTAATTCTGCCTCCTTTGTACAAAAATACTGTAGATGTTGTTTGTGTGTTTGTTACATCATTTACAGTTTTCCATTGAAAAAGTAGAATAGTCATACTGTTGTCCTTTGATTTAGATCTGTCGTAAGTGTCGATTTTGATCTTAGGAGAAAGTTTATTTGCTGTTGACAGTCGATTATGCTTTTACTTTTGCCTTTGGTTTGAATTTGTGACTTTCTAGTGTCGAAACGAGTATTTATTTCAAAATCATAAAGTGTCGTAATCTTCTCTACCTTCTGATTTCGAAAAGAAGCTTGTTTGTGTTTGTCACTTGAAAGCAAATTCAGATTTGTACATCAACTTTCTTTTTAGGCATCAATATTAAGAAAGTGAAAACAAATACATGCATATGTGCATTTTCATATTGATAGTCTGCTTGGCTTGATTTAGGAAAAGTGCATTTACAGTGTGCTCTTTCCTCTTTGAGAAAAGATTGTACCTTGCTTTTCCCTTTGTAGCTAGGATTTTCATTGCTAAAAAGAGATAAAAGTTTGCTTATCATCTTTAGATTGCATTTTAGGAATTACATCTACATCTCATGGTGATCCCAAAAGGAAAACTTCTAAGAAAGATCAACTTAAAATAAATTGAATGAATCTAACAACGCTTTGGAACTTAACGCACAACATTTAGAGTTCTAGGCTAGAGACGTATTCTGGCGTCGTAAAGCCTGGTAACTGTTGTCCTCATTGATGGTTGGGTGATTCCTCCACTTTGAGACGATAAGTGCCAGTACGGACTTGTGCTCCCACGTACCGTCGAGTATATATTGGGAGACCCCTATAGGCTTAAAACCTTTTATCCATAGGAAGTCGTGTCGGCCGCCCTACTGATCGCAATGCACCGAACACAACATTCGGGAAGATTGACTGCCGTACCGTAAAAAGTATTCTGTTGTTTTGCGATTGGTTTGGTACTCCCTCTACCTAGATCTCCAGAGCAATCCCTTTCGTTCCTTTTCAGACTCCTTAACGGAAAAGGTCCATCTAAGCACTTGTCACTTCAGGCTCATTAAAAATCGAAGGAGACTAGAGTCATCTTTTGTTTTTTCTCGACTCTTTAAAACTAAAAAAACAAGTTGTGTCAAAGCGTCTAAAAAATATTTTAAACAGAATATTCATACCCTTTTCCTACGTTGATCTTAGGTTGAGAAAATGGAGTCTACCAACCAAGGAATTCCCCTTGGTGGAAATCCTAGTCCCTTCTCCTCTTGGGGAGATGTTGGTGCACCCCATATGGCCACATTGTCGCTTCCAGGACTGACAATTGGCTTGCCAGTATGGCTCTTCTCAACCAATGTCGTTCAGAAGACCACTATTCCTGAACAATTGAATCAACAATTAGACGAGTCCAGAGTTGCCCACCAACCTTCTACTTCCTCTAATTCTTCCTCTTCGCTTGATGGGGTTGGCAAAGCCAAAAGTCAGGTTCCTAAGGAGAAGAAAGAAGAAGAAGAAGAAGAAGAAGGAGCCAAAGGCGAATGGGGGAAAACGAGTGTCGTCTGACGAAAATCCACACACTGCACCGACCAGGCTTAAATCGCCATGTGTCATTTGCAAAGGAGACCACTTTCACAGAGATTGTCCTTGCATCCCTCGTATACTAAGGGACTGGTCTCCTCGTTTGCACAATCCGGTGTCATCAACCTCTGATGATCATGTTGAAATCACACAGTCAACTAGCGAAAGTGAAGCCCCAGGACAAAAAGGGAAAGCTAGATTTCCCTGTAAACTGTGCAAAGGCAATCATGCAGTCCACCGTTGTCCCTTCTTAGACGAAGCGAAAAGAGTTTTGGATGATCATCCGGTTTCACTGTTACGACTTCCTCCTGGATATAAAAAAATCTTGCCAAGTTCGTCGCTAGTTGAGAATCCAGCTGGCTCGCTCAAGTGGTCGGCTGAAGCACCTATCATTGAAGATAAACCATCTGAATCTATACCAGACGAAAGTCAAAAGGTCGAGGTGGCAGTTGACCCAGTCTTGCCTTCAGAGATTTTATCTTCGGATGATACAGTCACTGAAGAGAACAAGGATGACACCGTCCAAATTCTCTTCATCAACACAGACTCCGACGAACATGGGGGCAATCTACCCATTCCCTTACCGCAGGAGGGAAGTTCATCAGAGCCATACCCGGCCTTCTACTCGGTCCCACCTCCAAGCAACCTAGTTGTCTCCTTCGACTCGAATCAACTAGGCAGACCCCGTTTACCAACAAGCATACCATTCCGAATTATCGTTCAAATATATAGAATGGTCATGGCTGGTACCATCATAATGAGGGGGCTTCTGTGAGTATCCTTTCCTCTATTGCTTGGAAAGCGCTTGGTTCACCATCGCTTTTGCCTGAGATGAGAAATCTGACAGGCTTTGATAAAGGAACCAGTCGACCTTTAGGGATCCTTCCCAATGTGCCCATAACATTGAGAGGGAAGACAGTTCAAATGAATGTAATGGTAGTTCAAGGACCCTTGGATTATAATCTACTCCTTGGAAGAGACTATATTTATTGCATGGGAGCCATCGTCTCCTCACTCTTTAGAGTAATGTGTTTTCCGCACGCAGGAAGAGTGGTCAAGCTCGTGGACCAGCTTTCATTTCCCGGATCACGCATAGCAAATAGTCATATACCATCCCTAAATGGTCTCTTCACGCAAGAAATGTCTCAATACCCAGTCCGTCCTCCCGATGAGCGCAAGTAATTCGGAGGGATATGACTGAAACCCAGGGTCCGTCTTGGTCTGCTTCGGCAGGAAAACTTCGGGTATAAGGTAGGTTTCCGCGGGAGAATATGACTAGTCTGTACCCCGTTCGTGATTGGAAGAGGGGTTATTCTAGAATAAGATTCTCTTGTCAAAGTTATGTGAGTTGGCGGACGTCGTCACTCACCTTTGTTTATCTCGGTAGACACCACCGAAGAAGTGTTTTGTTTGCACCGCGAATCGAACAATCTTTGGGTGACCTGTAAGAGGTAGGCCTCTCCTGGTAAAACAAATGTTTTATTGGACTAAAGAAGGGGTAACCTTGAAACCATACTTTATACCTGGGGGCATGCAAACCTTTTGGAGTGCAAGCGAGGGGCGGCTATTTATTTTTTAAATTTTTAGGACCTCTAACCCTTTAAACTCATAGGATTAGTCGTCACCTAACTTGCATGAAGAAAGGATGTGGGGAAAAAATCTAAAAGTTGCCGTTTTATATGAGACATTCTTATCATATGACTGGATTAATCGAGCAATTTTAGCACATAGTTCAAGCTCGTTAAAAAATAAACATAAGACATGAGCAAATGTTTCCACCCGCATTTAAGCTCGTTAAAAAATGAACTATTCCCCGGTAAATAACCACCGTGAATGAAGCATTTCAGCCATTAAAGCCTTGGTCGTGTTTGCACCGTCACCTCCACTTTTCCATTGGCCGATCATTCACCTCCATTTGATTGTTTACCCATTTTGAGGAACAGCTGCGAAGAGTGATTTCACTAGCCATCCTTGTGACACTGCCGTGATTGGAAAATTCCAACCCTTACCTGGAATCAGTTACTACCCATTTCATCACTCGTTCCTCAAAAGACGAGTCTTCTTTAAGCTCTTTTCAATTGACTCGTAAAATATGAAAAGATTGTCGAGTTTTGGCCTTCCAGCTCGTTAAAGCGACCGGAAGTGCTATCCCTCCTCTAGATTTTAATCTTTTTGGACTTGAGGGATTATTGCACAAAAAGATCGAGCGCTTGTTTTGTTCGGCTCGTTAAAACTATCGAAAATTCATCCCTTCTGTATTGTTTTATACTTTTTCGGACTTAAGGGATTAGATGACGAAAAAGGAATTTTGGAGTTACCTTTACGTGCCTTTTCAGACTCTCTAAAAATGAAAAGGACCGAGTTATCTTTGTCGTTAAACTTGTTAAAAAGATTAATAGCGACAAACTTGTCTTTAGACGAGAACGAGTTTCACTATCGCTAGGCTCGTCAAAACATAGCGATGGGTTTGCCTGAAGGGAAAATTATAGAACAAGCATATGTTATCCTCCTCAAGCTTGACAAAAATAAAGAGGTACTAGTTAGCAATGACTAGGGAAAAATTGGGAAGAAACTCAAAGAATCTTTATTGGTAGCAAGTCGCTCTTGAACATGACACTTCCACTCCGTGCCTGAGTCGGGTTGGGTTGTTTCATTCACCGGTCACATCACCATGGTCACGCCATACCATCCACATTTGGGGTAAATGCTACCAATCCATCACATAAGTGTCGCCGACATGTTCAAGAGAAGTCATCCAGAGAAGTCATCCGTGTCCCATCCACTACCATACATTACACTTCATTCTTTCATGACCGCCATCCTGAACCATATATCATCAGATCGTTTTCACCTCCATCAAAATCATTTGCTCCGTTCCGTGTCATTGATGTGGGATTCATCAAGGCCCTCCTTTGACGGATCGCTTCTTGTCGACATCAGCTCATTATCCAAGAAGTTGATCTAGGAACACCCCATTCAGTACTTTGAAGCTTGCATGCCTCAATGGCAAGTTTCTCACTTCCGGCGACAGGTATACATCAATGACCTTCGACCAAAAGATTTTGCGTGGTGTTCGATGCCAAGTCCTTTATTCACACCACGTGAATTGTACTACAGTACCTTGAGGGTCATCATCATTATCGGTGATTCCTCTCACGCTTGTTAACAGTTTACATCATTGACTGGTAATCAAGCGATGTCTTTCCATGTTCGACTTCAAAACATTTCTCACATGGATCGACTTGTACTTCGAGTGAAGATCGGATGAGATTGAAGACCCCGGATCTAGTTTCATCCATCCGGGCTGCGATATATATTCAGGAGAATAAAGACATTGAAATGTACAACATTGCAGCAGAGATAATCATCATCCAAAAGGATGATGGCTCTATCAGAATCATTAGTCTACCATCAGACGATTGTCTGTCCTATGTACATGAAAATGAATTTATAAAGCTGAGCATGGGAATGCCCACCTCAGCTAGATCATGAAAACAGTATGAAGATAATGTATTGTATTGTATCTTATTACAGGTCTCCTCCCAGCATTGAAAGAACTTCGGATCCTCCTAATAAAGCATTTCACCCGATAAACGGCCTCATACTTTAGGGGGCAACTGTTATAGACATTTTTGTGCCTTACAGCTCTAAACATGAAATGTCCATAAACCAAGGGATCCTAAGTCCCTAAAAGTGTTGTTCCGGCCCCTAAAGGAACAAGGTCAACAAATTACAGCTTCTCCCAGAAGTTCTCCACCAGAAACTGCTCAGAATCAGTCAAATCAGGATCATTTCAGCTGCTCCACTAGCTAGCTGCGTTGCATAGCACCCAAGTACACTAGCTAGGTGTGTTGCAACGCACCTAAATGCACTACCAGGGTGCGTTGAGTGGGAAATGACAAATGGCAGTGTCATTCCGCGAGGTGGACAGACAATGGAAGCTTCCAGAATCTTCCCCAATGACACTTGCCTCACTGAGTTCGACCAAGGATGAGTAAGAGACTCTCAGTCTCCAAGTGGAAGCAAGAACTGACAGAGAGAAGCCACTAGTCAAATCATAAGCTGACTCATCCTCTTTGCATACATCTATATATGGATCCATCGTCCCAAAGATCCAGAGGCTGGAATTTTGTACATTGCAGAGAATTGCTGTTGGTTTTGAGATAGATATCAAAGTATTGGGTGATTTATGCTTTGTTGGAGGTGAAGAGGGGATTCCTTTGCTGGGAGGTTGATGCTGGATCAGGAATCATCGGTTGTAACTCCTCCTGGACCTTCTTGTTATATCAATAAAACTATTTGAGTTTCTCCTACATGCTTGTGTTTCATTGATGTTTGTTACATTTGTATGTTTAGCTTAAATCCGATCCTAAGCTATTTATGAATATAAATCCATGTCTTTGTGTAGTTTTCTTCTTCTGTGATCTTACAGGAACTTGGTGAAGCTGGGAAAGTAAGGGAGTAGGTAGCTGGAAGCTGTCAAAGAGGAGAGAGATTGGATCAAAGGACTAGCACAAGACACAGGTTGGTTCATCCTATTCCTCTTCGTTTATAGTTCATAAAGAAGAATACGAAAGTAGTTTTCCTTGTTTGTTTCTAAGGTCACTGTCACGCCTTAGTGGGATAGGGGCGTTCTGAGTAGACACTTTTCCCGTTAACACTTCCACAATCTCTTCTATGGTAATCAGACCAGGTGGAAGGGGTAGACCCTCAGGTCTGTAGAATATTTTTGGTGCCGAAGAAGGTATGGAATCGGCAGCGGCAGATGTTTGAGGAGCAAGACTCTCCGAACCGGTTGTAAATGGAACTGGTTCGGTAACACAAGTGTTTACCCTCAGACTAGGATCAGTACTACTGTCCTTCTGTGGCTGCTGAACTTCTTCTGTAGAGGCAGGGATACCAAAAATGTTTGGAGTAACCGGAGTCTCTGATGTTGTTGGAACACTTGTTCTAACTTTAACAGGAGATTTGGAACCGATTAAATGACTTCGCATTGTTCGTACTAGCTTTGATTTCGGAGACAAAGACGGTTGAATCGTAAGCCTCCGCGAACAACGAGGTTTCAATTGACTTTCTTCCATGATTTCGGATTACTCGATCAACTAAAAATAAAGGGGAAGTATGTTTCCGAATTAAATGAATTTTAGACGCTTTGACACAGCTTGTTTTTTCAATTTTTAAGAGTCGAGAAAAAACAAAAGATGACTCTAGTCTCGTTCGATTTTTAATGAGCCTGAAGTGACAAGTTCTCAGATGGACCTTTTATGTTAAAGAGTCTGAAAAGGAACGAAAGGGACTGCTCTGGAAATCTAGGTAGAGGGATTACCAAACTCGCAAAACTGCAGAATACTTTTTATGGTACGACAGTCAATCTTCACTAATGTTGTGTTCAGTGCACTGCGATCGATAGGGCGATAGGCACGGCTTCCTATGCATAAAGGGTTAAGCCTATTGTGGTCTCCCAAAATATACTCGACGGTACGTGGGAGCACAAGTCCGTACTGGCACTTATCGTCTCAAAGTGGAGGAATCACCCAACCATCAGTGAGAACAACAGTTACCAGGATTTACGACACCGGAATACGTCTCTAGCCTAGACTTCTAAATGTTGTGTGTTAGGTTCCAAAGCATTGTTAGATTCATTGAAGTTATTTTATAGTTGATCTTGTTTATGAAGTTTACCTTTCAGGTTCACCGCGAGATGTAGATGTAATTCCTAAAATGCAATCTAGATGATAAACAATCTTTTTATCTTCTTTGTGCAATGAAAATCCTAGCTACTAAGGAAAGAAAGACAGAATCCTTTCACAAAGAGCAAAGAGCACACTCTAAATGCAGTTTCCTAAATCAAACCAATCAGACTGTCTAGATTCAAATGCACATGCACGTATTTTTTTTCGACTTTCTTAGTATATGAATGATAAGAAGAAAGTTGATGCATAAATATGAATTTCTTTTCAAGCGACGAATATCAACAAGTTTCTTTTCGAAATCAAAAATGGAAACAATCACAACACCTTACGATTTTGAAATGAATACTTGTTTTGACACTAGAAAAATTACAAATTCAGACCAAAAACAATAGTAACAGGATAATCGACTATCAACAGCAATCAAACTCTTCCCTATGATTGAAATCGACACTTGCGACAGTTTCAAATCAAAGGACGACAGTATGATTACGCTACTTTTGCAAAGGAGAATTGAAAACGACTCAACAAACACAAAAAAAACATTTACAGTTCTTTTGTACAAAGGAGGCGGAATAACAGCAAGGAAAAGGGGTTTCAAACAGACATATACTGATCACAGGCAGCAAAATTCAGGAATAGAACTGGAAAGAATGAATCACAGAAACCAAAACTACACAAAGCCTAGCCTGATCAGTGCACTTGCAACACAGGGAATTTGAAATGCAACGCACCTTCTACACTCGGGAAGTGCGCTGAATTTCATATTCTCAGAATAGTACCTGCACTGGGCCAGAAACGAGACTCTGTTTGGGTTCCGAGTCACAGTTTGCAGTTCATTTCATGGGTTTTAGCCGAGCAAAAGGTAATCAGTAACTCAACAATCAGGGGTAGATCTAAGGAGGATGTAAGAGCTATCACAAGGGAAATCAGAGAGTTTGTGAATCAGTTGTTTAAATAATAAACAGAACCCATAGATGGACTAAAGTAGCATTTATCTACTTTTCATTTGCTATGGCAAATTCAGTTTGAATGCTACCTGTAAGTTTATGAAATAGACAACAAGGAAGATAAACAAACAAACTAATTCGTCCCCAGTGGAGTTGCCATTTTGTTACAAGGAAAAGTGTCTACATAGAACTACTCTATCCCACTAAGGTATGACAGCTGCCTTAGAAACAAACAGAGTAAAGCTACTTTTGTTTTTCCTTTATGAATTATAAATAGAAAGGAACAAGAAGACCAACCTCTGTCTTGCGCTAATCCCCTGATTTGATTCCTCTCTTCTTTGATAGTCTTTCGCTACCTGCTCCCTTGCATGCCCCGCTTCACAAGGTACCTGTAGGATCACAGTAGCATAGCACTATACAAAGACATGGATCTATAATCATAAACAATCTAGGATCAGATGTAAATTGACCATACAAATGCAACAAATATCAATGACACAAGAGTATGGAGGAAAACTAGAATAGCTTTTGTTGATAAACAAGAAAGAGCCAAGAGGAGTTACAACCAGTTGTTATGACCCAGCATCAACCTCTCAGCAAACAAGCCCCTGTTCACCTCATACAAAGCTTAGATCACCCAACAATCTAATGTTTGTCTCAAGAAACCAACAGCATTTCCTTACAATATGCAAAATTCCAGCCTCCAACCTCTGGATCTCTGGGATGAGAGATCTATATATAGATATTTGCAGAGGTGTGAGTCAGCTCTGGGTTTTTTATTAGTTTATTCTCTCTGATAGTTCTTGATTCCACTTGGAGATCTCATTGATCTCTTACTCATCCTTGGGCGATTCTGAGAGGCAAGTGTCCCAGGAGAAGTTTTTGGAAGATTCCATGATCATCCACCTCGCAAACTGTCTCCGCCACTTGTCTTTTCCCATCCATCGCACCCCATAGAAGGGATTTTTGAAATTCAACGCACTTCCCGTGTGTACAAGGTGTGATGCATCACACCCTAGCCATGGAGCAAGTGAAATGATCCAGTTTTGACCAGTTCTGAGTAGTTTTTCATGGAGAACTTCTGGGAGAAGCTGTAATCAGTTGACCTTGTTCCTTTAGGGGTTAGAACAACACTTTTAGGGACTTAGGAGCCCTTGTTTTATGGACATTTCATGCTTGGGGTTGTAGTGCCCAAAAATGTCTATAACAGTTAGTAAATCTAAAAGGTGCATCTTTATTGGGTATAAGGATGGCTTAAAAGGTTATAAGCTTTGGAACCCAACAACAAGGAAGGTTGTGTACAGTCGCAATGTGGTATTTAGAGAGGTGAAATATGTTATTAAACAACAATTCCCACCAAAGGAACCTGAGAAGATAGAGTTTGAGCTAAAGGAGGAGGAATCAGACTCTACAACAGAAGAGGAATCAGAAGATGAAGAGCCACAAACTCCAGTTGTGAGAATATCAATTCGAAAAAGAAGGTAGCCAGAAAGGTATAATCTAGTTGCTTTCTATTCAAATTTTTCTTTTTCTGTTACTGATGATGATCCCAGAAAGGTCAGGGAAGAAGTAGATTCAGAGGATGGAAAACTTTGGAAAGAGGCCATGGTTGATGAAATGGCATCTTTGCACAAAAATGAGGCTTGGGATCTGGTGTAGTTTTCAGTTGAAAGGAAAGCCATTGGAAGAAAATGGGTGTTTACAAAGAAGAAGAATGCATAAAGCAAGGTGGAGAAATGAAAATCTCGGTTGGAAGAAAACTTTATTCCCAAGTGTCAGGAATTGATTTTGGTGATATTTTTTCTCCTGTTTCCAAGATAGCTTCTATTAGCTTACTTTTATCTGTTGTTGCTGATTTTGATTTTATGGTAGAATAGATGGATTTGAAGACAACATTTCTTCACAAGGATCTAGAAGAAGAGATCTACATGAAACAACCTGAAGGCTTTGTAATCAAGGGTAAGAAAGAAATGGTATGCAAATTAAAAAAGACTTTGTATGGGTTAAAATAGTCACCAAGGATGTGGTATCAAAAATTTGATACATATATACGGGGACTTGACTTCACCATAAGAAAAGAAAATCATTGTATGCATTTTAAATTAATTGGTGACCGTGTTATTTATTTGGTCTTGTATGTGGATGATATGTTGCTGATTGGAAATAACAAAGAAGTCATTTAGGAATTGAAGACCAAATTGTCCTCCAAATTCAACATGAAAGATCTTGGTGCTACAAAATATATTTTGGGCATGGAAAATAAATGAGATCAGGCAAAAAGGAAGCTCTAGTTAAAGAAGAGGAAGATTTTTGGGAGAATATTGCAAAGGTTTAATATGCAGGATAGTAAATCGGTGAAGGTTCCAATTCCTGTAAGTGTAAAGTTATTTATTGAACTGTGTCCCAAGACACAAGAACAGGAAGAGGACATGTCCCATGTTCCATATGTAAGTGTAGTCGGTAGCCTGATGTATGAAATGGTATGTACTAGACTAGACATTGAACATGCAGCGGGAGTATTGATCAAGATTATGTCAAAACCAGGGAAGGAGCATTACACAACAGTGAAGTGGGTTTTCAGGTATTTTCGTGGCACTAGTGATTATGGTTTGTGCTACCAAGGAAGACTAGGATTATATAGAGTTTTACACATCCATAGATTTGTTGATGTAGATTGGGTTGGAGATCTTGATCAAAGAAGATCTACAAGTGGGTATGTATTTAACCTGTTTGGAGTTGAAGTTAGTTGGATGAGAAAGAGACAATCTATAGTGGCACATTCAAATACAGAGGCAGAATATGTGGCAGCCACTCATGCAAGAAACGAAGCAATTTGGTTGTAGATATTGTGTTCAAGTAGGGGGTTCGTATAGGGAGCTAGAAGGATAGATGATGATAGACAAAGTGCAATTTTCTTGGCAGAGAAACTTGCTTATCATTCAAAGATAAAGCACATTGATGTTCAGTATCACTTTTGAGGGATATGGTTGAGGACAAAAAGGTGTTGTTGGTAAAGGTAGACACTTTTAGGAATGTTGGAGACACATCGATGAAGTCTATGAGCACTAGATTTTTTCTTGGTGTAGAGAAACAATGGGTGTTGTAGGGACGGTCCAATGACTAAGCTCTCTTGTGGCCTCCCGTGGAAAGAAAACAAAAAACAATAGAATGTTGGGTGTGTGTTATATTCTTCCCACGACTAGCCCATGTGTGGGGGGGGGGGGGGGTCATAGGGGGGTTATAGCTCCTCCTGTTCATTGCGCCAGGTGCACCAGGCATGTCACAGGGGGGGCGACAGCCCCCCCTATTAGGTTGGTTGAGGGGGGAAATAGCCCCCCTCTTTGGGGTCTGAGGAAGCACCCAAGGGATTTTTTTTTTGGACCCTATATTAGGTCGGTAGACCTACCTATAGTTTTGTGCATGATTTTCGCACATGGTTTTGGGCATGATGGTTTTCTTCCCATGGTATTTTGTAATCCAATCAAGGGAACTACAGTTATGTTCTAATCTAGGGTTAATGGATTGGGGTTTATGGATGCTTCGTCATGTATAGATATGTATTCTAACATTGAAAGGAATATAATGAAAAATCAATCTGGTAGTGTCGGTTTTGGGATCCAAGGGAAAATATTTGTGTATATATATTTTATGTTTTATGCTCTCACCATTATTTATTTCCTGTTTTTATAATTCATATCCAGATAATTTTTGTATGGGGTTAAAACCTACAATCTTGTGGCAGGGAAGATGAAGGATATTGACTCTAAAGAGGAGTTTAAGGAAATGTTTTGTGTTTTTGACAAGGATCAAAATGGTTTTATATCCACTGTTGAGCTATGTCATGTCATGATGAACTGTAGAGAGAAGCTTATTGATGAGGAAGTGGATGAAATGTTTTGGGAGGATGATGTGGATGGGGATGGGCAAATGAATTATCAGGAATTTGTGAAAGTTATGAGGGTGAAGTGAATTCTTTCCATGTTTTCCCTAAATGTCATGAATGTATTGAGCGTATTGTAGGATCGGGTGCCTACAACGAATACTTGTATGCAACATATTTTAGAACTTCATGACTTACCTCTATTGTATGGGTGCATGTTGTAAGGTTGTGTGTTTACTTTGGAATTTTAACTTTGAACATCCTTGGTTATATTTTCCTTTGGGATTTGTAAGGATTTTTATGCTATGGATTTCTTTCAATTGGGACCAAATATAGATTGATTTTCTTTTTTAGTTATGTATTAATATTGTCTTCCTTCTTTTTTGGAAGTTTTGTTCTTGTGTTATTGGTAAATATATATGGTATTACCTAATTTTTTCTAACTCATGGTCATACAACTTTTGCAATGCATGCTTTTGTATCACATTCATGAGGAAAATTTTAAAATCAATAGAAAATCTTATGGCCATTGTAACATTGATGCAAAATTGTTCAATGGTTCACATGAGAAGGTGCAGTGACTCCAATAAATTGAGACAAAGTATAACTACAACATCTTAAATATTTTGGCTTGAGACTATAGTTAAATTGATTAGTATAGGGAAAATCTATGATAATAACTTTGATATTATCATGTCTAACATATTGGTTAAAAAGTTTTGGATGCTCTACCTATAGCCATCATTACTGATAAAAAAAGTTTCTCCCAACTACTAGTGATAGCTTTAGCTAATAAATACCTCATAATTTCCATGTTAAGAATTTATTTCATTCCATTTTAAAAAACCTGAGGAAATTGAACTCCTCTATTATGTACCTTGTGCCTACAAGGACTGCCATTTTTTGGTACGTTTATATTAGTGTAACTTTCTTCTTAAATTGAACCTTTTGTTACATTCTTTAGAATATATATAGAAACAAAAAAATTATTGTATTCCATTGTCCACAATTTTTCTTAATTATTTCCTTCCTCAACCCCCCTCCTATTGACATTCATTTGCACCTCGTAGTGCAATTTCTAGTAGTATTGATTTTGGTTGAAAATAATGTTGTTTGCATTGATTGACTCATACAATAGTAGAGTTTATGCCCATTATAAAAAAATTTGGTACATGAGGTATATTATTATTGTTTTTGGTAATGAATTTTGAAACTTATTTCCTCAGAATCATGAGTTGTTAAAAAAATCAATAGTCACTTTATATATTTCCATGTAAAGGAGATGGGAAATGTGTGAGATTTTATTATAATTAAAGTGACGAATATTGAAGATGAGAAAATTTTTGGGAGTCCTCTTACAAGGTTATGTTAAGAGTTTAATCTAAGGTGAGAGGGTTATGCAAAATTCATGTGACGAAGAATTGATAGTCATAAAATTTGTCAAGTCAGGATTATGAGTATTGATTATAATTAAGAATGAGTTAAAAAATTCTAAAATGTAATATAAGCTATGGAATATTTTTTAAAATGCAAGGAAATGGTAATTCAAGTTAGAGTTGGATTTTTTCAATTGCTTTCAAAAGGATTGCATGAAACTTCCTGCAAATCATCGATGTAATCAGCTAGACACTTGAGGTAGATCCATCATGCTAGGGCAAGCTCTGAGAATCCTATAAGGAGTTTCTCTGTGTGAGGTGGGAGCTCTTAATGATGAAGTTTGGTGGGAGATTGTCAAAAGTTGTAGATATGACTATTTCATCAAATATGTCCACCAATAATTTCCTTTAGTATATCTTCATTTCCTTTTAGTAAATCTTGTAGAGACCTACTCGGCAATGTTAAAAATCTAGCAAGAAATTCCTAATTTAATTTTCCCTTGATTAAATTAGGACAAACTTGAATTTTAATTTCAGTAAAATATTTGGAGGAATTTAACTGAACTGATATGGCTCTTATCACTTAGTTAAATCAATTAATTCGATTTGGAGACACTTGATTTCAGTTCTACATGATTGATTGTTAAATTGTAGCAATCTAGTTCAATTCATTTGAGTTATTGTTAGTGTAACTAGTTCTCACTGTTAGTAGGACTAGTAGAGGTTCAGTCAAGGGTGTGTAACTTTTTTCATAGTTATTGATCATCTAGTTAAATTGATCAATCATCCTAAATTAACTCATGCATGCAGAGAAATCGAGTTACTCAGTTGAGGTTGGAGTTCAAGGGTAGTGTATTATCAGTTGTAGACAACTCCAAATTGCAGAGGTGGTGCATGCAATCAGAGAAGCGGCCTGTAGGGATTGCGCAATTGTAATTGAGAATTTCCCTAATTAATATGGGGCTAATCTATTTAGGAAGTTTGCAACGAAATAGGGACTTGAGAAGGCTTGGATTTGGTTAAGTATTGACAAGAACTTGTCTAGGAGGTAGTGATAGAGATTATACTAGTGTATAGGTTGCTCGGGCTTGAGAAAGCATTGTATTTCTTCTCTATTTTTTGGCTAATGTAATACAAATAGGAAGGGGTTTTGAGCAGTTTCATTCCCCTTAGATAAATATTCGAGCATATGTGATTGAATCTTGTCTCATGTTGATGTTGTGATTTCTCGATCGTTTAATTGTTTCTGTTGATGAGTAGAGTAGATTCAAGTCTTTTATTTTAGAATATTAAATAAGTTGTTTGAATCTACAAGGAATTTCTACATGGCATCAGAGTAGGAATCACAATAGAAGAGAAAAATTTGAGTTTTTCTTTGGAGCTGAATCGAATTTGGAGTATCATTCTTCAGATCCAATAAGATTTCTTTTTATGGATTGACACTCAAGTATGCCCTTGAGGGTAGCTTTATTTTATTGATTGGAAGGATATGATGGAGGCATTGTTGGAAGATAAAAACTTGAAGCAATTCATAGACAATGATATTTCTAAGCCTCCAACAACTAATGCTAAAGATCTAACAGAGTGGAAGAAATGTGTTGAAAAGGCAAGGAGAACCATACCAGAAGGAATTTGAGATCATATTGTCTCGAATATCCATTGGAAGGATACCCCATATGTGATGTGGCAAGCCTTCATAGACTTGTTTCATAACATAAGTGACAACAGGAATTTTGCACTGAAGGACAAGCTTAGGAAGGTCAAGATGGAGAAGGGTGACACAATACCATAGTACTTGAGTAGGTTCACCCAATGTCGAGATGAACTTGGGAGTGTTGTATTATAGTTGTTTAAAATTATATTGTAATCCTAACACTTCAAAGCCTTCCCAAGAGCTGGCACAACTACCAAGATTTGGTAAATGGGAGGGACAAGCTACCAAATTAGGAGCGATTATGGTCTGACTTAGTGCAAGAAGAGATAAGGTGGAACACTAGAGATGGAACCTCATCCAAGCATGATGATGAGGAGAACTGTGCCTTGGCTGGAAAAGAAAAGTAAGGGAAAGGGAAGAAATCCCAATCCAAAGGGAATTACAGTTAGGGCAAAAATAAGAAAGAATTGTCGAAGATAAAGTGCTTTCACTGTCATGAGTTGGGACACTATGCCACAAAGTGTCCACGCAAGAAGACATGTAAGAAAAACTTAGGAGGAGTAGCAAGTGAAGCTCTTTCTTCATAATTTAAATTTGAGTTCACCCTCATCGCTTTTATGGTAAGCACCATGATGGGTAGTGTGTGTTATCTAGATAGTGAAGCCTCATTCCAAATGTCAGGAAACTAAGAATTATTCGGTGACTTGGAGGAGAAGGACCTCCAAATGGACATCAAAATGGGATATGACAAAAGGAATAGTGCTACCGGTATTGGTACAGTTACTTTTCAGAGGGAGTTTGGCTCCCCTCTAAAATTAAAATATTTGATGTATGTTTCAGGTCTGAAGAAGAATCTTGTTTTAGTTACTATGTTGGAAGACTATGGCTACAATGTGATATTTAGCAAAGGAAAGGATTTCCATAGACACACTACCACAAGAAAGGTAAAGCAAATCGATGTTAGAGTGAAGAACCTCTACAAATTGGATGTAGAAGCTTTTGTACAGATAAGACATCGGTGAATTATGGCATAGAAGATTGGGCCATTTTCACCATGGAGCCTTGAAGATCATGCAATAGATTTCTACAGGACTTCCCAAGGGTGCACTGGAGTAGAGAGATACATGAAAAGGGTGTACATTAGGGAAGTACATGAAAGCCACCTTTAATGAGAGGGACAATAAAGCATAACCAATCCTTGAGAGAGTTCACTCAGATGTTTGTGGACCTTTCTTGACAACCTCCATGACCAAGCACAAGTATTATGTGATATGTGTATATGATTTCTCATAGAAGTGTTGGATCTTCTTCATGCAAAATAAAGACTAAAAATTCTCCAAATTTGTTGAATTTAAAGCACTTGTTGAGAAAGAGACTGGTAGGAAAGTGAAGGCTCTCAGGAGTAACAACTATGGAGAATATGTTTCGAATGAATTTAAGAAATTCTGTGCAAAAGAAGGAATTAAATGGGAGTTGACAACACCTCATAACCCAAAATAGAGTGGGGTGCCTAAGAGGAAGAACAAAAGTATTGTGGGATCTTCACGGGCCATGTTGCATGATCCGAGCCTATTGTTGCACTTGTGGGGTGAAGCATGAAACACAATTGTTTATTTCCAGAACAAGAGTCCTCACAATATTGTTGGCATGAGTACACCAAAGGAAGCTTTTTGAGGGAAGAAACTAGATGTGTCACACTTCAGTATCTTTGGATCATTATATTACTGTAATATTTCCAAGGATGCAAGCAAGAAGCTAGAGCCTATAGTTGAGTTGGGAATATTTGTGGGGTACACTAATACACCTCACAACTATGATGTGTACTTTCCATCTCTTAGGATGAAAATGTCATAAGAGATGTGAATTTTGATGAGGAGAAGACAATGAGGTGTTCCCTTGAGAGGGAACCTCGGTTGCATTCAAAGAAAGATATTTTGGCTCCAAAGGAGGAACCTCAGGAAGTTATGGAGCATCCACAAGAAGAGGTAGAGAGTGGAGACTTCCACTCAAGCAGAGACATCTAGAGATGGAAGGAAACGTGCTAGAGAAGATGATAGATTATTGCATGATGCTAGAGAGAATGTGGGAGCACCCACATCACATCATAGGAAGAGGAGGTCACCATATCAGTACACTAGCTACATGGATCTAATGAGTGAGCTTATAGATATTGAGCCAGCCTCATTCGAGGAAGTAGTGTAGAAACGAGTATGGGTTGATGTTATGGTAGATGAGTATGATTCCATTATCGGAAAGAGTGTTTGGGAAGTGGTCCCAAGACCAAAGGACAAGTCAATGGTAGGTTCTGAGTGGATCCACAAGGTGAAGCAAGCATAAAATGGAATCATTGAGAAACATAAGGCCAAATTTGTGGCAAAGGGGTTCTCTGAGGTCAAGGGAATTGACTATGAGGATATTTTTTCTCCAGTTGCAAGGTAATCTTCAATCAGATCAATTCTATCTCTTATAGTTCAGATGGGATGGAAGATACATCATATGGATGTGAAGACAACATTCTTCAATGGAGTGATCAAGCAAGTGGTGGACATTGAGAAGCAGAAATGATTTGAGACCTTCGACAAAGAATCACATGTGTGAAGGCTCAAGCAAGTGTTGTATGGATTGAAAAAAGCACCTCATGCTTGGTACACCAGGATCAACAACTATCTCACTGGGTTGGGCTTCACCATAAGTGAAGTAGATGAAAACCTTTACCATATTATTGTTGAAGGTAAATTATTGATTATAGTATTATATGTTGATGATTTAATTTTTAAACAAGGATGAGAAACTGATAAAGTATTGTAAAGAGGATTTTGCAAGAGAAATTGAGATCAAGGACCTATGGATCATGCATTATTTCCTTCAAATGGAAGTATGGTAAGGAGATGGGGAAATGTTTGTCTCTTAGGGAAAGTATGCCAATGATATACTTAAGAAGTTCCACATGGAGAGTAGAAAACCCATGGAGACTCCACTAGCAAGGAATTAGAGTAAGGAATATGGTACTTCAGGTCTAGTGGAGGATACCATATATAGGCATATTGTGCGTTCACTTATGTATTCCGTGAACACACGACCAGACATGTGTTATGTAGTTAACCATCTTAGTCATACTATTGTGAAGAAAACCAAATTGTATTGGAATGAAGCAAAGCATGTTTTTAACACAACATTTGGAAATATTCACTGCCATACATAAGTCCTTGGTAATTTCTCTTCAATTTATCACCAAGGTGTATTTTGTAGTTTTGCGATTGGTTTGGTAATCCCTCTATCTAGATCTCCAGCGTAGTCACTTTCGTTCCTTTTTGACTCTTTAAAAGAAAAGTTTCATCTGAGCAATGTTATCGCATGGTTCAAGCTCATTAAAAAATAAACCTACCACAGAGCATAGTTTCCGCAAGGTTCAAGCTTGCTAAAAAATGAACTTGCCTTCACCAAGCATAGTTTCCATAAGGTTCAATCTCGCTAAAAATGAACCCACCTTCATTGAGCATATGTTCCCCCAGAGTTAAAGCTCATTAAAAAATGAACCTACCTCTAAGCATATGTTCCCCCAGAGTTCAAGCTCGTTAAAAAAATGGAACCTACCTCTAAGCATAGTTTTCGCAAGGTTCAAGCTCGTTAAAAAATGAACTCGCTCCCAAACAGAGCATATGTTCCCCTAGAGTTCAGGCTCTTTAAAAAATGAACCTATCTTCAGTAAATAACCTTCGTGATTGCCATTACATCAGCCTTTTGAGCCTCGGTTGTGTTCCTGCCATCACCTCCATTCTTTTGGCCGATCATATGCTTCCACTTGATTGTTTACCCTTCTGAGGAACAACTACGACAAGTGGTCTTCTTAGCCACCCTCTTCACGTCACCATGTTTTGAGAAGTTCCAAGATTACCCAGAACCAGTTGTTACCCGAGATACCACTCGTTCCTCAAAAATGAGTCCTCTTTAAATCCTTTTCAGAGTCATTAAATATGAAAAGATTGTAGAGCTATTGGCCTTTCGAGCTCACTAAAGTAATTGAAAGTGCCATCCCTCATGTAGATTTTAATCCTTTTTGGACTTGAAGGATTATCTCACGAAAAAGTTCGAGCACTTGTCTTTTTTGGCTTGCTAAAGTGATCGGAAAGTCATCCCTTTTGTATTATTTTAATCTTTTTCAGACCTAAGGGATTATGCTACAAAAAAGAACTACTGGAGTTTTATTTTCATCCCTTTTCAAACTCTCTAAACATGAAAAGGACCAAGTTGTCTTGGTCGTTAAACTCATTAAAAAAATAGTGACAAACGTATCCACCCAGACAAGAACAAGTTTCATTGTCGCTAGACTCGCTAAAACATAGCGACAGGTTTGCCCGAAGGGAAAATTATAGAACAAGCACATGTTATCCTCCTCAAACTTGACAAAAGTAAAGAGGTACTGGTCAGCAATGACTAGGGAAAAAGGGAAGAAAACTTGAAGAATTTTATGGTAGCAGGTCGCTCTTGAACATGACACTTCCACTCCATCACCGTGATTGATTCGGGTTGGGTTATTCTATTCGCTGGTCATTTCACCATTGGTCTTTCACACCATCCATTTTTGGGGTTAACGCTCTCAATCCATTTTAGTATCATCGATATGTTCAAGAGAAGTCATTCAGATGAGAATTCACCATCCAGTTAATGCCTCATCCACTGCAATACCTTCAATCTCCATTTTTCATGACCGCCATTCCTGAACATTGTGTCGTTGATCGTTTTCACCTTCAGAAAATCATTTGCTCTATTTCTTGTCATATATGTGGGATACATTAAGGCCCTTATATGATGAGTTACTTCTTGTCGACATCAGCTCATTATCCAAGAAGTTGAATTAGAAACAACCCTTTCAGTACTTTGAAGCTTTCATGCCTTAGTGGCAAGTTTCTCACTTCCGGCAACAAGTTGACATCAATGGCCTTCGACCGAAATATTTTACGTGGTGTTCAACATTGTTGGCATTATGACACAGATGTGGTGCTATGGCATAAGTGTTGTCCTTGATGGAAACTCACTCAAGTGGAAAATCACTATTCAGGCTCTTAAAATGATAGAAAATGAGATACCCGCAAGTGCACCTAACAAAAGCTGTGAACCCACAGGTGCTCCAAACAAGAAGTGTAGACATACCCACAGGTTCTTCGAACAAAAGGTGCGGATGTTAAATTCACTCACTTTCATGCAGAGAAGCACATGCACGTGGGAAATTTTATGATTGATCCATGGTATTTAGTCTGACATTTTTGATCCTATGGTTTTGGTCCGTGGTATTGCATCTAAAATATTGAACCCCGGTTTTGGGTCCCTTGTATTGGCTTTCTATGGTTTTGATCCATGGTTTGAGTAAGGGCTTGCCTATAAAAAGGAAAGGAGATCAATTGGCTAGGCACTCATGTGTTGAATATCTTAAGACGAACAAGATCTGAAATACTTGTAATCGGTTGGTGAGTTATAGTTGAACCTGAGCATGAGAAGACAGATCAATTGAGGGGTCGTGATCTCTTTGGCGCATGATCAGATCTGTGAATCTGACAGTCGAGGGTATATCTGAGGACTGATAAACTGTCTTTATCTGGAGGTCTGCAGTCCAGAAACAGTTTAGGTACGGAGGTACGCAGATTAGAAGCGCCCCAGCTACAGAGGTGCGCGGAGAAGCCGAGAGTGCAGGTGCGGAGGTGCACAGAGCAGCCGAGAGTGTAGGTGTGGAGGTGCACAGAGCATCTGACAGTGCAGGTGTGGAGGTGTGCAAATCACAGACAGTGCAGGTACGGAGGTACACAGATCAGGAGACGCCTTGGGTGTGGAGGTCTGCAAGGTAGAGACAGTACAAGTGCGAAGCTGCGCAGGCCATAGATAGCGCATGAGCGAAGCTACATAGGCCATTGATAGAGAAAGTGTGGACATCTGCAAGTTACTATTGGTGAGGTTGCGGAATTTTCTCTTGATATATGTTTTAGCTGCTTCTGTCTATCACTGCTGTGTTCAGGGTTTTGAATTCGTGTCTGATTACTGGTACTGTGTTCTGAGAAGTTCTTAATTCAATATTTGCACAAGGAAGTTGGTTGATTGCAAATATAATTGATGTTTGTTTGAGATTCTTGGATCCAGTTTGAAAATTTATGAAACGTGGTCCCTGGAAGAAAAGAGAAGGTGGAAGCCTTCAGTAGGTGAGCACCTAAGTACTAGTAGCTCAGCTAGTAGAAGAGCTAAGGGGGTTGTAGCTCCCTTCCAGGAGAGTCTGGAAAATGAGAGAGGGTTGTAGCTCTCTGCAGGTTGCAGCCTGTGTACTGGTAAAGGACTGCACTAGTATAGAATCATTGTAAAAAGAAGTTTCTAATTGAAAGAAGATAGAGACACATTGCAGCAGGTGGTTTTCACCCACATTGGGTTTCCACCTTATATCTAGTGTTCTTTGGTGTGACTGTCTGTTTTTCTTGTTCCTGTTCATTATTATATGGTACTGACATTCAAATTAATGGTCAACATCTGAAGAATAAATTAAATTATAAATCTAGAGGGTATACTGCAAAGAAATTGATAATACTGATTCACCCCCCCTCAGTATTATTTCCAACAGACATCAGATCATATATTCACACCACGTGAATTGTATTGTAGTACCTTAAGGGTCATTATATCATTATC
This sequence comes from Pinus tabuliformis, assembly GCA_031772625.1. Lineage (NCBI taxonomy): Eukaryota > Viridiplantae > Streptophyta > Pinopsida > Pinales > Pinaceae > Pinus > Pinus tabuliformis. The sequence goes on from CM062809.1 coordinate 95,320,445, forward strand.
GGTGATTCCTCTCACATCTGTTAACAACTCACATTATTGGCTGGTAATCAGGCGATGTCTTTCCATGTTCAACTTCAGAACATCTTTTCACATGGATCGACTTGTACATCGGGTGAAGATTAAATGAGTTTGAAGACTCCAGATATAGTTTCATTCATCTGGACTGTGATATATTCAGGAATTTAAAGACATCAAATGTACACAGATGGTCATCCAAGCCAGGGACGATGACCCTACATATGAAGAGTCACCAGTCTGCAACTATAGATGATTATCTGTTCTATGTACATGAAATGAATTTATAAAGCTAAGCATGGGAATGCCCCCCTCAGCTAGATCATGAAAATTATATGATGATGATGTATTTTATTGTATCTTATACAGGTCACCTTCCAGTTTTGAAAACCTTGGATCCTCATGTTAAAGCATTTCACCCGACATCAAAGATTTACGACTTCATGCTTTAGGGGACAACTGTTATAGACATATTTGGGCACTTCAACCCCAATCTTATATGTCGATAAACTAGGGCTCTTCAATCCCTAAAAGTGTTGTTCCATACCTTAAAATATCATGGTCAACTGATTACATCATTCCCCAAACGTTCCACCTGAAAACCATCCAAAATTGGCCAAAACAGGACCATATTGACTGCTCCACTATCAAGGTGCGATGCATATTGATGAGGCCTTCTGTGGGGTGCGATGAGCGAGAATGGACAAATGTTTGAGACAGTTTGCTAAGTGGATTCTCATGTAATCTACTAGAAACTTCTCCTATGACACTCATTTCTTTGTATTTGTCCAAGGATGAGTAAGAGATCCAAGAAATCTCCAAGTGGAAATAAAAACAACAAGTGGAATGACACTAATAAAAAACACAAAGATGACTCACACCCTTGTAGACATCCATAAATGGATCCTTCATTTGAGAGATCTAGAGGCTGGAATTTGGTAATTTGTAAGGAAGTGATAATATTTTGTATCTGAGAAAGAGTATTGTATTGTTGGCTGATCTTGCTTTTCATGAAGTGAAGAGGGATTTGATGTTGGGAGGATGATGCTGGATCAGATAGTTGGGTTGTAATTCTCCCTTTTATTATTAATAAAGTTCTTTGAGTTTTCCTCCATACAATTGTGTATTTGTGAATGTTGTTATGTGTGAATTCCATTGTATGTTCATTGCATTTCTGATTTTGTAATTCTTATGATATAATAGATCAAGATGCGTTGATGGTGTTTAATTACTTTGTTTCTACAGGTTTTCTCTAAGCGAGACAAGTAGGAGAGGAGTTGCAAGCTCTATCAAGAGGGAGAGAAATCAAGCAAGGAGTCAAGCGGAAGATCTAGGTTGGTCCCTTTGCTTCTCTCTTATCTATCATACATAGAAGAAATGGAAAATTACTTTCATTGTTTGTTTCTAGGATAGCTGCCAATCCTAGTGGGGCTAGCAGATCGAAAAGACACTAGTTTTCCTGGAAACACTCTATCAATAGACATGTTAGTGGGGATTGCCGATTTTCGATCACTGATCACCAATATAAGTGTTGACCAATCACATCGGCATCCCGCTCATACAATGGCCCAGGGTTCTAGTTCTGTCGATCACCAGTCAACCGATTGCTCCGATCGTTGATCACGATCGTAAGTCGGCTCTACCCGGTTCTGATCGCCCCATCCCGATATCGCTGATTTCTTGCCCCCGATTGCAATTTAGTTAGGGATCACTGATCGAGGGTCCTTTGATTGTGATTTTCCTTTTAAAGGCTTTAAGTCCATAGGGAAAACACCCCATTTTCCAAAGGAACTAGGTGACCTTCTTTCTTCCATAACTTCATCATTCGCACTCAGATTGGAGTGTCATTCACACGGTTGGAATCAAGGTGACAAGCACTTTGATCTGATGTTAGGATACTTTCTTTTCTGCCACTTTGAATTTTGAGCTTTTCCATGCCATTGTATCAGGAGATCTACCTGGATCAATCCTCCCCATTGAGGAGATTTTGGACCGTCAAAATCTTTCATTAGTCAATTGGAAAGTGAGGGAATAGTTCCCTCACCCTTTCCTTCTCCAACCATTTTGCCTTGCTAGGGTGCATTCCCTTGAAATGAACTCGAAGATATTCCACATCTCCTCACCGTGAAGTCCTGGTTCTTCTATCAAGGATGATGTCTTCAAGTAACTCATCGAGATATTCTGGTGCAAAATCATCAACTGTAGGAAGTGTGCCCACTTCATCAGTGTCCATGATCAATGGTGGTGAATATAGCTTTAAGTTCTCCACATTCACTACTGAGTACATCTGCATATATATTGGCAAATCAAGGCAAAAGTAATTGTTTCCAATCTTCTCCAAAATGGTGAATGGATCATACCAGATTGGTCGCAACTTCTTCCCTTCTCCCTTCATCTTGTCCTTGCTGATGTGGAACCACACTTTGTCGCCCACTTGGAATTGATGGTCGACTCAGTGTTTGTCATGTCGAGCCTTGTAACAGGCTTGAATTTTCTCCAATTGCTCTTGTACTGCTTGGTGAATCAACTGGATTCGCTGAATGAACTGTTGAGATTTGTCCCTAGCATTACATCCACTAGAGTCATCTTACCTTCCAAAGACCATATCAAAAGGGTCCTTTGGGAGGTAACAAGAGCATATCTCAAATGGTGAATGTTGCGTAGATGAGTGCACTGCTCAATTGTAAGAATGTTGTACATATGGGAGATGCTCATCCCACAACTTGGGATGTTTCCCATGATAGCCTCGTAATAAGTGTACTGCGGTACGGTTGACAATCTTTGTCTGGCCATTAGTCTGTGGATGAATTTCCATGCTTCTTTTCAATTTGGTGTCCATCATCTTCCATAGGCTAGTCCAAAACTCTCTGAGAAAGTGAGAGTTCTCATCTGACACAATCAATGTGGGTAATCCAAAATGGACCCAAACATGCTGAAAGAAAAGAGAAGTAGTCTGCTCTATAGTGATCTACTTTTTAGAAGGCATAAGAATACACATCTTGCTAAAATGGTCAATGACAACATACAAATAGTCGTGACTATTTAGGCAAACCTCCTAGAAATTCCATTGACACACTTTCCCATAGACAACTCAGAATAGGGAATGGTGTGTAGAGCCCAAGTTTTCTATTAGAGGGATTTGAAACAGAACACATCACACAACCCTTTACATAGCAAGTCACAATGTTTTTCATATAAGGCCAAAAACAAAATCTTTCTACATGACATAAATTCTTTTTGACACCAAAGTGTCCAGACACAAGAGAGGTGTGCGCCTCTTGAATTACATGTACTCTTTCCCCTGTGGGAATACACAATTTACCAAGGTGATCCAACAATTTCCCCTACAAGTGATAGCTTTCCACCTGTGAACTGTGGGTTAGTTTTGCATAAATCTCGTTAAAGTCATAATCGTTAGCATATTGTTTAGCATAACTCTCAAAAGACAACGAAGCATTATGAAAAATAAGAGAAGCAGAAATAGGAGGGAAAGATAGCATATCATCCACTTTATTGCTAGTGTCCTTCTTACACTTTATCACTAGATGAAATTGTTGAAGAAAACCCATCCACTTGAAATGACGATATTTTTGCAACTTGGTTTGTGACTGAAGGTTCTACAAGGGCTGATGATCCGTATGGATGATGGTCTCCTTGCCGATCATGTAGTTTTTCCACTTTTTCACACTCTGCACCAAGGCATAAAGGTCCTTGTCATAAGTGGGATAGTTTATCACAGCTTGAGAAAACTTCTCAGAACGATAACAAATCGGCTTCTTTTGCTGCATTAATATAGATCCCATGGCATAACCGATGGCATCGATTTCAATCTTGAATGGCTATTGGAGATCTGGTAAGGCTAATACTGGTGCGGTGTTGATATTTTCCTTCAATGTTTCGAAGGAATTATGCTGTCTTCCTCCCCATTGGAAGACCTATTTCACACTTGTCAATGTGTGTAAAGGTGTTGCAATAACAGAGAAATTTGCAATAAATCTCCTCCAATACTAGATTGCACCTAAAAATCTACAGACCTCAGTTACACTAGTAGGCTTAGGCCAATTTATAATTGCTTCAACTTTAGAGGGATCAATATTTAACTCACCATGACTAACAATATGACCTAGGTAACCCAAAGAGGTTTTCCCGAACTCACACTTTGACAACTTTACATAGAGTTTTTCTTTTTTCAATACATCAAGCACTTTCTTTATGTGACAAATGTGTTCAACCCAACTTTTACTAAAGACAAGTATATCATCTAAATACACAAGAACAAATTGATTAATGAAAGGCTGAAAGAGATCATTCATGACTCTCATAAAAGTGGTTGGCGCGTTGCAAAGTACGAATGGCATGCCCATCCATTCAAACAACTCTTGTTTGATCTTGAAGGTAGTTTCCACACGTCCTGGTCTACAATTCGGATTTGGTGATAACCACTGCGCAAATCCAACTTGGTGAAATAAACAACATTCTTTAACTTATCTAATAATTCATCAATGCATGGAAGGGGGTAGCAATTTTTCATTGTTATTTTGTTTAGCGCACGGTAATCCATGCACATCCTCCATGTGTTGTCTTTATATGGGACTAGGAAAATCGGTGAGCCAAACGGAGAAGTGCTCAACCTAATGACCCCTTGTTCCAGCAATACCTGCACTTGTTTCTTAATTTCCTCCATCTCAATGGTCGACATCCTGTACATGCAAATATTTGGTAAAGGAGCATCAAGCTGCAAATGGATCTCATGTTGGATTTCCCTCTTTGGAGGTAATCCCTTCGATTCCTGAAACAACTCATCATAATTAGAAATTAATTCTGATAATTCCTATTTATGTTCCTAATCAAAACTCTAGAAAGCATCAACTAATTTTGCCTCTTTTTCCCTTACAACCATAAGCATGCAACCCTTACTAGAATTCACCAGCCTTTTCATTTGTCCAGTGCTTACAAGGCTGGCATTGATTTTAATTTGATGAGCCCTTACTATATATTCTACCCCATCTTTTGTGATTTGGTATTTGTTTTCATGATGGAAAAATACTACCTTTTTATCATATAGATACAGACAACCCAAACCAAGCCACATATATCCAATGGGATTACATCCGATTCTACTTCATCCACTAGCTTAGAAGTGATCACAAATTTTACTTTACATTGCTTGGATACATTCAATTTTTCTTTATCATGTATCCATCCAAGCGGGTAAGGTTTTGAGTATGGTTTTGTTTCTAAGTCGAGTTTCTTTACGAAGGATTCTACAATTAAGTTTGCTTGGGATCCAGTAGCAAACATAGTTTCTAATTTAGCATGATTTACAACAACTCTGATATGAAACAGTTCAATTCTCTTTCAATCATTAGGAAAGGACTCATTCACAGAACTAGTGCTTTCATGTGATTCAGAATTAACATGATGCGTAAGAGTACCTTTTGTTCCCACAACTATGATCAATGCTTCTTCTCTGGAATCCAATCCAAGGTCTTGCTGCACAGTTACCACTGTCTTCTACTTGCCCTTTCCTCCATACTTCTTCGGTCTCTTTTCTAGGTGCTGTTTCCAATAGTGATCATCATCGTGACCTTGCTTTCTGCAGTGATTTCAATACAGCTTTTCTCCTTCTTTGGCTGCTGCCATTTTCTTCTCCTTTGCTTTCCATTTCACTTTAAATTTGCCATTGGGAGGTTTGAACGGTGGTTTTCTGGAATGATCATCTCTTACATTTTTGTCCCTGTTCTTAATATGAATTGCCTTTACACTGGCTGAGTCAATAGTGGTTGGTTCAAACAACAAAAATGAAGGCCTAATGTAGCTATGCAATGAGCCAATATACTTAGTTACTACTTCAAGTGTATCAAGTGCAATACCCAAATTTAGTGCTTGCTTTATAAAATCTTCTATAAAACTCTGAACATCCTGACCTTTGCCTTGCCTTAAATACTGCCAATTCATTAAAGCTTTTTGCTTGTATCCCAAGGGATAAAATTGTTCCTTTAACACAGAAATAAAATCAGGCCATGAGGAAAATAGGTTACCCACATTCTTACTGCTTTGAAATTTCCTCTCCAACGAAATGAGAGCACTGCTGCTCTGCCATAGAGAGGCCAGCTGAATCTTTGCCTCATCCTCCACAATCTGTTGAATCTTGCAGTGGACCTCAATCTGCCTAATCCAATTATTAAGCTTCTCTGCATTACTTTCACCATTAAACATGGGAAGATCAAATTTAACATCTAATTTAAAGAAAGGTTTCTTACATGCATCCTTTGAATTTCTACAATTATGGTGGTGAGAGGAAGAAGAACGTTCACTCGTGGAAGGAGAAGGAGGGGGTTCTTCTCCACCATTTCCATGCACTGAACCTTGTTCTTTTGGTTTTCTCTCTTCTACTTTCTCTAGCCTTAAAAACAACTTACCGACATTCTCTGCCATTGAATAGAAGGTCTTTCTGAAATTACACTCTTCAATATGAGCGTCATCTTCCATGTTTCTCCTTCGATGTGCACGCCCCACTTCAGGATTGAAAGGATCTAGTTCCCCTTCACCTCTTTGGAGCTTGTTTCTTGTTAGCATACAAACATGCAATTCACATCTAAAAAGCCTTGCTCTGATACCACTTGATCTAGGGATATTTTTCTTATAGATGTATGAGAAGAATCACATGTGATAATTGCAGCTTAACATAGAAATTTATTGTGCACACAAGAAAGAAGAAGAAATCACATAAAGCATGAGAAAAGACAATAAGACTTGATAACGGAGTTTGTCCAACTTGGACTATGTCTCCGGGCCCTGCTCGATAAATGGTGAGGCTTTCATTCCTTAAATGGCATGGAAAGAAGAGAATACATTCATCAATTTACATAAAAAGAGGCTTATACTTCCATTATGGAAAAGGCCTGAGAAAATGGAGAACTCAGATGGAGAAATGGACAGCACCACTGCATCTGTGGCATCGAGAGGGGAAGAAACCATATAAAACTTGGCCAATTCAAACAAAATGATCAATCAGCCCTCCTACAAGTTGCTGCCTCGAACATTGCCAGAAAATCCTCTCTGCGCACTTTGTTGCGTGCATTGGGTTTTATAATACAATGTTGCTTAAAAATCAAAGTTTGGTTTTTGTTAGAATAGAATTTGTTCAGTAGAAGGATTGGCAGGCACAACAAAACCCCCAAAGATAGATTTTTTATCATTTAAAGCAATAATACATAAAACCTATAAAATACTAAAAATTCCAACCAACACTTTAAAATCTAGACTTCAAACTCCCTTAAATCGGGCTTATAAACACATCGGGTCTGGCCCCATATCACAATCAACACATCGCTATGTCAACAGACCCATTAGCAAGGATTTCCAATCGCCAATTACATCAGCACCGCGCTCATACAATGGCCCAAGGTTCTGGTTCTTCCGATTGCCGATCGGCCGATTGCTTCAATCACCGATCGCGATCGCAAGTCGGCTCTGCCCGGTTCTGACTGCTCCATCCAGATATCGCTGATTGCTTGCCTCCAATTGTGATTTAGTTGGGGATCGCTGATCAGGGGTCCTCCAACTGTGATTTTCCTTTTAAAGGATTTAAGTCCATTTTTAGGGAAAAAACCCCATTTTCCAAAGGAACAAGGCGACCTTCTTTTTGCCATAACTTCATCATTTGGACTCGGATTGGAGTGTTGTTTGCACTGTTGGAATCAGGGTGATGAGCACTTCGATTTGATGTTAGGATACTTTCTTTTGTGCCACTTTGAATTTTGATATTTTTCATGCCATTCTATCTGGAGATCCACTTGGATCACTGGAACAGCTCCTTCGGTTGTCATTGCTTCCCCAACATTTACAGTCTCAGTTGGCATCAACATGATGTTATTCAACAACTCCTGTGTCTCCTTTGGAAATTGTCCAAACGCTAAACTCAATATCAAAGCTTCAAATTATTCACGGTCCATGTGTGCCTGAGAGCTCAACACCTCAATTCTCAACATGCCAAGTGTTTTCCACTAGGAAACCCTTTGTAATTTATAGGAATTTTCAAATTCAAATATGACCATTGCCCCCATAATTAGCTCATTAGTGCTATATTGGCAGCAGATTTTCAAAGATCTATTCCATAAATTTTGACTTAAATTCTAGCCCCTCGCTCCATTTGGCCATTTTTTCATCATTAAATCATTAACAATGACTTTAATGGTCACTTTTCGATTGTGTTGCGTGGTTTTCCCTTTGGTAGCACAGCTCCCTACACACATTTTCTTCATTCCGCGCAGTTCCCCACGTGCAGCTCCCTGACTCAGGCAGTGTAATTTATAGTCTCGCGCTTCCTTTCCGCTGCCTAGAGCGCTAATACTATGCTTCCATCATATAGTCACCTAGCTAGATCACCGATGTATGGCTTCAATCAGCTTCCATTCACCTTTCCTGGGAAGGGTTCTCCATTCAATTTGACCAGCTGAATTGCTCCACCATCAGTAATCTCCTTGATGACATACGACCCTAGCCAGTGCATCCTAAATTTACCTGGAAATTTATTAAACTTTCTGTCATATAAAAAGACAAGATCATTTACCTTGAAGGTGTATAGTTTGATGTGCTGATCGTGCCATGCCTTCATGCTCCTCAAGCTCCTCTAGTTGCACGAACTAGAAATCGGTCCTCCTCAAGCTTCGCTAGTTACACGAGACTCTCTTCCAAGGCTCTGTGATCTTCCATTCCTATGAATGTTGCTATGCGTAGACTAGGTACAATGTATTACATTGGCATCATAGCTTCTATGCCATACACTATTCTGAAAGGCGTTTGTCTAGTCAGCTTCTTGCAAGTTGTTCTGTAGGCCCATAGCATCACGAGTACGTGCACATCCTAGTCATTTCTCTGAGCATTTCAAATGTTTGTCAGTGTGCTCTTTAGTATCTTATTTAATTCTTCCATTGTCCCATTAGCCTAGAATGATAGGGTGTACATTTTTGATGATACACCTAGAATTTCTCTATCAACGCACTGATTGTTTCGTTAAGAAAGTGTGTACCGCGATCGCTCATAAAAATATTTGGACACCTGAACCTCATCAACATATACTCAAAAATAAATTTTGTTGTTATTGCACCTGTGCAGTCCTTCACAGGTTGTACCTCCACCCATCTGGTCAAATACTCAGTCACGGTGATGATGTATCACGCACTTGTCTTCTTTCCTAGAGGCTGAATTGGTCCCACAAAGTCGATTTCCCATTTTTTGAATGATTGTAATGTCACTTGTGGTATCAAAGGAATCTCATCCCTCCACGACGGCCTGGCAGTCCTTTGGCATGCATCATATGCCCTATAATATGCTTTCGAATCCTTATGCAGGGTCGGCCACCACAACCCAACACGTAGAATATTCTGCGTGGTTGCTTTCCCTACATAATTTCTACCGGAAGCTCCTCCATGAGCCTCAGTGAGGATGCTTCTTCATTCAAGGTCAAGCACATGATGTTGCAATATTTCATTCAATCCCATTTTGTACAAGTGCCCTGCAATGATAGAAAATTATGTCCAGTGCACTACCAATTCCATCTTCTGTTGAGTTGTATAACCTTCTGGAGTCGTTCCTGTTGTCAGGAAGTGGATAATATATTCAAAGTGACTGTTCATTATGAACACTACAAAGAGCTATGCATCAGGTTATCCATCCTCTAAATTAGTAGGTTCCTCTCCAGTTTCAATGCGCGACAGATGATCAGGTCCCACATTCAGTCATCTTGGCTTCAAAATAACTTCGAAGTCATACTCCTGGAACAACAACAACCACCTACATTCCCCCCCCCAACAAGGCTTATTCACAAGGTACTTCAACATAGAATTATCCGTATACATCTTAAAGTGTCCGCCCAATAGGTAGTGCCTAAACTTCTAGAGTGTGTACACTATAAATAATCCTTCGCACTCTATGGAATAATTTTTCTCCACTTTAGACACCTTCCTACTTGTGAATGCTATAGGATGATCCAATTCTCCCTCAACGGCTTGTGTTAGTATGGCTCCCAACATGATACATGATGCATCCACGTGCACATGAAATTCCTTCTTCCAATCTGGGAAGACTAGGATCAATGCGGTGACCATTTTCTCTTTGAGAACATCCAGGCTCTTCTGACATTCATCATTCCAACAGAAAGTGGCATCCTTTTCCAACAATTTCTCCATAGGTGCGGTGATCTGGGCATAGCTCTTGATGAACTTCCTATAGTATCTGGTATGCCCCAAAGTTGCTGCAACTGTTTCACACTCATTGGCGTCTCCAAGCTGATTATCGCCACGATCTTCACGAGGTCTACCATCAATCCTTTTCTGCATACCACATGACCCAGCAAGATCCCAAAAGGGACACAAAACAAACACTTCTTCAAATTGAGCATGATCTAGTATCTCCTACATGTACCTAGCGTCAGGAACAAACTTGCCACATGGCGCTTGACCAATCCAAACATTGTCCAATCGTCAAAGTATACCTCCAGAATTTTATGAATGAAGTCCTTGAATGCTGCAATGACTACGCGTGAAAAGATCATTGGTGCATTATTCAGCCCAAAAGGCATTACGGTGTATTGAAAATATCCTCATTGAGTCACGAAGGTCATATTTCTTCTATACTCAGGTGCAATTTCGATCTAATGGTACCCAGAGAACCCATCAGTGAAAGATTATGCTTCTTGTCCACCTGCATTATCGAGGACCTGATCAGTGAACGGGGTCACGAAAGGATCATGCACACAAGCGTCATTCAATTTCCTAAGATCTACGCATATCCTTATTTCTTCCTTCTGTTTCTTTTCTTGAACCACTATTGGTCTTACCCAATTATATTCTACCACCGATACAATAATACCCATTACGAGAATCTTATCTAACTAAATGTGGACCCTTTCCTTGTACTTCGAGTTGAGGCAGTATGGTCTTTGTTTCACAGGTTTCGTGTCTATCTTTAGGGTGATCTTCATGATGCCTAGGTCTCCTATTATCCATTTCAAATTGGAAAACTTTGTGGGGTATAAGTCCTGATCTTCGTGGAGTAGTTCAACGACCTTATCTACTGTCACATCATCCCAATAGTCCCCAATCATTGCAAACTTTGGTTCTGCTTCTGTGCCAATCTTCACCTGCCTAGTTTTGAGTGATGCAATTATGTCTAGGTTCTCTAGCTATGGTCCTTCAACTTTGGGGTGACCTTCAGTCTCTGGGATATTAATCTTTCTCAGGTCTTCATCTTCTTCTTCCATTGTTACATTGTAACATTCTAGCACGTGGTTCAGCTCGGTAGTCTAATCAGGTTGAATAAGGTCTAGAGGATCCTGTAGTATCCTAAATATGGTTTTCTTAACCTCCTATAATGCTTCATCGATGGAATCAAATCCATCCTCAAAACTGAACATCATTAGAAATCCTTGGCGTAAAACATCCCATTCTCTAGTGCCATGACGAAGTTTTGTCTCCAAGTACCAATTCATTGGTATAACGTCCAAGCTATGACAAAACAGATGGACCCACTCCAGCAGCACTTTTCTCCATATACTTCAGTCCATTTGGCCAAATGATTGCATGGATCATTCCTCCTATCATACTTTTCTGTTAGTCGTACCTTTAGGTGGCCAAATCGTATCCTCATCATCCTCCTATATTTGTGCCAATCATCGAAACTACCCTTGTGCGTAGCCCACCATCTTACAGGTGTAGTGCGTAGCGCCCATTCTAGTTCTTGGAAGCGATTCTTCTTAGCCACTTCCCTTTTGAATGAATCCCAAAAGTGATCAACATCAGTTAGCCCATCATAGTGAGGCAGATTTCATACCTCTAATGATACACACCGCAACGACTTGGTCATCATATTACAGCACAACGTAGATACTTCATGCAGTCAGTTTTTCCAATGCTCTAATTCTTCATCCGAATCTGATGTGCACGATCTCTCGTAGTCCCATGCAATACATCCTTCTGTTGTTGGATTCACCCAATCTTGGTCTCACGCCATTATTTGGTAAATTTGGTCCAAATTGTCATCACTTTCATAATCGCAGACCGGTTCTGTATAGCGCAGTCCTTCTGTAGGGTCTAGTGGCACCAATATGTGGAGCCATTTCTTTTCAAATATCATCTTTCGCTTCTTCTAGTTAATTACCCAATTCATGTTAGTGGCCTAATCGATCCCAAGGAGGGCAGGGTAGGGATATCTATCATCCACAATCTCTATTACTTCAAAATCTGCCAGTGCACTCATGCCTTCGATGTCAACTATTGCCCCTTGCAACCTCCCCATTGGGATGATTTTTTGTTGATTCGTCATTCTTAACTGGATTAGAGACCACTGGAGCGCAAGTCTCCCCATTCTTTCCCATTTTTGTTTTGACAAAACATTCATGTCGGACCCCAGATCCAAGATAACTTGGTCCATTTTGTATTCCCCTTTTTTGTGGTAAGTCTCATCTCATGTCCAATCCTCACCTTATGCTTACCAACATTTCTGACTAGGCATGGTTCACTAATAGCATTGTCCTTGCCAGTGCATCGATTGAATAGTTCCTGCAGTCCCTTCACAGCCTTACTATCATGGAGTAGTTTCATGTAGGTCTCCAAGAACATGGTAATCATGGATGGGTCCATTTCTTCAATTGGTTTCTCCTGACTTCCTGAGGTAGAGGCCTCAATGAAGCTTTTCTTTGCTTCCATAAATTTCTATTTTTCATGCTGCAGATCAAACCCAATCTCCTTTTCTGGTGCTTTGTGGACCCACTCGCCTTCTGCAGGTTGCTTCTCTTTATCCTCACCAATCTCTGTTCCACTTCGTAGCATAATGTTTACATTAGGGTCTTCCTCATGAGGCTCAGCCCTGAACATCTGAAGGTTCTGAGCCGGTTGCGATGGTTGTGCCCCCTTTTCGAAAATCATAGCAAACAATATAGGGAAATCCTCAGTCACATGGTCAAACTAAGTACAATAGTTGCATGATAGTCACACCGGGTTCTAGAAGTCTCTTGTGTAGTGTCTTGGTCCTCCACAATTGTAACAAATAATCTTCCCTTGGCCTCTACCAGGACCTCCTCCACCTCCGCCTCGACCGCGTCACTGATACTCACCTCAGGCTCCCCTAGTGCAATGGTCCGGAGGTCACGTTTCTACTTGCACCATGTATGTAGGTGTCCTATCCATAATTAATTCATAAGTACGACAATTACACTCATCATGACCTACTGATTGATAGAAATTGCAGAAGAGTTGTTGTGGTGTTTGTATGAATTTCTACAGAAGATGGCAATTTTCAGTCACATGCTTCACAGCTACTTGGCATATAGCACACCATAGCATGGGCCCTATACTTGGCTCGGCTATAGTCTCTGGCCTTAGAGGCATAGGTCCCCCTGTTGCAACATAATTCGCAAAGACTAGATAGTGATCCTTTTCATGCCCCTGACTTTTGCATTTCAAGCACTAGACTTCTTCACTGCCTCTAGTCGAGTTGTTCTATCTTTCTTCAAGCTTTGCATTTCAAGGCAAAGGTTTTGCAACTGCACGTGAATATGCTAAACCCCCAGATTACCATCCTGCATTGGTGTCTCATGTAGTTTCATCGCATTTTCCAGAGCTTCGACCTGGGTCCCAATCTTTTGTTGTGATAGCGCAACCCTTAGGTGAGGTAGGAGCAAGGCCACAAACCATTCGCAGTGCTACCCATCAGTTAAGTTCATGTTGGCTTCACGGATTGTACACTTCAATCTTTGATCCAAATCCTAGGGTGTCTCCTTAGGCTTCATGATGATCTCCTTGAATCCTGCAATGGATTACACTTGAGACTTATGTCTACTGAATTCCTTATTTAGTGCAATCTGTATATCTACCAACACAGACATCGGGTATCAGTACTATACTTAATGTACCACATTAGTGCATGGTCATTCAAAGCACTAACCAGCATTGCTTTCTACATTTGATCATCCATGATATCGTAATATTCCTATACAACCTTCCCAACGAACCATTTGTTGGCTTGATGAGCCCTGACCCAAGCTCAGCATTAGTTAGCCAAGCAAATTCCTACACTACTGGACCTTTCGGCATTATTCCATGGAGCGTGGACCAAAGTCTCACCTGAGGTAGTATGGGGGGATGCAGGAATCAAGTTTCCGCACCTTGAGATGGCTATGATGTCGATATATACCCTAACCCTTCCTTTGCGCAAATTGATAAGCCTTTTACGGCTTATCAATGCACTTCTCTTATTCAGCTTAGAAACCTTCGCGAAGGTCTACGATCGTCCTTCATGGACCCTAAGTAGGAAATTCAGATGCTTACGCGCCTCTGTAATTACTCTTACTTTTGTTTCTACCCATATTAGCTTAAGTATTGGTTAACTTCAACATGCATTATGATTATCTTCGCATAAACAAATATTCTTACTTGTGTTTGTATGACAAAGTAAGACACATAGATTCATGCATCAATACAACATTAAATCATAAACCCTATATTCAATATAACATAACCGCATATATTCATAACAGAAGTAAAATAGCTTATACATAGATATCTCCAGAATAATTCTCTTTATTAATGGTTCAGATCTCCAGTACAGACTCTAACTTCCCTGTGCACATAGGTGCAGGTGTCCGTGCACTCAGCTGTAGAGCCTCCTTCCTACGCTAAGACTGTTCACTCTTAGCTCTCATAGACCCATTACATCAATCAATTGCCCAAAAACTTACTAAGAATTGTGCTGCCTTAGACTCTTATAAGACTCCCTTTATATACATTCCCATGGTCTGCAAACCAAGGGCAGATCTCTAAAGCCGACACAAGCTAAACTAAGGGTGGAAGCCCCTTTTGACTCTTGATATCTTTGCACTATGCAGCAACAAAATGTAGAGACTTTACATTCCTTTATACAAAATTTGGGCTTTCTGCCCCAAACTTAGGCTTTTAGTCCCAAAAATGACCCCAGGGGACCCATTCCCAATAGTGTGATACATCAACATCCAAAAAATAATATATGTGTTCTAAATACGTCCGTGGCTCGCAGGCCTCAAAACTGTAAACGCTAAACTATGGACTACTCTGCATGGTGATCATGATAACATGTTATTGGTCGTACTACACGAGTCAGTAATCGTCGAATCCGATCTTACACTCCCACTATGTGCCTCTGATAATGATGATGGATGTCCTTGATCCGTGCATACTCTGGGATTCCTTTGGTCATGCCCTCCATATTCTGGGCAATCTCCTCTTCATTGTCCACTCCTTACTGATAAGGAGCGACCTCAAACTGTCGAGCCACACGTATAGCTATAGGGTACATCATAGGGACATCCCTGCTAGTCTTTTCAATCCAACATATACAATTATACAGTCAAGATGCCACAAATGCATATATGTAAAAAAAAAAAAAACCAAAAACCAAAATTGTTTTGCTCACCTCCATCATCAAATCCTTCTCCCTCTCAAAGTGGCATGTTAGGATCACCGTGGAAGTCAGTCTTACTCTATTGCCAATCCTCCACCACGATCAACTATCTTCTGAGCCACATGAAGGAGGGATTCAACAACATGTGGTGACCCCCTCCAGTCTTGGGCATCAACTCGCCCCAACATACCATCTGTGGATCTCATGGCATCGCGGGGGTTCACCTCCTCTAGGTAATAGTGGAATAGTGGGATCCATTCTAGGAAGAAAGTCACCATAATAGAACCATATCCAACTTGCCTCAGGTTCCCTGCCTTGCATTTGGATAATAGGCATTTCATGTTCACTTTCATGGCTTTTTCCCAGTTGAAGACAATGGTCGTCGTGCAATATAGTGCATACTGGAACTTAGATTTGATGGACTCATGCAATTCTTGAGCCCAAACTACCCTGTTAATCGTCAAGAGCAGCATCTTCAATACAATATCATTTATGGTCATGATGTTGACCTTACCGCTTGTAGATTTTAGAGCACTCAAGCAATGTTTAGCAACGAGCATGTTTATACTCGCCCCAATGGGCCTACCTCCATACAATTGGATTGGTTCCCCTCTGTGGGACAATCCAGTAATGAAGTAAATGTCTGAAGTCCCTAGCTCCAACTCTTGATCATGGATAAAAAATACCTTATGTCTAATGTCCCATTGACTGATCAGGTATTGTACTAGCTCAGGTTGATCCCATAGGCCAGGTGTTAGGAAGAAATTGAGGAGCCCACAGTTCATCAGTGCATTGAGACAATTTGGATCTTCCAGTGCCAATGAATTTATTCTTTCATTCTCATGTTCTTTCCACTTGATCACCATATTTCTTGTTGTAATTTTCCTGCAAAACCCCCGCATTCAACTTAACATTAGTCCTTGAAGGAGAAATTTTGGATTTAATGAAATGAAATTGGCCGAAAATTGAAAATTTTCAGTTCGTTGCACCAGCATGATTGTTTTTAAAACATGTGTGCCAATGATGTGAGAGCCTGTGCTAAAATCCTCGGCCAGCACAGTCTCGTGCCTGGATCTTGCGCCGACCAAGGGTGAATTGTTTTTTTCAAAATTCCCTTAAAACACCAAAAAAGGCGGTTAAATGCATGAAAAACAGGCATCAATACAAAGAGTAGGGCCACGACTCTTACTTGCAACTAACAGTTCAACGATCAACCTCCTAGATCTGTAGAAATCTAATCCTAAATATTTAGGGCACAAGTGGGTAAAAATTGCTCCAAGTGAGGTAAAACAGGTAAATGGTAAAAAATGTTTTACTTTTTCCCTTTTTATAAACTTTTCACCATGTTTTAGGATTTTAAAAGCATTTTTTCGCCATTTTTCCTAGAAATGAATAATATGTTTGCTTCTTATGTAGCGACATGTGATGGTTTGCCGATGGTGTTACAAAATTGGAGTCATATTTAAGCTTTTTTCTTGACTCATAAAAAACTGAAATGAAAAGTTTGCTGAGAATGTTTCCCTTTCTGACTTGTTAAAGAAAATAAAAATGCGGAGTTCTCTTTAAGCTCTTTTCTAACTCTCAAAACATGAAAATATAGTCGATTTCTTGTTGTTCTGACCTTGTAAATGGTTTTGAAACGTCGTTTACCTAGTATACATTTACCCCATTTTAGGGTTGGTATAAACTATTTACGAAAAAGATAGTCCTTGGCTGACATGGTCAAGAGGTTCTTTCGAGTATTGTTTTCTACCTTTTTGGGCTCGAGGGGCAACTTTACAAAAAGGTACTTGTTGGAGATTTCTTTTTTGTGTCTTTTTCAAACTCTCTAAACATGAAAAAGATGCCAAGTTTTCCCTTTGTCTAACTCATTAAACTTTAATGACATCAGATTCATCACCATTACAGACATGAGCTTCTCCTTCCTAGGGCTCGTTAATCTTACTAGGTCATATCTATCTGAAGGATGGACTTACATTACAAACATATGCTATCCCCTGTAAGCTTGTGATAAAAAATAATTGGGGTACCTGCCAGAAATGGTGGGGGAAAATGGAAAACTTTTACCAGTTGTGTCGGTCACTTGTCACTCTTGAACATGACACTCTTTTGCTTCGTGTCAGGTTGGGATATCCCCACTTCATCATTGAGATTCCTGGGTTTGGACCACCAATTTTTCATTTCCATTTCATCTTTTCCATGTCATCATGAGCTCCGATCCTATGGATCCAAAATCTTCCAAACTCCAGAGTCGTGTTGCTGATATGTTCAAGAGTTCATATTTCTACAGTTTACAATCATTCCTGATTCTATGTATCATGCGTAATCATTGCATCCCTTGTCTCATGTTGATGACGTGGGATACATCATGGCCCTCCTTTGACAAGGTCACTTCCTATTGACTTCAGCTCATTATCTGGGAGGTTGGCCAAGAGACTCCCTTCCAGTACCTTAGAGCTTGCATGCCCTAATGGAAAGTTCTTTACACTCAATGATAAGTTCTCATTATTGGATTTTGATCGAGTGACTTCACAAGTGTTCGACTTCAGTTCCTTATTCACACTCCATGAATTTTGTTGTTGGTACCTTGAGATCCATTGTCATTATTGATGGTTTCTCTCATGCTTATTAATAGTTCACATCACTGACTGGTAATCAAGCAATTCTATAGCATGTTTGATGTCAACACATCTATTGACATGCTAGAATTTGTACTGTGATTGAGTCATGTTGGAGCGCAAGACCTTGAGCTCAGATTACACAAGTTTAGGTTGCAGGGAAATGTGACATGATCATGCTTACATACATGTCTCTTTCAGATGGATGGTTGCAAACATACCATGAGTCTGTTATATGTGATCCTTCTCATTATTAGATGGTTGTGACCACACCTTGGGTTTGATATGATCCTTCTTACTAGATGGATGTGCCCATACATTGGATCCATTTACATGATGTTATTCTATATGGCTACATCCATACCACGATTCATGTAATAGAGATTTTAGTGATTTATATGTATATATGCTTGCTTTCAAATTTTCCGATAGTAGTCTCTGGTTCCATGTATCTACTCGTAAAGCATTTCACCCCTCACTCTTATTTAGCCTTTATGCTTTAGGGGACATCTATTACAGAACATTTTGTCACTATCCCTATACTCCCCATTCCTTGATCCTGGAGGACCTCTACAGTGACCCACATGTGTTTTCCTGCCATGAAGAACATGTCCCTACATCCCTCTTCATCTACAGAACATTTCCCTCTTACATCATTTCCCAAGAATATTCCTTCAAACTGAGTTTTCAAGACTGACACTAGCACCAAGTTTCTTCCTTGCAGCGATTTGTAGAGTCTAAAATTGGGCCTAGTGCCGAACGGTGCTGGTAAGAAATTCATGACCCGCATCGACCCTCTTTTGGCAAGTTTTTAAAGATGAAGTCAAATCTTCCAGGTCTAAAAGCTTTGTGAACGAAAGTCTAGTAAATGATTGAGACAGATAGAGACGAGAGAGACTATTTGGGCTCCTTTCCCCTATTAAAATAGAACAAACCAAAAGGGATAAGGTATCTACCATCATAAGAGGATCCATTTCCCCTCTATCAAAGCTATATAAACTCCTCATTCTCCAATCTCAACTAGCTAATGAAAGGTTTGAAATAATCTGAAAATATTGATAGCCATCTTGAGAGCCTTAGCCTTCTAGTTTGTGTGTGAAGGGAGAATAAGCTTGTAGTGTTTGGTTTGGAGAAAAGAGGAAGAATCCTTCAACTTCCATTGTTTTGAGGGTGAATCATGAGATTCTAACAGTGTGCTGGAACCCAGACACATCAAAGGAAACCTGTAATGCTAAGACGAAGGTTGTGCTTTCCTTTTTGTCTTTTTAATAATACAACTGATATTTTGTTTCCTATATCAATTTACATATGTTTATTACTGCTGATTTTTATTTCTGCAATTTCCAGCATTCTGTAAAATTTTCAAAATTTGTGTTTTCAGCAAATTTATTTTTTCCAGCTTGTTAAATGTATGGTTATGGGAAAGGGCATTTAACTATATGGGAGAAATAAGGAGAAACTGAAAACCGAGGTGGGAAATGAGAAATTTCTACAGTTAGGGCATACTTTGTAATCCGAGTTCCACAAAATAATTAACCAAGTCAAATGAAGGAAAGGAAAGGAATAAATCACCATATTTGTCACTCATGCAAAAGCTATGGTTTTTGTAGTAATAAAAGTTGTACAAGAAATTGTTGGGGTCAAAGTTTCAGAGGAAACTACTGGGGTCGAAGTTTATGGAGAAGCTATTGGGGTCGAATTTACTAGAGAAATTGCTAGGGTTGAAATTTTTGGAAAGAAATCTCGTGAAATAGAGAATTTGACTTGGTCTTCAAGGGGTCTTTGACGAGGGTCTTAAGTCTTGGAATTCATCATTAAAAGTTCTATAAGAATAGAAGAGTTCTTTTGGGTTTTCTGTTATAGATATATTTGGGAACTGCAACCCCAATCACATATGTCCATAAACCAAGGGCTTCTACGTCCCTAAAAGTGTTGTTTCATACCCTAAAGGAGCAAGGTCAGCTGATTACATCACCTCCCAGAATGTTTCCATGAAAATCTACTCAGAACTGGTAAAAGAAGGACCATACAGACTGCCTAGTGCTAAAGGTGTGATGCATATCACCTGCCACATGCAAAAAGTGTAATGCATACTAGAAAGCCCTTTCATAGGGTGCGATGAGAGAGAGCAGACAAATGGCACAAGCAGTTTGCTAGGTGGAAACCCAAAGAATCTTCTAGAAACTGCTCATTTGACACTTGCCTCTCTGAGTTCACCTGGGGATGAGTAAGAGATCTAAAATCTTCATGTGGAACCAGGAACTATCAAAGAGATGACACTAATCAAAATCCCAGAAGTTGACTCACCCCCCTGCAAATATCTATAAATGGACCCCTCATCCAAGAGATCCAATGTTGGAATTTGGTAATTTGCAAAGAGGTGATGCTGGTTTCTCTTTGAAGACATTGTTGGGTGATCTTGCTTTGTGTGAGGTGAAGAGGGATTTCAAGCTGGGAAGATGGCACTGGGTCAGACCAAGTGGTTGTAATCCTCTCTTCTATGACTTTTACTAATAAAGCTATTTGGGTTTTCCTCCATATTCTTGTGTATCTATGAATATTATGTTTGTTATAAGAATTTGTATGGCCAATATATATTTGATCCTATATTGTTTACAGTGAAAGATCTCTATTCTTTGATGGTATTATGCTATTGTGAATCTATAGGTGCTCTTTGAAGCTAGACAAGTAAGGAAGCAGTGGCAAGATTTTGTCAAAGGAGAAAGGAAACAAGCAAGGAGCCAAGCGGTAGACTGAGGTTGGTACTCTCTACTTCTTTCCCATCTCTCTCTCATAAAGGAAAAACAAGTGACTTTAATCTGTTTGTTTCTAAGATAGCTACCCGTCTTAGTGGGACTAGCAGCTCTGCATAGACACTAGATTTCCCAGTAACAAAATGGCGACTCCACTGGGGAGCAATTAGTTTGATTGCCTGTCTCTATTTGTTTGATTCATAAAACACAGATGGAGCCTGAAGTCAAGCCAGCTAGCCTTCGAACTGCATTTGCTATGCAAGTTCAAAGTATATCAACGCTACTTCAGTCAATCTCCAAGTTTGTTTACGAAACGAACAATTGACTTGCAAAAATCCTAAGTTCCCTAGAGGTAGCTTGAGTAACCTCATTAGATCAGCCATATACTTTGTAGTTATTGACTATCATTTGCTCGGCCTAAATCCCTGGACTAAACTACAAACTGTGACCAAAAACCATGTTAAAGTCTCGTTCTCTGACCATCGCACCCTCTCCTTTAGGGAATCTAGATGCATCGCACCTCCTATGTGCAATAGGTGGGATGCATCCCTGTTTCCCTGTGTTGTAGGTGCGATGATCAGATAAGACTAGATCTGCCTCCAAATTTTGGTTTTTTCTTCACTGTCTTCAATTTTATTCAGGAGTTTTGCTGTGTGTGATTACTAGACCACTTTTGAAACCCCCTTCTTTGCATCATCCAACCTCTATTGTATAAATAATTTTGAATTTTTTTATGTATTGTGTGCCATTTATAGTTCTCTTTTACAAAGAAGTAGCTTAATCAAACTGTCATCTCTTGATTTGGAAGTGTCGCAAGTGTCATTTTCAGTTAAGGAAAAGAATACTTCTCTTGTTGATAGTCAATTACACTGTTACTCTTGTATTTGATCTGAATTAGTAGTATTTCAAGTGTCGAAAGTAGTTTTCAATTCAAAATTGCAAAGTGTCGTCTTGCCTTCTTGTCATCTTTTGAAAAGAAAATCGTTAGTACTGTCTCCTTGAAAGAAGAAATAATTCAGATTTGTATTTAGCATTATTTTTTTCGTTCACACATTAAGAAAGCGGAAAACAAATACGTGCATGTGCATTTGCATTTAGGCTGCTTGTTGATTTTGATTTAGGACAGTGCGTCTACTGTGTGCTCTCTGCTCTAAGTTGAAAGGATTTCATTTCTCTTTCCTTAGTAGCTAGGATTTTCATTGCAAAAAGAATATTAAATGATTGTTTATCGTCTTAGATTGCATTTTAGGAATTGTATATCTACATCACACGGTGAACCTGAAAGGAAAATTTCTTAAGAAAGATAAACTGTTAAATAAATTTAATGACCATAAAAATGCTTTTGAACTTAACGCACAACATCTAGAAGTATAGGCTAGAGATGTATTCCGGCATCGTAAAGCCTGGTAACTGTCACTTTCATCGTAGGTTGGGTGATTCCTCCTCTTTGAGATGATAAGTGCTAGTACGAACTTATGCTCCCACGTACTGTCGAGTATATATTGGGAGACCACAATAGTCTATATCCTTTATCCTTAGGAAGCTGTGTCTGCCACCCTATCAATCGCAATGCACTAAACACAACATTTGGGAAGATTGACAGTCGTACCATAAAAAGTATTCTACAGTTTTGCGATTGGTTTGGTAATCCCTCTGTCTAGATTTCCATAGCAGTATCTTCATTCCTTTTCATACTCCTTAAAGGAAAAGGTCCATCTGAGCACTTGTCACTTCAAGCTCATTAAAAATCGAAGGCGACTAGAGTCATCTTTAGCTTTTTCTCGACTCTTAAAAAGTGAAAAAGCAAGTTGTGTCAAAGCGCCTAAAATTTATTTTAATCGGAATAACGTCACTGCTCCCTCGTTGGTCTTAGGTTGAGAAAATGGAGTCCACCAACCAAGGATTTTCCCTTGGGGGAAGTCCTATTCCTTTCTCCTCTTGGGGAGATGTTGGTGCACCTCATATGGCCACATTGTCCCTTCCAAGACTGACAATTGGCCTGCTGGTATGGCTTTTCTCGACCTCTATCATTCAAAGCACCATAATTCCTAAACAATCGAACCAGCAACTAGATGATACTATAGTTCCCCCCCAGCCTTCTACTTCATTTGTCTCTCCCTCTCCTTCATCCTCTTTGCTTGGTAAAGATAGTAAAACTAAAAACCAAGTAACTGAGAAGAAGAAGAAGGGGAAGGAGAAGAAGAAGAAGAAGGAGCTAATGGAAAAAAGGGGCAACCATGCATCGTTTAGCGAAAATCCACACACTGCACCGTCTAAACCTAAATCTCCATGTGTCATCTGCAAAGGGGACCACTATCACCGAGATTGTCCTTGCATCCCACGGATCCTAAGGGACTGTCCTCCCCGCTTGCACAATTCGGTGTTGTCAACCTCTGACGATCATGTTGAAAGTACACCATCAACTACTGAAAGCGAAGCACCAGACAAAAAGGAAAATCTAAATTTCCCTACAGACTCTATGAAGGCAGCCATGCCCTTCACCGTTGTTCCTTCCTGGACAAAGCTAAAAGAGTCTTAGATAATCGTCCTATATCACCACAGCAACTCCCTCCTTCGTACAAGAAACTCTTGCCGAATCCATTGCTAGTTGAAAATCTGACTGACCCACCTTTGGAGTCGGTCGAAGCACCTATCATTGAAGATAAACCCTCTGATTCCACATCAGACCAAAGTTAACAGGTTGAGATGGCAGTCAGCCCCATCTTGACTTCAAAAGATTTACCTTCAGATGATACAGTCACCGAAGAGAATTAGAACAACACCATTCAAATTCTTTTTGTAAACATAGACTCTAATGAACATGGGGGCAATCTGCCCATTTCTTTACTGCAGGAAGGAAATTTGTTGGAGTTGTATCGGGTCATTTATTCGGTCCCACCTCCAAGCAACCTAGTCCTTTCCTTCGATTGGAATATACTAGGCAGACCCCATTTACCATCTAATGTACCATTTCAAATCATAGTTAAAACTTACAAAATGGTCATGGTTGGTACCATCATAGATGAAGGGGCTTCTGTGAGTATCCTTTCCTCAACTGCTTGGAAATCACTTGGTTCGCCATCACTTTTGCCTTAGATGCGATATCTGATAGGCTTCGATAAAGGAAACAGTTGGCCATTAGGGATCCTTCCAAATTTGCCTATAACTTTGAGAAGGAAAACCGTTTATCTGAACATAGTGGTAGTCCAAGGACCTTTAGATTACAATCTACTCCTTGGGCGTGACTACATTTATAGCATGGGAGCCATTGTCTCCTCACTCTTTTGAGTAATTTGTTTTCTGCATGAAGGCAGAGTGGTCTAACTCATAGACCAGCTTTCATTCCCCGGTTCTCACATAGCTAATAGTCAAATTCCATCCCTTACAGGTCTTTTTGCACAAGAAATGTCTCTTCAATCTCGAGTCCATCCACCTGATGAGCATGAGTGATTCGGTGGTCAAGACTGAAACCCAGGGGGCATGCATCCTGCCCTGCTTCAATAGGAAAACTTCAGGTATAGGGTAGGTTTCCATAGAGGATATATGATTGGTCTGACAAACCCGTCCATTTAGGAAAATAGGATTAGTCCGGAATAAGATACCTCTGTTAGAAGGTAGGACTTTCTCGATAGAACGAATGTTTTGTCTACAAATTGAAGGGTAACCTAGAAAGGTAGGCCTTTCCCGATAAAACAAATGTCTGCAAATTGAAGGGTAACCTGGAAAGGTAGGCCTCTCCCGATAAAACAAGTGTTTTGTCTACAAATTGAGGGGTAACTTGGGGAAACTCTACTTCGCTATACCTGGGGGCATGCAAACTTTTTGCGTGAAAGTGAAAAGCAACCATTTATTTTCTTAGTTTGTAGGTTCTTAACCCTTTAAACTCATAGGATTTTTCATTCCTAGCTTACATAATGAAAGGAGTCAGAGCATAATTTTGAATGATGCAAGGTCCCTAAAAAATGAACCTATCGATGCGACATCCTTATTATATGACTGGCACGAGCATTTTTACGTGAAGTTCAAGCTCGTTAAAAATTAAACCTAGCAATGAGCATATGTTCCACCAGAGTTTAAGCTCATTAAAAAATGAACCCATCTCCGGTAAATAACCATTGTGAATGCATTGTCATCAGCTTTTGAGCCTTGGTCGTGTTCTTACCATCACCTCCACTCTGTTTTTGCCGATCATCCGCCTCCATTTGATTGTTTACCCCTTTTGAGGAACAACTGTGACGAGTGATCCTATTAGCCACCTTTTTACACTGCCATTATTGGAAAGTTCCAAACCTTACCTAGAACCAGCTGCTATCTGAAAACATCACTTGTTCCTCAAAAAAAGAATCTCCTTTAAGCTCTTTTCATCTGACTCGTAAAATATGAAAATATTGCCGAACGATTGGCCTCTCCAGCTTGTTAAAGTGATTGGAAGTGCTATCCCTCCTCTAGATTTTAATCTTTTTGGACCTAAGGGATTATTACATAAAAAGATCAAGCGTTTGTCTTGTTTGGCTCGTTAAAACTATCGAAAAGACATCCCTTTTGTATTGTTTTATACCTTTTCAGACTTAAGGGATTATGTTACAAAAAAGGAATATTGGAGTCTTCTTTCCGTCTCTTTTCAGACTCTCTAAAATTGAAAAGGACCGAGTTATATTTGTCATTAAAATCGTTAAAACAATAGCGAAAAACTTGTCCATTCAGACAAGAGTGAGTTTCACTATCGCTAGGCTCGTTAAAACATAGCGACGGGTTTGCCCAAAGGGAAAATTATAGAACAAGCATATGTTATCCTCCTCAAGATTGAAAAAAATAAAGAGGTACTGGTCAGAAATGACTGGGGAAAATTCGAAAGAAAACTTGAAGAAACTTTATTGGTAGTAGGTCACTCTTGAGCATGACACTTTCACTCCGTCACCATGATTGAGTCGGGTTGGGTTATTCCGTTCACTAGTCATATTGCCATTGGTCCACCGTACCATCCACTTTTGGGGTTAACGCTACCAATCCATTTCAGTGTCACCGATATGTTCAAGAGAATTCGCTCATAGAATTCAGCTTGTGTCTCATCCACTACAATACCTTCATGCTTCATTCTTTCATGACTGCCACCCTAAACCTTGTATCATCAGATCGTTTTTACCTGTACAAAATTATTTGCTCCGTTTTGTGTCATAGATGTGGGATCCATAATGCCCTCCTATGATGGGTCACTTCTTGTCGACTTCAGCTTATTATCCAAGAAGCCGACCTAGGGACAACCCTTCCAGTACTTTGAAGCTTGCATGCCTCAATGGCAAGTTTCTCACTTCCAGTGATAGGTTTACACTAATGGCCTTCGACCAAAAGATTTTGCGTGGTGTTTGACATCAAATCATGTATTCACACCGCGTGAATTGTACTACAGTACCTTGAGGGCCATCATCATTATCGGTGATTCCTCTCGCATCTGTTAACAGCTTACATCATTGGCTGGTAATCAGGCGATGTTTTTCCATGTTCAACATCAGGACACCTATTCACATGGATCAACTTGTACTTTAGGCGAAGATTGAATGAGTTTTGAAGACCCCAGATCTAGTTTCATCCATCTGAGCTGCAATATATTTAGGAAAATAAAGACATCAAATGTACATCATTGCTACACAGATAATCATCCAAACTAAGGGATGATGGCTCTACCAGAATCATCAGTCTGCACAGAGACGATTGTTTGTCCTATGTACATGAAAATGAATTTATCAAGTTGAGCATGAGAATTCCCGCCTCAGATAGATCATGAAAATATTATGAAGGTAATGTATTGTATTTTCTCTTATTACAGGTCACCTTCCAGTGCGAAAAACCTCAGATCCTCACTATAAAGCATTTTACCCGACATCAAAGGATTTACAACCTCATGCTTTAGGGGGCAATTGTTCTAAACATATTTGGGCACTGCAACCCCAATCACATATGTCCATAAACCAAGGGCTTCTAAGTCCCTAAAAGTGTTGTTTCATTCCCTAAAGGAGAAAGGTTAGCTAATTACATCACCTCCCAGAAGTTTTCCATGAAAATCTACTCACAACTGGTCAAAGCAAGACCATACAGACTGCCCAGTGCTAAAGGTGCGATGCATCTCACCTACCACATGCAAAAAGTGCGATGCATACTGGAAATCCCTTTCATAGGGTGCGGTGAGCGAGAGCAAACAAATGGCACAAGTAGTTTGCTAGGTGGAAACCTAGAGAATCTTCTAGAAACTGCTCATTTGACACTTGCCTCTCTGAGTTCGCCCAGGGATGATTAAGAGATCTAAAATCTCCATGTGGAACTAGGAACTATTAGAGAGATGACACTAATAAAAATCCCAAAAGCTAACTCACCTCCCTGCAAATATCTATAAATGGATCCCTCATCCAAGAGATCCAAAGGTTGGAATTTGGTAATTTTCAAAGAGGTGTCGCTGGTTTCTCTTTGAAGACATCGTTGGGTGATCTTACTTTGTGTGAGGTGAAGAGGGCTTTCAAGCTGGGAGGATGGAGTTGGGTTAGACCAAGTGGTTGCGATCCTCTCGTCTATGACTTTTACTAATAAAGCTATTTGGGTTTTCCTCCATATTCTTGTGTATCTCTGAATATTGTGTTTGTTATATGCATTTGTATGGCCAATATATATCTGATCCTATATTGTTTACAGTGAAAGATCTCTATGATTTGATGGTATTATGCTGCTGTGAATCTATAGGTGCTCTTTGAAGCTGGACAGGTAAGGAAGCAGTGGCAAGATTCTGTCAAAGGGGAAAGGAAACAAGCAAGGAGCCAAGCGGAAGACTGAGGTTGGTACTCTCTGCTTCTTTCCCATCTCTCTCTCATAAAGGAGATACAAGTGACTTTAATCTGTTTGTTTCTAAGATAGCTATCTGTCTTAGTGGGACTAGCAGCTCTGCATAGGCACTAGATTTCCCGGTAACATTTTCCTCTCAAGAGGAGAGGTTTTGGCCCTAGCTTCTAGCCTACATCTTGTGTCATCTTATGTTATAGTTATTCATTGTTTTGGTATTTGTTTGATGATAGAAAACACAATAATAACCAAATTGAATAATAATATAATCAAGTTAAGTAAAATGACATCATAAGAAGTTGTCAAAGTAAGATAAATCACCTAATTTAGTTTCTCCAAGATTTCTCAACATGGAATCATAGATAAGGTGACAAGACAAGAAGAGGTAGCTTGAAGATCATCAATTGAAGAAGGATAGATAAGGGCCATGCAAAAGGATATCATCAAGAACGAATCAAGGAGCATCAAAGAGGAATATCCATCTCATCATAAGGATCATATCATATAGAAGCATCAAAAATTTGTAGAAGACCTCAAAGACCCTACCTCACTCAAAGAAGGATTCTACATTTGAACCATCTTGGGAAGCATCCACATTCTACATTATTATCCAAGGAAATGAAAACAAGCACCATCATTTTTGAAGAAGGAATACATCTTCAAGAAATAAATGATCATCAAGAATGGATCTTCAATCATCAACACCATCCAAAAGAGAATCTTCACTTGACAAGTAATTATTTCATATTTATGTCTGCATTTACAATCAAAATGACTTCATTTCGAAAGGAAAGAAACAAATTGGTTGGGTCATCAAATTTCCTTGCATGGAAGGAGAGGATATATTTGATCCTCATAGAGAATGAATTTATTGGACATGTTAAGGGTTCAATCTCCAAACCATCACAAGAGGGAACTTTAGAACTATAGAAGTATATGAAAGGGGAAATAAGGGCTCAAATAATCCTAATAGAATCAATCAAAGATTCCCTCATCCCTTATGTAGAAAAGTTGGAGAAATCTAAAGAAATCTATGACAAGAAGGTATAATTTTTCTCCATAATCACTGTAGGAGAAGTTATATCGTTAATAACCGAACTATACAAAATGAATATATCAAAGGAATAAGAGATATACTCATATCTTATGAGGGTGTCACAAATATGAGATCAACTACAAGTATTACGAGAAATAATGTCGGATAAAGAAATGACCACCGTTGTTCTCAATGCGCTACCTGATGAAGACATTTTGTATCAAGTATCTATGGAAAGAAGGAAGCTACTCCATTCAGTGAAACTTGGTAATTATGTAATATTTAAGAAACTAGGTTGAAGGCAAAGAGCAATGTTAGATCAAATTAACAAGTTCAATCATATGCTGCCATGGCTAGGAGAAAAGGAAAGTTTGGAAAGTTTGATTCTCAAAAGAGGAAGAAGATAGATATGTCAAAGATACAATTTTATGAGTGTAATGAATATGGAAACTACAAAAGGAATTGTCCTAAACTCAAGAAGGACAAAAGGAAGAGAAAGGAAATAAATTAAGCCCATATCACCGAAGAAGTAAAAGAACCTAAAAAGAAGAAATCAAACAAGGAGGAAATGAAAGATCTCTACTATGATTGAGATAATCTCCTTAGATATTTTTAGTTATAGATGAGAATAGAAAACATCACAAGTATGACAGGATTCATTATAACAAGATATGACATAATCACACAAGCATTGAAATACAGATGGAGTACAATTATACATGGTTGTAGCAGTCATTATGATAGAAAGAAAGTACCTCATAGTATCTCCATTGGAATCATATAATAAGAACCAAGGTAACATTATATATGGTTGGAAGAAATTCATGTATAATGATAGAGGATAAATAAATCATCATACATCATCATTATAATGGATCATTTGTAGAATAGGGATCATATAATACCTCCACTAGAATATTTATTAGAAGGTTCACCTCTACTTGAAAGAAGCAAGTGTCTTGTTGATAGTCTATGGTCCACATTGTGTGGGATACAGTGTTAAGGTATGATGATAAATATGTGCAACATATTGAGTTGTTTGAAGTACATTAATCTTTAAGAAAGAAAAGGAAGTTCCTAGAAGGATGTCTAGATGACAAAAAGAAGCAAAAGTTATTTATATATTTGATAGGGTCATGTCATCATATAGTTTCAGATAACCTGGTTGAAATTCTCTATCTCAGAGAATGATTGAAGAAGAAGGATATCTTCCTTTAGAAAGATGCATGAAGGTGTGTAGACAATGTGCTTTGAACTATTCTATGTATTGATAAGATGAAATCAACATAATATGACCTCATATGGAAGATGAGGTGGTTGAAAATCATGATTCCAATGTTGAAAGAACCATGTAAAGGATATCCCGAGGAAATAAATATGTGAAGAAAAGAAGAAGAGTTCATGAAATATGAAACTATATTCACATAAGGTAAGTGATCAAAATCCAATAACTAATAGAATTAGATATGACATATCCATGGAGAAGGTATGAAACTGTGATAAAAATATGGAAAAGAAGGAGGTCCTTTATATTAAATGTCTTGGAGATGGATTCATACAAGTGTAAGATGTTGGTGTTGCAAGAAACTGATGTCAGGACGAAAGGTAATCATAAAAAGGTAACTTTGACTTGATGTTCATTTTTATTTTTGAAAACATTTGGTTGGGTTGTTACAGGGCTACCAAAAGAAGGTTGTAGAAGTAATCTATAACTAATATTAATGTGATAGGATGAAATATCTTGAAAGAAACATGACTTGGAAGGGGTAGCTATATGAAGAAAATACAGATGTGGACTAGAAGATCACTTTTTGACGAAGAGAAGGATGGAATGACTATTGGTTCAACGCTATGGTTCATTAAAGGGAAAGTGACAGAGAAAATAGTTGATGCCCTACAACAAAGTGATGATGAAGAAGGCTCCATGATGAAGAATTTGATGTTCATGACATTAAAAGAGAATCCCTACAAGAAAATTATTGTACCATGATATCCACCAAAGAGTAGGTAGCTTCAGTTGGAAACAAGTCCCTAGTTGAGAGGGAGCTTGGGAAAGTCCCTTGTTAAAAGGGAGCTTAAGTATATTTCCTTTTATAGGAATGAGTTGTCCTCCCTAGTTGAGAGGGGGAGATAGAAACATCATTATTGTTTTCATGTTATGAAGAAATAATGGAGGATTGGGTAAGCATCTAGTTTCCAATACTCTGTGAGGATGTACTAGGGCATCTAATAGGTAAGAGAAGTCAAAGAGGAAATTCCTTCAGGATGTGTTATTCCAAAACAAGAATTGTCCTGGAAGGATATACCTTTTGAACACCTGATTGGGGTATGTTTCTTAAGAGATAACGATGTTGGTGTATATCATTCATTGTTTCTCCCATATTGTGCTCTGATCTTATGGATATATAGAGTTGTGAGTCAAGGAATTATTATGTGATAATGTTGGTTCATATGATGAGATGAATGATATATAATGAAATAATATCCTATTAGATGGCTTACCAATCCAACTCTTCTTATAAAAATTATTTAGTATGAGAATATCCAAGTACCTTGTATGGATTATGAATACATCCCTAGTTAAGAGGGAGTGTTGAAATATATAACTAGGTTCAGTCTTCATAATGACATATGTAATCATGTTTTTAAGTATTTGATGTAAAGGAAAAACATAAATTTATTATTTCCATTCTTGATGCATGGATTTCATGCTCAAGGTAAATTTATTTATATTTAAAGCACCCATTGTGTGCTTCTAGGGCTTGTTATTGAGTCAACAAGTCAATTGAGTCATCGTCATGTATGGAAGACCCTTTTGGGTATGTTGTATCTTGTAAAGAAAATTATTGTATAGTCAAAAATGTCATAAAGACCCTCCAAGACCTTGTCAAAAAGCAGCAACAAGGCGACCTACATGAAACAAAAAGTCATCCTCATGAAGGGTTATTTGACTATATTGTGAAGCCTATATATAAGAGAATTCAATCTCACTTGAACATAACTCACACAACACACACGATATTCGATCAAGTAAGAGAAAGAGACCAAAAAAGTGCAAATAAGAGTAGGTCTAGAAGAGGAAGAAGGAAGCATAGTTTTTGGATTGTCTTTGGGATATTTTCCTTCACGTGTGTGAGGGGATTAGGGAACCTATTGCAAGAACTAGACTTGATTTTAGACTTGCTAAAAGAATTTGAGTTAGGGAATACTTTGTAAGTCGAGTTCCACAGAAGAAATAATCAAGTTAGGTGAAGGAAAGGAAAGGAAGAAATCACCATCTTTGTCACTCGTGCAAAAGCTAGGGTTTCTGTATTAATCAAAGTTGTAGAAGGAATTCTTAGGGTCGAAGTTGTAGATGAAAATTCTAGGTTCGAGGTTGCTAGAGAAAATATTAGGGTTGAAGTTTCTAAATAAATTTTTAGGGTAGAAATTGCTCGAAAGAAAGCTAATCAAGGAGAAAATTTGACTTGGACTTAGAGGGGTCTTTGACAAGGGTATTAGGTCTTGGAATTCATCATTTGAAGTTTTATAAGTAGAGGATTTCTTATGGGTTTTCATCTCAAGAGGATAGGTTTTCGCCCTAGCTTATAACCTACATCTTCTGTCCTCTTATGTTATTATTCTTTGTTGTTTCGGTAGATGTTTGATGATAGAAAACACAATAATAATCAAATTGAAGAATAATTTAATCAAGTTAAGTAAAAGGACATCACAAACAATTATGAAAGTAAGAGAAATCCCCTAATTTAGTTTCCCCTATGTTTCTCAGCAACCCCTCCTGAGGAACCCTTATTGCCTCATGTATCTATCTACCCTATAGAAAGACAAATTGTTCCCCTAAGATCACGTTGGAGAATATGGTCTAAGTCTTCATGAAATTATTTTTGCGATGACCTTATAAATGCAGTTGCAAAGGGATATAGGTCGAAATCCATCAAAAAGGCTAGGAGAACCCACATTGGGGATGAGTGTCATGAGAATGAAGTTCAAGGACTGGTGGATATTTCCAATGGTTCTCAAATCCTCAACCACAAGAAGAACATTAGCTCCAACGATGTCAAAATGTCCGATGAAGAACTCAACTTCCCATCCATCTATGCCCAAAATCTTATCCTTCTGAAAGAAGGATACAACTGTTAAGAGATCTTCTCTGGTGACCATTTCCATGAGATTCTCATTATCTACTTGATATGCACAAGGATGGAAAATGATAATAGTCTAGACCACTTCAGCAATAGGGGTGCCTTGTGGTGCCTTGAATAGGCCACTTAAATGTGAATAACCCAAATTTTCCAGATCTTCAAAAGATAAAACATAATTACCTTCTTCATTCTTTCATTACTAGATGGTGTTACAAATTATTCTACCTCTTGTGAAGTTTTGAAAGAACTTAGATTTTTCATCCCCATCCTCTAGACAAACAATGTGTCTTTTGAGGTATCAAGTATCTTCTTGGTCATTTAGCAATATCCTTTTTTAGCCTTCCAACCCAATTACTCCAACTCTATCTTCCTCATATTCGAAGCCCTTCACCTCTTCCCCGTAGATATCTTTGAGAGCCTCTTCAATATCCTTAAACTAAATCATATCCTATGATATTTTTGTAATTTACCAAGTGATTTTGGCATGTTTATGGATTTTAGGTTGGCCACAAATTGTGCAATTGTGGAAGATTCGGTCGAGGGATCATATATCTTCTAGGAGGATTTGACAAATTCTATATAAGACCCTTCCTTAAGCCATGTAGCATTAAGTTTTAAAGGGCTCAGGGGTTTCTTTCCCTACATTTTTAGTTATAGATAAATAGGTGAATGATCACAACCCCCACCCTCACCTATTCATTTCCAAATTAGGGGTAGGTCATCCACATGTTGTTTAGAAAGAAGAAAATGATCAAACCTTTTAGCAATCATATCCATATCAACCCAGTTGTTTCTCATGCTAGGTGTAAGCTTAGTAGGCACAACATCGATCAGTTGGTGAGCCCTTATATAGTTAGAAAATAAGGATGGATTAGGATCAACATATTATCTCTTCCCTCGACTTTCTACAAGCCAACTAGTGAAATGAAACTCACCACCTATAATTAAATGATTGGCTGACAAAAATGTGGAATTAACAAGAGCCTCCCAAAATATTATTTTGTCTTGATGGGGACCATAGACATGAAGGACCAATAGATCTTTGTCCCAATCAAAAGAGTGAATGAAATTCCCTAGAGTCAAAATCATTCCCCAAGAGTTAATCAAATTGAGAAATCGCGGATTTGAACCAATTTCCAGACTAGTAGAGTGACCATTGACATCCAGATAAGATAAATCCCACCCAAGAAGCAATTTTTTCAAGAAAGCCAGTTTAATGCCCCCATACCCCAATGTCACTTGAGCAAGAAGTGTCAAAACATAATTGGTAACAACTAATCTACATATAGCTTGTTGTTTTGATGAGTTAGATAGACCCTTGTACTTTAGGGTAAGAAGGATATTGGGGGAGCCATGATAGGGGTGTGCATCACTTTAAGGACCCCTTCAATAGAATGTTGTTTACCATAAGATCATTACATGACAACTTTGTTTTATGCTTTGGAAAGATTATTTTTCATACCCTTGCCTTTGTGGGTAGTCACATTCACAGGATTGTGACACAATCCTCTATGGATTCCAAAGTCGAAGGATGAGGAATGGTGAAATATAAGATGATAGTGAGGTTCATGTGATATGTATTCCAAGGAATCCCCATTAGAAGAAGCAGAAAATGAAGGGGGGTCAATTGTATTTGTGGAAGAAATAGGGAAAATAATAGGGATCAATTTCAAAAATCATCCCATCATTATTTACAAATGGACTCTGACCAATAGAATTCATATATATCCTAGTAACAAAGAAATTACTAACAAAAGAGGAAAGAGTGGGAGTGGGAGCAAAGGTACCCTAAATAGGAAAATCCAACAAAGAAGACAAGGGATCAAGTACCATATCAGAGAAATGCCCAATCACCACTAGATCAGCAACCAATGAAAATGAAGCAGAGAGTTGCATATCCGAATATGATGAAGAGAAGAGGGGGGCCCAAACCGCCAATGGAGCCATTGGAGGAGGAAAGGATATGATAGAATCCACCCAAGGGCCTTAACCAAGGACCTATGCTCAAGATTACATGGTTATTCAATCCCATCCTTCCATGAAACCCTATCTTACAATTTATTGCATTATGCCCATGATCATGGAAACACCTGCAGCAAAAGGGTATCCCCCAATAATTTAGGGTTTGTGGCAAAGAGAATCATTTGAGGATCAATAACATCTCACTCCAAAGACATTCATAGATGTCCATAATCATGAGAAGACACACCACTTTCATCTGATCAGCTTCAAAGAATGACATATCCACCTCTAAAGATTCTCCATGACGACTCTCGATCATCATAAGGACTTGTTTCGACCATAACTGAACTTTTAGGCTCGGGAGCCTAAATCGAATGGGGGATTTTTCCATTTTTTCCCTCGTAGGGTCAAAAAGGAGGGACAAATTCTTGAGTAGAAGATGAAAAGAGACAATGCTCCATTATTTATCCATAACCCACTTTACCTCTTTTAAGGTAGAGAAGAAAAAGACGAAAATGTGTGCAAGAGCACCTTGATGGTCAGAAAATGCTCAAACTGTTCCCCCCATTCCATGTGAACCAAATATTTTTGTGTCTTTCCATTATAGAAGTGCCCTTGAGCTCACCCCATAAGAGAAATATCACTCATCTTGACAACATGATGCATCTCAATGTCATCTCACAATACCATGGAGAGATAACCTTTCTTTTCCTTTACGAAAACATTTTTCCTATTGACATTTGTCCTAGTTGTGATGAAGGAAAAAAATTTAGAAACTGAGCCATAGGCATTTTCCCCTCAAACACCTTATTTCATAAATAACTATTATAGCCAATAGATGATATCATAACCAAACCCAAGAGACTTCGTTTTATAGATACATATTTACTTTGGATTCTAAGGTAGAATGTTTTAGGGCATGGATCATTCCAATGTATTACACACATTGTTTTAATATTACTTGTGTAACATATTTGCCATACTTTTTAATTACGCCGATAGGAATTTCTCTATGGGTTTTGGGTGGGAAGACATTTTTCACCCCTGCCAATCATAGGCTTTCATTTTTGTCCTCCTTTTTCCAATTAGAAATTCACACATGGCATTAGTATTGTCCATTATATGTATGCCCATATTCATAATGTGGTTTTTCTGGCATGCCCTATATCTCACCATTTTTCTACCTTATAATCCTTTCTCAAGCAGCTTCTAATTTGGTATTCTTGTGGTCGTGAGTAATATCATCCTAGACGAGTTTCTTATGGTCGGAAGACTATTAGATATCAACATTGAAATCACTTCCTCCTCACCACCTGGTATGTCCATACTCAAAGTCATGCTTCTCATACTTCTTTCTCTCACCCAACATGGATTTTCTCTATCAAATCTGGGGTTTTAGTCTTGATTATTTCATAGACCCGAGTTAAAAATCCATGTATTAAAGTTAATATAGGAAAAATAAAACCAAGGTAATGGGACACATATTCCAAGATGAATGTCAGGTAAAACATCCTAGTGCAAGTGTTCATTTGGTTTAATATGGCTAAGGGGAAATTGGAAAAGGCAATTGCAAAGGAATTGGAATTTTATTTATAAAAATAAAGGAAATCAAGAGAAAAGGAAGGCAAAAGGTCACAAGTTGCATGTGAGGAGGAAAATGAAGGAAAAAAATGGAAATTGAAGAAAGTATAGGCCTCATTAATAAAAAGGAATTTGAGGATCATTTCACAGACTTTTATCAATTTTGGCATGGAGATCTCTCTCTATTCTTTCTCTCTCATATTCTTGCACACTTAGAACATTCTTGGAGCACTCTAGCATCAGAAAGGAAGGCACAAGAAAGCAAAGGGAAGAAATATCAAGCAAGGAATAGTTGGATCAAGTGGCTACAATGAGATTACTTGCATGTGTTGATTTTGATGTATGATTTCCTTGCTCATTTAGGCATCCATGGTACATGCATGTGTGTTTTTGGTTCTCTTATTGTCATTGGCATGGGCTTTTCCATGTGTGACAGTGGTTTTTAGCCTTTCCTTTCCATTTCTAGATAGCCATGGTGTGATGGGGTTTCTCTTACTTATTTTATCTATATTTCCAAATGGTTTCAAAACTTAGTGGGTGGTCTCAGGATGAAACACAAGGCCTAGTAATCTCTGGATGGGTGAATGTGGGATTGCGGTAAAGGTTTATTATGTATGCCCTCGTTGGGCCTAGGAATCCTTGACTGATGAATGGAGGGATATATAGTAATGCCAAGAGGGTGGAGACACACAAATTCCTCACGGTTTAGATGGATAGATCTGGAGGCATCCATGCTTGTATAGGCCTAGTGATCCCTGGACCAGTATGTGGTGGGATTGCAGTAAAGCCTGGTAGTGTATGTTTCTTGTTTGGGCCTATTAATCCCTTGGAGGGACTACGATAAAGCTTGGTTGTATAGATGATGAATTTGACCGAGGAATCCCTTGTTGGATTGTGGTAAAGCCTAAGGAAGCCCTGATTGTTTTGTTGTAAGTCCCACATTCATGCTTGGAATATGGAACGAGGATGGTTGAATGAATGAAAGATTTGATTCAACTAAATCTATGGTCAGGTGGTACATCGAAGTCCCTGGCTTGGTTGCATTTTTTATATGTTAATAAGATATCTTTTCCTCTTTTGTATTATGTGTATATGTGTTTGTTATTACGAGGTTATAGTGGTTGTTCCATCATTGTTATTATATTGGTTATATGCTGGTTATAAACATGATTTGTGACAAGCTTGAGTTATGGCTCTCATCTTGTTTTGTTTCGTAAATGAAATGTTAATGAATTCATGACCTAATAGATGATAATGTAGCTATTGTGAGAGGGAATAAGACCCTTGAAAAATATTAGATTAATATGAAGTCCCTATGCTTAGATGTGTTTATATGACCTGTACATTACATGCTCATGATGTGTTTTAAGGAATTTCTATCATGGTTAGGCCTTTTCAGGTAAGGTCCTTATTCAAGTATTACATTAGAGGTCTTTTCATCTTGTTATTTATCACTTCTAAGAGTTTCCTCAAGTTCTGGGCAAAGGCCTAAGTCCTAGCCTTGAAAAGGTGGCCCAAAATATGGGGCTACTAGCACAAAACTTCCCAAAAAGGGAAAAAATTGCATGGATGCCTCTTTGTGGGAGTGACTAGAAGCTCCTAGTCACATGGAAGGGTTGTCATCAGAGCGACTAGGGGACTGGTTTAGCAAAAAATCAAGTTGGCCCAGGGGTTGGACACCTAGAGGGATTGGTTGGATCCTGAAGGTTCTGAAGCTCCTGAAGAATATCAAATTGGTCTTGACTTGTTAGTTCCACTTCCTTAAATATACATTGGGATTGAATCATATCATATTAACTCTTTGTCACATGTTTACCTCGATGGACTTGTTAGCTTGGGTAAATGTGGGAGGAGGGTGTTACAGAGTGGTATTAGAACATGGTTCACCCGTGAGACTGGATGGGTGGAATATGGTTGGCATGCATGCATGTAGGTTGTATATGTGTTTGTTGTGTATGCATGGTGATGGTCATTTTTGTAGTTGTGTTTTCATATAGAAGTAGAAGGTGTTGTTGTTGGGATGTGTTTTCATGACTACATGTCAGTCGAATATTCATTTGTTGTGTATGACTATTTTCTATGTGGATGTATGAATTCATTGTCATGGTTATGGTATAATTATGCATGGTAACTAGATAATGTTTGAAATGATGTCTATATACTGAAATTGTTATGCTTATATATGTATTGAGCTAATTTGGTTGACCTTGTAGATGGGATATCCTCCCCTAAAATTTACTAAGTATGTTAATTATGTTTGTGTTTTTGTTTAGCTAACATGGTACACTTTCAGGAAGCGGATCAAAGATTACTATAAAAATGGTAGACTATAGTTCACAAGATTCTCCCTATAGATTAGATGAGCAACATGGTGATGGGAACTCTCCTGACATAGCATACACATTGAGAAGTTTGAAGTTAGCAATAAGAATTTTCAAAGTAGATAATGACAGAATAATTCAGGCACAAGAGAAACAAGGAGAGGTCAATGTAGTTATCCTTCAGAGTTTGTCAGATTTGCAAAGATAGGGACCTCTTAGGATCAGATATAGGTAGGAGGACACGACTAATAGGGCATATGGAAGTAGGTATCATGGTGGGCACAAGTCAAATAGAGATGACACAATCAACAATGGAAAGTTATTGGACACATCAGATAGGAGAGGTGATGGACACAAATTCTACTCTAGTTCTGGTTCTGACAGGTACCATGGTCATCATCATTATCATACTTAAAGGAGTAGTGATAGGGAATATTTTCTAGATGAGTTCAATAAATCTACGCCACCTACTTTTGATGGATATTTGTAGAAACCAGAAGATGTATAGGCATGGTTACTTGGGATGAAGAAGTTCTTTGAGGTACATGTTTACATAGAGAGCATGAAGGCTAGAATATCTATCTTCAGCCTCAAAGAGAAAGCATACATCTAGTGGGAAGATGTGAATTGGGTTAGAGACATCACGATAAAAGATTTGAGTTGACATGAATTCAAGTGAATTTTCAAGAAGAAATATTTGTCACATATGTACTATGATAGTAAATCCAAGGAATTCTATGAGCTAAATATGGGATCAATGACGAATGAGAAGTATATGACCAAGTTCCTGGAGTTGTTGAGGGATGTACCGTACCTTAGGGATGAGAAATACAAATTTTGAGACTTGTTAATGGACTACCATTAATATTTAAATATTGGATTAAGTATGATGAGCCTCAATCACTTGAGTAAGCCATTGGGAAGTTGAAGCATTTTTGTGAGAAATCAAAGCATAAGACATAATATCATCAAGGTTCGAAAGGGAAAGACAATACTAAAGGTAAATAGAATCTGAAAAGAACAAGACCTCAAGGTGTAGGTGAGAAAGAAATTGTTTCACCTTACAAGAAGTTTAATGGACCTTAGCCTAGAGAACAACAGAACAAAGGTGATGGTAGGAGACAATTGCAGTGTTGGACATGTGGTAAGGAACATATTAAGAGAGATTTTCCATAGAATTAGTGTGGTAGACCTCATATGTACAGTACACAGGAAGTGAAGACAATTGGGGATGTTGGTTAGAGCATTCTATGGATCTATGCATCATTGGATAATAGGAAGCGAATCACCAAACATTTATTATTGAGATGGATGATAAAATTTGTGATCAAGTTGCTTCTATTTTGGTTAACCTTGTATTTAATTATATTTGTGTTAATATTGCCCTAATGGATAAGTTTTGTTTGAATAAATAAGTGCTTGAATAATAGTGGTTAGTGTAATTGGATACATGTACAAAGAAAATAGTTCACCATTGGGTAAGAGCTTGTGTATTTGAGTTGAAGGGTATGCATGCATCACCGCATTTGAATGTTCTTCCATTGGGATCATGTAGTATATTGTTGGGTATGAACTGGTTGTATCTTCATAGGACAAGGTGGAGTTTTATGAGAAGGCACTGAATGCTTGGATGACAATGGAGAACAAAGAATCTTGCAGGGTAATAAGAAGGCAACACCAGGTATAATGGTGACAACTATGCAAGAAAAGCACAGTTGTAGAAAAGGGTGTGTGTTATTTATAGTGCATATTTATATTAATAAAGGTAAGGATGTTGAGGATGTGGAGCTATGGATTAGGTTCCCGGTTTTACAATAGTTTCAAGATGTATTTCCCACATATACCTCAGAGTTTCCACCTCACAGGGAAGTGGAATTTTCTATTGAGTTGGTACCGGGGCCAACACCAACATCAATGACACCATCTAGGATGAGCACACTGGAGTTAGTATAACTGAAGTTGCAGTTGAAGGGAATGCACAAAAAGGGATAAATTAGGCCAAGTGTATCACCTTGGGGTGCAAAAGTGTTGTTTGTGAAGAAGAAGGATAATACTCTCAAGTTGTTCATTGATTACAGGTAGTTGAACAAGGTGACCATTAAGAACATGTATCTGTTGTTGAGGACTGATGACTTTGACCAGTTGAAGGGAGTAATATTTTTCTTGAAGATTGACTTGAGATCTTGATACCATTATGTACACATCAAAGAATAAGACATATACAAGACTCCTTTCAGGACTAGGTATAGGCATTATGAATTTTTTGTAGTTCCAATTGGTTTGAATAATGCTTCAACTACTTTTATGTGCTTGATGAATAGTGTGTTGCGTCCTTATTTGGACAAGTTTGTTATTTTGTTCTATTGGTGGTGCTGAAAATCCATCAACCAAGGGGGTCTCCCCGATGTGAAGTCCAAATTAGACCTCACACCATTTGGAATAGGAGCCCCATCTAGAGTATTGGTCCAATTGCGATATTTCTTATATATTTTCCTTGGCTTTAACTGTTGAAAAGAGAGAGAAGCATAAATGTTCCTTTGCAAAAATAAAGTAAGTGTTCATGTGGATATTTAGTTGTAGGCATATCGAGGTTCTTTTACTACAAAGGGGGGAAAGGTGAGCTTCTAAGAGAGAGGTAATAGTACCACCCTAATATAGGTTCACACAAGAGGAAAGATAACCACCTAACATTAAGCAAAATAGTCCACATAGATGCAAGATTGTTACAACCATTACAACAAATATTCAATTAGATAAGCACTAAAATAACCAAAATAGTTCAACTACTTTAGTATAGGTGAAAGAAAACATGAATAAAAAATATTCACATACAATTTTACATATATTCACAAATATCCATGCATGAAAATATGTCTGCAATCAGGCTTCAAGTGTGGAGGTAGAGATTGTGCATTGTATAGTTCCAAGAGACAAGGTTTCTACTTGAGGACTGAGACTGTGTAGTGCATAGTTTAGGACGGTTGGATGAGGCTAAGTGGCCTAGCCAAGATTTTTTTCCAATTTTGACTAAGTGTTGGATCAATGAGAAGAAATTGAATAAATGAAATAATTTAACATGACCACATAGTTATTTCACTTGACGACACAACACCAAACACTTAGAACACATGAACAACATACTTTCCTCAATGCCACAAAATTGGGCGACTTATGACAAGTGTGACACTAAAGATACACTCTGTGACGATGGTGATGGCACTTGTACGACAATGCTTAAAAGTTTGGGGATGAGTGTGAAAAATGTTTACGTGGTTAGGTCAACTCATTTACACAAAGATAACCCCTTGAAACCACCAAAACAAGCTTATACACATTGTGCGACAACTAACATGCGAAAATATTACCTTTACTATATCAAGAGAAAAGGGGGAATGGTAATTGTGATACGTGAATGGTAGTGAAATATACACATGCCACAATGAAGATAACATGAAAATGATAGTAATTAACATGAAATCAAGCAAAAGAATAGTCTAAAACCTGAATATGACATGCACAAAAGCAAAGGTGGATAAAAGCAATAATTTGGAACACCCACAAAAAGTAGACAAAAGTGAGGGATTGTCAATAACAGTGCGCACTGACTATTGACATGGGTTGAAATTGCATATACACTGTCTTGACAGATTGTGCTATGCTTTTTCAATATTGTGTAGAAGAATGAATTCATGAACTCATTGCAAATTGAGCATGTATGAGAAAGTGACTTTGATCGATGAAGAAGTGACCATGGAATGAATGATCGCAAGATCCACAGTAGGCTCCAAAACTCAAGTGTAGGTAAAATTTTGGAGGGTGTTTGTCGCAGCGACAACATGCTCATTGATTATATATTGATATATTCTAAGAATAAAGGAATAGCATGCCAAACATTTAGCAATAGTATTGATATCTCTAAGAGAGAAACAGTTTTATGCCAAGCTTAGAAAATGCAATTTCTTTCAGATAGAGGTACATTACTTGGGACATGTTATTTCCAAGGAAGGCATAATAGTGGATTTGGAAAACATAAGAGCTATCATGGAATAGCCAGCTCCTAGAAATGTAGATGAGGCAAGATCATTCATGGGACTAGTAGGTTACTATAGGAGGTTCATTAGGAAATTATCATGGATTTCATATCCTATCACATCATTGCATAGCAAAGGTAAGAAATTTGAATGGACATAGGAATGTTCAGCAAGCTTTGAGTAGTTGAAGAAGTTGTTGAAAAATGCTCTAGTTATCAATATTGTGGACTTGGATAAAGAGTTTTTGGTGTGTACATATGCCTCTAAGAGCAGATTTGGTGGAGCCTTGATGCAGGAGGGATGAGTGGTATGTTATGAATCAAGGAAATTGAATGAACACGAGAAAAATTATGTTACACATGATCTCAAGTTGGCAATGACCATCCATGCTTTGAATATGTGGAGGAACTATCTTCTTGGAAGGAGGTTTTTATTTATTACTGATCACAGTGGAGTGGGACACTTTTTTAACCAACTGAATATGAATCTCAGGAAAGCTAGTTGGTTGGTCATGATCAGTGAGTCTACTTTCGAGGTCATGTACATTAAGGGAAAGGAAAGCAGAGTTGCAGATGCTCTTATCAGAAGAGTACATGTAAATCATATAGTAGCTATGAGTTCTTATGGGAGAAATCTACAGGATCAGATCTTATAGTCAGGATAGTAGGATGACAGGTACATGGAGCTTAGGCATAGGTTACAAAAGGGTACAAGTGAATAGGATGTGGCATATCATCTTACAACAAATTGTTTGGTCAGATTTAGGGATAGTATCTATGTTCCGAATGATAG
Organism: Pinus tabuliformis; assembly: GCA_031772625.1. Lineage (NCBI taxonomy): Eukaryota > Viridiplantae > Streptophyta > Pinopsida > Pinales > Pinaceae > Pinus > Pinus tabuliformis. The sequence continues at coordinate 95,363,959 of CM062809.1, forward strand.
TGAGTTCAAGAAGCTTATATTGAGGGAATTTCATGTTAAGTTGTATTCAAGTCACCGAAGATACCATAAGAAATGGACAACAATGAATAATTTATATTATTAGTTGAATATGAAGAAGGAAGTGACAGAGTTTGTAGCTAGATGCTTCGATTGTAAACATGTAAAAGTAGAGTGTAAGCATCCATGTTGGGATAGGGCCCCTAGGGTCAATTTTGGGTTAGTTTAACCAATTTTGGTTAAGAATTTTGTAAGGAATGTAAATTCTCTGCAAAATGGGGAAGAGTAGTGTGAAACTGAGTAAGAGTCAAAGGTGCCTTAGTCCCTTGTATGGGTAAGTGATAAGATGATTTTGAGACTCACCCATAGGCCATGGGCCATGGTATTGTAATAGAAGGCTATAAATATTTGATTCATAGCAAGAATAAGCAATAAATTTTTGTGAAGACCAAGTGTAAGGGAAAATTGCTAAGGCAGGAAAGCTCTGTTTTCCTATACTTAGGTGAAAGGGGAAGGCTCTTGTAGCTGAGTGCATGGAGACCTTGGCATGTCTGAAACTGACTGCATGTGCGCTTGCAGCTGGGTGCGCAGGGTGGAAGAGTCTGTAATTTGATTGTTGAATCTAATAAAGACTAATTTTCGACCAAAAATATTGTATATGTGCCCTGTTCTTAATTCTGTTTAAGATTATGCATTATCGGTTAATGATCTATTTTCTATGAAATAGAGTGTATTCTTTGCGTGAAATTGTTATATCTTTAATAATAATTCATGAAAAGTGTAATGAACTATTTTCATGAAGATATTAGATAGATCTTGTAATATAACAATTTGGAACGGGTAGATCTATGTAAAGGCATACCTAGGGTTGCTATCTATTGAGGGAAAGTCGTGATTCGGCCTCTTTTAGGTTTGATAACCTTGATCGTAGACCTTTACGAAGGTTTGGAAGCCATTTGGATTGAGTTGCAGTAGTGGATCATAGTAAGGTATAAATCTGTGCAAACGAAGATCTCAACCATAAGGACTTTAGAATACACATCACACGACCTCTCGATGCAAAAACTTGGTTCTAGCATCCCCCAATACTGCTTTGGGTGAGACTGCAACCTGCACTATGCAAGTTGTTTCCAAAAGGGAAAATAGTTAAGGTTTTTTTGGTGGGCATGAATAACTATAAACTTGGGTCAGACCCCCTTAAGCCAACAAATGGTTTCGTTTTCGGGACCGGGATCTATCTAAGAGATGTGTGATAACTGGTTTCCTACAAAGAAAGAGATTGAGAAGTGGAATGACTAAAAAGTGCATGTGTTTGCGGCTCAAGAGAATAGGAACCCTAAATTATCCAAGGAGTAGTGGTTGTAAAGATATTTACACACAAACGAGACTAAAGCGTTCTTTTATTTCTTCCCCGACGAACTACATTAGTGGTTGTTTAAATTAGCCGATAGTAAAGGGACATGGAGGCTTGATGGCCTTATAGTGTGCACTCTGGAACTGGTGCAATGTCGGGAAGTATCAGAAAGAAATATCATGTGGGTCGTCAATCATTTAATTGATCACACACTTGGAATTTTTTTGACTGAGTTAGAAGTTGTTCGAACTATCAGCTATAGCAAAGAAGAATGTAGTCTCTTCAAGGGACCATGAGGTAATTATCTGAGATCATTGAAAACATGGATTAAAATTATGTTATGTGAAAATAGGGTTATGAAATTACCTTGATGTTTGGAGCTACGTGAAGTGATAAATGCTTCAGAAAAAATGAAGGGATAGTGCTGACTACACCGTGAAGTGTAGTACAGTTGATTAAGCAAGGTATCCCAAGGATACCTCATCCTTCCACTCTGCCTCCACCTCCACCTCCACTTCCACCTTTCAACATGGAAAATGTGATGAAGATGTCAGTTTTTAAGGGGGTAGGAAGCAAAGACCCCAAACAATTCTGGTCTGTTGCAAGAGATGTATGGACGGCACAGCAGATTACAGATGATAACATTAAGAAAGCACAATTGGTCACAACCTTGCAAGATCAAGCATTTACCTGGTACATCAAGTATTTCACTGATAACCCCAACGCGACATTGGCAGAGAACCAGCAAGCTCTAAACAAGGAATTTAGGAAGCCTAAGTCAGAGGCACAATTGGTGACTAAGTTTAAACAAATTCAACAAAAGATAAGGATTTAGATCAAAGGTTGAAATTCTTGATCAAGTATGCCAATATGGTGATTACAGATTCCCAACATCAAGACTGGTATATCGCGTCACTCTTACCACACTTAAGATTGTCATTGTCACAAAAAAATATAACAATGCAAGCAAAAGCCTTAGAAATCACGATGAGGCGGGAAGCCTCACCCATACAAGATACAAACCTTGGAGTGCAATAGATTCACTCATGGCTAGAAAGCTTGCACTTGGAATGGAAAAGCCTAAATAAAGGAAAGGAAGCCCAGTCGGAGGTGCGCACTGAATTATGGTGCTTGAAATGCAAGGGTCATGGGCACAACAAGGACAATTTCCCAGTTTATCAGAACTATCTTATTGGGGGAGGGAATGTTCCCTTAAAATCGGAGAATATCATTGGACTGAGCATGGGAGTTGCACCATGGTACGCTATCTGTCAAGTTAGATGACAGCATGTGATTGATAATTTCCATTTGCAATATAAGTTTTTGTAGACTCCCCAACAGTTATTTTGCAATTTCTATAAATTTGTAGGTAATGACGAATGCCATTGTAGGATTTATGAGCTAATGATGGATAGAACCCCTACTTACCGAATGCACACAGAAAATCGGTCTCAGGATCATAGCACCGGAGTAACACATGGATGATTCTAGGTCCAAGGATGAGGGAGAGGGGATGGAGCTGGCAAAGGACACAGGCAAATAATTTTTTATAATTGTGGAGGAGCGAAATACTTTGCGCAAGATTGCCCAAATCCCACGCATCTGTCATGTCAATATTGCAGACAGTTTGACCATGTGATAGAGGAATGTATGATCCTTATAACAAAAATGAAAGAAAAGAAGATGCAACCACAACAACCTATGAAAAACATCCAAATGATGAGAGCGAAGCTCCACGAAGAAGATAATAGCATAAATGTAGTAACAAGAAATGGTATGGCCACTGGTGCAGATAAGGGCAAGTAGCCTGAGACTGATGGGTGGGTGCACAAGGCTTCCAAGAAATAACTAGACTTTGATCTTAATCAAGCTAAAGAGACCTTCATGGAAGAAAAGAAGAACTTCACTAAGGCCTCCACCCCAGGAAGCCAACAGAAAATATCGAAAACTAGTACGACACAAGAGGTAGATCCTTTGGTATTAGATACCTTTCTAAAGACTTGTATGAAGTTTTTTTGGGATAAGAAAGAAGTAAAAGGACTACAAGGTTAATCAGCAAGTGCACAAATAAAGAAAATACCCCTACTAAATAGTGCACCATGAGAAAAATTGGTAAGCATAAGAAGCTAATGGGGCATGAGATGAGGCTGATTGCGCAGATAGGTGAATATGAAATGGACCAAGTCATCTTGGATTTGGGTTCTAATGTGAATGTACTACACAAGAAAACATGGGAAAATATGGGGAGAATTTTGCTACAGTGGTCTTCTATTTAGCTACGCATGACGAATCAACGGAAGATTATTCTAATGGGGTGCTTATATGGTGTAATGGTAGACATTGACGGCGAAAGGGAATTGGTTGACTTTGAGATCATTGGAATAGTGGATTATAGTAACTCGTACCCTACACTACTAGGGATTTACTAGGATTTTGATATGGACGTGGTAATAAACTTGAAGAAGCGGAAAATGACGTTGGAAAGGAAGGCACTTAGGGTTGTAGTACCACTATACCCTGCTGAGGGAGCACATTATACTGAACCTGTTCGCGACTTAGTGGAAGATGATGATGATCTGGATCAGATATACAAGATCATAGCATGAAACAAATATTGGATCAATCCTATAGCTGATGGATGAATTGCGTGGGACTGAGATAGTTCCTACACCTCAAACTTAGATGGAGAGATTGAACACTAGTAGAATAGGTTGCATGAAGTATCTAAGCTATGAGGAAATATGATGACCAAATCATTGTAGTGTGTTTCAATTGATGTAAGGAATCTTGCATATTATCATGGTTTGACTGATGTAGATTGGGTTTAGATGAATTTGAAAGGGAAGTACTGGAAGAACATCGCTTCCAAGCCCTGGAGTTGGCATTATGCTCTATGCCTGCCCGTTTGTGGGGTACGCATAAGGAAATCTTTGTTGGATGGAAAGAATATAGAAGAATGATGAGATTAAGGTTTGGGTATGCTAATACTCGGATGACAGAAAAGTATAGTGGGAAGGATGATCCCCAAAATCATTTGGCACGATGGACTAAGGCCTGGGGAATGAAACCACAACCAGAATGGGTGCACATTTTTTGTCATACTTTAGATACAATCCCAATGAAATGGTATTTGGAAACAAATCTTCACCATGGGACAAATAAATGGGACATCTTCAAAGAGAGTTTCTTATTGAATTTCAGCTTTGAAGATGGGTTTGAATGCATTAATGAAGCACTCCAAGAGATAAAAGTAGCTATATTTAGAATGCCTAAGGAATCGATCGAATGGGCTCAGCTGGATTGGAGGAAAAAATTGCACCATGCGCTCAAATATTACAATGTGACTATTGAAGAGGAAGAAGAAGACCCACGGAATATTAACATTCCAGAGATAGAAGGACAGAGTGACATTGAAGGACTAAAAGAAGAAAACCCAGATATATCAGATCCTTTGAAAACTAAACAAATAAATATTGGATCTGAAGTAGAGCTTAAGTTCGTGAATATAGGAGAATATTGGGACAAAGATAGAGTCAATAAGGTGTTCAGACTACTATGTGAATACCAGGACCTATTTCCAAAAAAAATTGCATATCTAAGGGGGATTATTGGATATTTGGGTGTTATGAAGATTACCTTGAAACTAGATACGAAGCCCATTAAGAAGAGAATTTATCATCTAAATCCAAAGGAAAAAGAAAAGGTGTGCCAAGAGCTTGATAAGATGTTAGATGCCATAATTATTGAACCAATTGAGGAATCTGTTTGGGTGAGCCCTATGGTTGTCCAAGAGAAGAAACAGAAGGCAAAATCAAGATATGCGTAGATCTAATAAAGCTTAGTGATGCATGTGTGCACGATCTATTTCCAACACCATTTACAAATGAAGTATTATAGAATGTTGTTGAACAGGAGGCTTATTCATTTACTAATGGGGTCTCAGGATATCATCAAATAAATATCGTGCTGAAAGACTGAAGCAAGGCAACCTTCACGACTAAGCAGGGTTGCTTTCAATATACAGTAATGCCATTCATATTGAAGAACACTCTTGCAATCTTTTCCCTGGTAGTAATCGCGACATTCAAGAAATTTATTCATAATTTTTTGGAGGTTTATTTTGATGATTGGACTATCTTTGGGTTGGTGAAGTGCATGTTGTGAGTCTATGCCTTATGCTGAATACATGTCAAAGGTATTAGATTGCGATGAATTTGAAGAAGTGCATATTATGTGTGCCCTTTGGAATTTTTCTCGGTCATGTAGCATGTAAGCAAGGATTGAGGGTGGACCCTACGAAGATCATTTTTATTGTGAATTTGGAAGCTCGAAGAAATGTAAAAAAGTTGTATGCGACCTTGGGGCACACTGGGCATTATAGAAAGTTTATCAAGGCGTATGCTCATATAACTGTGCTGATAGAAAAATTATTGAAGAAAGATGCTATGTTTTCTTGGGATGAAGAATATCAACACAGTCTAGATGTGCTAAAGGAAAAGATGGTGACTACATCTATTTTGGTGTTTCTAGACTAGAAAAAGGAATTCCATGTGCATGTATATGCCTCTTGCATTACGCTCGGTGCAGAATTAACACATACATGAGAAGGATAAATTGATCATCTGATAGCCTTCGCGAGTAGGATGAGAATAATTATTCCACTACAAAGCACAAAGGGTTGGCGATGGCCTACATGCTACAAACGTTTTAGCATTATTTGTTGGGCAGAAATTTTAAAATGTATAGAGATCACTCCCCACTAAAGTACCTGGTCAATAATCATGTGTTAAGGGGGGAATTTCCGATGGTTATTTTTGCTTCAAGAATATGACTTTGAATTGATTGTGAAGTATGGAAGGCAGAATGTAGGACCAGACCATTTGTCAAGGATTGAAATGGGCAAAGAACCAAATAGTTTCGAGGAAGGACTGCCAAATGCAAAGATATTTATGGTGCATATCGTGGATGACTATTTTGCTGATATCATTCATTTTTTAACCATGGGTACAACTACGGAAGGATATTCCACTAAGAAGTAATTAGTAGTCTAGTCTACAAATTTTTCAGTGATTTTAGGTCACTTGTATAAGATGGGAACAGATGAAATACTACAAAGGTATGTTCCCATGTTTGAATGTGCTAGTATCCCCACTGAAGCACATGAGGGAGCGGCAGGAGGACACTATGTAGGAAAATAATTTGAGCAGAATATTTTGCGCGTAGGGTTATGGTGGCTGAAATTACATAAGGATTCTAAGGTGTACTGCAAGGCATGCGATGCTTGCCAAACGATAGGGAAGCCTTCACGAAGAGATGAATTGCCTTTAAATCCTCAGGTTTCATTGCAGGTATTTGATAAGTGGTCTATTGATTTCATATGCTCAATACAACCAACGGGGAAGAAGTCAAGCGCGCGGTATATTATTACTGCAACAAAGTATTTAACCAGATGGGCAGAAGCACAGCCAATGAAGGATTGTAGAGCTTCCACCACTACGAAGTTTTTGTTTGAATATGTCTTAACATGATTTGGATGCCTTGAGGTGTTGATGAGTGATAGGGGTACACATTTCTTGAACAAAACACTCAACACGATGATTGAAGAATTCCAGGTATACCACCAAAAGAGAACACTCTATCACTCACAGGTGAATGGAATGGTGGAAGCATTTAAGGAAATCTTCGAGAATGCACTGACAAAGGTCTGTTACACATAGAGGAATGATTGGGGTGTGTGTGTACCATTAGTTCTATGGGAATATAGGACAACCTATAAGAAGTTGATAGGAAAAAAACCATTCAGGATGGTCTATGGGATTGAATCGGCGATGCCTATGGAATATATTGTTCTAATTTTATGTATTGCAGCTTTGATGAAGATGGCAAATTGCAAGACCTTGGAGGAACAACTCACGTAGCAGGAGTTGGAAGAGGACCTCTTTCTTGCCAAATTTCACTAGCAAGTACAAAAGGAACGAGAAAAAGCATCGCATGATAGGCATATTAAGCTGTGTAATTTCAAGGTGGTTGATTTAGTGTTCCTATATGATAGAAAATTCACGAAGTTTCCAGGGAAATTTCAAATGCACTGGTTAGGGTCATATGTTATTAAGGAAATCACAGATGGTGGCACAGTTCAGCTCATGAAGCTAGATGGGGAGCCATTCCCTGGGAATGTGAATGGAAATAGGCTGACGCTGTATACATGGGATCTTGGCCCTACACAATGACTATAAGGTCGTAGGATAGTCTTAGTGCTCCAGATAGTTGCAACAGGGAGAGGGACTTTAAAATACACTGCCCGAAGAAGAAACAAATACAGAAAAGGGGTTGTGCGATGGATGAAAAAGGTACAAAGGAAAAAATTATGTTAGATGAAGCTACGACAGATGGAGCTCCGATGGATGATTTGTGCCACAAGGGGTGGTGCCGCAAAGCCCGGTCCAAAAGTAGCTGTTGAAGTTAGTTTTCATGATTGGATAGAGACATTTATGGCAAAAATATTTGGAGATTGGCCGCCAAAGATGCATTTATGACCAGAAAATGGAGGGAACAGTCGGATTTGAATTCAAAGTTGCCTATAAATCAGGTGTATTGGTTTGTAGAAGAACACTTTTCTTTCTGCGAAATTGGTATACGCCCTATTATTTTTGCTATATGAATCGACAGGTTTTGGAGGACTTAATTTCTAGTTTGGAATTCATGAAGCTGCTAGAAATTATCCAGTAGCCTATTCTTGAACAAATGTTTGCTCCAGTAAGTTATAAAGTTGTTGTTTCTCAAGCAGAAGGCCTTGAAGTCACGTCAATGGAAGCTATGCCCTCAGTGCCTATGGCTCTAAGGTCGCCTAGGCTGAAGAAATCAATTACTAAGGAGAAGCAAAAGAAACCTATAGTAGTGAGGCAGCCACTGAGGAAGAACCCAGAGGTTCGACAGAAAGAAAATAAAGACAAGGCGAAGTAGCCTGAGAAAATAGTGGACTTGGAGGCATAGGAACTACATGATGGAGTTGAGGAGTTAGATGTTGAGGAGGGCGAGCCTATCACATCACTCCCAATGTATATCCCTCCATGGAAAGGGAAATCCAATGTACCCAATGACCCAAATTCAGGTAAATTCACGATCTCTACACCATTGTTTCTAGAAGAGGTAGTTTTTGAAGGTGCGCTCTTAGCGCACATTTGAGTATTGAAGATGGAGGATTGGGATCTTGCCAACCAAAAGAAATTCCCTCACCTATCTACCAATAAGTACATGACTAAGATTTACTATGAAGAAACTGGGGTCACAAGACTGGAACCCATGAAATGGGTCAAAGGCATCGAGCAAGCCAGATTACTACATATGCTTTGCATGCCACACTTCCACTGGTCAATCATCAATACTATTTTTGTGCACCAGCTTCTTGCACTGGTGCATGATGGGTGTTTATGGCTCAGTGAACCCATCCCTATAACCAACATGCTCATTCATAGAATTACGAAGCTACCCTATAAAGGAGTGGACCCCACTGACGAGTTTATAGGAAAAAGAAAAGAAAAGGAGCTGGTAGATAAAATGAAGATGGAGTTTGCGCTAATAAAAAAGTCACGCAGATATTCTATCCACTCAATTCAAGACCAAACGGTGCAGTTTTCTTCCCAAATTCTAGTTGGGAAGATGATGAGGAAATGTCGCATGTACGAAGTTCTAGCACCAGTAGTTTCATTGGTTGCATAGTGTGCGAAGGGGGTGTAGTACAACTGGGCATAGTACCTATGTAAAGAATTCATAGCGAACTATCCCAAAGCATAGGAGGAGAGAAATGCGTTTCACTATGCCTATCTTTCGTTGCTAATTTTGTCAGTTGTCTAGTGATTACTAGGGCATAGTCAATTTCCTCCATAGGAAGAATATTGATTGGAGGTAGCAAAGTTCGCTTCACTGTGGTTGACGAAGGACCGAGAGCGAATCATGGAGTCAAAGTTTTTTTGGATACCAGTTGAGATGGACCTACGCACAGTGATAAGTCAGTGGCCAAGGTTATCTTCAACTTGTTTAAGCAGTTGAGGGCCTTCGCATAGTTTAAGGCCGACTTCCATAATGTCTCAATTAAGGTGAGGCGGGACCCTAAGCATATCTAGCACAAGTTTCCATACTTAATTTCAGAATCAGATGTGCAGGAAATCATGGAAATTTTGCCAGTGAAGTGGCGAGAACCCACAAATGTTGGTGCAAGTACTAGTCTAGGAAGAGAAGTCTCTGCTGTGCAAATGACTGTTGTGCAAAAATGAAAAGAAGTAGCACATGTAGCGGCACGAGCATTGGCCAAGCAGACGAAGAAAGAAGCCACTTCTAAGGCTGCTCCTAAAAAAGAGCACACTAAGAAAGAGCATGCTGAGATAAAGCGCACCGACACATCAGCTTCCCAGTGTACTGAGGAATTGGAACTATCCAAGCATGACAAAGATGGAGGGGAGGAGCAGAGCACTCCCTTCACATTAAGGAAACAGAGTAAGGAGACAACTGTCAGGCCAAGGAAGAAGCACAAATTAGACAAGCAAGCACACATTGACCCAATTATCCTCATAGAAGGAGACCTCGATGAGAATGGGGATAAAGTCAGGGACACCACAGCGTAGCTATGGCAATAGTTTGAACAACAATACATGCAGATGCTAGGAAGCATGCTGAAGGATTTGCACAAGATGAAAATTAAAACAGGTAGGATTCAAGCAAGTGTAGGGAAAGCGAGTGGGGTGTAAGCAAGCCTCGCACAAGGGAGCAAGAGCGTATTGGAGACAAAAAGGACTCTAGACCTCCGAGTCATCTCCTTACCAGAAGGATCAGTCTGCATGGAAATAGACGAAGACCATGCTCTACTGGGCATGATCAAAGACATAGAGGTGAACTTACCCATGCTGCCACTTCAGACCCTCCATGCACTTCCTCACGGGGTCTCAGATGAGCTTTATATCAGAGAGAAGCTTGCACTTTGTAGTAATCAGTCAGGTTAAGGTAAACAATGAAAAAATATTCGTTGAGAAGGCTCAGGTCCTGAAAGAAGAGGAAGCACTAGAACCACTGAGTCAGAGCTTGGAAGCAGCTATTACATAGGTGTGTAATTCTGTTCGAGAATTACATATTCTGCAAGATGCAGCAGCTATAAAAAAGATGAGGAAATTGGCTATTGCAATCCGAGATTCAAAATATGAGATAATTAGAGTCACATTGGACTTCTAAATGAAGATATCATAATTACATCTAAAGTTACAGCCAACTACTCTGCCATAGGTCAGGGAGCAGTGCGATGCAGCTATAGAGGAGCACATGACTACTCTGGAGAATGCAGTCAAAGGCTACAACTTCCTTTTTAGAAATGCCATGGAGTTAAGGGACACTTTACAAGAGGACCCAAAATTGCAAAGATTGAGTACAAAAGTTAGAGAGGCCTAGCATAAATATGATGAGATCAGGGTGACTACACGCACATTGATGCCAGTCCAAGTCTTCATGCACCTGCAAGAAGGGAAGTTTATATAGGCACAAGTATAGGAATTGCAGCAAAAAAAACTAGTGTTAAAGGCTTAGCTTCAACATTGGACAAAAGAGGCCTGCCATATTTCCCATACTATTAAGGATAAACTGAAAGCATTGTAGCAAAATCATAGGACCATGTAGTGTGTAGTAAAGGGACCAACTACAGAAAAGCTAGTCGAAGAGGTGAAGCAGGTTGTAGTACAAGGCATCGCGGAGCTGGAAGCATTGAAGCGGGATTTCAGTGAGCTCCGCCACAAAGTAGAGAAGCCAACTGAGTGACGCGAGGGTGAGTCACCATATTTTTGCTGGAGGCCTACTGGGATAGGGCCCCTAGGGTAAATTTTGGGTTATTTTAACTAGTTTTGGTCAAGAATTTTGTAAAGAATGTAAAGTCTCCACAAAATGGGGAAGCAGAGCTGTCAGCTACGTAAGAGTCAAAGGGGCTTTAGACCCTTGTATGGGTAAGTCATAAGATGGTTTTGAGACTCACCCATAGGCTGCGGGCCATGGTATTGTAATAGAAAGGCTACAAATATTTTAGTCATAGCAACTATAGGAGATACCTTTTTATGAAGACTAAGTGTAAGGGCAAAGTGCTAAGATAGGAAAGCTCTATTTTCTTGTACTTAGGTGAAAGGGGAATGCTCTGGTAGTTGAGTTCGTGGAGACTTTCGAAAGTCCACAGCTGAGTGTGTAGGCCCCTACAACTGGGTGCGCAGGGTGGAAAAGTCTGTAATTTGAATGTTGAATCTAATAAGGACTGATTTTGGATCGATTCTATTGTGTCTGTGCCTTGTTCTTAATTCTATTTAAGCTTATGTATTATTGCTTAATGATTTGTTTTCTATGAAACAAAGTGTATTCTCTGCATGAAATTGTCATATCTTTAATACTCATGCATGAAAAGTGTAATGAACTATTTTCATGAAGATATTAAATAGATCTGGTAATATAACTATTCAAAACGAGTAGATCTGCGCAAAGGAAGGTTTAGGGTTGCTAGCTATTGAGCGTTATTTGTGACTCTGCCTCTTTTAGGTATGATAAGCCTAATTGTAGACCTTCATGAAGGTCTAAAAGCCATTTTGGTAGAGTTGTAGTAGTGGACCATAGGAAGGTCTATATCTTCAAGAAGGCAGTGAGCCATAATGACTTTAGAATACACAGCACATGATCTTTGGATGTAGAAACCTGGTTCTAACATCCCCCAATATTTCTTTGGGTGAGACTGCAGCCTATGCTATGCAGGTTGTTTCCGAAAGGGCCAGCAATTAGGGTTTTGATGGTTGACGCAAATAAATTTGAACCTGGGTTAGGCCCCTTTAAGCCAACAATCCAGGTGGATTATTACAACTGATTTTGATTCTAGAGTGGAAATGGGAGGTTGTTTCCATGGAATTTATTACAGTTTTTCCCAGGACATCTAGAAAACATCGCTCCATCATGGTTGTGGTGGACAGCTTGACAAAGGTAGTGTTTAGTCAATTTAGTATGTCCTAAATTGCTACATTAATTATTGACCGGGAGTCGTAAACTGACGAAGTGTGCCGCACTATATGTGCAAGACAACCTCTTTCTTACTTTTTATTGTTTTTAATTTTTGTTTTGTCTTGGGGGTTTTATCTTCGTTTATCTCCTAATGTGCATGGAAATACTATTCCTAAATTTTAAGAATACTTCAGAAGGTAAGTATGGATATAGATTTGAAGGAAATTATGTCCTTTATGCTGATTTCCAGAGCTTAACACTTTAGAGGATCTCAAAAAGTACTAGTAATGGAACTGTCATTTAAATAAGAATGGAAATGTTCTTCTAGTAAAATCAAATAAATGATGAACTACTAATCATGAAATCACTACTTCTACTGCTCATCTAAATATAGAAAAAATAAGTTAAGCTACTGCACTCAAACAAGTCAAAAACTACAAACTAATAAAAGTAAAATCAATTCACTTCATTCATAGTCCGATAGCTCGCCATGTACTCTAAGCTATGGCTTTAGGAGATAACGTCAATTATATAGGAAATTGATATCTAATTGCAAAAAAATAAAGCTAAAATCAAATCACATCATTCTTAGTCCGATAGCTCGCCATGAAGTCTAAGCTATGGCTTTAGGAAATAACGTCAATGCTATGAGGAAATTGATATCTAATTGCGGAAAAATAAAGCTAAAATCAAATCACATCATTCATAGTCCGATAGCTTGCCATGTAGTCTAAGCTATGGCTTTATGAGATAACATCAATGATATGAGGAAATTGATATCTAATTGCAGAAAAATAAAGCTAAAATCAAATCACATCATTCATAGTTCGATAGCTCACCATGTAGTCTAAGCTATGGCTTTAGGAGATAATGTCAATGATATGAGCAATTTGATATCTAAACTAACTAACAAAGCAAGTGAATAAGACTTGAAATCAAAGCACAACTGGAATAAAAAAAAACTAAGAAAAGCCAGAGAGGCTAATCTCATGTCACTAGTTACTGCAAAAATTGTATGAAAATGCCCGAGCCTACTCTATCCTGAAACACACACACACTGATCAGTGTTAACAACAATATACAGAGCTTGAAAAATCATGTACAGGAATGAAATGTTAATACCGTAGAAAATGAAATATACACAGGTCGATAACTATGAAATATGTGCAATGGAAATAAAGAAACAATGCGTAAAAACTTTACAGCAATAAGGAAAACAAAACCTCAGTGTGCAGGGGCCCTCTGCACGGCCTTGGTCAACAGACTATCAGTCCAGAATTATGCTCACGCGGTCATATAAAACATAGTCTTCTTTATATTTCAAAACAGAGGAAGAATCCTATCGTTACCACAGTGGGACTAGTGTCATGGCACAGTAAACTTAACAGCAAAATTACATCAACAAAGACTAACTCTATGTGTTTGGAAATGCATTATTTATAACAAAAAATTCATAATTGTTTTCCTATGAAATATCTTTAACTGAAGACACGTAAAAGGACAGCGTCCATAAGTTTAGCATACTAGTTGCCAAGATTATTCAATCTATCAAGAGTGGTTGTTGGATTCACATCGTGGGGTAGTCTACAGGTGTCAACATGACCCCAGGGATCTAGGAACGGCCACGAATCCTTCACGTGTTTGAAAACAGAGTCTGGTTGCCGTAGGACTCCTACGTTGGACCACCATTTGACCACCGTTGACCATGGATTTCCTTAATGAATCCGGCTAAACCAATAGGACCTGATCCATGTCCAGGTCATTTCTATCTTGCCCACATGCCTTGTTTTGCCTGATGACACCTGCAACCTAGAGTTTAACAAAAACAGTTGCGGAAAGTTGAATCAGCTGCGGAAAGTGGCTACATTCCGCAACTAATGAGCAAAATCTAAGTCAAACAGCAAACACAAAAACATAGTTAGAAAACCACTTAAATGCTCTTTTAGAATCAATATGCAATGTTCTTTGATAGCTTATGGGGTACTGGTGAGGGGAAGAAGTCTAGGAAAATGTGTAGGAGAGATGTAGTTTCAAAGCACAACATACCCCCACTGTGAAGATGTTGCATGTCCCTATGCGACCAAAACTTTGACCATCGTTCTTTTAGTTCATGTGTTCTGAGACCTCTACCAATACATCCAGCCTTCTTTCCTTCTTTCTTGGGACCATTGTCATCCTCGGCTTTCTCATTAGGCACTTGAATTTGAGGTTGATGAGAACCCTGCTCAACCTCCTGTTCTTTTTGTTCAATTTTCTATTTTTCTTCTGCCATAGCCCAAGATGCAACATGGTGTTGTCATGAATAATCTTATCTAACCTGCCCTGTTCTTTCAATGTTTCATTTTCTCTTTTGATGTGTCTATTTAGGACCTCCAGCTCAAAGAATTCCTATTTTAGTGATTGGATTTGAGCTTCCTAGGCTGTATTAGGCTGGGCAGATGAAGTGTCTTGGTTTGTGGCAGTTTTCTCCAACGTTTCAATATAATCATACATTTCTTGCTGGGTTGGATCTATATCAGGTGCAGTCTTCCTTGGGTTGTCCCCAAAATCTGGTTGAGAAGGACTGATCTCAAAATCTAGCCGAGAAGGAATATTTTCAAAATCTGGCTGAGGAATAGGAGTATGGTGTGGGCCACAGCTAGGAGGGATTGCTAAAGGTTATTCCGGTGTTTCCCCTCCTGAATCAATGAAGTGGGGCTTTGTACTTTCCTCAATTTTCCTTTAAGTCTGGAGCTCCTCCTTAAATTTTGTGAGCTAGTGTCTTCTTTCTCCACACTTTGTTCTTCTTTCCCTTTTCCCCTTGCTGCAACTGACTATTCATGAAGGTAAACTAGTCTTTTAGAAAGTATTTGGTGGTCCTCTTCTGAGGAAGGTTCTAGGGTTTGATAGACAACCTCAATATTTCTTTTCCTTTTTGATTTTCTTGGCTTCCTAACCTCAGTTCTTTCCTTCCTACTTTCAAACAGATCCTCTTCCTGATTAGTTTTTTTAGCTATGTTAGTAGGAGTGTCCTGAATTCTCACACTTTTTCTCCTACCTTTTCTTGCTGAGCTACCCTGGGTGTGTCAAGTGGATCTTGAAAATGTTTCTAACCAAGAACTGTTCCCAGGTGTCCTTCTTTTCCTTCAAATATTTTTCAATCAAAATTTTCACAAGGCCATGATGGTATAGGTGGGGTTCTATGTCCTCCAGATTCTTTTGGACAATTATGGACATCTTTTTCAAGCTATTCAATAAAAATTAAGGCAAATTAATGGTTTGATTTTCTAAGAAATTCATCAACAGCCAGGTGTGGTACATATACATGGACCCAAATCGTCCTTCACATGTAATAAACTTCTGGATTATCAAAAACAGACTGGCCCACTTTTCTTCTAAAGCAGAGATAGGGATTCCACATTTGAAAATAGTTATATCCATACCTAGATTGCATAGGATAACCCTCCAGGCCCTCTCATCAAAGCTTTTATTTTTGAACGACCATTCTCCCTCCTGTGGGAGTTCTATTATGGTTGCTATAGATGCCTCTATGACTGAGAATTTAAGGTCTCCAACCTCAACTTCCACGCCATCAAAATACCTCGCAAAAGTCTTCGTAACCTCTTTATACTGACCTCTAAATTTCTGGATGAACTATAGCCACTGTGCCTTTCTTAGCATACTTTTCAATTGCGGATACCCCTCCATGAATTTGGGCCCTTCCGGTTTTTCTCTTAACAGAGGACCCATTCCTTCCCTGCTTTAAAATATGTTTGTGTGAGTGATAGACTGATGGGGGTTTGACCGTTATGTTTACGGGGGATGTAGAAGGACTGTGGAGAAAAACCAGTAGTCGTAAATGGAAGAACAAAGTTCTCAAAAAGAAGGCTTATGTGAGTAGACCAGAAATACAAATGCAACTTCGATGGGGCAGTATGGAAATAGAGTGAGCCCGGAAAGGTTTTGAACTAGACAGTTACGGAATAGACGTTAGCATGCTCACAAAATGGCTGCGGAATTTGTGCAGCAAGAAAGAGCCGTGACCAAATCGATCACGTCCTCATAATTACCCGGTTTAAGAGATGGAGTGTCAAAGTATGATTAAACACGAGTTAAGTTCAGACATGGATCGTGAGGCCATTAAAAATTAATGCAAGGTTTGTGGTGGAATTATGTGAAGGCCATGGAGTGGTTATGGAAGCTATCAAGGTGAATCATTACATATAATGGAGCCGGTGGTTTCATAGCTACGTAAAATGTGCTTTAAAATGCTATTTGAAATGAAATTTGCTCATACCTTGGAACTTACCACTTCCGTCCACTGACCTTTGATTAGCTGCTTCCTGATGATGCTTCTAGGTGCTTTATATCTTTAGAATATCTTCCTTTGCCATACCTACATTTGGTTTTCATTATCATTTAACTAACATCTGACTGTCAATGTTGAATAATAGAGTGATGACTGCGGAATCAGTTTTTAGCTGTGGAAACTGGGTTCAGCTACAAAATTGACACAGTGATCATATTACTGAATGGAGATGGATAAATGATGACTGAGTGAATGAAAACTGGTCATGAGTGGGCTTTTATTGGTGGAATGAAATGAAATGAAGTGGAGTGAAATGTAGTGGAGTGAAATGAAGTGAAGTGACATGAAACTATGAAATGAGAAAAAGATTTTTTTTTGTTTGGAAAATATAGGGCGTCAGAGGGTTTTGATTTTCGCCCTGTATTTTCTGTGTAAGACTGCCAATCAGTGATTGGTTTTCAGGCTTATACAAAGTTTTTTTTTTTTTTTCAATAAATAGAAAAAGAACAAGGACTAGGCTGGTGGAGAAGAAGGATTCTTCTTCACCAACCTTATTATAGAATTATCCTGAAATATTTTAACAAATTCCTCCTTTGAGAGTGGCTTATGATAGATCTTGAATCTATGGTCATTCACAGTAAGAGGAGTTTTATGTTCATCAATGGTTTTGATTCTTACCGCTTCATTGCTAAAGACTTTGTCAATCTCATATGGCCCAAGCCAATGAATCTGAAATTTACCTTTGAAATCTTTGAACTTGGAATCAAATAGCAATGCCCAATCTCCTTCTTGAAACTTTTTCTCTTTGATGTATTTTTCATGCCACTTATCTCTTTGATATTGAACTAGATCGGTTCTTAGGATTGCCTCTTGTCTGATCTCATCTAGTTCATTCAACTGCTCCATTCTATGCTTTTGGGCTTTTGATAGATCCATTCCCAACTGTACTGCCATCTTGAAAGTTTTGACTTGGAACTTAATGGGGAGCAGGACTTCTTTCCCATAAACAAGTTCATAGGGAGAATGTCCTGTTGTATTCTTCCATGTAGTTCTGTAGGCCCATAAGGCTTCAAGAAACCTTTCTGCCCAATCTCTTCTGTGTAGATGAATATTCTTGGTAATGATGCCTTCAAGAACTTTGTTTGTAGACTCCACTTGACTATTTTCTTGCGGATGGTAAGGAGTATATTTTCTGTGCTTTATTTTGTATTCTTCCATCAGCTTCTCCACCAAGTTGGATGTGAATTAACCTCCCTGATCTATCACAATTTCTCTTGGAACACCAAAGTGAGTAAAAATATCCTCATAAGGAAAACTAATAACTGAATGCTCAGTAGCAGAAAATAATGCTTTGGCTTCTACCCATTTAGTGACATATTCAGTACATACTAATATATACTTTCTTTGTTTTGATGGTGGGTTAATAGGTCCAATGAAGTCTAAAGCCCATTTTTCAAAGGGTTCGATGAGTACCTGTGGCTGCAATGGAATTTCATTTGAAAGGGTAGGCTTCCCTACTCTTTGGCAGCTGTCACACCTTTTGACATACTGTTTTGCATCTTTGAAGAGGGATGGCCAATAATATCCTAAAGAGAGGATTTTATAGGTTGTCCTTTTGTCAGCAAAGTGTCCGCCACATGGTTCATCATGACATGCTTCGAGGATATCAGGCATTTCATATTCCTTAACACATCTTCTGATCACAAGATCTGGCCATGTTTTAAACAATTCGTTAGAAATCCATGAATATTTTAAACTCTCCTGAATAATCTTTATTTTTTCACCAGGAAATAAATGTGGAGGTAGTTTCCCTTTAACCAAATAGTTAGTTATATCTACATACCATGGAGTCTTAGTAGTTACCGCAAATAAATACTCATCGGGGAATTTATCCTCTACAGGAGAGTATTCTTTAGTATTCTGAATCCTATACAAGAAATCAGCTACTGTGTTTTGTTTCCCTGGTCTATATAACACAGTAATATTGAATTCCCGTAAAATTAGGAGCTACCTTGTAACTCTGCCATTAGTAATAGGTTCATTCATTAGATATCTAATTGCAGAATGACCAGTATGAATAAAATTTTCATAGCCTGTTATATAATGTCTGAACTTATTGATTGCATGAACAATAGCTAAGAACTCTTTCTCAGTCACAGTATAGTTCAGCTCAGTGGGAGTTAAATTTTTACTGGTCTAGTAAATTGCATAAGGAACTAAATATTTTTGACCCAACATAGCTCCTAAAGCTATATCTGAAGAATCTATAGAAATATGGAAAGGAAGTTTCCAATTTGGTCCTCTTAAGATGGGCGCTTCAATTATTCTTGTTTTCAAAGTTTCAAATGTTGTTTGGCATTCAGGACCCCATTTAAATTCACAGTCTTTTGTAAGTAGTTTAAAGAGTGGAGATGCTATTTTAGTGAAGTTTTCTATAAATATTCTATAATATCCAGTAAATCCTAGAAAAATTCTAACATCTTTTTGACAATTTGGAATAGGCAACTTCGAGATGACTTCGACTTTTGATTTATCAACTTTAATCCCATCCCCTGAAATATGATGTCCTAAAACAATACCTTCAGTAAACATCATAAAGCATTTTTCATGGCTTAACGAAATGTTTGTTTCTTTACATCTTATAAGGACTTTTTCCAAATTCTCTAATGCCTCTTCAAATGAATCACCATAAACTATAAAATCATCCATATAAACCTCTACACAATCATGGATTAGATCAGAAAAAATTCCTAGTATTGCTCTTTGGAATGTTGCGGGTGCATTACACAATCCAAAAGGAAGCACTCGATAAGAAAAAGTTCCCCATGGACAGGTAAATGTGGTCTTATCCTAATCTTCAGGTGCTACTTGAATTTGATTATAACCACTAAAACCATCTAGAAATGAAAAGTACTTTTTGCCTGCTAATGTATCTAATACTTGATTGATAAAGGGCAAAGGAAAGTGATCCTTCAAAGTTGCTTTACTCAATTCCCTATAATCAATGCATACCCTCCATTTACCATTCTTTTTAGGTACTATAACCAAAGGAGAAACCCATCAGCTATATGAAATTGGATAAATGAAGTTTACATTGAGTAGTTTTTGAAGCTCTTCTTTCACTATCTCCCTAAAATTTGGATTCATCCTTATCTGAGGTTTTCTAATTGGTCTACTGTTTTCCTCGATATAGATATAATGGATGCAAGTCTTAGGGTCAATACCTTTCATATCAGTATACTCCCAAGCAAATGCAGTAGAATGTTTTTGCAAGATTTTGGTTAGCCCTTCCTGTTGTGACTTTTCCAAATTTTTGTTGATATTCAATGTTTTATCTGGAAAAATCTCAATGGTAGAACTACTGAACTCTTCCATAGAGTAAAGAGACATTTGTCTTGATGATAAATACTCAATGTCATAATCTAACTGAAATTGTGTGTGGTCATATTCTGAAAATGTTTCGAAATTTTCTAATGTGTTCAGAATTTGACTATCTTCACTAATTTCAGAAATGGTAAAGACAGGTTGTATAGTGTCCTCATCAATGACCCATTCACTATCTCCTACTGCTGTAATTGCTTTTGTTGGAGGATACGGATTGAATTTCTTTGTTGAACTACCATCAGAAATGTACATATCCCCAGATCTACAACTAATGAAAGCATCAGTTGTGGCTAGCCAAGGTCTTCCTAAGATAAGTGGGTGCCCTCCTAAATTACTCTTGGGATTCAAAATCATGAAATCTACTAGATATTCCCAAGAAACTAAGGAGACTGAAATATCTTCTAATACACCATCTGGTTTGATTATTGATCTATCTGCAAGTTGCAGTAAGGTGGGTGTAAAAAGAAGATTAGGAAGTTTAAGTTGTTCGATAGTCTGTCTACTCATAATGTTGATAGCAGCCCCTAAGTTAATCAAAGTATTTGGAATTTCTATCCCATTTATATGTGTCTTGACAATTGGACTACCTGGATCTACATATTTCTGCATGTTAATTTTTCCCATCATGATATCTGCAATTTTTCCTACCAAGTGGATTCTTCTTGTATCTCTTGGTTTCCTTCCTGGTCTCTTAAGACTCAACTCCTTTATTGTTTTTGCTAGAATAGGAATCTCTCTAATGGCTTGTATCGAGGGAATCTTGATACAGACATTCTTTAATTCATCTAGAAAGTCATAGTCAGGCAACAAGAATTTTTTTTCCACCCCTTTGTCAATTTTTAATCTTTCAGGGAAAGGAGGTGTGGATGAAGATGCAGGTTGCTCAACTATAGGAGTTGTGGGGGTTGACTCTTTTTCTTTTTCATTTTGAATGTTTGGGTTTTGAAGAGATTCTTCCTCAGAACCTTTATTGGCTTTAAGAGAATCCTCCTAAGAGGTATCTTGCTCTTGAACATCTATAGAAGGTTTTTCTAAAACTCTACCAGATTTGAGTTGAACATCATTAATAGGAACAATCATATAAGTAGGAAATTGTTGTCCTTCTACCATGTAAGCATTCTGAGAATTTTTTTATTGGGATTTGGCAATGATTGAGATGGTAGTTGATTTGTCTTTTGTTGAAATGGAAGCAAGAGTTGAGAATTTGGATTTTGTTGAGAAGGTTGTTGTTGTGGGAATGGTAATGAAAGTTGTGGGTTTTGATTTGGAATTGGTGGATTTTGTTGATTTGGAAAATATGGAGGATATTGATAAAATTGAGCAAATCTCCCATAAGAATTTTGCATCCCTTGTGCCCATGATTGGTATGGATTTTGAGGTTGGGGCCAAGGTTGTTGCCAAGAATTCCAATTTTGTGGGAGCTGAAAGTTCATAGGATTGTTAAATCCTTGATTTTGTGGCCCCTGCCATGGTATTCTTGAAACAAAACAAAGGGACTCTACTAAATTTGGATCTTCTTGAAAGATAGCTTTGAGCCCAGGAATTGAAGGACAATCCTTGGTCTCATGGCTTTCTAAGCAAATCACACATGTTTCTACAGCTTTTGCATCCAAGGGTCATTCCCTTAAAGCATGTTTCTTTCTACATTTTGGACAAAGATGGCTAAGGCTTCGGCTTTTGCTTTCTGCTTGTTTTGTATTTTAAGGGTGTCTAATTTTTCACTAAGGCTCCCTAGAATATCAGTTTTGAACTCATCGAGCATATTGCCAATCTCTGCCCTACTTACTAATCCAATTGCAGATTTGTTTTCTCTAATAAGAGAAGGATCTCTCGGCCCTTTTCCAGTTTTAGATTTTCCCCTTGAGAGATGGACACATAGTTCTGCTATGTCATGAAGTGGAAGTTGAGAAATATCTCCCTTCCTCATCATGTTTAAAATATTTATCCATTCATCTCTAATGGCTTTCAATAGAAGGGCTTTCAAGGTTTCCTCATCTAAATTACTCATTTTTTCTCTTTTTAAGTTGTATTGAAATCTTTCAAGTAAATCGTCCAAGTTTTCATCTTCTTTTTGCATCATTTTGAATACCTCATCCTTATGATTGGTGGGCATACAATAATCCAGGTATCTATCCAAAAATGTTTGTTTCATATCATTCCAAGTCCTAATAGTTTGAGAGAAGAATCCCATGAACCATTTCAAAGCAGCTCCTTTCAATGTTGAAGGAAACAATTTGAGTTTTTGAGAGTATTCCATATAGTCATGGGTTCGGCACAAGACTTCAAACTCAAATAGAAATGTTTCAGGGTCCTCACTTCGCAACCCATAAAAGTTTGGGAGGATAGATGGTGAAATGTTTTTCATTGTTGTATGAGTTTCCTCATCAGCTATAGGGAATCCAAATGAGTTATCTCCATCCCTATTTCCCCAACTGTTACCTCTACCTCCTCCATTATTTCCTCCTCCTCTACCTCTACCTCTACCCCCTCCTCCAAATCCATCTACTACTTCTTCTGTCATGACAGTTTCCTCAGAGTCTTCTGGTTCTTCTATTAATGGTGAATGAGGAAGAGTTTCTCCCTCCTCTTCTTCAGGTGATTCTACTTCTGTGATTACAATATGTTTCCCTGTAGAAGTGAAGAAAGGTTCTTCTCCTAGATTAGATTTATTAGATAGCGTGGAAGAATCTCCTAATTCAGCTACTCCTTGAATTCCAGGAATCCTAAGGCTTGAAGTATGAGTCAGAGATGATGGAGGTGTATCTTATCTATGCCTTGAAGTAGCTGGAGTTGTGAAAATCGAACTCTTGGCCCTAGCTATAAACGTTCCCCTAGAATATCTTGCTCTATGCATGTCATTGTTTTTTTTTTTTTTTTCTTCAAGTCAGGCTAATAATTCTCTTTCTGATCTTCCAGGTCACACTAGGTGCAAGAAGATAGCATAATCAAGAAATTATTGAACTAATGACTCTTTTTTCTTATCCTCCAGATCACACTAGGTGAAAGAGGAGAGCATACTTCAAGAAGTTATCAATTTTTCCCTTCTTTTTTTTGTGTAAGAGATCGGCTACCCAGTTACACTTCCCCGGAAACGGTGCAAAAATGTTTAGTCAATTTAGTATGTCCT
This sequence comes from Pinus tabuliformis, assembly GCA_031772625.1. NCBI lineage: Eukaryota > Viridiplantae > Streptophyta > Pinopsida > Pinales > Pinaceae > Pinus > Pinus tabuliformis. The sequence continues at coordinate 95,387,116 of CM062809.1, forward strand.
AAATTACTACATTAATTATCGACCGGGATTCGTAAACTGACGAAGTGTGGCGCAGTATATGTGCAAGACAACCTCTTTCTTACTTTTTATTGTTTTCAATTTTGGTTTTGTTTTGGGGGTTTTATCTTCGTTTATCTCCTAATGTGAATGGAAATCTTATTACTAAATTTTAAGAATATTTTAGAAGGTAAGTATGGATATATATTTTAAGGCAATTATGTCCTTTATGTTGATTTCCAGAGCTTAACACTTTAGAGGATCTCAAAATGTACTAGTAATGAAACTGTCATTTAAACAAGAATGGAAATGTTCTGCTAGTAAAATCAAATAAATGATGAACTACTGATCATGAAATCACTACTTCTGTTGCTCATCTAAATATAGAAAAAATAAGTTAAGCTACTGCACTCAAACAAGTCAAAAACTACAAACTAATAAAAGTAAAATCAATTCACTTCATTCATAGTCCGATAGCTCGCCATGTAGTCTAAGCTATGGCTTTAGGAGATAACGTCAATGATATGAGGAAATTGATATCTAATTGCAGAAAAATAAAGCTAAAATCAAATCACATCATTCATAGTCCCATAGCTCGCCATTTAGTCTAAGCTATGGCTTTAGGAGATAGCGTCAATGATATGAGGAAATTGATATTTAATTGCAGAAAAATAAAGCTAAAATCAAATCACATCATTCATAGTCTGACAGCTCGCCATGTAGTCTAAGCTATGGCTTTAGGAGATAACGTCAATGACATGAGGAAATTGATATATAATTGCAGAAAAATAAAGCTAAAATCAAATCACATCATTCATAGTCCGATAGCTCGCCATGTAGTCTAAGCTATGGCTTTAGGAGATAACGTCAATGATATGAACAGTTTGATATCTAAACAAACTAACAAAGCAAGTGAATAAGACTTGAAATCAAAGCACAACTGGAATAAAAAAATCTAAGAAAAGCAAAGTTAGCAAAGAGGCTAATCTCATGTCACTAGTTATTGCAAAAATTGTATGAAAATGCTTGGGCCTACTGTATCCTGAAACACACACACACTGATCAGTGTTAACAACAATATACAGAGCTTGAAAAATCATGTACAGGAATGAAATGTTAATACCATAGCAAATGAAATATACACAGGTGGATAACTATAAAATATGTGTAATGGAAATAAAGAAACAATGCATAAAAACTTTACAGCAATAAGGAAAACAAAACCTCAGTGTGCAGGGGCCCTCTGCAGGGGCTTGATCAACAGACTATCAGTCCAGAATTATGCTCACACAGTCATATAAAACAGAGTCTTCTTTATATTTCAAAACAGAGGAAGAATCCTCTCGTTACCACAGTGGGACTAGTGTCACGGCATAGTAAACTTAACAACAAAATTACATCAAAAAAGACTAACTCTATGCATTTGGAAACGCATTATTTATAACAAAAAATTCATAACTATTTTCCTATGAAATATCTTTAACTAAAGACACGTAAAAGGACAACATCCGTAAGCTTAGCATATTGGTTGCTGAGGTTATTCAATCTATCAAGAGTGGCTATTGGATTCACATCGTGGGTCAATCTACAGGTGTCAACATGACCCCAGGGTTCTAGGAACGGCCACAAATCCTTCACATGTTTTAAATCAGAGTCCGGTTGCCATAAGACTCCTACGTTGGACCACCATTTGACCACCGTTGACCACGACTTTCCTTAATGAATTTGGCTAAACCAATAGGACCTGATCCATGTCCAGGTCATTTCTATCTTTCCCACATGCCTTGTTTTGCCTGATGACACCTGCAACCTAGAGTTTAACAAAAACAACTATGGAAAGTTGAATTAGTTGCGGAAAGTGGCTGCATTCTGCAGCTAATGAGAAAAATCTAAGTCAAACAGAAAACAAAAAAACATAGTTAGAAAACCACTTAAATGCTCTGTTAGAATCAATATGCAATGTTCTTTGATAGCTTATGGGGTACTGGTGAGGGGAAGAAGTCTAGGAAAATGTGTAGGAGAGATATAGTTTCAAAGCTCAACAGGTAGCACACTTCATTCAAGTGAAGTATATGTATTTAGCTAGTGATGCAGCACAAGTTTTCATTAGGGAGATAGCAAGGTTGCATGTTGTTTTGAAGAAGATTGTGTCAGACAGAGATGCTAAGTTCACTTCCAAATTCTGGAAAGAGTTATTTGTAGGTTTGGGTATAGAGTTGGCCTTCAACACAACTTATCATCTACAGAAAGATGAATAGATAGAGAGGGTCACTAGGATAGTGGAGGACATGTTGAGGATGTATGTGATGTATCAACAACAAAAGTGGGAAGAGTATCTTCCACTAGTTGAGTTCACTTACAACAATGGGTATCAAGAGTCATTGAGGATGAGTCTGTTTGAGGCACTTTATGGGCAGAGTTGTAATACTCCTATCAGTTGGAGTGATCTAGTGAACATGGTATTGATAGGACCGAACTTGTTGGAAGAGATGGGATAGGAAATGCAGGTTATCAAGAATAATCTAAAGGTGACACATGACAGGAAAAAAATTTATGTAGATCAACACAGGTTGTTTAAGGAGTTTCATGTTGGGGAACATGTGTACTTGCACATCAATCCTATGAATATCTCCTTAAGGATTGGGTCATGTGAAAAGCTTTCACCTCGGTATTGTGGGATATTTGAGATCCTTGAGAGGATTTGACTAGTGGCCTACATACTTGCACTGCCTCCGATAGTGAAAGTCCATGATGTTTTCCTTGTTTCTTTGTTTCCTTATTGATTGGTCTATATTGTAGGTGGAGCCAGAAGGAGAATTCTAGATGGAACCTTAGTTAATTTTGTAGAGAAAGATGCTCACGATCCAAAAAAGAGCAATCAAGTAGGTTAAAGTGCAATGGAAGCCCTTTAGGCCTGATGAAGCTACATGGTAGATGGTTGATTAGATGTGGGTTATGTATCCTTCTTTATTCCCTGGTTGAGTAGATGTCTTTTGGTATATGTTTTGGCATGGTGTTTTTGTATATGTATATATGTATATGATTTAAATAATACCCTGAGATGTGATATAAAGCTCCAATAAGCAATATGGGTGTCATGTTGTTATGTTTGTGTTGTTGGTTTTCTTTTCAGGATATTTTTTCTTATAAATACTGCAACAAGCTAAGTTATAAAGCTCCATGGGTAGTATGTTTGTCTTTTTAGTGGTTTTCTGGTTGTAGGTGTCATTGAAAACCAAGGAGGCTGTTCCCAAAAAGGGGTGGGGTCTGTAATAGCCTTGGGTTAAAAATCCATGTAATAAAGTTAATAAAGGAAAAATAATAACCAAGGTCATGGGACATGTACTCCAAACTGAATGTTGGAAAACACATCTTAGTGTGGGAGTTGATTTGGTTTAATATGGCTAAGGGTAAATTGGCAAAGGCATGGAAAATGAAAAGAGGCATTAATTGGAATTTTATTTATAAAAATAGAGGAAATTAGGAGAAAAAGGAAGGTGAAATCACAGGTTTCATGTGAGGAGGAAAATGAAGGAAAATAATGGAAATCGAATAAAATAGAGGCCTCATTAATAAAAAGGCTTCTGAGGATCAGTTCACAAACTTTTAATAGTTTTTACACAGATCCCTCTCTCTATTCTTTCTCTCTCATACTCTTGCACATTTAGAGCATTCTTGGAGCACTCTATCATTGGAGGAAGGAAGACAAAGGAAGGACAAGAAAGAAAATATTAAGCAAGGAAGAGTTGGATCAAGCAGTTGCAATGGGTATCGAGTTGCATGTATGATTTCCTTTCTGTTTTTGGCATGTATGGTACACTTATGTTTCTTTTCCTTCCCTTCTTGCCATTGGCATGGGTTTTTCCAAGTGTGACAAAGGTTTTCGACCTTTATTTGCCATTTGTCAATAGTTATGGTGTGATGGGGTTTCTCTTACTTGGTTGAGCTTGATTTCAAGATGGTTTCGAAACTGAGTGGGGTGCTATAAGGAGGAAACATAAGGCCTAGGAATCCATAGACCATTGAACGTGGGATTGCGGTAAAGCCTGATTGTGTATGCCCTTGTTGGGCCTAGGAATCCTCGATCGGTAAATGGACGGATAAACAATAAATCCTAGAGGGTGGAGATGAAAAAATTCCTCATAGTTTAGGTGGAGATATCTGGAGGCATCCATGCTTGTATAGGCCTAGTGATCCATATACCATTATTTCATGGGATTGCAATAAATCCCGATGTTATCCCCTACAATTTTCTAGGCTAAGGAGGAGATCGAAACAGGTAACCTCCACTTTCAGTTCAGCAGCTAGCCCTACTGAAGCAAAGAGGGATCAATCTAAGGATTTTTCAATGAATAACAGGAAAGAAATAGGTTTTAGGCTAGATATACAAGTCTTGTTTGAGTATTTGTGAATTTAGGGTTTTTGGTTTGCTGGACTAGGGATTAGAGCAGGTAATTAGGTTAAGGCTTCAAGTATGCAGTGGCAGGTATAAAAGGGAGCTAGATATCAGTGTGTTATATTGAAATTAAAGTGTTGCCAATGTAGTATAGGTATGAGAGATTAAGAAAATAGAATGAGCATGTAAAAGCATGAATTCATTAGTTTTAGAAGAAAAGAAATTTAAGCATGATTTCCAAATAAACAAAGCTTAAATCTAAGATTTTTGTTTATATAACTGCAAGTAAATTCACAGGAAGAAGATAAAGCATTAAAATAGAGATGATTTATCTATTAGAAACTGATAGGAAAAGAAAACAACACCATAGACTCACTGAACAAGAATTCCTTAAATATAGCTACAACTGCTCCTGTATTAGCTCTAAAAGAACATAAGGTACAAGATTCTCCACAAAAGTCCAACCCCTCTCTTTGAATAAGAAATGATACATTTAGACTCAATTGAAGCACTTCCCCACCTTCAAAGTTGAATTCCTCGGTGGTGTAACTGTTTCCAAGATTCTCTCAACCAACAGGTGAGAGTGAGAAGGTCAAGTACAAACTCTTCTCTTAGACTTTGTTTTGAATTTTGCTTCCTTAATGAAGCCTAATAAACCATAAAAACAACCTATAATGTCTATTTATTCATGATTCCATCGTCTAACCTTGAACTACTTCAATTACATCATGATTTTTGACTTTGACCAAGTCAAACTGAAAACTAGGAAATTACATAGTGAAATTTAAAATAAAAACTCAAAAATTTGCAGAAGCGTAGCGCAAATTTTCAGCCCACTTTAAGGTGTTTTCCTAAATTCCAAATTTAGATCTGAGAAAATGGTCAACTAGCCTTGCCTGTCTTGTTTCCATCTTGAACTTTTGAAAATGACCCATGGGAAGGCCTTCAAAAACGGACTCCCAAGGTGTCTCCAGAGGCGCAACCCCTGTCAAAAAGAGTGGCAGAATGATGATTTTTTACCCCTTTTTTCTCCTTTTTCTAAAACTTTGAGCCCTCTCTGAGAAAACTGATGAATTTTTTTTTGAGAGTAGGACATGAAATTTTGAAAAATGCAAGCCTAGCCTTGTCTATTTAGTTTCTAGAACACCTTGAATTTTTTAAAATGAACTGCACTGCGCTTGTGCCAGAGCAGCCCGAAACTCATCCAAACTCACCCAAATTTCCATTTTAAGCTTGAAATTGTATTTATTACTATTCTAAGCTTGTTCAAAAGTAAGTATAATTCTTTTTCTCACCTTTTTCCTTTTGCAAGATGAATGCAAATGCAAGTTCTCTTCATCGAGGGTTTAGGTGAAATTTTCATGCCGCAAGCACTAGTGTAACTGATGGTTTGGTTAGTTTTGATATTGAAAACATGTAAATCTTCCACCTTACACCTATGTACATGTTTGAAACACCCTTTTATTCACTAAATATATTATCAATCATTAGATTTCCTCACCCTTACATAAACCCTAGCTCATACCTAACAATTTGAGTAGATTTTCTAGCAACCTTGTTTTTCAATTTTTGCTAATCATTTCTTTCCCTCATTTCACTCCATTTAAAATTCATAAGTTGCTTTCAACCCCTATTCATCTCCTAAAATTTCTCCTACCATCATTTCCTTTCCTAAATCCCCTCATTTCATCATTTCATTCATTCCTCACTATTTTTCCATTTTCCTATTATCTAGGGTTTCTACCATGACGGAGGGAGATTATTCACCATCAAAAAGGATAAAACACCATAAAGGAGGAAAAATCCTCATATATGAGCCTACCAAGTACAATGAAATCAAATCCTCACCTTTCATCAAGCAGTGATTTGAAGATGTCAATTGTCTAGAGTTTTGTAAAAGGGTATGTGAAGTAGGTTTCCATGAACAGTTAACTGATTGGATTGCCAGCCATCTAAAAGGGGAAAGGGCCATCATAGCAGGGGTTGAGTTTACATTTTTAGTGGCTTCCATTTCACTTGCTACAGGGATACCTTATCATGGAGAATATTGGTTTAAAGGTATGAGTTTGGACCTTGAACATTACAGGTCTTTCTTGAAATCACCCTATAAAGAGACCCATACACACATCATCCCATTTAGGTACCTGTTGGAGAAGTATGTGCCCTTGATGAAGATTGTAATGAAGTTTTTCACCTGTGAGGGAAGGTTTTCTAGATTGTATGCATATCACATCAGGCTTCTAATGCACTTTACAGCTCAAAAACCTCTCAACATGTGTAATTATCTATGTAGAAGCCTTGCTAAAATGTTTGAGAAGGTACAGGTGAAAGAAAAAGAACACTACCATAGTCTTCTTCATCATAGTTTGATAAATATTGCATCTCTCCATCAACTAGCAGAGAAGAACATGACATGGGATTCATTCATAGAAACAACTTTGCAATGGCATGAAACTACTTTTTCAATTCATCATCAAAACATATCAACACAGAAGGTGAAGGTAGGATCGTCAAGAAAGTTAGTGGAGGTTCCCAAGGCACCTAGACCTGGGGTGACTACAATGTATCAAAGAGGAAAAATGCTTGTGTTTACTTCTCAGGTTGAGAAAAGGGCCAAGCCTTCTACATCAGCAAAACAGGGATCACATGTACAGGATGAAGACCTAATTGAGCATGATTTTGAATTGGTGGAATTGGAAGCAACAAATGAACCTTCAAACATGTAACAAATTATGAAAGAGAAGCATTCTCAGATCAGAGAACACATGGACAATATGGCAAGAGCAAGGTTTGTTATCTCCTTCCTTGAACAAGAAAACGATCAACTTAAGGCTAGACAACTCATCATGGAGAAAGAGAAAACTAAATTGTTGTAGCAAACATGCAAAGTCAAAGTAGTGTTGGAGCCTAGTGAACCTGAGGAAACTGAAAAAAAAAAAAAAAAAAAAAAAAAAAAAGAGGCCAAGGACTAAGGGACTTAAAAAGGCATTGAAGGAGGAAAAAGGACATAATCCTCTAGATGAAGACCTAGACATGGAGGAAAAAATTTCATTGGATATCAATGAGGATAGGGAGTATTGGCTAGATAAGGTCAATGACCACTTAGAAAATATTCTTGAACAAGCCAACAAAGATAATTAGGTATTAAGACACATGACACATCATTATCAAACCAGAAACATGATATGCAACATCAAGCTCAAGCAGTTGGAAAACAAGATAAAGGAAACCCTAAAGGACAAAAATGAGATGGATAACTTGGAGATGCTTGTTGAAGCATCCATGAGAGCTTGACATACCTGATTTTTCATCTTATGACCAATTTTGAAGGATTTCTAAGCATGTTTGGTATTTTTACTATTTTGGTGCCAAATTTAGAAAATGAGCTAGTCACAGAAGCAAGGCGCTACACTTTTTCCTCAGACCTCCAAATGCAAGATGTCTTGCATTTTTGGAAATCTCATGGCCTCCTATCAAAAAATATTTCATAATTTTTCTCAAAGAAGACTCAAATTTTGATAAAAAGGAGAAGCAAGCGGTAAAAAAACATCATTCTTCCACTCTTTTTGATAGGCGCTGCACTTCTGGAACCACCTTGGGAGAATGTGTTTTTGAAGGCCTTCCCATGGGTCATTTTCAAAAATTCAAGGTGTTTTTGAAACTAGAGAGGCAAGGCTAGTTGTTTGTTCTCTCAGATATCAATTTGCACTTCAGGAAGGCACCTTAAAATGGGCTCAAAGTTAGCACTGCGCTTCTACAAATTTCTGAGTTTTTATTTTAAATTTCATTGTGTAATTTCCTATTTTTCAATTTGACTTGATCGAAGGCAAAACCCATGATGTAATTGAAGTAGTTCAAGGTTAGATGATGTAATAATGAATAAATAGACATGATAGGTTTTTTTTATGGTTTATTGGGCCTCATTAAGGAAGCAAAATTCAAAACAAAGTCTAAGAGAAGAGTTTGTATTTGACATTATCACTCTCACCTGTTTGTTGAGAGAATCTTGGAAACAGTTGCACCACCTATGGATTTGACTCCTGAAGGAGGGGAAGTGGTTCAATTGACTCTATATGTATCATTTCTCATTTAGAGAGAGGGCTTGGAATTTTTTTGAGAAAATTGTACCTTATGTTCTTTTAGAGCTAATACAAGAGCAGTTGTAGCTATATTTTAGGAATCCTTGTTTAGTGAGTCTTTGGTGTTGTTTTCTTTTCCTATAAGTTTATAGTGGATAAATCATCTCTCTTTTCATGATTTATCGTCTTCCAATGAATTTCCTTGCAGCTATATAGACATAAATATTATTTTTAAGCTTTTTTCATTTGGAAATCATGCTTGTGTTTCTTTTCTTCTAAAACTAATGAATTCATTCTTCTATATTCTCATTATGTTTTCTTAAACTCTCAAACCTATAATACATTGACGACACTTTAATTTCACCATAACACTGATATCTAGCTCCTTTTTATATTTTCCACTGCATACTTGAAGCCTTAACCTAATTGCATGCTCTAATCCTTATCCAGCAAACCAAAAACCATAAATTCACAAATACTCAAACAAGACTTGTATGTCTAGCCTAAAACCTATTTCTCTCCAGTTATTCAATTACAAATACTTAGAGGGATCCCTCTCTAGTTCAGTAGGGCTAGCTCTTGAACTAAAATTGGTTTGAGGTTACCTCTTTAGATCTCCTCCTCAGCCTAGGAAATTGTAGGGAATAACACCCAGTAGTGTATGTTTCTTGTTTGGGCCTAGAAATCCCTTGGCGGGATTGTAGTAAATCCTAGTTGTATATATGAGGACTTCGGCCTAGGAATCCCTTCATGGATTGTGGTAAATCTTGAAGAAGCCTTGGTTTTTTAGTTGTAAGTACCACATTCATGCTTGGAATATGAATGGGGTTGATTGGGTGAAAGAAAGTTTTGGTTCAGCAAAATCAATGGTCAAGTGGAATGTGGAAGTCCCTCGCTTGGTTAGATTGTGCATATGTTAATAAGATATCTTTTCCTATTGTGTATTATGTATAAATGTGTTTGTTATTATGAGGTTATAATGGTTGTTCTATCATTGATATTTTGTTGTTTATAAGAATTCTTTATGATAGACTTGAGTTATGGATCTCATCTTATTTTGTTATGTAAATTAAATTTTAATGAATGCATGACCTAATAGATGATAATTCAACTATTGTGAGTAACATCAGACCTTATTTATGAGTCTCAGATAAGTATGAAGTACCTATGACCATATGTGTTTATATCACCTATAGATTACATGTTCATGATGTGTTTGATAGAATGTCTATCATGTGTAGGTCTTGTCCGGTCAAGTTCTTGTTCAATTTTGGCATTAGAGGCCTTCTCATATTGTTATTTATCACTTATGAGAGTTTCATAAAATTCTAGGAAGAGGCCTGAGTCCTGGCCCTGAAAAAGTGGCTTAGAATATGGGGTTGCTAGGACAGAATTGTGTGAAAAATGATGCAATCACATGAATTCCTTGTTTTGGGAGCAATTGGAAGGTACCAATTGCATGGAAGGCTTGTCATGGGAGCGACTAGGGGTCTATCTCAAAAAAAATCAAGTTGGCTTAGGGGTTGGACACTTGCAGGGCTTGGTTGGATCATGAAGATTATCAAGCTCCTCAGAAAGGTCAAATTGGTCTTGTCATGTGAGTTCCACTTCCTTAACTATACATGGGGAGTTAAACCATATCATAATAACTCTTCGTCACATGTTTACCCTAGCGGACCGATTAGCTTGGGTAAATGTGGGAGGAGGGTGTTACACATAATTAATGTCAACGTGGAAATATTATCATGGGTCTGATTTGGATGCAAGTTTCTTTGGTTTTACTACAGGGTTTTCTATTTATTTTTTTGGTGTTGAGTTTAAGCCAGGAAGAATTCCTCTCTAGAAATGAGTTTTTTACATTTGTTTTTGGGTCACCAAGGTCATTTACATTTAGTTGCTTGGAGTTTGAGATGTTGAATATGGATCTAACTATTTGAAAGGGAAGATGCCAAAACACCAATGTTGTGATGATTGATGAAGGAAACAAACCCTAGCTTTTGCTTCTCTAATCATTATAGCTAATTTTTTAAGGTTTTCTAGAGAGGCTTGCGAGGCCATAGGAAATGACGAGGCCAACGATGAGTAGGGGGATCAAATCCTAGCAATGGTGTTATCGAGAAATCTAGTGTCTATGCAGAGCTGCTAGTCCCACTAAGGCTGGTAGCTACCTTAGAAGCAAACAAACTAAAACCACTTTCGTTTTCCTTTATGAGAAATAGATAAGAGGGGAATAAAGGAGACGAACCTCTGTCTTGCACATGGTTCCTTGCTTGATTCCTCTCCCTTCTGATAGATCTTTGCCACTAGCTTCCTCGTCTACCCAACTTCAAAGAGCACCTATAGAATCAAAACAGCATAACACTATCCAAGAACATAGATCTATTATCATAAACAATATAGGACCAGATATATATTGGCCACACAAATGCATATATCATCAATCATACAAGAATATGGAGGAAAACTTGAATAACTTTATTAATAATCAAGAATAGCAAAGAGGATTACAACCAATTGTTCTGACGCAGCATCATCCTCTCAGCATGAAAGCCCTTCTTCACCTCATGAAAAGCTTAGATCACCCAACACTATGATGTTGCACCAACAAACCAGCAGCACTTCCTTACAAGATACGAAATTCCAGCCTCTGGATCTCTAGGATGAGGGATCCATATATAGATGTTTGCAAGGGGGGTGAGTCAGGTTTTGAGATTTGATTATTGTCCTCTCTCTGATAGTTCTTGATTCCACTTGGAGATTGATGATCTCTTACTCATCCCTGGGTGAATGCAGAGAGGCAAGTGTCACGAGAAAAGTTTCTAGAAGATTCCATGATCCTCCACCTTGTAGATTGACCCTGCCATTTATCCACTCTCACCCATCGCACCCCACAGAAGGGATTTTCAAGATGCATCGAACCTCCCATGTGTATTTAGGTGGGATGTAGTGCACTTTGACCATGGAGTAGGTGAGATGGTCCAGTTTTGACCAGTTTTGAGCAGGCTTTCATGGAGAAATTCTGGGAGAAGATGTAATCAGTTGACCTTGTTCTTTTAGAGGTTGCAACAACACTTTTAGGGACTTAAGAGCCCTTGTTTTATGGACATTTATGATTGGGGTTGCAGTGCCCAAAAATGTCTATAACATTTGCCCCTTAAAGCATGAGGTCGTTAATCTGTTGATGTCGTGTGAAATTCTTTATCATGAGGATCTGAAGTTTTTTCAAGCTGGAAGGCGACCTGTAATAAGATACAATACAATACATTATCTTCATAATATTTTCATGATCTAGCTGAGGCTGGCATTCCCATGCTTAGCTTTATAAATTCATTTTCATGTACATAAGACAGACAATTGTCTGAGTGTAGACTGATGATTCTGGTAGAGCCATCATCCCTTAGGTTGGATGATTATCTGTGCAGTAATGATGTACATTTGATGTCTTTATTTTCCTGAATATATATCACAGCCCGGATGGATGAAACTAGATCCGAGGTCTTCAATCTCGTTCCATCTTCACTCAAAGTACCAGTCGATCCATGTGAGAGATGTTCTGGAGTCGAACATGGAAAGACATCGCCTGATTACCAGCCAATGATGTGAGCTGTTAACAGGCATGAGAGGAATCACCGATAATGATGATGACCCTCAAGGTACTACAGTACAATTCACATGGTGTGAACAAGGGACTTGGCGTCGAACACCACGCAAAATCTTTCGGTCAAAGGCCATTGATGTAAACCTGTCACCGGAAGTGAGAAACTTGCCATTGAGGCATGCAAGCTTCAAAGTACTGAAAGGGTTGTTCCTAGATCAACTTCTTGGATAATGAGCTGATGTTGAAAAGAAGCAATCCGTCATAGGAGGGCCTTAGTTAATCCCACACCAATGACACGGAATGGAGCAAATGATTTTAATGGAGGTGAAAATGATCTGGTGATATAAGGTTCAGGGTGGCGGTCATGAAGGAATGGAGTGTAAATGTATTGTAGTGGGTGAGACACAGGTGAATTCTCTGAGCGACTTCTCTTGAACATATCGGAAACACTGACATGATGGATTGGTAGCATTAACCCCAAATATGGATGGTGTGATGGACCCATGGTGATATGACCAGTGAACGGAACAGCCCAACCCGACTCGGATGCAGAGTGAAAGTGTCATGTTCAAGAGCGACTTGCTACCAATAAAGTTTTTCAAGTTTTCTTCCCAATTTTCCCCAGTCATTGCTGACCAGTACCTCTTTATTTTTGTCAAGCTTGAGGAAGATAACATATGCTTGTTCTATAATTTTCCCTTCAGGCAAACCCATCACTATATTTTAACGAGCCTAGCGATAGTGAAACTCATTCTTGTCTGTATGGACAAGTTTTTCGCTATTTGGTTTTAATGAGTTTAACGACAAGGATAACTCGGTCCTTTTCAATTTTAGAGAGTCTGAAAAAGGGACGTAAAGAAAACTCCAATAATACTTTTTCGTCATATAATCCCTTGAGTCTGAAAAGGTATAAAAAAATACAAAAGGGATGAATTTTTGGTAATTTTAACGAGCCGAACAAAACAAGCGCTCGATATTTTTGTGTAATGATCCCTGAAGTCCAAAAAGATTAAAATCTAAAGGAGGGATAACACTTCCGGTCCCTTTAACAAGCTGGAGAGGCCAATTGCTCGGCAATCTTTTCATATTTTATGAGTCAGTTGAAAAGAGCTTAAAGGACACTCGTTTTTTGAGGAATGAGTGATAAATTTGGGTAGCAGTTGATTCTAGGTAAGGTTTGGAATTTTCCAATCACGGCAGTGTCACAAGGATGGCTAACAGGATCACTCTTCGCAGTTGTTCCTCAAAAGGGTAAACAATCAAATGGAGGTGAATGATCGACCAAAACAAAGTGGAGGTGATGATGAGAACACGACCAAGGCTTCAAAGGCTGATGATAATAAATTCACGAAGGTTATTTACTGGAAAATGGTTCATTTTTTAATGAGCTTAAACTCTGGGGGAACATTTGCTCATTGCTTATGTTTATTTTTTAACGAACTTGAATTCCGCATTAAAACTGCTCGATCCAGTCGTATAATAAGGATGTCTCATTTAAAAATGGCATTTTTTCAAAGCTTTGCCCCACATCCTTTCTTTATGAAAGTTAGGAAAGGACCAATCCTATGAGTTTAAAGGGTTAGAGGACCTATAAATTTAAAAAATAAATGGTCGCTCTTTAGTTGCATGCCAAAAGGTTTGCATGCCCCCAGGTATAGTGAAGCAGAGTTTCCAGGTTACCCCTCAATTTGCAGACAAAACATTTGTTTTATCGGGAAAGGCCTACCTTTTCCAGGTTACCCTTCAATTTGCAGACAAAACATTTGTTCTATCGAGAAAGGCCTGCCTTCTAACGGGGGTATCTTATTCCGGTTTAACCCCATTTTCCTAAATGGACGGGTATGTCAACTAGTAATATATCCTTCACGGAAGCCTACCCTATACCCAAGGTTTTCCTGTCGAAACAGGCCAGGGTGCATGCCCCTTGGGTTTCAGTCATATCCTTCGAATCACTCGCGCTCATCAGGAGGACGGACTGGGGATTGATGAGACATTCCTTGCGTGAAAAGACCATTCAGGGATGGTATATGACTATTTTCTATGTGTGAACCGGGGAATGAAAGTTGGTCTATGAGCTTGACCACTCTTCCTTCATGCGGAAAACACATTACTCTAAAGAGTGAGGAGACAATGGCTCCCATGCAACAAATATAGTCACGTCCAAGGAGTAGATTATAATCCAAGGGTCCTTGGACTACCATTACGTTCATGTGAATGGTTTTCCTTATCAATGTTATCGGCACATTGGGAAGGATCCCTAACGGTTGACTAGTTCCTTTGTAAAAGCCTATTAGATTTCGCATTTCAGGCAAAAGCGGTGGCAAACCAAGCACTTTCCAAGCAGTTGAGGAAAGGATACTCAGAGAATCCCCTTCATCTATGATGGTACCGGCCATGACCATTCTGTATATTTGAGTAATGATTCAAAATGGTGCACTAGCCGGTAAGCGGGGTCTGCCTAGTAGATTCCAATTGAAGGAAACAACTAGGTTGCTTGGAGGTGAGACCGAATAGACGGCCGGATATGACTCTAACGAACTTCCTTCCTGTGGTAAAGGAATGGGTAGACTGCCCCCATGTTCATCGGAGTCTGTGCTTATGAAGAGAATTTTGACAATGTCGTTCTTGTTCTCCCCGATGATTGTATCATCTAAAGATGGATCCTCTGAAGGCAAGGCCGAGTCAACTTCCGCCTCAACATTTTGACTTTCGTCTAGTGTGGATTTAAATGGTTTATCTTTAATGATAGACGCTTTGACCGACCACAATGGCATGTCAGCCAGATTCTCAACTAGTGACGGACTCGGCAAGAGTTTCTTATATCCAGGAGGAGGTTGTAACGGTGAAACTGGACGGTCATCCAAAACTCTTTTAGCCTCATCTAAGAAGGGAGAACGGTGGACAGCGTGATCGCCTTCACACAGTTTACAAGGAAATTTACATTTTCCTTTTTGTCCAGCGGTTTCACTTTCACTAGTCGACAGTCTATTTTCAACATGATCATCAGAGGTTGACGACACTGGATTGTGCAAAGGAGGAGACCAATCCCTTAAGATCCGAGGGATGCAAGGAAAATCTCAATGATAATGGTCTCCTTTGCCAATGACACATGGCGATTTAGGCCTGGACAGTGTAGTGTGTGGATTTTCGCTAGACGATGCTTGGTTGCCCCTTTTCACCTTTGGCTCCTTCTTCTTCTTCTCTTTCTTCTTCTTCTCCTTCTTCTTCTCGATTACTTGATTTTTGGCTTTACCACCTTCATCAAGTGAAGAGGAAGGAGGAGAGGAATAATTGGACAAAGTAGAAGGTTGGGGGCTAACTCTAGTATCATTTAGTTGCTGACTTGATTGTTCAGGAATCACGGTGTTCTGAACGATAGAGGTTGAGAAGAGCCATACGAGCAAGCCGATTGTCAATCTTGGAAGCAACAATGTGGCCATATGGGGTGCACCAACATCTCCCCAAGAGGAAAAAGGACTAGGATTTCCCCCAAGGGGAACTCCTTGGTTGGTGGACTCTATTTTTCTCAACCTAAGACCAATGTAGGAAAGGTGATATTTATTCCGATTAAAATAGATTTTAGACGCTTTGACACAACTTGTTTTTTCAATTTTTAAGAGTCGAGAAAAAACAAAAGATGAGTCTAGTCGCCTTCAATTTTTAATGAGCCTAAAGTGACAAGTGCTCAAATGGACCTTTTCCTTTAAGGAGTCCGAAAAGGAATGAAAGAGACTGCTTTGGAAATCTAGACAGAGGGATTACGAAACCAATCGCAAAACTGTAGAATACTTTTTACGATACGGCAGTCAATCTTCCCGAATGCTGTGTTCAGTGCATTGCGATCGATAGGGCGGCAGACACGACTTCCTATGGATAAAGGATAAAGCCTATCTTGGTCTCCCAATATATACTCAACAATACGTGGGAGCACAAGTCTGTACTGGCACTTATCATCTCAAAGTGGAGGAATCACCCAACCATCAATGAAAACAACAGTTACCAGGCTTTACGATGCTAAAATATGTCTCTAGCCTAGACTTCTAAATGTTGTGCGTTAGGTTCCAAAGCATTTTTAGATTCATTAAATTTATTTTACAGTTGATCTTGCTTAAGAAATTTTCCTTTCAGGTTCATCGCGTGATGGAGATGTACAATTCCTAAAATGCAATCTAAGATGATAAAAAATCGTTTAATCTTCTTTTTTGTAGGTTTTAACCCTGTACAGAAATTACCTGCATATGAATTCTAAAACACAGAAAATAAACAATGCGAGAGCATAACACATAAAACACATATACACAGAGATTTTCCCCTGGATCCCAAAACCGGGACTACCAGCTTGATTTTTCATTATATTCCTTTCAATGTTACAATACATATTTATACATGCTGAAGCATCCAATACCATGGACCAAAAACCATAGGTAGGTTCGCCCAACCTAATATAGGGTCCAAAAAAAATTTTCCCGGGGCGCTGCCCCAAACCCCATAAAGGGGGGCTACCCGCCCCCCTCAAACCCCCCTGTGACCCCCCCACTATGAAATTGGCGGAACGAAGGGGGGGCTCCGCCACCCCTCTAACCCCCCGGTTCACTACGTAGGTTAGTCGTGGAAAGAATATAACACAACCCAACATTTTTGCAATGAAAATCCTAGCTACTAAGGAAAGAGAGATGATATTCTTTCAACATAGAGCAGAGAGCACACACTATATGCACTGTCCTAAATCAAACCAAAAAATAGTCTAAATGCAAATGCACATGCATGTATTTTTTTTCAGCCTTCTTAATGTGTGAATGATAAAAGGAAAGCTAAGCGAAAATCTGAATTATTTTTCAAAGCGACATTACTAACAAGTTTCTTTTCAAGAAAAAATGAGGACAATGACGACACTTTTCAATTTGGAATTGAAAACTTGCTTTTGAAACTTGAAAAACTACTAATTCAAATCAAATACAAGAGTAACAGTGTAATCGACTATCAAGAACAATCAGATTCTCTTCTATGACTGAAAACGACACTTGCGACACTTTCAAATCAAGAAACGGCAGTTCAATTACGCTACTTCTTTGTAAAAGAGAACTGAAAATGGCTCAAAATACATAAAAAAATTTACAGCTCTTTGCACAATGGAGGTGGAATAATGGCAAGGAAGGGGGTTTCAACAGAGGTATACTGACTACAAGCAGCATAACTCCTGAATAGAGTTGAAAAGAGTGAACACAGAAACCAAAATTTGAGAGCAAGAGAGGTCTAATCTGATCAGTGCACCTGTAACACAGGGAAAGTGGGATGCAGCGCACCTACTACACCTGGTAAGTGTGATGCATCCAGAATCCAAAGAACAGATAGTGTGATGGTCTAGGGATGAGACTTCAATTGGGTTCTGGGTCACAGTTTGCAGTTTAGTTCAGTGGTTTAGGCCGAGCAAGTGGTAATCAGTAAATCAATCATAGGGGTAGATCTAAGGAGGTTACTAGAGCCACCACAAGGGAAATTAGAGAGCTTGTAAATCGATTTTTCAGTTCATAAACAAAACTGGGAGATAGACTGAAGCAACATTGATCTACTTTGCACTTGCATAGAAAATGCAGTTCGAAGGCTAGCTGGCTTGACTTCAAGCTCCGTCTGTAAGTTTATAAAGAAAAAAAATGTAGATAAACAAACAATATATTCACTCCCCAGTGGAGTCGCCATTTTGTTATCAGGAAATCTAGTGCCTATGCAGAGCTGCTAGTCCCACTAAGGCTGGTAGCTACCTTAGAAACAAACAAACTAAAACCACTTTCGTTTTCCTTTATGAGAAATAGATAAGAGGGGAATAAAGGAGACCAAACTCTGTCTTGCACTTG
The DNA here is from genome assembly GCA_031772625.1 of Pinus tabuliformis. Taxonomy (NCBI): domain Eukaryota; kingdom Viridiplantae; phylum Streptophyta; class Pinopsida; order Pinales; family Pinaceae; genus Pinus; species Pinus tabuliformis. The sequence goes on from CM062809.1 coordinate 95,405,038, forward strand.
GTTCCTTGCTTGATTCCTCTCCCTTCTGATAGATATTTGCCACTAGCTTCCTCGTCTACCCATCTTCAAAGAGCACCTGTAGAATCAAAGCAGCATAACACTATCCAAGAACATAGATCTATTATCATAAACAATATAGGACCAGATATATATTGACCACACAAATGCATATATCATCATTCATACAAGAATGTGGAGGAAAACTTGAATATCTTTATTAATAATCAAGAATAGCAAAGAGGATTACAACCAATTGTTCTGACCCAACATCATCCTCTCAGTAAGAAATCCCTTCTTCACCTCATGAAAATCTTAGATCACCCAACATTTTGATGTTGCACCAAGAAACCAGCAGCACTTCCTTACAAGATACAAAATTCCAGCCTCTGGATCTCTGGGATGAGGGATCCATATATAGATGTTTGCAAGGAGGTTGAGTCAGCTTTTGAGATTTGATTAGTGTCCTCTCTCTGATAGTTCTTGATTCCACTTGGAGATTGATGATCTCTTACTCATCCCTGGGCAAATGCAGAGAGGCAAGTGTCACAGGAGAAGTTTCTGGAAGATTCCATGATCCTCCACCTTGTAGATTGACCCTGCCATTTGTCCACTCTCGCCCATCACACCCCATAGAAGGGCTTTTCAAGATGCATTGCACCTCCCGGGTGTATTTAGGTGGGATGCAGCGCACTTTGACCATGGAGTAGGTGAGATGGTCCAGCTTTGACCAGTTCTGAGCAGTTTTTCATGGAGAACTTTTGGGAGAAGTTGTAATCAGTTGACCTTGTTCTTTTAGAGGTTGAAACAACACTTTTAGGGACTTAAGAGCCCTTGTTTTATGGACATTTATGATTGGGGTTGCGGTGCCCAAAAATGTCTATAACATATGGGTTATTGGCAAATCATTTTCATAATGCATCAACTAAGGGATCTTCTTCTAAATTAATGGAAGAAGATCCATCACTAGGGCAAATAACACACCTTTAAAAATGCCCTACATATTTCCCACATTTTTTTCATGTCATCTTTTAATTAGTGTGACATTGATATCCATGGTTTGATTCTCTAGGTCAATTCTGGGGTCTAAGTATTCCTTCTTCCCTAGCCTGTACTCATCTGGAAAAAACTCATCCAATGGGGAAGCTCACCTAAAATAATGAACTACAAAGAATCAGATTGGCATATCTGCAACGAGGAAGCAAAAGGGAAAGCATAAGGCTTGCATTAAATTCTCAAGGAATTTCATACTTTCTATCGAAGCACAAAAATCCAAGGGACATTTTTTGTGCTTGTAACTTTGCAAAAAATGTAGTCATGATGAAGACCATTAATGAGATCCTTAACACTCAAAGCCACGTAGAGGCTTGTTGGGAATCTGTGAGTAGAAATTGCATTTTCCCTTCTTTGTAAACTTTATGTTTATGTAATAATGTTTAAATTACATCTAGATAAAACTATAAATGCAATATTTACTTCATATAAAACCACCTATTATTTCCACAAGAACTAAGAAAACCCTTTCAACAAACAAACAAAATTTGAGACATTAAAAAATATATAAGCGATAGATACAAACAACACTAACCTATACTTCAACTCTAGTTCTTGTGTTTTACCAAAAACACCTCGTTTAAGTGATAGATACAAACACCATTAACCTAGACTTCAACTCTAGCTCTTGTGTTTTACCAAAAAAACGTTGGTTTAATGTCAGGTAAACTTGCTTGCCACCTTTTCAAGTTTTCATTTGTCTTTTGTCATTATTATTTGTGATTTTAAAACTTATTTCCATGATAGGCAAAGAGGTAAATATGTTTTGCAATGTCAGGGTAAGAGGAAAATTAGTTCATGTGATGATATTTGTGTCATCTGTTCATGGTTTTTCTAACACACATTTTTTTTTCCTTTTTATAAACTTTCAATACACAAACAATTGGGAAAATTGTTACAATATTACTTACCCTTTCTTCCTACTCAAATTTGATGGAAAAACAATCCCAACACCAAGTGTCTGTGTTGTGACAAATGCTTCTCTTTCAAAATATATTTAGATGCATGGGAGTTAAAGGAAAGAGGAACCCACAACGAGTTTAGTGGTTGTTTCCTATCACTTTGGATTCTCACTTTAATAATTATTTTGTTGCTCTTCTTCTTTGTATTTATAATTTTTGTTGGAACCCGTTGTGTTTATGCCCTCCCATATATACACAATGTTTATTTCCTCCTATCTAATGTGCTTCACTATAATGTTTATGAATTTTAATATGATATCTCATTTTACACAACAATCATGGCAGAAGTAGAGGGAAGTTGTTGCAAGGGTATAAAAACATCATTTTAGAAATCAAATCTATCTTTGGCTATGATATTTGTTCAAGTTTGGTTTGTTGGGATGAATATAATCTCGAAGGAAGCTCTAAATCAAGGAATGTGTCCCTTTGTTTCGCTAGTCTACAGACATGTTATGGCCACACTAGTATTAGTGCCTTTTGCATATGTTTCAGAAAGGTACATGAAACATGAAAAATACTACAACTATGCATACTAAACATGACTTCTATGATTCTATGGAAAATTTTCATATTATTTTTATGTGTTCATAACTTTTGTTTCATTTTCTATAGGAAGACCATGCTAGTTTTCACATTTCGAGTATTCACTGAGATTTTTCTTAACACCTTTTTTGGTTAATACTTCATAAAATTAATCATCCTCTTTTTGTGAATAACCCATTGTTTTTAGTATTAATTATGTTCTCTATCTGCGTACATGTCAACTTTCAATACAGATTTCTATTATGTAGCTCTTGGCTATATGTCATCCACGTTTGCATGTGTTGTAAGCAACATGGTAGTTGTTGTGACTTTTCTCATGGATATTCTTTTTGGGTAATCTTATAATGATCACTAACAATATGAAAATATGCCCTTAATTAATCGGTCCCCATTTTCATTATCTGAAAGTAAATAAATAGATCTCTGTATCTGTTACAGATTAGAAAGGGTTGGGATAAGAATCCTGGCTAGTCAAGCAAAGGTAGTGGGGACCTTAATCTTTGTGGGTGGGAATATACTCATGACATTATACAAAGTAATACCAATAACCCTATGCTTCAATATGGATCTCAATATGTGGTGTTTCCTCACATGAAGTGGCCATTATGTAAGACTTCATTGTTGTACCAAGTAATCATTTTTACATTTCATGACATGCACATACATGATATTTGCATGTTAAGGAGGATTCTTTTGAGCCTTTCTTGATATATGATTGATCTTGGACATCTATAAGTTTTTGGTATATATTAATTGATTATACTCTCTCTCTCTCTCTCTCTCTCTCTCTCTCTCTCTCTCTCTACATATCTATATATGAAATATGCGATAAAATTTACCAAATCTCAATTTATGAACCATAACTAATTTATATTTCTATTATGTTAGCTGAGAGAAATTTGATTTCTTTTTTATAACTATATTAATGTTGAAACCAAAGGATTCAAGTGGTGAATAGTGCCATTTGGTACTACATTTCATTTATTGTGGGTCATTGAGTCTTATGCTTGGTATGTTATGTCCACCATTCTACATTAAAATTTTTATGTCCGATGTGTGATCCCATTTTATGATATTTTGACAGGAAGTTAAAGGACAAATAGGGTTGATGGTATGTGCATATCTTGTATACAATGGTAACCCTATTGAGGAGGCATTACAACTGTAAGAAGGTAATGAAGTCATGTCAATGAAGGGGTATGCACCATTGCTGAGAATATCATGACATACTTTACATTATGAACTTTTATGGCTTAAACTACTATTTGATTTTGTGTTAGGTAACTATTTCAAACCAATGATGCTATGTTGGGTAATGGAGTAAGGCACTTGTTTCTTGCAGTGACAGTAAAACTCCTATCAACGTCCATTTACCTCTAGCAAAATGTCGAGAATTGCAAATAATATTCATGTATGATACTCTTTTTTTCTAGATCGATTTTGAAGTTTGTCATCCAAGGACTTAGAGACCTATGAAGTTTATCATCCAAGAAATTAGAGAGGTGGGAATTCTTTCTCTTTTTAGTATTTTGACTCATACTTTCATCTAGAAAGGGATATCCACTTGAAGAATCTTTAATAGATGTATATAAATTTTCCAAGTATGAAGTATAGAACATTCCAATATATAATATTTATATTTGACATCCAAAATTATGTAAAATAGGCAATTCATTCAAGATTTTTTTTTCATTACTTCTTCTGGCATAATAACATACTAGATGCAGCAATGGAAAATCTCTATTTCCAAATACATAAGCATTATAGTGCATTGTTGCTTTATATCTTATCTTGTAGTGGATTCCACAATTTTCAAGCAAGTTCATTTCCATCTTGAGTTTAGAAGGTGCATTTTCTCAACAAGCTACCATAGCCCAATGTTCTTTTATTAGTATTTTCCACTGCACTATTGGAAATTGTTTCAAACTTGTAACATATATTATCTCTTAATCAACTCCTACAATATTTTCTTTGGATATTATATGAGACATAGTAACAGTTTAATCAGAAAATTTGAAAGAAACATTGCTTTTGTGTATTGAGGTGGAATCATCTCTTACAAGATTTCCTCTAGATATCACGAGCCATAATAACAATTTAACCAGAAAATTTGACTTCACCCCTGAAATATAAATTGTGGAAAAGATATGTTGATGACATGTTAATCATATGGCGTTATGGAAGAGAAACCCTAGAAAATTTCAAGCAACACCTAAACAGTTCGTCCCCTTCCATTAAATTCACCACAGAAGTTGAAGTCAACAATAGCCTCCCTTCCTTAATATCCTCATCACCAGGAATGATGATGGCTCCATATCTCACCAGGTGTAGCATAATAAGACTCATACCAAAAAATATCTGCATGCATCCTCTCATCATCATCCCACCCATAAACACGGTGTCCTCAACACCTTGGCCACCAAGGCTCTGAGAATCTCTGAGAAGGAATGTTGGCTTGTTGTGGCCTGACTTAGGTTCGGAGTTAATTAGCCAAACAAATCCCTGTACTACTAGCCCTTTCGGCAACAGTCTGCAAAGTGTGGACTGAGGTCTCACTTGAAGTAGTATGGGTGGGTGCACCCTTGAGATGTCTAACGGGTTGATTTGGCCCAACTGCTAGTCCCTATGCACAGGTTGCTTTGCGCACTTCCTTGGCCTTCGTGTCTTGATAGATTCACTTTTATGCAGCCCCAACCAGGGGTTGTGGGGCTTCCAAGCTGCTGGAGCAACGTTCTGCACTATTTCCCTAAGTCGCACCTAAGATCTTACTTATCTTCCTACACCAGTTAGTTATCTTTGCATAAATGGATGCCTTATGTTATATTTATTTATACAGCATACTCATATGAGTTCGTGCAGCAAATAAATAGTACATTTGCAATTTATACCTAATAATACATAAAACAGGAAAAGATACATAGAAGTATGGTAAAAACTATCTTCATTAATTCTTCCTGTGGTTACAGACTCGACCTGTCTTGCGCACTCAGCTGCATGGGTCTGTGCACTCAGCTGCACAGACTTCTCCTACTCTACAACCTAAAGACACACTTTACACTTTGACTCAACCACTTAGACTCATCCTGCTTCTGATCTATTCATTTCTTTGCTATCTTCTACACTAAGAGCCTTTCTCTATTTATACAATCCCATGGTCCGTGGACCATGGGTAGGTCTATCAAGTCGACATTACATTACAAAAACAAGGGTGGAAAACCTTGTGACTCTATTATGACTTTGCGCTCCACACCCACAAATCGCAGAGCCTTTACAATGGACTTGGTCCAAAATTGGGCCTTAAGACCCAAAAATGCCTTGGGGGGGATTCCATATTTCGTGGTTCCAACCCGAGGGGTCATTCATGCCCTTGCCTTGGCAACACCTGCTTACTGACTGTGTCTCCTAACATGAAGTATGTGTGTATCCGCGCAGGTTTTGTACCATATGCTTGTATCCATATGGATAGGTGGGCACACAAACACTTTCGTTTTGTGATCTTGTTTGTTAATCACATTTGAGGCTTCCCAAACCATATGCGCATCATCCTTCTGCATTCGCGCTAGTCCTCAAATATTCTCTGGTGCGTACCCCACCACCTCGTAGGCGTAGTGTGCAGTACCCATTTCAAAGCTTCAAAATGTTGTTGTTCCAGCACTTCTCTTTCAAATCTATTCAAGAAGTCATCGACCTCACTTAACCCATCATATGTAGGCAAATCCCTTACCTTCGTTGATACGCAACACAACAATCTCGTGATCATGTTATAGTTCAGCCTCGTTACCTCATGTAACCAGTTCTACCATCGTTCTATCTCATTTTCAGAATCTAATGTGCAAGAGCTTTCAGGCTCCCATGATATTCGTCCATCCGCGGTTGGATTCACCTAGTCTTGTTCTCGCGTGGTTATCTTGTAGATGCAGTCTAAGTCATCGTCACTTTCATAGTCGTGCACTGGCTCTATGTAGCGCGATCCTTCTGTAGGGTCTAAAGGTACAACTACGCGCAGAGACTTTTTCTCAAAAATAATCTTGCGCTTCTTGAGATTTATCACCCCATTCATGTCAGTGGCCCAATCTATTCCTGATAGCTTGGGGTAGCGATTGCTATCATCAACAATCTCTATCACTTCGAAATCTGCTAGTGTGCTTGCTCCTTCGATATCCATTGTGATTCCCTGTAATCTCCCCATAGGTAGGATCTTTTGTTGGTTCACCATTCATAGTTGGATAGGAGACCATTGTAGCATAGGCCTTCCCATGCTCTCCCATGTCTAATTTAGTTGAATGTTCATGTCTGATCCTAGGTCCATAATCACTTTGTCCATCTCATATTCCCCAATCTGCGCAGTCAATCTCATTTCCCTTCCCATTTGCATCGTGTGCTTTCTGAGCTTCTTGACTACACAGGTTCTCCTAGCGCTATCCCAACGCATCTATTTATAAGTTCCTGCAGCCCCTTTACAGCCTTGCTATCATGCAGCAGCTTCATGCATGTTTCTAGGAATGTTGTGAGAATTAATGGATCTATTTCTGGCTCCGATCTATCTTTGCTTCCTGAAGTGGAGGCATCAACAAACATCTTCCTAGCTTCCATGAAGGTTTTCTTAGCGCGCTCCAAATCAAACTCTGGTTCTTTTGTTGGAGCCTCACGAACCAAAGTACTCTCTTTTGGTTGCTTTCCTTTGTCATCCCCTATCGTAATTCCACTTCAGAGCACAATATTCACATTAGGGTCTTCCTCGCGCGGCTCAGACCTCATCATTTGTAGGTTCTGAGTCGGGGGAGGTTGGAGTGCTCCCTTATTGTGCAACCTCACTATCAGTGTGGGACAATCCTCTATCTCATGATCAAATAATGTATAATACAAGCATGATGGTCGCGTTGGATTTGTACAATTGTGGGCATAATGTCCTAGCCCTTTGCATTTGTAACATATCATCTTCCCGCGACCTCTTCTAGGCCCTCCTCCACCTCATCCTCATCCGTGCCCCTAAAATCTAGTTCACTCCATCCCTGCGTTCTAGTCAAGGGGCTGCATTTCAACCTGAACTCTGTAGGTAGGAGTCTAATCCATCATCAGCTCATAACTTCTACAAGTGCACTCATCATGTTATACTGATATACAAAAATTACATAACAATTGTTGTGAATTCTGAGTGTACTTCTCCAATAAATGGCAATTATCTGTAGCATGCTTTCCTCCTATCTGACAAATCACGCACCACAATGTAGGCACTGCGCTAGGTCCTGCTTGTGCCTCTGGTCTCAATGGAATTAGTCCTCTTCTAGAGAGGTAATTCGTGAACACCGGGCAGTGGTCCTTGTCATTTCCTTGACCCTTGCACTTTATGCACTAAAACTCGTCACGCATTTCTGGGTGAGATGTCCTGTCTTGTTTCAAACTCTACATATCAAGGCACACGTTTTTCAATTGTGCATGAATCTTCTGAAAGCCTAGGTTGGGATCCTATATTGGGGTCTCATGCAGTCTCATTGCAATCTCCAAGGCCTCGACTTGAGTTGTTAGCCTCTATTACGATAGCGCGTTCCTTAAATGCAGTGTTAACGATGCTACAAGACATTCACGGTGTTGTCCATCCATCAGTGTCATGTTAGCTTCGGGAATTGTGCACTTCAATCTCTGATCCAACTACCAAGGTGTCTCGCTTGGTAGCATTGCCATTTCCTTGAACCCAATGATCAACTATGCCTTTTACTTCGGCATGCTAAATTCTTCGTTTAGCACATTTTGAATATCTACGATCCTCGCATTCAAATTGTCATTGGAATGCATAATGTAACAAGTCAGCGCACGATCCTGTAGAGCACTGACCAACGTTTATTTTTTTATATTGTCATCCATGACTCCTTGCACTTCCCATACAAAATTTGTCACGAACCAAAACTGGTCTCGATCTTGATTCCCTACTCCCTTGAACACTGGCAACTTTATCACACTCACCATATTGACTCGCGACGGTGGTGAAGATGGTGAAACTAGTGGCGGTGTGGGTGGAGGTGGTATGTGCGGAATCCTCTGCCTTATCAAATTGATCACACTTCTTGGTGAGACCTTTGTGAGCTCTTCCCCATTTCCTCATGGAGGTGAAATCAAGGGGCTAGTTTCTAGTTCTGCACTACCTTCGTTTCTGTAGATTCTCCCACTTCGCGTAGCCCCACATCAATTTATTTGCATAACCCACTTTTCACACAGTAGCATTTTAATCCAAGTGTTCAAATACTTAACGTACTTACCTCACAGTCCTTTGAGGAAGCATCGTTCTGCCTTGCTATAGCTGACTGAAGTATCTACCATGAACTCGGTGATGAATCCTCCTATAATTCGAATGAGCCAGTGATCAACAATGCACGTGATCTTATCCTTAGATGCTTCCAATCTGTACACCAATTTTGGATTCCACACAATAGGTCTGTCGAGCTTACACCTTCCTTGGCTATCTGCTAGCTTCAAGATCTACTCGTATAGCTCAGTATGGAAAGATGCAAAGAAAATTTCATGGATCTCTATGTATAAGTAGCAGTCTAACCACTCTTCTTTTCATAATCACAGATTCCTGTTCTCCTGCGTCGTGAACTCATGAATCTTCCTATCCAACCCATCCTCAATTCCTTTCTTAGTTGGATTCTAGTGATATGACATCAAACATCTCTATGCAGATCCCGGTCGTGGCAACGGAACCATTCATTGGCTTGTTGGGGCCTAACCTAGGTTCGGAGTTAATTAGCCAAACAAATCCCTATACTACTGGCCTTTTCGGCAATAGTGGAGCACGGAATGAGGTCTCACCCGAAGTAGTATGGGGGGTGCTGAAACTAGGTTTCCGCACCCTCGAGATGTCTGACGGGTTGATTTGGTCCAACTGCTAATCCCTGCATGCAAGTTACTTTGCACACTTCCCTGGCCTTTGCGTGTGTTCAATTTAGTTTCGCACAGCCCCAACCAAGGGTTATGGGGATTACGCATTGCTGGAGCAGCATTCTTCACTATTTCCCTAAGTTGCACCTAAGATCTTACTTATCTTCCTACACCAGTTAGTTATCTTCGTGTAAATGGATGCCTTATGTTATATTTATTTATACAACACATTCATATGAGTTCCTACAGCAAATAAACAATACATTTGCAGTTTATACCCAATAATACATAAAACAGGAAAATATACACAGAAATATGGTAAAATTTCTCTTTATTAATTCTTCCCAAGGTTAGAGACTCGACCTGCCTTACGCACTCAGCTGCATGGGTACGCGCACTCGGCTGCGGACTACTAGGCCTCTGCGCACTCAGCTGCAGAGCCTTCTCCCACTCTACGACCCAAAGACACACTTTACACTTCGACTCAATCTCTTAGACTCATCCTGCTTCTGTTTTATTCATTTCTTCTGTACCTTCTAGACTTACCCTCACCCTATTTATACAATCCCATGGTCCATGGACCATGGGTATGTCTATCAAGCCAACATTACATTAGAAAAACAAGGGCGGACAACCCTATGACTCTATTATGACTTCGTGCTCCGAGCCCACAAATCGCGGAACCTTTATAGTGGACTTGGTCAAAACTTAGGCTTTAAGCCTAAAACATGCCTTGGGGGGGATTCCATGCCTAACAAGGAACACTTAGAAAATGAAAAAGAGCATATTATAAAAGTTTTCCTAAAAAATCGGTACAACAAACATCAAGCCATTAAAGCCATAAACAAAGCAAACACTAGACATAAGAACAATAAAAATTTTGATAATATTGCAGGTAAAGTTAACCTCCCTTACATGCTAGGGACCACTGGTAAAATTTCCTGCGTCCTAAAAAATAATAAGATTCTAACCACCTTCAAACCTTTAAACGCCATCCGAAGTTGCTTCAATCCAATAAAAGATGCAATTGATCCTAAGTGTCTTAAGGATGTCTATTTAATTCCTTGTTCATGTGGCAAACCCTATGTAGGTGAATCTGGCAGATCCTTTAACACTAGAATCTAGGAACACTCTGCTGATATTAAAAATAATTGATCCAAAACATCATCTTTAGCAGAACATTATGATAAAACCAAACATCAAATTTGTATTGAAAACACCTGCATCTTAGCTAGAAGTGATCCCTACTTTCTGAGAAAATTCAGAGACGCCATAGAAATCAGCAAGCACCCTAATAACCTCAATAGAGAGGATGGATGGACCATAAGTGAGAATTGGATTCCCACTTTATAATCCACTCTAACCACTCCATAAAACGCTCTCCAACCACCATAAAAAAAAACTAATTCAATAATTAAATTTATAATTAATTTTAATGAATTTTAATTTAACAATTATATTTATAATTAATTTTAATGAATTTTAAATCAAACTTTAATTTAATAAAAAAAACTAATTTAATGATTAAATTTATATAATGTTAAAACTTTAAAATCCCCCTCGAAAGAAAATAATTTGATAATGGAATTTATAATTAATTTTAATAAATTTTAATTTAATAATAAAACTTTAATTTAATAATTATATTTATAATTAATTTTAATGAATTTTAGGAGGGGAATCTCAGACTGGGGTGGAGGAAGTGATGATAACAGGTGAGTAGGGTTAGGGTTTCAATTCGGGCCACCTCAGGCAGACCTGAACAAGGGACTAGGCGTAGGGGGAGCTTGCTTCCATTAGAATTTGATCCAGGAATTACAAACTGTATATATGCGCAAAGGGCAGGAGATAGAAAGCTAATGGAACTAATAGAGAAATGGTATCTGAAGCTGGGAGGGTAGAGATCCCCTCCTACAAAAATATAGCAGTAGGGAAGTCAAGCAGAAATGGAGTGCAAGGAGGCACTCGAAAAAGCTCCAGAGACATTTTGGTCATGGGAGCATGCTGGCAAGTAGGATTAAGCGGCAGATGTTTACCAAGGGTAACGCAAAAACCCAGGTTTGTAATCCCTAACAACAAAATTGAAGAATACAGAAGTTATATGAAGGATCATGCTTTAAAATATAAGTTCATAGGGATTTGGCCGTTTGAGGAGGATTTGACCAAATGGATACAATAAATATGGAAACCTAAGGGGCATATAGATCTAAAACTAGGGGCAAAGGGTTTTTTTTACGGTTATATTCTCTAATCTGGAAGATAAGGAAAGGATTTTTGAGGGAGGACCCTACTTTATGAATACTACTGGTTTATTCATGAGGCACTAGGAAGACTACTATAACCCAAACGGGGAAAAAATGTTAGCGGCACCCATCTGGGTTAGACTATTTGGACTCCCAATTGAGTTCTAGGATATGAAGATCCTAGAAGGAATAGGAAATACAATTGGGACATTTGTCAAAGTAGCTGAGACCACTAAAAGAGGGAGATACACATCTTATGCCAGGATATGTGTATACATGAATATAATAGAATCGCTTCTGAAGTTTATTGAGATAGAATACCATGATGAGGTAGGGCAGCAACCAGTGGATTATGAGCACATCCCATTTCGCTGTTGAAGATGCCATGAATATGGCCATCTCTTTAAACAATGCCCTTTAAATGCAGCTAAAGAATCAGTAGAAAGGAAAGAGGAAGAGAAGAAGGTAACAGAGGCAAACAGAGAGACCGAAGAGGGATTCAAAGAAGTGCTCACCAGAAGGAAATATCTAAAAGGATCAAACCCTCTGCAACCACCTGCTAAAACAATATTATTGGAAAATCAAAACAAGTTTAAGGCCCTTCAGGAAGAGGAAATGGAAATGGAAAAGGGAGACAGTGACGAAGAACCTGTGGAACTATCAAAAGGAGCAAAAGAACAGGACGCAATACAAATAAATACGGAACAAGAAGGGGAAGAAGACAACATGGACTCACCAAAAGCCCAAACCCAAATGGATATAGATCCGCAAAAAGACAAAGGAAGTGAAGAGGAACAAATAATGAGGAGACTGTTACATGAATGGAGGCATCTGGATGAGAGATTTATACCGGAAGAAAAAAAAGCAATTATATAAAGATATGTTCCAAAAATACAAGGATAAGGTAGGAGTAATTATGGCAAATCAACCAAAACAACTAGGTGCACAAGGTGCCCAAAGTATAGGAATGAGAAATGCTGGAAAAGTAGGAAGAAAATGAGGTAGACGTCCAATGAGTGAGACCATCCAAATGGTTGGGGAGATGCTGGTGAATTCAGGAAGAGTAATACCTCTCTCAGAGGTATTCCAACAATCTCCCAAATTATTAAAATGATAATTACAACCTGGAATATCAGAGGTCTTAATAGCAAGGGGAAACAGAGATATCTGAGAGATAGGTTGAAAAAAAGATAAAATTGGCATAATGATCATTCAATAAACTAAGATTAGTAGTTAGAAACTGGAAGAGATAATGAGGAGATTTAATCCTCATTATGAGATAATGGGTCAGGATGCCGTAGGTAGCACAGGAGGTCTAGCGATTCTGTGGAATCCAGAGGAAGTTCAATTTGGAAATTGGGTTAGCATGCCCCAAATTCTTTCAGGAACTTTTAGAATGATAGGCTTGTCGGAATGGATAATCCTCATAGGAGTATATGGCCCGCATTTAACAGGAGAATGCAAAATCTTTCTTCAAAATATGGGAACAATCCGAAGGTTATACCCAGATCTGCCATGGATTGCAGGAGGGGACTTTGACATGATTAAAACTCTGACAGAAAAATCAGGAGGCCTAAGAAGAACAAACCAAGACATGGAAGCCTTTGGTGATATGATATCGGAGCAAATATTGGTAGATATTCCCATAATAAATGGGATCCACACATGGAATAATAGAATAGGGGGCAAAAATCAAATTACATTAAGATTGGACAGATTTTTCCTATCTGAAAAAATTATAAACAGAGATATATTCATAGAATCAATGATCCCCCCAGCAATGGGCTCAGACCATTGGCCGATTAGGCTAGAAATCAACATCAAAGCAAGCCCAAAGAAGCACTTGTTCAGGTTTGAAGCCTTTTGGCTCGGGGATCAGCAGTTCTTGTCAAAGGTGGAGGAGTGGTGGAACCATAGCCAGCAAAGAGGAAGAAGCAGGATGCAGAATTTTCAATTAAAATTAAAACAACTCAAAGGGAAAATTAAGAAATGGAAAAAAGAAGAATTTGGTTATATTTAAAGAGAAACAACGCTTAGAACAAAAAATGAGAATACTGCAGCAACAAATTATAACAGAAGGCAGAAGCAAAGAAAGAACTAGAGAAGAAGGCATAGTGATAAGCCAAATTGAAGAACGAAGAAAATAGGAAGAGATACTATGGAAGCAAAAGTCTCGAATAAATTGGCTTCGTGAAGGTGAAAGGAATACGAAGTTCTTCCACCAAGCCATGATCCAGCAGCGACAAAGGAATATAATATTCTCCATCAAAAATGAGGAGGGGCAACGTCTAACCCAGCTTGAAGAAATGAAGCAAGCGTTAGTTGGGCACTTTAAAGATATCTTTACTGAACCCCAAGTGAATAGAGAAGAAGCTATAGGAAGGATATGCAATGAAATCCCAAGGATGATTACTAGGGACTAGAACTTAGCTCTCATGAGGGTAGCAACCCTGGAGGAAGTGGAAGAAATCGTGAAAGGGATGAAAAGAAATAAAGCTCTAGGACCAGATGGATTTACAGTGGAATTCTACCAAGTAGGCTGGCACTTCTTGGGGCAAGGCATCTTGGAGATGGTAGAAGAATCGCGTAGACATCAAAAGGTATGCCCCAACCTCAACTCAACCTATTTCTCTTTGTAATGTAACCTATAAGATTATAGCCACACTGATGGCTAAGAGGCTGAAACCAATCGTATTTAGCATTATCTCCCCGAAACAGACTGGGTTTGTGGAAGGGAGACAAATTCTAGATGGCTTGGTAGTGTCTTAGGAAGTAGTGAATTCTTTGAAACATAAAAATGAAATGGGAATGATGATCAAACTGGATCTTTCAAAGGCATATGACCGTCTAAACTAGGATTACCTTAAAACAATATTAATGGCATCTGGCTTCTGCAATAGGTGGGTAAAATGGGTCTATGATATGATTTCCACTCCAAAATTTTCCATTCTCTTGAATGGAATGCCAACTTCAACCTTCAATTCCATAAGAGGATTGCGACAGGGGGATCCTTTATCCCCATTCTTCTTCATCATAGTAGTGGAAGGCCTGGCATGATACCTCAAAAAAGAACTAAAAGAGAGAAAAATCAAAGGGGTGAGGTTATGGGGAAATAACTTACCAATTACTCATCAATAGTTTGTAGATGATATTATGATTTTTTGTGTTGTCTCCCTAAGAGAAGTTAAAAGGGTTAAACGTATCCTTGACCTCTTTATGGAAGCATCAGGAACTGAAATTAACAAGGACAAATCTTGTACATTCCTCTTCAACATGCCAGACATGGTCAAATCCCACCTGACTACAATTCTGGGTTTCCGCACTAGTGAATTACCCACAAAATACTTGGGAAATCAATTAGCTTTAAATCCTTTGAAGATAGCGAATTAGCAGAAAACCATTGAGAAACTCAATAATAGACTGGCTAATTGGTCTTTCTGATCTTTGAATATAGCGGGAAGAATATTGCTTCTAAAATCGATTCTTCAAGCAATTCCTATCTACCCTCTCTTGGCAATGGCGGTTCCTAAAGGGGTATGTACAAATATGACAGAAATATTCAAAAAAATTATATGGGGAAGACCAAAGCAACAAAAGAAATGGGCTCTAATATCTTGAAAGGGATTGATAAAAAATAAAGAAGAAGGAGGACTGGGTCTTAGAGATCTGTATACATTGAACCAAGTTATGGGGGCGAAGCTGTGGTGGAGATGGATGAGGGGTGGAGATGATCTATGGAAAAAAATATGGACTCAGAAATGTAATATGCCCATAACCACTGAAGGTATTCTTAGGCTAGAGGAAGTTCCAAGAGGGTCCACAATATGGGACTTGGCTAGTCAAAAAAGAGACATTATATTCAAACATGCATTCTAGGAAATACGAAATGGAAATTCATCTAAATTATGGGATGAAGCTTGGCAACAAAGAGAGAGAATGATAGAGTTGCAAGGCTTGCAAAACACTTGTCAGAAGGCTAAATCTGAAGGGCTAAATTATGTAAGCAAATACTGGAAGGAAGAAAGTCAAGTGGAGACCTAGAGAACCTGGAAGAAACTCGAAGAATGGGACAGTCACATTGATCCTAAATAGAGAGATCTATATGTAAGAGAAATGGAGTCAAGAAGAATAACCATTAGAATAGGTCCAGATATACTATGGTGGGGTAGATCCACAAAGGGAACCTTCACGATTAGAGAATCCTATTATCTAACTATCCAATAGGAGCATGATGAAAATGCATCCATGTGGAAACAAATATGGCAGAGCAACTGGTGGCCGAAGGTAACTTTGTTCTTATGGCTTGTAGGAAAATGATGAATTTTTAGTTGGGATTAGATTCAGAAGCATGGATTCCATGGACCTCCTAGATGCAACCTATGCAAGTAGGACCAAGAAACGCAAGAACACCTTTTGAACACATGCCCTGTGGCTCAACAGCAATGGGAAGAAATCATGAAACTATTTGGGAGGACAAATAGAGACCCTCATAACATTAAACAAACCATTAATCAATGGGGGCGAGGGAAATTCTCAAGCCTAGTGGTCAGAAGAGCCTAGAGTCTAGCGATGGGTTTTAACATGTGGCTAATATGGAAAGAAATAAATCGAAGAATATTTCAAAACAAATTCAACTCCCCAGAGACGATCTGGAAGGGAGCCCAAAAACTTATAAGGCAAACTATCCTAGTGGAAGCTTGGACTTAAGAGGATTGGAAAGAAACTCCAGAAGAAGGACGAATCCTAGTATGCCTAAATCTAGAACAAGGCATGGTGTATCCTTAGAAGCAAAAAAACCAGAGCAATCATAATCAGAGCTCAACCAAGTTCAAATGCCCACGTGATGGCTTCATCAAACTAAACTTTGACAGAGCCTCAAAAGGGAACCCGGGGCCAGCAGGGTTTGGAGGCATCTTCAGGGATAATCAAGGGCGAACAAGATGGGTTTATGCTGATCGGGGTGGTATAATGAGTAATAATGAAGCTAAATTATTGGTAGTCTATCAAGGCATCATAATAGCAATCCGAAATGGATACACTAATTTGGAAATAGAAGGAGACTCGAACTTAGTGATAAAGATTCTCAGGAAACTGAATAATGTTAAGGACTGGGAAAAAGTAGCAAAGAGTTGGAAGACAGCAAGCCTGATTCAGGACTTGGTAGAAACAATGAAACGTATTGAATACAAGATCATAAACCATGTTATAAGGGATGGTAATAAGGCAGTGGATTTCCATGCTAACAGGGGTTGCAATGAACAAGGAGGAAAGGTAGATAGTATATGTCCAATTCATTGGGAAGAACAACGATGGGAGCCCCTCAATTTAATCATTACCAAGGATAATAATGAGATTACAAACTCAAGATACGGGTTACAAATGGCCCCTGATTGGGGTGAAAGATTTGGAGAGGACGTGTGATAAGATGATGAAGGGAAGAAGGTGGCAAAGCTAGCCACCATACATCCTCATAATTCCACAGGACATAGAGGCAGCATGCAGGCAGGGAAGAATCTCGAGGTGTAGAGGTGACAAGGAAGTGGGGGATGAAGTAGGAGGAAACGATGGCGGAAGGATGATGGTACGTAGGGTAGGTGGCAGGAGGTTAAAAAAGGTGGTGAAGAACAGAACCGAGGCTATTATGCAACAAGGGAAGGAGACGGTGGAAGCTCGGTGTGAACTGGTCTCCTCTGCAACTTGGCTTAGGACTGGGTACATATTCTTAAATCCAATCCTTACATTTCCTTCAATCTTTAGTAATATTAAGGAAGAAGGGGGAGAGCTAGACACAGCAGAGGGAAAGAGAAGTGAGAGGGAAGTGGAATTATTTCCTACTACAAATAGTCAGAAGGCATGGGGTGGCAGGATGAGAAATGCTGGGGAAGAATCTAGTAAGGCGGGGAGCCATTCAAGCTAGGGTAAATGCATGCAGGGATTCTGTACAGATAGCGATCAGGGGCAGTTTGAGGAGGTAAAATAGGTGGTTTGGGAGGTAGAGAAGACTCCCGAAAACATTCACCAACCTCATCTAAGGGGAGGAAAGCTGGGGAATAACCCAACCACTGGAAAAATGCGGCAGGGGAAGGGTAAGAATTGGGAGCAGGAAGCAAAGGAGCCTGGAATCAAAGAATTTACGGAGAATATAACATTTTTTGTTGGCCAGGGTAGTCAGGTGGCATCTAAGAACAAAATGGCTTGCCCAGGTCGAGGAAGAGGGTGTAGGGGCAGAGGCAGACATAACCGAATAGGCAGACATGAATCAAATCTATCCTCTCCAGCATGTCAGAGAAGCAGCTGAAAAACCATGAGACATACTATGCAAGAGGCGGAAAAATCATACAAAGAAGGAATTGACGAGGAAATCCGTAAGCTTATTCAAGAATTAGAGGCAAATGTAATGGAAGAAGATTTAGAACCTGAAATGGAAGAATGGGGTAACCTCATTCCTGACCCGGGCAACACTAGGGGATGCATGACCTTATATAAGTAGGTTTTACATGTTTATTGGGTGCTAAAGTGATTACTTGCCAAGGCGATGGAGCAGGTAGTAGGGGAAATGGCTGATTTGGCTCAGGGCATGCTCAATATGAAGAGAGAAATGAAGAATCTTCAAATCACTATGCTCATGCAGGACAACAATCTTGACAAAATCTAGCAACAACTTAAGAAGATTGCTCCAGCAACGAGGGACGTAGAAGCACCTCCTGAGATTATGGAAGATTAATCCTGTAGTTAGAGTTAATGGCTTACTGTGTTTGTTCCTTGAGAATAGCATCTCTTTTTATTTTTAGTAGTTTCTAATGATTTTTGGGAACCAGATTAGTAGTTGCTATTGTGAAGTTTATCTAGCATGGATTAGTAGACTTATTCTTTTTTGTTACTGGACGGCTTATAAAAACTTAAGGTGACCAATAGATCCAGTTTCCCATTTGGGCGGGTTGAGGCCACCAAACATTGTACATGTTTCAACCTGTTTTTTATATAAATAGAGAAAGAAGGGTCCTACCATAGCTTACAAAAAAAAATTTAATGAATTTTAATTCAATAATCAAACTTTAATTTAATAAAAATTTCAATTCAATAATTTAATTTATATAATGTTAAACTTTAAAATACCCCTCTACAAAATTTTTAATTTAATATTTATATTTATAATAAAATTTAAAATAATTTTAACTTTATTTTTTTTTTTTAATATAATAAGTAAATTTATAATTAATTTTAATAAATGTTAATTTAATGAGTAAACTTTAATTTAGTAATTAAATTATTGGTCAACTTTACAACTCTAAGGTTATTGTCGGCTCTTCATCTCGGACATCTATTTACTGAACTAAGTGGTAGACCATTCTTTCATAGATCTTTCTCACCCTGATGACGAACCACCATTGTTGGTTTGAAACATCAATTACTACAACTACCAAATGCGACATGAATTTGGAAACTGATTTACACAAATTTGAAAGAAACATTGTTTTTTCTATCAATTAGTAGGTGGAATCCCTGCATTAATACATGATGCCCACTCCCTATTATAGCATTGTCCAAGAGGAAATAATATTTTACCACTAGAATATGTTTCTATTTATATTTTGATGATTGTAGTGATATTTAAACTTTATTTTTCATTTGCCCTCATTATTTTGTTTTCTTCCCTCAATTGGAATTTCAATTTTTCCAATATTTTGTATATTTATGTTGTAGTATATTAACATTATTTTATACATATCCTTAAAACAAGGGACATATTTAAATCTTATACATCAAATTCTAATTGTTGGCTGAGGGAGTGAAGATATTCAATGATTTTTTAACATGATGTTTTATGTTCTAGAAGTTTAGATTGTTCAAAGCCAAGACTAGGAGCAATAGAAATACTCAAATCTTAATGATTTTTAATTTCAGGTTTTCTTTTACTCAAATTAAGAAAAAATAAAGTATTTGTAATACATCCTACTACTTGATTAATAGACAAGAGCTAGAGGCATGGTGTGAATATATATTATCTATTAATATGCCTTACTATTTTTGAAAAGTATATATTTTGCATGTATTATATGTAGCCACAAGAGCTATCATAAATAAGGCTCACAAATGGTCAAAATGGGCCTAAGGAAAAATAGAACCATGAACAAAACATAAACATGGCTTCTACTAGTGATGGTTGCGTGAAATTGTTATCAGTGCAAATAATGTAAAAAATGCTCAAGTTTTTTCCATTGATAGCTTTTTGGAGTCTAGGCTAGTTTTAAGTTTCCAATTGATTGATAGGATGTTTTTTCATGTTGTGGAAACCTAGACAACTTTATCAAGAAACAATAAAATTAACTCATAGATTACTTTCCTTTGTAGATTTTTCTGATGTGAGGAACATGATAATCCCAACTTATTCTAAAAATATCCATTTCAATATGATGGATGTAGTCCCTTACAATGAAAATATGTCCTCATTCTCAACTTTTACTAGCCATTTTAGGCCTTCTGATTATATTCATACAATGCCAGTGGATTGGTCATTCACTGATCCTAGATGGTATAATGCATATCATGGGAATTATCTTGGCCTTCCTTTCCAAATGCCACGTGATCAATACATTAATGGACAGACTAGAACTAGTGAATTATGCTCAACAAGGTATCTACAACAGATCCAAACTGAATATTATCAAAATGTTCCAGTGTTCTATACTCGAAAGTATAGGCCTTCAAACATGGAGAAAGCTTCAATGGAAGATATTAAATCTTGGATTCTTGAATTTCTTAGGAACGAGTGTGGCAGAAAAGGTTACCCCATATTTTTTATTTATAAAGAATTCAACCAGGCTACTAGTAAAGTTTTAAACCTCAATTATATGGGGTTTCCTAACATAGCAAAACTCCATGAAGAATTTAGGGATATAGCATTGGTAAAGAGGGTGTCACCCAGGAGGTTTTTATATTACATGTAGAAAAAAAAAATCGGAATGAATGTAAGGGCGAGGGAATTGATTATGATCCTACTGGAAAAACAAAAATGAGAGTTGCAATGTGAATGCTTGAAAAATTGAGATTGTAGAAGTAGATTATAGAACATATTACAATGTCCTATGATATCAATCCTTACTAGGCTTGAGGACCTTCTTGTTCCCATTAAATCATCTCCAAGTGTCGAGAAATAAAGCCCTTCATTACAAGATGATAAAATGAACACAAAGGGATGAGATTGTGGGAAAATGTCATTAAAAACCCTGATAACTTTTGGTTGGTGTTTCCCCAGGGGTTAGCTCAACTAGCGAGTCCCCGTTGTTAAGTGCCTCACAGAACGAGAGGTTACAAGGCCAATTCTCCTCGATGCCCTTGGGGTTAGGCCTTTCTAGTCTAGCCGACAGGCTTTAAAAAATTCCCTTCGAGGTTGATATACCCAAATTTTACCATGGATGTAATAGCCACTGGGTGCCGTGAACCATAGCATCAAAAAAAAATGGTTGGTGTTGTGTTTGTGTCCTTGATATTGTTATTCATTATGTTAGGTATGTAATCAATGGTTTCCTTCAAACACTCCTATATAATTATTTATGTGTTTTTCTTTGAGAGTTAGACTCGACCATTTAATCTATTTAAAGCTCCATGCCTAATTATGTATTCTATCCTTAAAAAAATCTTAATATACCTACTTATTTTTTTGAAATATTTTTAATATAATTACTTATTTTCTTAAAAAATTCTTAATATAATTTATGTATTAAGAATTATTTATTTGTTTTATAAGTGACAAAATCATCCATTTAAGCTACTCAAATTCTTCATGTCTTCATATCTTATTAAGTGATTCTTTGTCTTTTCAATGTGTTTGACATTATATTTTGTATTTGTTGTTTCTAAAATAACTATGTAAAGTGTGAGAAACATCCACACTATATATTATTATGCTTTGTCTATCTTGTTCACACATTTGATGCATCTCACCCTCAATTTCTTTTTAATTTCAAAATAAGTAAAAAAAAAAAAACTGTTTATATTTTTCCTATAATGTTATTCCTGATGATGGATTTGCTAAGGATTTTACAGGTTGGAATGTTGTTGCTAGAGCATGGCCAATGAAGAATAAAACTTGCAAGAGTATTCAATAAAAACTAGTAAAAAGGGCATATGACTGTGAAAGGACAATGCCCTGTTGGCTCATTGGATTGAAGAAGTAACATTAATATTAATTTCAACAAGAAATATATTACTTTATGCATAATAATCTCATATCTAACTGTGATAATGACTGGGATATTATCATGTCTAATGTATAAGTGGAAAACCTGTAATTAATTAAAATATTCGATGGATGAAACTTTTAATTATTTAAAATATTAGATGGATGCATTAGTATAGAGCATAATATGTGATATTTATTTCAATATTAACCTGTCTAATATGTAAGTTAAAAACCTTTGTATTTTCTGCCTATAGCCATGATTACTAATAACAATATGTTTCTCCCTACTTCAATGATATTAGGATAATGCATGAAGAAAAATTAGATATGGTTTTTATTTAGGAAACAAAATGTTTGATGGACAAGATTAGAGAGATACACAACAAATGGTTAATCAAGTATGAGTATCTTGACATTAAAGCGGATAACTCAGCGGGTGAGATTCTTTATGGGATCCTCAAAAACTTGGAATCCTGGATGTTGAAGCTTCTAGGAACTATCTATCACTGGTGATTGAACCTTTGGGTGATAAGGAGATCTACATGATCACTAATGTCTACAGTCCTCAAAAACTAGAAGACAGAATTAAGCTTCTCATCTCCCTTGAGAAGTTGAGAGAGAGATATCCTGATATGCCTTGGATTCTGGCTAGGGATTTCAATATGATCAGATCTCTTACAGAAAAAAAAGGCGGTACTAGAAAACTAGGCAGAGATTCCATTTCCTTCCAGAACTTCATGAATAACATGGGGCTAGTGGACATCGAAACAGTGAATGGCACTATTACTTGGAATAATAAGAGAGGAGGGGCTTCTCAAGTCACCTCTAAACTAGATAGATTCATAATCTCATAGGACCTCTTTCTCAAAGGCCTTGATATGTTAGCTTCAATCCTTCCCTTCGGAGGCTCGGACCAATGGCTTGTCTAGCTTGAAGCTACTTTCATGGGTACACCAAGGAACAAACCTTTTAGGTTTGAAAATGTCTGGCTCTCTCACCCTGACTTCACCAGTAATATTGACAAATGGTGGGGGGAAGACATGCCCATTCAAGGCACTAAAATGTTCATGTTGCAGCAGAGATTTAAACACATCAAATCTAGGCTTAAATATTGGAACAAAAAAGAGTTTGGTTATATTTTTAAAGCCAAAAGAGAAGTTGTAAAGAAACTCTAGGAGATTAATTAGATCATCATATTATAAGGTTTTACCGAGGAAAGGAAAATTTAGGCTGACTCTCTTCAGAACGAATGGGATGATCGGTGCATGCAAGAGGAAATTTTCTGGAGGCAGAAATCGATGGTGCAGTGGATTAGATAAGGAGAAATAAAAATGAAGTTTTTTCATAGATCAACCTTGGATCACAAATCTCAAAACATAATTTCAAAACTTAAAGATTCTCAAGGGAAAGAGCTCTTCTCTCACAAAGAAATGGAATCTATCCTAGTTCAACACTTCCTTAGCATAGGAGAGGAGCCTCTCATTGGCAGATCTCATTTCATTAACAAATTTACCAAGTTCATTCCTAAGCTTGTAACCAGGGAAAAAAACCACAATCTTAAGAGACCAGTGTCTAAAGAGGAGGTTAGTGAAGTTATCAATGAGATGTAAAATGGGAAAGCTCCTGGACCCAATGGCTTCAATGTGGACTTCTTCAAAGCTTGCTGGAAAACAGTCAAACAAGATATCATTGATGTTGTGGAAGACTCTAGAAGATCCAAAACTGTTTTGAAAGCTCTTAATGCCTCTTTCATAGCTTTGATTCCAAAGCAGGAAAAAGCTATGACATCAGACAGATTCACACCCATAGCCTTATGTATTGTGGTGTACAAAAATATTTCCAAAGTGATCGCTAACAGACTCAAGTCTCTTCTTCCTGCTCTCGTCTCAGAGGAGAAAACTGGATATGTGGAAGGAAGATAGATTTCAACAACATCATACAAGCTCACAAGGTGGTACACTCTCTTAAGAGTAATAAGAAAGCTGGTATGATCATGCAACTTGACCTAGCAAAAGAATATGATAAGCTAAGCTAGTCTTACATCAGGGTAGTGC
Organism: Pinus tabuliformis; assembly: GCA_031772625.1. Lineage (NCBI taxonomy): Eukaryota > Viridiplantae > Streptophyta > Pinopsida > Pinales > Pinaceae > Pinus > Pinus tabuliformis. The sequence goes on from CM062809.1 coordinate 95,428,949, forward strand.
TACAAGCTTATGGCTTTGACCACAACTGGATAAGATGGGTCATGGCCCTTATTTCCACAACCATCTTCTCCATTCTACTTAATGACTCTCCCTCTAGAACCTTTATGACTTCTATGGGTCTTAGATAAGGGGATCCTCTCTCCCCCTTCCTCTTTTTTCTCATGGTGGAAGGGCTAGGTAGAACGATCAAAATGGAAAATTGTGAAGGAAGAATCTAGGGTCTACAACTTACTCAGGATGGTGTTGCTTCTACTCGCCAACAATTTGTTGATGACACAATGCTGTAGGGAATTCCTACGGTCAAGGAAGCTAGAGCATTCAAAGAAATCCTGAATGACTTTACATTCTCCGCTGGTACAGAGGTAAGCCTTGGAAAATCAAAGGTGTTATTTTTTAACACAGGAATTGCTATTCAGAGGAACCTCACTAGAATTCTTGGGTTCCAAAGGGATCAGTTACCTTCCAAGTACCTTGGAATGCCTCTTACTAACAAACCTCTAAGCAAGGAGTGTGGGAGCTGGTAACTAATAAACTTCAGGAAAAAGTTAGGAAATGGACCTACAAGTCTTTGAATTTGGTGGGGCATCTTGTGTGAACTAAGGCTATCCTGCAGGTTGTACCCATTTTCATGTTTTCAGCTCTTCCTGCTCCTAAAGGAGTTATGTAACAAATCAGGAGTATTCAATGATATTTTCTTGGGGGCAAAGGGGAAGATAAAAAGAAGTGGGTTTTGGTAGCTTGGGACAAGATTTGTAAACCTAAGGCCCATGGTGGTTTGGGGCTTCATGACCTTGAAATCCTCAGTAGAGTTTCGGGAGCCAAACTTTGGTGGAGGTGGCTCTAGGAATCGACCACCCCTTGGGCTAAGCTTTGGAAGCATAAATATGAAAATAATTGGCAAGAGAGGGATAATATCTAATTTTAGGGCTCATCAAGGGTTCCCACATTTGGAACCTTGCTTGGGAGAATAGAACCATTATCCAGAAGCTTAGTTTCTAGGAGATTCGAGACGGGAACCTTGCATGGTTTTGGGAGGATAACTAGCAACAGGAACCAAATTTGTTTAGGGATGAACTAACCGCTCTCAGAAATGACAATGACAAAAAAGGTTTAGTGATGGTAAGTGACTTCTGGGATCAGGTAAGGAACAATGGTATATGGAGAATGTGGAAGGATCTTGGTTATAGGGAAGAGAATCCTTTAAAGGCCCAGGTAGATTCTCTTGCTCTTAACTTGGAGTAGAGGAATATTTTGGTGTCATCCTCGTATGATCAGTCGAGATGGGGTCGAAACACCGAAGGCACCTTCAACCTCAAAGAAGCTAAATTCATGGCCCTATGTTTAGATTATACAAACCCTGATTAGGTTTGGAATGACCTTTAGCGGAACTCGCAATGGATGAAAATCAAGTTGTTTATGTGGTTGGTTCACCAAAAGAAAATTCTCACATGGGAGAATATTCTGAAAAGGAGCTTTGTTGGCCCATCCAAATTCCATCTATGTGGCTTACAGGAGGAGATGATGGAACATTTACTAAACCTCTGCCCCTTCACCTCTACCTTGTGGGATTGGGTGGCCTTAGTCTTTAGGAAAACTGACAGGGACAGACTCAACATTACCAACACTTTGAAGAATTGGAGGAAAGACTTCTTAGGTGATGAAATAATTAACAAGTTCTGGACTTTGGTTCCAGGCTTAATTATCTGGGATGTCTGGAAAAAACGTAAGGGCAAGATTTTCAAGAACAAAAAAGGCTCGACCCAAAACATCATTATCCAAATTTTACGAAATCTCAAAGATAAAGTAGGAGCCCTTATGCGGAAAATTCCTGAGGACCCTCCTTGATGCTTGCATATTGCTACAGTTGGGTCTCCATTCTCTGGTTCACCAAGGTGTTGTCAAGGATGTGAGAAAAACAACTACTGGTAAAGATATCTGGCAACCTTCTCCTTGTGGTTTTTGGAAAATCAATATAGACGGGGCTTCTAATGGAAACCCAAGGATAGCTGGATTTGGCGGTGTCATAAGAGATGAGCAGGGGAACATAAAGGATATCTTTCACAGTCATTTGGGGACTACCACTAATAACATGGCAGAGCTCATGGCCTTAGATCAGGGCCTGGAAATCCTGATGGAGTCAAATTTACACAACACCATCATTGAAGCTGACTTTGAATTGATCATTAATGCGGCCACGAAAATGTGTAATGGAACGAAACCCGGAAAAGTGTCGAAACATTGGAGGCTCTTATAGGTCATTCACCATATTCATTCCCACTTGCAAACCCTGACAACTATCAGCTTCATTCATGTGCGAAGAAAAGCCAATATGTTAGTTCATCATCTGGTGAATGGAGTGCTATGTAAGGATAGCTATATTCGGTACAATTGGGATTCTATGCTCTCTAGTAAACTGTGTGATGATTGTCAACGACAGGCAACCAAAGACATGGAGTACTTCCAGACCATGAATAATGAGCAGGAGGAAGACTAGCGGGATTTGGAGAGAGCAGATGTCCTTAAGCCTAGTTGAAGTGCCACAGTAAATCCTAATTGTCGATCCCACAGTCAATGCTTATGTCATAGCTAACTACAGGGGTTGAGAATTTGATAAACATCATGCTAGTTGAAGGGCCACAGGCCATAGGATTTGATGGCCTTCATTATCGAAGGGATATCAAGTTTTAAAATGGTCGGAGGTTAAGTCTAAGAGTGAACTCGAATTTTTATAGACCAAGGTTTATAATCTATATCGGCTCCGTGAAGCGGGTAAGTGTAACGCAAGTTTTCATGTGATATCATTGAGGATTGTCAGATCAAATGGGTTTTAATCTATGCTTCAAGTTCACCGTGAAACTCTGTTGATCAAAGAGATTATCAACCATCTGGTTGAAGGTAAGATCGATGGTGGAGATTGAGCGATAGGAATTGGGGAGATTGAGCAATAAGATTTGGGGAAAGATCAATAGTCTGAACACTTAGGAATAATGATGAGGGGTCTAATTTTGTTTTTGTGTGTAAGGTTTTGGGTTTTGTTGACCCTGGTGTTTTTTTTATCATTAATGGGTCTGTATTTTGTTGTTCTTTACACTTGTAAAGACGTGTACCATATGTAATCTTTTTTTCAATTAATTGAAGACTTCACTCTTACTTAACCAAAAAAAAGATATTAGGATAATGCATGGCAAAGGTCATGTTTCTTTTTAATTGTTTAAAAGTAGAATGGGTTTAAGAACTAAAAATATTGGTTTCTTCTTTCGGGGTAAGTTCTTACATTTGAGCCATTGTTGTGGCCCTCAATCACATTGTAAACGCAATTCTATGCATTCATTTTCATTTAAAACTAAAAGATGACAATTAATATTGATGTACATCAAGTTATTGTGGGGAAAAATGATATGGATGTGATAGAAATTCATAATTCTGAGTTCTACTCTCAATTTTTTAATTAACTTTTGTTTCTATCAAGCTATCATGGGGATAAATGATGTGGATGTGATAGAAATATGTAATTTTTTTTTCTGATTTTTACTCTCAAGTTCTTTATTGGTTTTCCATCCATAGTAATTTCCTATAGATGCTTAGTTGCTACTTTTTCTACACTACTATTCTATCAAAGCATTTTTTATTTCATATAATATTTAATGTTATGGTATTTATATAAGATTTATCACATCAAACGAATTGGGGATTGTAATTCAGTCTCTAGGCCAAAATCCTATAGAAGAAAAGCTCCAAGACATGTTAAATGAGTTTGATGCAGATGGGAATGACAACTTTGATTTTCCTCAAGTTACTTAATCTTTGTTGGGTGTGTTTTATATTCTTTCCATGACTATCCCCATGCGCGGGAAGGTCACGGGGGGGGTGATAACTCCCCATGTTCGTTGCATCGGGCATAGTAGGGGGTCACAGGAGGGCGGAAACCCCCCCTATAGGGGGGTTTGAGGGGGTTGGTAGTCCCCCTCTATAAGGTTTTAGGGAGTGCCCCGGGGATTTTTTTTTTTTGGACCCTATATTAGCTGGGCAGACCTAACTATAGTTTTGTGCATGGTTTTCACACATGGTTTTGGTCACGATGGTGTTTTGTCCATGGTATTTTGTAGATCCAATCAAAGGAACTACGGTTATGCTCTAATCCAGAGTTAATGGATTGGGGTTTATGGATGCTCCAACATGTATATATATGTATTGTACCATTGAAAGGAATATAATGAAAAATCAATGTAGTAGTCCCTATTTTAGGATCCAAGGGAAAATATGTGTGTATATTTGTTTTATGTTTTGTGTTCTCGTCAATGTTTATTTTATGTTTTTAGAATTCGTACGTTGGTAATTCTTCTACGGGGTTAAAACCTACAATTGGTATCAGAGATGTTTTGGCTTCAAGGGCTTTCCTTTGTTGTTGAGGTGTTTTTCTCGGGCCTGTGGTAGACCCTTTTCAATGGGAGATCTGAGGGATCGATTCTTGTGGTGAGAGAAGATGGTAAGTAGTGGAAAGATAGAGATTGATAAATCTAATGGTAAGAGTTTTGAGTTGTGGAAAATCAAGATGGAGGATTTAATCGTGGATAAAAATCAGTGGATCATGGTAGATGTAGGTACTAAACCAATGGCAATGTCAGCTGAAGACTAGACAAAGTTGGATCGGAAGGCAAATAGCACAATACGATTGTGTATCTCAAATTTAGTATTGTTGAGTGTATCAGAAGAAGCTTCGGTGAAGGCTTTGTGGGACAATTTATGTACTTTGTACCAGTATAAGTTTCTCATGAATAAACAAATCATATAGAAAAAGTTGTATAACATAAAGATGAAGGATGGAGACTCGGTGACAGAGAACCTGAACAAATTTAACACTGTGGTAAGTCATTTGTTACTTGTTGATATAAAAATTTCAGATGAAGATAAGTACATCATCTTGTTGTGTTCACTACCAGATTCATGGGATAGTCTGGTTGTCGCAATAGGTAGCAACGTGACTGCCTTGCCGTTTTATGAAATAGTCTCATCCTTGTTGTTGAAGGAGATGAGATGGAAAAATATGGAGGGCTAGAATCATGGTGACTTATTTGTATGAGGAAATCCTAGAACAGAGAAAAAAATAAATCCTCGAGTGGGAGATATAAATCTAAAGGGAAATCTAAATCTCTAAGGAAACCTGTAAAAGTGTGCTGGAAATGCAGAAAGGAAGGGCACTTTAAAAAGGACTGTAAATCTAAATCTCCTGAGAAAGGAAAGGGATATGATAATGCTCCTTCTGCAACGGTGAAAACCACCTCATATGAAGGTAGGGATGTGTACTTGGCTTCTTCTTCAAGTACACATGTAGATCATGAACCATGGTTGATTGACTCAGGTGCATCCTTTCACTTCATTCCCAATAGGGAGTGGTTCTGCAATTATGATAAATATGATGGTGGTGATGTCTTCTTAGGGGATGAAAGGAAGGCTAGAATCGTTAGTCATAGAAAAGTCAAGTTGAGGTTGCAAGGTGGAAGGATTAGAACAATTCCAGGTGTTCTACATATTCCTGCATTGGCCAGAACTCTGATTTCTATAAGAAAGTTGGATGATGCAGGTGTAAAAACAGTGTTCAATAAAGATACTAGCAAGATGGTTCAGGGAGCATTGGTATTGATGCAGGGAGTTCGGATTGGAACTTTTCCAAGCTTCAAGATAACACTATTATTGATGGGTGCAATAGTTATGTGGTTATTGAAGAGGAGCATAAAATCTAGTGGTCTCTAGAGAAACTACCATGTTATTTCATCAAAGGCTTGGACATATTGGAGAGAAGGTCCTTTGAATACTTCATGGTAATGGTATGGTAGAAGGCATGTCTAATTTCTCTTTGGATTTTGATTTTTGTGAAAATTGTGTATATGTGAAGAAGAATCAAGTGAGATTCCCCTTTGGTGCTAAGAGGGCAATACAAATATTAGAGCTTGTGCACAACAATGTGTTTGGGCCTATGTCGGTTCCATGACTGGTTAATTCTATGTAATATGTATCATTTATAGATGACTTCTTAAGGAATACATGGATATATATCCTCAGGAAGAAATCTAAATTCTTTGAAAGGTTTAAATAATTTAAGGCTTTGTTGGAAAAATAGACGAACAAGAAGTTAAAGGTGTTGAGGACAAATAACGGCGGAGAGTTTTGCAAGATGGAATTTGAAGAGTTATGTAAGAAGTGTGGTACAACATGACAGAAGACTACTCCATACACACCTTAGAAAAATGGAGTTGTAGAAAGAATGAACAAGACGTTGATGGAAAAGGGAAGAAGCATGTTACAGTGGTGTCGGGTTAGGACATGAATTCTAGGCACAGGCGGTGGAGACTGCTTGTTACTTGGTCAATAGATCACCTTCATCAACATTGGAGGATAAGACTCCACAAGAGGTATGGACTGGTAAGAAACCTTCTCTTTCACATTTGAGGGTATTTGGACGTGATGCATATGTACATGTTATAAAGGAGAAAAGAACCAAGTTGGACAGTAAATCTAAAAGGTGCATCTTTATTGGGTATAAGAATGGCTTAAAAGGTTATAAACTTTGGAACCCAGAAACAAGGAAGGTTGTGTACAGTCACAATGTGGTATTTAGAGAGGTGAAATATGTTATTAAACATGAATTCCCACCAAAGGAACCTGAGAAGATAGAGTTTGAGCTAAAGGAGGAGGAAGCAGACTCTATAGCAGAAGAGGAATTAGAAGATGAAGAGCCACAAACTCCAGTTGTGAGAAGATCAATTCAAAAAAGGAGGAAACAAAAAAGGTATAGTCTAGTTTCTTTCTATTCAAACTTTTCTTTATCTGTTACTGATGATGATCCCAGAAAGGTCAGGGAAGCAGTAGATTCAGAGGATGGAAAACTTTGGAAAGAGGCCATGGTTGATGAAATGGCATCTTTGCACAAAAATCAGGCTTGGGATCTTGTGTAGTTTCAGTTGAAAGGAAAGCCATTGGAAGAAAATGGGTGTTTATAAAGAAGAAGAATGAATCAGGCAAGGTGGAGAAATGAAAATCTCAGTTGGAAGAAAAAGGTTATTCCCAAGTGTCAGGAATTGATTTTGGTGTTATTTTTTCTCCTGTCGCCAAGATAGCTTCTATTAGATTACTTTTATCTGTTGTTGCTGCCTTTGATTTTATGGTAGAATAGATGGATGTGAAGAAAACATTTCTTCACAAGGATCTAGAAGAAGAGATCTACATGAAAAAACCTGAAGGCTTTGTGATCAAGGGTAAGAAAGAAATGGTATGCAGGCTAAAAAAGACTTTGTATGGGTTAAAATAGTCACCAAGGATGTGGTATCAAAAATTTGATACATATATACGGGGACTTGACTTAACCAGAAGAAAAGAAAATCATTGTGTGTATTTTAAATTAATTGGTGACAATGTTATTTATTTGGTCTTGTATGTGGATGATATGTTGCTGATTGGAAATAACAAAGAAGTTACTTAGGAATTGAAGTCCAAATTGTCCTCCAAATTCAACATGAAATATCTTGGTGCTACAAAATATATTTTGGGCATGGAAATTAAATGAGATCAGGCAAAAAGGAAGCTCTAGTTAAAGAAGAGGAATCATTTTGGGAGAATATTACAAAGGTTTAAAATGTAGGATAGTAAATCGGTGAAGGTTCCAATTCCTGTAAGTGTAAATTTATTTGTTGAACTGTGTCCCAAGACAAAAGAAGAGGAAGAGGACATGTCCCATGTTCCATATGCAAGTGCAGTGGGTAGCCTGATGTATGAAATGGTTTGTGCTAGACTAGACATTGCATATGCAGTGGGAGTATTGATCAAGTTTATGTCAAAACCATGGAAGGAGCATTACACAACAGTGAAGTGGGTTTTTAGGTATTTTCATGGCACTAGTGATTATGGTTTGTGCTACCAAGGAAGACTAGGATTATATAGAGTTTTACACATCCATGGATTTGTTGATGTAGATTGGGTTAGAGATCTTGATCAGAGAAGATCTACAAGTGGGTATGTATTTAACCTGTTTGGAGTTGAAGTCAGTTGGATGAGCAAAAGACAATATATAGTGGAACTTTCAAATATAGAGGTAGAATACGTGGCAGCCACTCATGCAAGAAACAAAGCAATTTGGTTGTAAATATTGTGTTCAAGTAGGGGGTTCGCATAGGGAGCTAGAAGGATAGAAGATGATAGCCAAAGTGCAATTTTCTTGGCAAAGAAACCTGCTTATCATTCAAGGATAAAGCACATTGATGTTCAGTATCAGTTTGTGAGGGATATGGTCAAGGACAAAAAGGTGTTGCTGGTAAAGGTAGACACTTTGAGGAATGTTGCAGATGCATTGATGAAGTCTATGAGCACTAGATTTTTTCTTGGTGTAGAGAAACAATGGGTGTTGCAGGGATGGTCCAATGACTAAGGTCTCTTGTGGCCTCTCGTGGAAAGAAAACAACAAACATGAGAATGTTGGGCGTGTGTTATATTCTTCCCACGACTAGCCCATGTGCAGGGGTGGGGGGGGGGTCATAGGGGGTGATAGCTCCCCCTGTTCATTGCGCCAGGTGCACCAGGCATGTCACGGGGGGGTGACAGCCCCCCCTATCAAGTTGGTTGAGGGGGGCAGTAGCCCCCCTCTATGGGGTCTGAGGAAGCACCCAAGGGAAATTTTTTTTAGACCCTATATTAGGTCGGTAGACCTACCTGTAGTTTTGTGCATGGTTTTTGCACATGGTTTTGTGCATGATGGTTTTCTTCCCATGGTATTTTGTAATCCGATCAAGGGAACTATAGTTATGTTCTAATCTAGGCTTAATGGATTGGGGTTTATGGATGCTTCAGAATGTATAGATATGTATTCTAACATTGAAAGGAATATAATGAAAAATCAATCTGGTAGTGTCATTTTTGGGATCCAGGGGAAAATATTTGTGTATATCTATTTTATGTTTTATGCTCTCACCATTATTTATTTCCTGTTTTTAGAATTCATATGCAGGTAATTTTTGTATGGGGTTAAAACCTACAATCTTGTGGCAGGGAAGATGAAGTATATTGACTCTGAAGAGGAGTTTAAGGAAATGTTTTGTGTTTTTGACAAGGATCAAAATGGTTTTATATCCACTGTTGAGCTATGTCATGTCATGATGAACTGTAGAGAGAATCTTATTGATGAGGAAGTGGATGAAATGTTTTGGGAAGATGATATGGATGGGGATGGGCAAATGAATTATCAGGAATTTGTGAAAGTTATGAGGGTGAAGTGAATTCTTTCCATGTTTTCCCTAAATGTCATGAATGTATTGATCATATTGTAAGATCGGGTGCCTACAACGAATACTTGTATGCAACATATTTTTAGAACTTCATGACTTACCTCTATTGTATGGGTGCATGTTGTAATGTTGTGTGTTTACTTTGAAATTTTAACTTTGAACATCCTTGGTTATATTTTCCTTTGGGATTTGTAAGGATTTTTATGCTATGGCTTTCTTTCAATTGGGACCAAATATAGATTGATTTGCTTTTTTAGTTCCGTATTAATATTGTCTTCCTTCCTTTTTGGAAGTTTTTTTTTGGTGTTAGTGGGAAATATATATGGTATTACCTAATTTTTTCTAACTCATGGTCGTACGACTTTTTCCATGCATGCTTTTGTATCACATTCATGAGGAAAATTTTAAAATCAATAGAAAATCTTATGGCCATTGTAGCATTGATGCAAAATTGTTCAATGGTTCACATGAAAAGGTGCAGTGACTCCAATAAATTGAGACAAAGTATAACTAAAACATCTTAAATATTTTGGCTTGAGACTATAGTTAAATTGATTAGTAGATGGAATAATCTATTATAACAACTTTGATATTATCATGTCTAACATATAGGTTAAAAATTTTTGGATGCTCTACCTATAGCCATCATTACTGATAAAAAATGTTTCTCCCAACTACTTGTGATAGATTTAACTAATAAATACCTCATAATTTCCATGTTAAGAATTTATTTCATTCCATTTTAAAAAAACCTATGGAAATTGAACTCCTCTATTATGTACCTTGTGCCTACAAGGACTGCCAGTTTTTTGGTACATTTATATTAGTGTAACTTTCTTCTTAAATTGAACCGTTTGCTACATTCTTTAGAAGATATATAGAAACAAAAAATTTATTGTATTCCATTGTCCACATATTTTTCTTAATTATTTCCTTCCTCAACCCCCCTCCTATCGACATTCATTTACACCTCGTAGTGCAATTTCTAGTAGTATCGATTTTGGTTGAAAACAATGTTGTTTGCATTGATTGACTCATACAATAGTAGAGTTTATGCCCATGATAAAACATTTTGGTACATGAGGTATATTATTATTGTTTTTGTAATGAATTTTGAAACTTATTTCCTCGGAATCATGAGTTGTTAAAAAAAATTAATAGTCACTTTATATATTTCCATGTAAAGGAGATGGGAAATGTGTGAGATTTTATTATAATTAAAGTGATGAATATTGAAGATGAGAAAATTTTTTGGAGACCTCTTAAAAGGTTATGTTAAGAGTTTAATCTAGGTAAGAGGGTTATGCAAAATTCATATGAGCAAGAATTGATAGTCATAAAATTTGTGAAGTCAAGATTATGAGTATTGATTATAATTAAGAATGAGTTAAAAAATTATAAAATGTAATATAAGTTATGGAATAGTTTTTAAAATTCAAGGAAATAGTAATTCAAGTTAGAGTTGGATTTTTTCAATTGCTTTCGAAAGGATTGCATGCAACTGCCTGCAAATCATTGATGTAATCAGCTAGACACTTCAGGCAAATCCATCATGCCAGGGCTAGCTCTGAGAATCCTATAAGGAGTTTCTCTGCGTGAGGTGGGAGCTCTCAATGATGAAGTTTGGTGGGAGATTGTCAAAAGTTGTGGATATGACTATTTCATCAAATATGGCCACCAATAATTTCCTTTAGTATATCTTCATTTCCTTTTAGTAAATCTTGTAGAGACCTACTCGGCAATGTTGAAAATCCAGCAAGAAATTCCTAATTTAATTTTCCCTTGATTAAATTAGGACAAACTTGAATTTTAATTTCAGTAAAATATTTGGAGGAATTTGACTGAACTGATATGGCTCTTATCACTTAGTTAAATCAATTAATTCGAGCTGGAGACACTTGATTTCAGTTCTTCATGATTGATTGTTAAATTGTAGCAATCTAGTTCAATTAATTTGAGTTATTGTTGGTGTAACTAGTTCTCACTGTTAGTAGAACTAGTGGAGGTTCAGTCAAGGGTGTGTAACTTTTTTCATAGTTATTGATCAATCATCATAGCTTAACTCATGCATGTAGAGAAATCGAGTTACCCAGTTGAGGTTGGAGTTCAAGGGTAGTGTATTATCAGTTGTAGACAATTCCATATTGCAGAGGTGGTGCATGCAGTCAGAGAAGGGGCCTGTAGGGATGCGCAATTGTAATTGAGAATTTCCCTAATTAATATGGGGCTAATTTATTTAGGAAAATATCAAGGAAATAGGGACTTGGGTAGGTTTGGATTTGGTTAAGTATTGACAAGAACTTGTCTAGGAGGCAGTGATATAGATTATACTATTGTATAGGTTGCTCGGGTTTGAGAAAGCATTGTATTTCTTCTCTATTTTCTGGCTAATGTAATACAAATAGTAAGGGGTTTTTAGCAGTTTCATTCCCCTTAGATAAATATTCGAGCATATGTGATTGAATCTTGTCTCATGTTGATGCTGTGATTTCTCGATCATTCAATTGTTTCTCCTGATGAGTAGAGTAGATTTAAGTCTTTTATTTTAGAATATTAAATAACTTGTTTGAATCTACAAGGAATTTCTACATGGCATCAGAGTAGGAATCACAATAGAAGAGAAGAATTTGAGTATTTCTTTGGAGCTGTATTGAATTTGCAGTATCATTCTTCAGATCCAACAAGATTTCTTTCTATGGATTGACACTCAAGTATGCCCTTGAGGATAGCTTGATCTTATTGATTGGAAGGATAGGATGGAGGCATTGTTGGAAGATAACAACCTGAAGCAATTCACAGACAATGATATTTCTAAGCCTCCAACAACTAATGCTAAAGATCTAGTAGAGTGGAAGAAATGTGTTACATAGGCAAGGAGGACCATACCAGAAGGAGTTTGAGATCATATTGTCTCGAATATCCATTAAAAGGATACCCCATATGTAATGTGGCAAGCCTTCATAGACTTGTTTCATAACATAAGTGACCACAGGAAGTTGGCACTGAAGGACAAGCTTAGGAAGATTAAGATGGAGAAGGATGACACAATACCATAGTACTTGAGCAGGTTCACCCAATGTCGAGATGAACTTGGTAGTGTTGGTATTATAGTTGTTTAAAATGATATGGTAATCCTAACACTTCAGAGCCTTCCCAAGAGCTGGCACAACTACCAAGATTTGGTAAATGGGAGAGAGAAGCTACCAAATTAGGAGCGATTGTGGTTTGACTTGGTGCAAGAAGAGATAAGGTGGAACACTAGAGATGGAACCTCATCCAAGCATGATGATGAGGAGAACTATGCCTTAGCTGGAAAAGAAAATAAAGGGAAAGGGAAGAAATCCCAATCCAAAGGGGATTACAGTTAGGGCAAAAATAAGAAAGACTTGTTGAAGATAAAGTTATTTCACTATCATGAGTTGGGACACTATGCCACGAAGTGTCCACGCAAGAAGACAGGTAAGAAAAACTCAGCAGGAGCAGCAAGTGAAGCTCTTGCTTCATAATTTAAATTTGAGTTCACCCTCATTGCTTTTATGGTAAGCACCATGATGGGTAGTGTGCGTTATCTAGATAGTGGAGCCTCATTCCAAATGTCAGGAAACTAAGAATTATTCAGTGACTTGGAGGAGAAGGACCTAAAAATGGACATCAAAATGGGATATGACAAAAGGAATAGTGCTACTGGTATTGGTACAGTTACTTTTCAGAGGGAGTTTGGCTCCCCTCTAAAATTAAAATATTTGATGTATGTTTCAGGTCTAAAGAAGAATCTTGTTTTAGTTGCTATGTTGGAAGACTGTGGCTACAATGTGATATTTAGCAAAGGAAAGGATTTCCTTAGACACACTACCACAGGAAAGGTAAAGCTGATCGGGGTTTGAGTGAATAACCTCTACAAATTGGGTGTAGAAACTTGTGCAGAGATAAGACATCGGTGAATTATGGCATAAAAGATTGGGCCATTTTCACCATGGAGCCTTGAAGATCATTCAATAGATTTCTACAGGACTTCCCAAGGGTGCACTGGAGTAGAGAGATACATGAAAAGGGTGTACATTAGGGAAGTACACGAAAGCCACCTTCAATGAGAGGGACAATAAAGCGTAACCAGTCCTTGAGAGAGTTCACTCGGATGTTTGTGGACCTTTCTTGACAACCTCCATGACCAAGCACAAGTATTATGTGATATGTGTATATGATTTCTCATAGAAGTGTTGGATCTTCTTCATGCAAAATAAAGACTAAAAATTCTCCAAATTTGTTGAATTTAAAGCACTTGTTGAGAAAGAGATTGGTAGGAAAGTGAAGGCTCTCAAGAGTAACAACTGTGGAGAATGTGTTTCGAATTAATTTAAGAACTTCTGTGCAAAAGAAGGAAATAAACAGGAGTTGACAACACCTCATAACCCACAATAGAATGGGGTGGCTAAGAGGAAGAACAAAAGTATTGTGGGATCTTCACAGGCCATGTTGCATGATCAAAGCCTACTATTGCACCTGTGGGATGAAGCATGAAACACAATTGTTTATTTGCAGAGCAAGAGTCCTCAAAATATTGTTGGCATGAGTACACCAGAGGAAGCTTTTTGAGGGAAGAAACTAGATGTGTCACACTTCAGTATCTTTGGATCATTAGATTACTGTAATGTTTCCAAGGATGCAAGAAAGAAGCTAGAGCCTATAGTCGAGTTGGGAATATTTGTGGGGTACACTAATACACCTCACAACTATGATGTGTACTTTCCATCTCTTAGGATGACAATGTCATAAGAGATGTGAATTTTGATGAGGAGAAGGCAATGAGGTGTTCCCTTAAGAGGGAACCTTAGTTGCATTCAAAGAAATATATTTTGGCTCCAAAGGAGCAACCTCAGGAAGTTGAGGAGCATCCACAAGAAGAGGTAGAGAGTGGAGACTTCCACTCAAGCAGAGACATCTAGAGATGGAAGGAAACGTGCTAGAGAAGATGATATATTATTGCATGATGCTAGAGAGAATGTGGGAGCACCCACATCACATCATAGGAAGAGGAGGTCACCATATTAGTACATTGGCTACATGGATCTAATGAGTGAGCTTGTAGATATTGAGCCAGCCTCATTTGAGGAAGTAGTGTAGAAACCAATATGGGTTGATGCTATGGTAGACGAATATGACTCCATTATCAGAAAGAGTGTTTTGGAAGTGGTCCCAAGACTAGAGGACAAGTAAATGGTAGGTTCCAAGTGGATCCACAAGGTGAAGCAAGCATAAAATGGAAGCATCAAGAAACACAAGGCCAAATTTGTGGCCAAGGGGTTCTCTGAGGTCGAGGGAATTGACTATGAGGATACTTTTTCTCCAATTGCAAGGTAATCTTCAATCAGATCAATTCTATCTCTTACAGTTCAGATGGGATGGAAGATACATCATATGGATGTGAAGACAACATTCTTCAATGGAGTGATTAAGGAGGAGGTGGACATTGAGAAGCAAAAATGATTTGAGGCCTTTGACAAAGAATCACATGTGTGAAGGCTCAAGCAAGTGTTGTATGGATTGAAACAAGCACTTTATGCTTGGTACACCAGGATCAACAACTATCTCACTGGTTTTGGCTTCACCAAAAGTGAAGTAGATGAAAACCTTTACCATATTATTTTTGAAGGTAAATTATTGATTATAGTATTATATGTTGATGATTTAATTTTTAAACGATGATGAGAAACTGATAAAGTATTATAAAGAGGATTTTGCAAGAGAATTTGAGATCAAGGACCTATGGATCATGCATTATTTCCTTAATATGGAAGTATGGCAAGGAGATGGGGAAATTTTTGTCTCTTAGGGAATGTATGCCAATGATATACTTGAGAAGTTTCACATGGAGAGCAGCAAACCCATGGAGACTCCACTAGCAAGGAATTAGAGTAAGGAATATGGTACTTCAGGTATAGCGGAGGATACCATCTATAGGCATATTGTGGGTTCACTTATGTATTTTGTGAACACACGACCATACCTGTGTTATGTAGTTAACCATCTTAGTCATACTATTGTGAACAAAACCAAATTGTATTGGAATGAAGCAAGCATGTGTTGAGATACCTCAGAGGCACGACTCAGTTTGGACTTTGGTACAAGGGACAAAGGAAGTGAAGATGCAAGGCTTCATAGATGCAGATTGGGTGGGCAGTCCATCAAATAGGAAAAGCACATCAGGAGGAACTTTTAGTGTCAGGTCATCAATGGTTTCTTGGTATAGCAAGAAGTAGCGATCTGTTGCACTCAACTCATCAGAGGTAGAGTACATGGATGCTATCCAAGCAACATGTGAGGCTATCTTGATGAGAAAGATCCGTGTTGGGTTATTTGGTGAGCTGATGGATCCTACAGTGATTTCTTGTGACAATCAGAGTTATATCAAACATAATGAGAATCCATTTTTTCATGATCGGTCCAAGAATATCAACATTTGGTATCACCATCTATGAGATTGTGTGCATAGGAGAATCATGTTGTTGGAGTACATTCATATAGAGGAACAAAATGCAAATATTTTGACAAAGGAATTGTGAATATGCCAATTCGAGTTCTATAGTGGTAGGATCAGAGTAGCAAACAATCCCTTTCTTGCTGAGAGGGAGTGTTGCAAATGCTGCAAGAAATTCCTAATTTTATTTTCCCTTGATTAAATTAGGAGAAATTGGAATTTCAATTTCATTAAAGTACTTGGAGGAATTTAGATGAAGTGATATGGCTCTTATAACTTAGTTAAATCATTTAATTCAAGTTGGAGACACTTGAGTTCAATTCTACATAATTTATTGCTAATTTGTAGCAATCTAGTTTAGTTAATTTGATTTATTGTTAGTGTAACTAGTTTTCACTGTTAGTAGAAATAGTGGAGGTTCAGTCAAGGGTGTTGTTGTAGTGGCTGTAACACCCTCCAAAAATTTGGCCTATGCTTAAATTTCAGAGCTTACTGTCGATCATGTGATCGATCATTCCTTATTCACTTATTGGTAAGCTAATGATCTCAAGCTCCCCTCTTCGATCTTAAGAGTCATTCACATTTTTATCTTTATATAGTATGTGTCATCTTTGGGCATGGGGATTATCGCTTGTAATGCAAGGGAATATTTTTTTGCTTCAAGGGGAAATATTTGTGAGAATGGGTTTTCCTCACCACATAGACATGTTTCACACTCATCTCATGCACTCTTGAACAAGTTTTTCTTTCATCCTATCAAAGTCTATCATCGGAGCTGCACTTGTCATAAGTTGCCACAAAGGTTGTTGCTTTAAGCGAAGTATGTTTTTATATGTTCTGGATTGTCTATGCCATATCACTAAGTGTTCAAGCATGTGATCACAGTCAAGTTCTATCATTGTTCACATCAATTCCACTAATCCCATACTTAGCCAATTTCTGGAGTTTCCCTAGTAACCTAGCCTCATCCATCTTTTCCAAACTACACACATTGCATCTGCAACCCTCAAACGTTTCCCTTACCTACTGGAACTGTTGTTGGGCTATGGAATTGGTATGCTTATTCCCTTTGTTTATTCAGTTAATAATTATTTTTTCAAGTTCTTTAAGTTAGAATTGTAATAATTTGGAAGTTAGAAGTTCTAGAAAGAGGCTAATGACATCTTGATATTCTACCTTGTCAATGAATCAATTTGAATACTTAAGACATCATTAATTCACAATTTGGGTTAATTTATGTATAGGGAATATTTGATAGATGATTTTTGTTCCCTAAAATCATTGAAGAGAAACCAGGTTATGGAAGAACCATTTGGGCTAATCATGACATGTTGATCAAGGATTCGTGCCTATGTGCATCGAATAGTCAAAGAAAGGATACAATCTATTATATCATAAATATGATGGATATTTTATAGATTAAATAAGAAATCTTGAGAATATTTTGATTCTCGGGATAGATTTACTATTCTAGAATTAGAAATATGTTTTAATATCTAAATGTAATTAAACTCTAGTAAAACAGAAGATGATTATGGTAATTCTCATTGATTCTAAAAGGTGACTAAACAACAGGTTGTCTTAAGGTTTTTATAGAACGTTTTGTAATTCGTTTTTGATATCAATGAAAGCTCAGATGGTTCAGTTTTAATCCATCGTATTGAATTGTCTCCAGCATGGTTAACTTCTAGGGACTATGGGCCTAGTCCTCGAGCAATCACTATCTTTTTTGTAACATTACTTTTTATTACTTTCAGCTTGAATGATTTGTTGTTCCTTGTGTGAATTCTATGTTGAGAATAATACTGAGAGGGGGGGGTGAATCAGTATTATCTAGCAATTTTAATAAATCTTCCTTATTTGATCTTAGAATTATTTTTGCATGTCAGTACCATAAAATAATGAGCATGAACAAAGAAAACAGATAGTCACACCAAAGAACACAAGATGTAAGGTGGAAACCCAATGTGGGTGAAAACCACCTGTTGCAATATGTCTCTATCTTCTTTCAAATTAGAAACTTCTTTTACAATGATTTTGTACTAGTGCAGTCCTTTACCAGTACGCAGGCTACAACCTGCAGAGAGCTACAACTCTCTCTCATTTTCCAGTCTACTCCTGGAAGGGAGCTACAACCCCCTACTTCTTTTCATAAAGCATCAGATGATCAACAAGTACATAACAGTTACAGATCACTACAGATATCAGATCAGCAATAACAGAATTAACCCAGAACACCTTATCAACAGAGAAATATAATCAACAGAACAGAGACGCAGTTTTCCCTTCTGTGGCCTGCGACCAGACGCAGTTAACCTTCTGCTCCCCTGCGTCCACACGCAGATATCCTTCTGCTGCGCTGCGTGCCCACGCACTGTTCCTTCAACTGCACTGCGTCCTTTTGCTACAGGGACGCACCCAAGAACACTATCGCGCCGCGTCCTGTTACCCCAAAGACGCACCCAGAGACACTATCGCGCCGCGCCTTTTTACCTCAGGGATGCACCTGAACCTGGTCTGTCCTGCGTCCCCACGCAGATCTCCCGTTACTGAGCTGCGTCCCGGACGCACTTGAGCCACGTTTGCCCTGCGTCCCCACGCAGGTCTCTCTCTGCTGCGCTGCGTCCCGGCGCACTTGGCCTTCACTGAACCTGTGTACCTTCAGATATGAATGATTTCAAGACCTTAAGTGTAACCCAAATAGTCAGATCTACAGATCTGATCTTGCGCCAAAGAGATCTTAGTCCTCCAGTAGATTCGCCTTTATTAGATTTAGACTAGACCTCACCCAATAAGATATTCAACCCAAGACTTGTACCAACCAAATGATCTCCTTTGCTTTATATAGGCAAGCTCCTCCTCAAATCAAGGAACAATACCACGAGCCAACACCTTAAAAAACACAATACCGTCAGCTAGATACCAGGAGTAAATCACAAGAAACCCCCACGTGTGCTTTTCTCTGCCTTAAAAAGTGTGCACTGGGTGGACGCACCTTCTAAACGGCTGGACTGCGTCCCTGGACGCGGTCTATGCATGGATTACCTGCGGGTACGCACTATCTGAAAGGTGTACCTGCGTCCTTCTTAAATTTTTCAATAAATTAAGAGCTGATCATCAATCTTTGCTGCTGACATGAAGAACAGCGATCTACCACCTGAATGGGTTGCCATCAAGGACAACACCTGAACCATGAACCATAATGCCAACAATCTCCCCCTTTGGACTTGATGGCAACCTCATAATCTTCAGCTTCATTCTCCCCCTTTGACATCAAGGGCAAAGGGTATGCTCCCCCTAAGATCATGCTCCTCCTGAATATGAACCAGATCTGCAGCGACGAACCATAATCTACCATGAAAGAGATAGAGACATATTGCAACAATTTCCAAGATCTTCTTCTGACCATCCTCCATAATGCCAACAATGCATTATGTGCTCCCCCTGAGCCTGTATCACCAATAAGAAGAGGTTCAACAATAAGATGATGCATCAACAACCCCCAGCTTTTGCCTGAGGTACTCAAAAGTGTCCCTGGGCAATGGTTTGGTGAAAATATCAGCAACTTGTTCCTTAGAAGGAACATACTCCAATTTGACCTTCTGTTCAAGTACTTGTTCCCGGAGAAAATGATACTTGATTGGTATGTGCTTGGTTTTTGAATGCATAACAGGATTCTTTGAGATGCTGATTGCACTTGTGTTGTCACATAAGATAGGGATTGGTGGAGTACAAGTGATTTGAAAATCCTGCAATGTCTGCATCATCCAAAGGAGTTGGGTGCAACAAGATGCAGCAGCAACATATTCCGCTTCAGCTGTAGACAAGGCAATTGAACTCTGTTTCTTGCTGAACCAAGATACCAGTCTGGAACCCATAAAGAACGCACCACCACTTGTGCTTTTCCTGTCATCCACGCTTCCGGCCCAATCTGCATCTGTATAAGCGTGAAGTGTAAGATCTGTATCTCTAGGATACCATAAGCCATAATTTTGAGTCCCTTGAAGATATTTGAAAATTCTCTTCACTGCCTGAAGATGAGTCTCTTTCGGATTTGCTTGAAATCTTCCAACTATTCCAACTGCATGCATGATATCTGGTCGGGTACCTGTCAAATAAAGTAAACTTCCAATCATAGATCTGTAGGTTGGTTGATGTACTGCTGCAGATTCATCATTTGCACTGAGGCTACATCCTGTGACCATGGGTGTACATACTGGTTTTGCATCTTCCATGCCATATTTCTTCAAAATCTGTTTGAGATACTTGGTTTGAGATAAAAAGATTCCTCCTTCCTTTTGTTGGATTTGCAAACCAAGGAAATATGTCAGTTCTCCTAGCAAGGACATTTCAAATTCTTTCTGCATGACTGAGGCAAAGCTTTGACTCATAGCTTCTTCATTGCTGCCAAAAATAATGTCATCTACATACACAACAAGTATTAGCAATTTGTCATTTTCAACTTTTATATACAGATTGCTATCTGCGGAACCTTTTGAAAAACCTTGTTGATGAAGATATTTGTCCAACCGGTAGTACCAAGCCCTTGGAGCTTGTTTGAGACCATAGAGAGCCTTTTTCAATCTGCATACAAGATTTGGATCATTTCCAAGAATGAACCCATCTGGCTGTTCAATGTACACTTCTTCTTCCAAGTCTCCATTCAGAAAGGCTGATTTCACGTCCATTTGAAATACTTTGAAGTTTTGAAAACTTGAGAGAGCAAGGAACATTCGGATGGCCTCAAGTCTTGCAACAGGAGCAAAAGTTTCTTCAAAGTCTATTCCTTCTTGCTGCGCATACCCTTTACAAACAAGTCTGGCTTTGTTTCTAATTACTTCTCCATTTTCATTCAATTTATTTTTGAAGACCCATTTTGTTCCGATAACATTCTTATCCTTTGGTCTAGGAACCAGCTCCCAAGTGTTGTTCTTTTCGATTTGCTCAAGTTCTTCATCCATTGCTTTCACCCAACATTCATCTTTGCATGCTTCTTTCACATTTTGTGGTTCAGTAGAGGAGAGTAATGCCAAATAGCTTGAGGCTTCTGCAACTGTTCTTCTTGTTTGTACACCTGCTTCTTTCTGCCCCACAATCTGAGATCCTGGATGATTCTTCTGAACATATCTGGATGGAGTTTTCTCTTCTATTCTTGTCTGTTCCTCTGGTTCTTCTTAAGGTTCTCCTTGGGGTTCTTCTTCTTCATTATTCTGTCTTTGAGGGTAGCCTTCATCTTCTTCTATATCTTCATGATGTACTTGCCTAGGAATGTATCCCTTCTCATCAACCACTACATCAATGCTGTCAACAATTCTGCCAAGTCTTTTATTGTAGCATTTGTATGCTTTGCTATGTGGAGAATAGCTAAGAAGAATGCCTTCATCTGCTCTAGGTTCAAGTTTGCCAAGCTGCTCATCAGTATTCTTGATATAGCATTTGCTCCCAAAGATTTTGAAATGCTTTACCGAAGGAGTCTTGCCACTCCAAAGCTCATGAGGAGTTTGAGTGCTGTTCACCCGGACATTTGTTTTGTTGAGAATAACAACCGCAGCATGTGCAGCTTCACCCCAGAAAGTTGCGGGAGTTCCTGATTCATCAAGCATAGCACGAGCCATTTGTTGGATTGTTCTGTTCATTCTTTCAACAACTCCATTTTGCTGAGGAGTTCTAGCTGTAGAGAATTCTCTCCTTATCCCATGTTCATCACAGAAATCGAAAAATTCATTTGAAGTAAATTCCCCACCTCTGTCGGATCTGAGGCACTTAATTTTGTGACCTGATTCATTTTCAACCAAGGCTTTGAAGGATTTGAATTTTTCAAAAGCTTCATCTTTGTGCTTCATAAGTCCTAACCAGACAAACCTGGAGAAATCGTCAATAAATAATATCAAGTATTCCTCTCCTCTAGGTGTTCTTTTCCTGAATGGGCCACATGTATCTGTATGTACTAGCTCAAGAGGCATGCTAGCTGATCCTTCTTTCTCTGGAAAGTTAGTCCTGGTTTGTTTTCCAAACTGACATGATCTGCATATGGTGTTGTCAGGAATTTTAATATCTGGAAGATCGCGAACTGCCTGATATTTGCATGCTTTCCTTATTTGTGAGAAGCTTAGATGTCCCAACCTTCGATGCCATAACCAGTGCTCTTCATCCTTGCTCAGATAGCATTGTTGTTGTCCTTCTTCAAATATGTACAGATTATTTGGAGTTCTTTTGCCCTTGAGTACTGTTTTTCCTGTATCAAGATCACGAACAAGACATCCATTCGATCTGAAAATAACCTCGGTTCTTTGATCACACATCTGGCTGACACTTAGAAGATTATGCTTCAATCCATCAACATACAAAACATTTCCAGCTTTGACCTTTTCTTTTAACTGAGCAATGCCTTTTCCTTTTATAGTTGCAGGAGTATCATTTCCAAACGAGACTTTCTTTCCTTTTTCTAGAGCAGAATAAGATTCAAGTTTTTCTTTATCACCTGTCATATGCTTCGAACATCCACTGTCAATGTACCATAGATTTTCTTGTCCCTCTGCATAAAATGCTATTCCACATCTTTCTGTTTGAGGTTCCTTTATTCTCCATGTTTTGGTGCTTGAGGCTTGCTCCTTTTTCTGCTGAAACCTGCTCCTGCATTCAGATTCTTCATGACCAAAGTTATTGCAAATAGAACATTCGACTTCATTTTCAAGAACCGAAAAGTTGTTATAGGTCCTTTTTGTAATCCCTGTCATACTTCTTTGTTTTTGAGCTTCCCTAGTCATGATTGTTTTATATGCAACACATTGAGCTGCTTTGTGACCAAAGTTATGACAAGAAAAGCATTTTCCATTGAAGAAACTTCTGCGGTTATTGAATCTGCCATCCAACTGATTGTAATTTCTATTTTCATCTATTCTTGGACCAAATTGAGAAGATTTTACCTGTGGCTGGTTCACCCTTAAGATGGATTGCCCTTGATAGCTCCTGTTTGTAATTTGTCCCTGCTTTACCTGATGATCTTCATTGTTCTTTTGCTCATTTCTTCTTGCTGCATCAAGATAACTCTTTGAGGTGGATGCTTGAGAGGTTTCTCCATTGTAGCCCAGACCTGTCTTGTTTAGAGGAGACCGCTGCACATTGATAATCTTATCCAAAGTTTCAGATCCTTTGACAAACTTAAGATTAATAGCTTTTGTTTTCTCAATCTCTTTTCTAAGACCAACAATTTCTCCTTCTAGTTTTTCAAGATGTTTTTCCTTTTCATCAATTTGAAATTGTAGAGTATCAATGATCACATTCTTTTCTTCTATACATCTCTTGAGTCTAGTGATTTCATCATAAAGGTTATCCACATCTATAGCATCCATATAATCATCATCTTCAAATGCCATTAATAACTTATATTCATTACCTCGTTCATCTTCATCATTGTTTGATAGACCATCACTATCTTCATGGGTGTAGTAGCTTTTCTTATATGCACTTTGTTTCTTGTTCCATCTAGCAGGTTCCTTTCCTTTATCCTTATAAGGACATTTTGCAGCATAATGACCTACTCTTCCACAAGCAAAGCATTTGAAAGGTAGCTTACCTCTGAACCTTCCAGAACCCCTTTGAAGATTTCTGACAAAATTTGATTCTTCTTCCTCTTCTTCTGGAACATGGCTTGCTTCATAGTAATCTTCTTTGCCTGATGCCTTGAAAGCAGCTTCCCTTCTATCTGATGGACCTCCCTTTCTCATTTCATAAGCAGTTAGAATTCCATGTAGCTGAGACATAGTGAGAACACGGAGATTTTCCTTTTCTTCTATTGCAGATAATTTAGATTCAAACTTGGGGGATAATGATCTTAGAATCTTTTCAACTACTATAGCCTCTTTTATTTCTTCACCCAAATTTTTCATACAATTAACAATCTCATCTACTCGAAGAAAATAATTAGCCACACTTTCATCATTATACATTTTGAGAGTCTCATACTGAATCCTGAGAGTTTGAAGTTTAGCTCGCTTTACCTGTTCATCTCCTTCATAGCTCGTGACCATTTTGTCCCATATCTCTTTTGCTGATTTGAAGTGCATTACCTTCATGAATTCTGTTTGGGATATACTTCCTAATAGAGTACTGACTGCTTTTGCATTTGTTTCATACTTCTTTTTCTCAGCTAGATCTGTAGGAGTAGCTGAAGGAAAAGCATAGCCTGTTTCTACAATGTTCCAAACTTCTGTACCAAGAGATTGAAGATATGCAGTAACTCTTACCTTCCAATAATTGAAGTTTGTCCCATCAAAAATCGGTGGCCTGATTGATGCTTCTCTCTCGTAGTTGCTCATGATGAACGATCTACCTTCAAGCGATCAAGCTTCTCTGAAGGACCTGCTCTGATACCAATTGTTGAGAATAATACTGAGAGGGGGGGGTGAATCAGTATTATCTAGCAATTTTAATAAATCTTCCTTATTTGATCTTAGAATTATTTTTGCATGTCAGTACCATAAAATAATGAGCATGAACAAAGAAAACAGATAGTCACACCAAAGAACACAAGATGTAAGGTGGAAACCCAATGTGGGTGAAAACCACCTGCTGCAATATGTCTCTATCTTCTTTCAAATTAGAAACTTCTTTTACAATGATTTTGTACTGGTGCAGTTCTTTACCAGTACGCAGGCTGCAACCTGCAGAGAGCTACAACTCTCTCTCGTTTTCCAGTCTACTCCTGGAAGGGAGCTACAACCCCCTACTTCTTTTCATAAAGCATCAAGTGATCAACAAGTACATAACAGTTACAGATCACTACAGATATCAAATCAGCAATAGCAGAATTAACCCAGAACACCTTATCAACAGAGAAATATAATCAATAGAACAGAGACACAGTTTTCCCTTCTGTGGCCTGCGACCAGACGCAGTTAACCTTCTGCTCCCCTGCGTCCACACGCAGATATCCTTCTGCTGCGCTGCGTGCCCACGCACTGTTCCTTCAACTGCACTGCGTCCTTTTGCTACAGGGACGCACCCAAGAACACTATCGCGCCGCGTCCTGTTACCCCAAAGACGCACCCAGAGACACTATCGCGCCGCGCCTTTTTACCTCAGGGACGCACCTGAACCTGGTCTGTCCTGCGTCCCCACGCAGATCTCCCGTTACTGAGCTGCGTCCCGGACGCACCTGAGCCACGTCTGCCCTGCGTCCCCACGCAGGTCTCTCTCTGCTGCGCTGCGTCCCGGCGCACTTGGCCTTCACTGAACCTGCGTACCTTCAGATATGAATGATTTCAAGACCTTAAGTGTAACCCAAACAGTCAGATCTACAGATCTGATCTTGCGCCAAAGAGATCTTAGTCCTCCAGTAGATTCGCCTTCTTTAGATTTAGACTAGACCTCACCCAATAAGATATTCAACCCAAGACTTGTACCAACCAAATGATCTCCTTTGCTTTATATAGGCAAGCTCCTCCTCAAATCAAGGAACAATACCACGAGCCAACACCTTAAAAACACAATACCGTCAGCTAGATACCAGGAGTAAATCACAAGAAACCCCCACGTGTGCTTTTCTCTGCCTTAAAAAGTGTGCACTGGGTGGACGCACCTTCTGAACGGCTGGACTGTGTCCCTGGACGCGGTCTATGCATGGATTACCTGCGGGTACGCACTATCTGAAAGGTGTACCTGCGTCCTTCTTAAATTTTTCAATAAATTAAGAGCTGATCATCAATCTTTGCTGCTGACATGAAGAACATCGATCTACCACCTGAATGGGTTGCCATCAAGGACAACACCTGAACCATGAACCATAATGCCAACATTCTCAGATTTACTATTCAGTTGTGTGAATGCTCAAATTTACTATTTAGTCCTGTGAATTCTAAGTTTTTTCTATTTATTTTTGTGCATATTCAGATTTACTTTTTAATTGAGTGAATTCCCATTTTCCATGTTTTACTATTAACATTTACGAGCAAATCTAGAAGTTAGTGATTAGAGATAATTTCCTTTAAAAAGCATTATATTGTATTCTTAAGTTTCGTAGTAGAGTAAGGATTGTTGGTTTTATAGAATTTAATACCTTTAGGTAGATGCATCTCAATCCATTTGTCATAGTTATCATTTCCTAAAAATATAGTTGAGTTGTTTTATGATTTCTGCACAACGATTTATTCCTCTCTCTAGCTTGACAAGATCAAGTATTTTCCCGAGAGAATATTTTTTAATGTTCCTCCTTAGCTTTTTCTTCATGTTAGTGTTACATAAATCCTAGTAATTTAAGTATTATCCTTGCACTGATTGTGCCAACAACCTTGTAATAAAAAGACTAATCCCAGGTTGATAAGCTAATGTACAGAGGATTAAGCCGATTCTTTAGGAACAACTTAGTACCCAACATTTTGGCGTCGTTGCCAGGGAGGTTGAAAAAGAAATGATAGATTGTATCTCTGAAGGGCCAGGTATTGAAGACAGAAGGTAAGAACCTATGCATGCACTAAGTTAAAGGCTTGTGCTAGCACCTACCCTTGGTTGATGCATTAAATTATGTAGGTGTGTATTACTAAGAAGAATAATAGGAACTAGGTAGATATAGAACAAAAATCCCTATCAAAATCCACAAAAACCCAAGTTAGGTTGGCCTTGGTTAGTAAGTCCCCAAACAGTATCTGGGAAGGGCTCTACCATTGCCCCTCAAGTTGCAAAATCATCAACTGCAGCACATGCTAAGATTCACAGTAAAACTGAAGGATTTGAATAAAGTTTCCAAGATATTCCTATTAAACACCTTAGTCATTCTAATATATATGAGGGGAATTATTGTAATTTAAAATAAGGGGAGGGAGAAACAAGTGAAGCAAAGCCATGATTTGTGGAAACAGATCTGTAAACTCCCAGACCTAGACCCCTTTCAACCCCTGTTGTGTTGGGTGTGTGTTATATTCTTTCCATGACTACCCCACGCGTTGGGGGGGTCACAAGTGGGGCGATAGACTACCTTGTACATTATGTTGGACACAGCAGGGGGGTAAGAGGTGGGGTGGTAGACAGCCTTGTATGTTATGTCGGGTGTAGCAAGGGGGCTAGAGGGGGGGCAACAGCCCCTATAAACGTGGTTTGGGGCAACACCCCGAAATTTTTTATTTTAGACCCTATATTAGGTGGGTAGACCTACCAATGGTTGTGTGCATGGATTTCACACATGGTTTTGGGCATGAAGGTTTTCTGTCCATGGTATTTTGTAGATCCGATCAAAGGAACTACAAATATGTTCTAATGTAGGGTTAATGGATTGGGGTTTATGGATGCTTTGGAATGTATATATATGTATTGTAACATTGAAAGGAATATAATGAAAAATAAATCTAGTAGTCCTAGTTTTCAGATCTAGGGGAAAATCTTTGTGTATATATGTTTTATGTTTTATTCTCTTGCCATTATTTGTTTTATGTATTTAGAATTAGTATGCAGGTAATGTATGCACAACTTTAAAACCTACCGTTGGTATCGGAGTTGTTTAAGCTTCAAGGGGAAGCCTTTGCTACTAAGGGGTTTTGCTCGGGCCTGTGGTATACCTTGTTCAGTGGGAGATTTGTAGGATCAGTTCTTGTGGTGAAAGAAGTTGGAAATATATGGAAAGACGAAGATCGAGAAATTTAATGGTCAAATTATTGAGTTGTGGAAACTCAAGATGGAGGATCTGCTAGTGGATAAAGATGAGTGGATTGTGGTAGATCTAGGTACTGAACCAATAGTAATTTCTGCTGAAGATTGAGGGAAGTTAGATCGGAAGGCAAAGAGCACAAAATGATTTTGTGTCTCATATTTAGTATTGTTGAATGTATCAGGGGAAGCTTCAGTGAAGGCTTTGTGGGACAAGTTAGGGACTTTGTACCAATCTAAGTATCTAGTGAATAAATTGTTCCTATGAAAAAAGTTGTATAACCTGAGGATGAAACATGGAGACTCGGTGACAGAGCATCTGAACTCCTTTAATACTATAGTAAACCAATTATTATCTATTGATATTGAAATTTTAGATGAAGATAAGTGCATAAGTTTTTTGTGTTTCATACCATATTCATGGTATAGTCTAGTTGTTGCAATAGGTAGCAATGCAACTACCTTATAGTTTCATGAAATAGTTTCATCCTTGTTGTTGGAGGACATGAGACAGAAAAATATGGAGGGACAGAATGGTGATTCCTTGTCTATACGAGGACGGTCCCAGAACATAAACAAAAATAAGTACTCGAGTGGGAGGTCTAAATCTAGAGGGAGATATAAATCTCCAGGAAAACCTATAAAGGTGTGTTAGAAATGTGGAAAGGAAGGACACTTCAAAAGGGATTGTAAATCTAAAGCTCTTGAGAAAGGAAAGGGATCTGATGATACTCCTTTTGCGAAGGTGAAAACCACCTCAAATGAAGGTGGGGATGTGTAATTGGCTTGTTCTTCAAGTACACATGTAGATCATGAGGCATGGTTGATTGACTCAAGTTCATCTTTTCACTTCACTCCCCATATAGAGTGGTTCTACGAGTATAAGAAATATGATGGTGGTGATATCTTCTTAGTGGATGAGATGAAGGTGTGAATCATTGGTTGTGGAAAAGTCAAGTTGAATTTGCAAGGTGAAAGGATTAGAACACTTCGGGTGTTCTGTATATTCCTGCATTTGCCAGAAATCTCATTCATGTAAGTAAGTTGGATGATGCAGGTGTAAGAATAGTGTTCTAGATAGATACTTACAAGATGGTTCAGGGAGCACTGGTATTGATGTGGGGATTTTGGATTGGAACTTTGTACAAATTTCAGGGTAGCATTATTATTGATGGGTGCAATAGTTATGTGGTACATGAAAGTGGAGCAAAACATCTAGTGGTGTATGGAGAAAAGACCATGCTATGGCATCAAAGACTTGGACATGTTGGAGAGAAGGGTATGGTAGAAGGTATGTTTAATTTCTCTCTGGATTTTGAATTCTATGAAAATTGTGTATATGGGAAGCAAAATCAAGTGATTTTCCCCTCTAGTGATAAGAGGGTGAAACAAATATTAGAGCTTGTGCATAGTGATATGTTTGGACCTTTATCAGTTCCATCACTGGGTAAGTATGTGTACTATGTAACATTTATAAATGACTTCTCAAGGAATAAATGGATATATTTCCTCAGGAAGAAGTATGAAGTCTTTGATAGTTTTAAAGAATTTAAAGCTCTAGTGGAAAACTAGACAGAGAAGAAGATAAAGGTGCCGAGGATAGATAATGGTGGAGAGTTTTGCAAGAAAGAATTTGAAGATTTTTGTAATAAGTGTGGTATAGCACAACAAAAGACTACTCCATACACACCTCAACAAAATGGAGTTGCAGAAAGAATAAATAGGATGTTGATGGAAAAGGAAAGAAGCATGCTCAGTGATGTCGGGTTAGGGTATGAATTCTGGGTAGAGGCAGTGGAGACTCCATGTTACTTGGTCAACAAATCACATTCATCAGTGTTGGAGGATAACACTCCACAAGAGGTATGGACTGGTAAGAAAGCTTCTCTTTCACATCTGAGGGTATTTGGATGTGATGCATATGTACATGTTCCAAAGGAGAAAACAACAAAGTTGGATAGTAAATCTGAAAGGTGTATTTTTATTGGGTATAAGGATGGTTTAAAAGGTTATAAGCTTTGGAACCTAGAAAAAAGGAAGGTTGTATACAACCGAGATGTGGTGTTTGAAGAGGTTAAATATGTTATTAAGCATGAATTAATACCAAAGGAACCTAAGAAGATAGAGTTTGAGATAAAGGAGGAAGAATAAAACTCTACAACAGAAGAGGAACCAGAAGATGAAGAGCCACAAAATCCAATTGTGAGAAGATTAGTTCGAGAAAGAAGACAACCATAAAGGTACAGTCCATCTACTTTCTATTTTTTTATTTTTTTATCTATTACTAATGATGATCCCAAAACTATGAGGGAAGTAGTAGATTTAGAGGATAGCAAACTTTGGAAAGAGTCCATGGTTGATGAAATTATGGCATCTTTGCACAAACATGAGGCTTTGGATTTGGTGGAGTTGTCAGTTGGAAGGAAACCCATTGGTAGAAAATGGGTGTTTAAGAAGAATATGAATGTAGAAGGCAAGGTGGATAAATACAAAGCTCGGTTGGTAGCGAAAGGTTATTCCCAAGTGCCAGGAATTGATTTTGGTGATATTGTTTCTCATGTTGCCAAGGTAGCTTCTATTAG
The DNA here is from genome assembly GCA_031772625.1 of Pinus tabuliformis. Lineage (NCBI taxonomy): Eukaryota > Viridiplantae > Streptophyta > Pinopsida > Pinales > Pinaceae > Pinus > Pinus tabuliformis. The sequence goes on from CM062809.1 coordinate 95,458,915, forward strand.
ATTACTTTTATTTTTTGTTGTTGCTTTTGATTTTGAGGTAGCATAGATGGTGTGGAGTACCAAGGAAGGTATGTTTCGATGGTCATTTTGGTATCTTTTCATCAGAACTCAAAAGCCTTTTGCATGAGAAATCTAGATAATGATAAGAATTTATAATGAAACACGAGAGATTAATGAAAAGCACTGATAGTCGTCATTTCTATGTGCAGGAGGGAGGAAATACGGTAGGTGGCCATTCCAAAAGTAAAGACAAGGATGAGCTAACTGCTGTCCCTTTGATGGAAGATCGGAAACGAACCAGATCACAACGAATCAACCTAAGAAAGGACGCGGAGATACTAGCACGGAACAGAAAAAGAAAGAAGTAACGCAGTATTAATGATTCTGCGAATCCCTCAAGATCTGAGATCCTGAGGGATCGCTATTTTACCTATTTTCGGTACCTAGATATCTCCGCCATCTTCCCTATAAAAGGGGTAGCACTGTTGGCTTCAGGGAGGATCTTTTAGGAGTATAATTTCTTTTAGGGAAGATCAGGACTATGATCTTTATGTTCGATTGAAGACTTGAGTTCCTGTAATTTTATTGCATGCTTTAATACAGACTTGTTCACTCTTTTATCTTTGAGCCTGGATCTATCTTAAGCGGTGTACCCCTGGAGGCTAAGGGCCCGGCCCTGGAGGACACTTGCTCTTGTATTATTACACGTGATTTCCGTGTGGTGTGTTCATAGACGTACTCTGGTAATCTGTTGTGTTTTGAGAATATTCTATTACATGCTCTGTTGTGATTAAGTCATTTCGTGTTCTTGAACTTTATATCGATGCTATGTTATTTTACCAATTCTTCAGGCATTGATTAATCCCTACAGGACACTGTTACTTTATTACAGAATTCTTTACGATTGTGTTTTGCATTATAACAAGTCACCTGGAAAGATCTGTTCTACATGAGTATCGAATGTGACTATTCTTTATTATGAGATACAGTCGTATGTGTTTCAACAGAAGCAGATTAAGTATGGTGTGTTTCTAAGGTTCTATAGTATTGTTCCATCATATGAGATTGAGGGATTGGTGTTTTGATTGGCATGGTTAAATAGAGTTGCAGCTTAAAGAACTCAGTTATTACTTATTTCGATTACTATTCTATTCTTGAACTGCTGTTCCATTTACCTGCTGTTCCATTTATTTGTTGTTCCATTTATTTGCTGTTCTATTTATTTGCTGTTCCATTTATTTGCTGTTCCATTTATTTGTTGTTCCATTTCAATTTGTTGTTCCATTTCCAGATTGCTAATTTGTTGTTTCTTGAGGACGGACTTGGGCTGTAGAGGACCCCAACATCTGCTACTTGGTCCCCAGACCTCTGATCTGCTCCCGTCAGCTATGAAAGGGATGTGTTATTGCTACCAAGCCCTTGGCTGATGTGCTGTTCCATTTCATTATCACTTCTTTTATCTGTTGTTTCATTTCTAATCATTAAGAACGATCCTAGGCTGTAGCGAGCCCAGCATCTGCTATTTGGCTCCCAGACCTCTGATCTATTCTCATCAGTTATGAAAAGGATGGGTTATTGCTACCGAACCTTTGGCTGATGCAATACTTGGTGTGATTTAGTCCTTTGAAGTAGTTAAGTTGTAGACTTGCATTAGTTTACTTTCGTAGTTGTAAATAGCTGTACTACAAGCATTACTCTGGCAAATGCTAGCCTCAGACTGAGACACCCTTTGAAATAACCAGACGATCCCGGATTGACATATTAATGTGAGGTAACTACAAGTGAAAGAGACCCTTTTTATAGCTCTACATTTTGGCGTCGTTTCCAGGGAAGGAGTGTAGCCATTTGTCTTTTTCAGAGTAGTGTACGAACCTGCTAGGGAAGAATAGGGTTTTGAAAATGGAAGGTAAGAACCTACATACAGAGCATGTAAAAGCCCTGCTCCTTTGCCTGCTTTCCTGTAGATTTGTTGTTATTTGCTTAAAATTTAGTAGTTAAATTTGAGTGCATGACTAAGCAGAAAAAGCTAGAGAAAAATCGCAAACCGTTAGCGAAACCAGAAAAAGATAAGGGACCGGTGACCCTCGGTCGATCGACATACATAAACGAAATCTATAAGAAAGCCGAATCTCAGCCTTCAGTAGGACCCAGGAAAGTTACTTCCAAACAACCTACTAGTTCCCTTCAGGCCTCAAGCTCACCATCTGAAGCCTTTGCTGAGGTGCATAGTCAGACTGACGAACAGGACTTTCAAGAAATTGAAAATTCTATTCCAGAATGACTGCAGGAAGGGAATCTAAGCAATCTTTGTGAAGGAGAAGGAGAAACAGGGGAAATTGGGGAGCCAAGATCTCCTCCTAGGATAATTCAGCCATTAAATAGCCCAGACAAAGGGAGCGCGGTAAAAATTATTATTGAAGACACCCTATTTCCTCAGACAAAAATTCCAGATAGAGGAAGTGCTATTAAAACTATTCCTGTTGAAAATATTCCTCCTCAACCTAGGAATACCCTCTTAGATCTTCCGGAAGGTTATTGGCATATATTTGACCCAATGGCTCAAAATCAGTCAAACACCCAAACCTCTACATTACAATACCCCATAGTGGATTCCGCAGCAAATGCTCCTGTGAAAGCAATCCCCCTTCAACACATTCCTACATTTCACGGACTGACATCAGAGGACCCCGATGCATTCTTATTTGAATTTGATGTGCTATGCAGGGGATATGATTACACCACTGACCCCCATAAATTAAAATTGTTCCCCTCCACTTCGAAAGGGGCAGCTTTAAGATGGTTTATGGGTTTAGGTGGTGGAGTTATAAATAACTGGGAACAAATGAAAGAATATTCCCTAAAGAAATATCAAGATTACTGTAGGTCTAGAGAACTGAAAGATGAAATATTTCAGATGATAGCTAGACCAAATGAAACATTAGAAGAATACGTGGAACGTTTCCAGTACAATCTGCAAAGATCCCCTTATGCATCGTTGCCCTTTCCTGATAACGTGTTGAAAACAACATTAATAAGGGGCATGAAAGAACAATGGATTGAAACATTAAACATTATGGGGAAAGGGGATATATATCAGGAAAGTTTTGCTGACATAATTGATTTATGTATCAGGAGTTCGAGAGGCAGTACACGAATCAAACCAGCAGAACATGATCGATTTACACGGGAAAATAAAATTTCATCAGAAGGAGTAACACGCGTGGAAATTGGGAATTTACTTGAAAATTTTAAAACTGATATACTAGGAACACTGACTACACAATTGGACGTTTTGCAGGCTAAGCAGAAATAAATGGAGGCAGAACAAAATTTAGCAATTTTTTGCCCCAGATGCAGGAAGAAGCATAGCCATAAGGAATGCCCACTAAATACAATTCAGAGATGCGCCATTTGCACAAGGGATCACTCTACAGAAAATTGTCCCTCATTACCTGGACTGAAAGTGGTATATAAAGAAGCGGAAGAAGAACTAGAAGCAGTGTATCTACTTAACTAGCGTCGTCAGTGGCAGCCGCAACAAAATGGTATGTTTTCAGACCCAGCTTCTTCTTTTTAGTATCCACAATACAATACTCAACAATATAATACATGGCAAAGTCAGTTTCAACCCCCATTCCCAAATTGGTCATCACAGTCATACCCTTCTGCAAACCCGTGGCTAAATCAGACAAGCCAATATGGCTGGTCGAATCCTCCTTATCCCCCACCATACTGGAAAAACAACCCTTATCCACTGCAGTGGACTCCCCCCCCTTCACAAAGTTCAAGCTGGCAGAATAACTGACAGAGACCAACACAGCAGCCAGTAGGAAACATTCCTTTCCCTCAACCTACACTACCAGCTTTACAGCAAAACCCCCAATCTAATCTCAGACCCCAACTCCCAGCCCAGCCCAATCCCAATCCAAATAACAGACTGGTCCAAGCACTCCAAATTCTAGAAACACCAGAAGAAGGACCCGATCTGAGGGAGTGCAATGATCTGCAGTTAAGATCTGGGCGTATCATTCAAACAGAGGGAAACAAAACAGTTCACATTGAAGATCAGTTACCTAGAGAACAACTGTCACAAGAAGAGGATGAAAACAGGCAACAAACTCAGAATCAAGTAACTACATCCTCTCCCCCGTTCCCAGAACATTTAGTCATACCTCGACCTATACAGCAACCTAATTTTGACATTCTGGGAGAATTACAAAATTTGTACATAAAAATCCCGTTCCTTCAGGCCATTCAGGACATCCCAATATACGCTAAAACTATTAAGGAACTGTGCATAAAAAGACCAAGAAGGAATGTAATAGATAATCCAAGAGTTCAAGTAGTCGGCACTTTATCTGACCTATTATCAGGAAAGGAAACACCTATTAAGTATGAAGACCCAGGAAACCCAATAGTAACTGTTCAAATTTATGGCCAAACCTTAACCAATGCCTTAGTTGATCTTGGAGCTGCAATCAATATATTGACCACCTCCACTTGCCAAAAGTTAGGAATTACAGCTGCAGAACCTACTTCAACTTTGCTGGAATTGGCTGATCGATCTGTGGTCAGGCCAGAAGGCATATTGCATGATGTTATGGTCTCAGTTGATTCCTGGGAATACCCAACTGATTTCCTGATAATAAATCCTAAAACCCGACTAGATGGACATCCATTAATCTTAGGAAGGCCTTGGCTCGCTACCACTGATGCCTACATCGGTTGTCGACAAGGAAACATGATCATAACTAAGGGGGAAGATATTAAGAACTTAGTACTATATCCCCCAGCACAGCCAAGCATCACAATAGTCAAAACTAATAGGCACCCTGTATCATATCTTACTGACAACATTAGATCTCCATTAACTATACAAGAAGCGCTAGAGTTCAAAAATCAAACAGAAGATGGTGCCATCAGTAATTTTATTAGTCAAACTGAACTCACATCTCGTACCCAGTGTCATATGATAAAAGCAGCATTTGATAACGAAGTAGAGGAGGAACCTCTGAAAGATGTGCATGACCATACAATTCCTGTCACGTCAGTTGCACATAGTAAAATAGTGGAAATCGAACCTGGGAAGACCTTAAACATTAACGCCAACCTTACACCGGAACAAGAAACAAAACTCATCCATGTTTTAACAAAATATAAAAATGAATTTGCATGGGATTACCCCGATATGAAAGGAATTGATCCTCAATTGTGTACACACCACATCTACATAGAGAATGATGCAAAACCTGTCAGACAACCTCAGAGAAGATTAAATCCTCATCTAAAAGAATTAGTAAAAGCTGAGCTCCAAAAACTTTTACATGTTAACTTTATCTACCCTATCTCTGATAGTAAGTGGGTCTCCCCGCTTGTGGTGGTACCGAAAAAGAATGGGAAGTGGAGAATCTGCGTGGACTATAGAGAACTAAATAAGGCAACGCAGAAAGATCACTTTCCTCTCCCATTCATCGATCAAGTATTGGACACTTTGGCAGGCAAGAAATTCTTTTCTTTTCTTGATGGCCTCAGTGGGTATAACCAAATACAGATTGCCCCTGAAGATCAGGATAAAACTACTTTTACTTGTCCTTGGGGAACATTTGCCTACCGAGTTTTACCTTTCGGTTTATGTAATGCCCCTGCCACATTCCAAAGGGTTATTCTTAGCATATTTGCAGATCTAATAAATGAAGGATTGGAAGTATATATGGATGATTTCACTCCATACAGAGAAGAGTTTGATCCAGCATTGGAAACACTAGAAAAAGTCCTACAACGCTGTATAGCTACCAGGCTTTGTCTAAGCCATGAAAAGTGCTACATGATGATGACAGAAGGACTTATTCTAGGGCACTATATTTCAGCAGCCGGCATACAGGTAGACGCAGCCAAAATCCAAATAATTTTGCTTATTCCTACTCCTACTACTCAAACAGAGGTACGTAGTTTTCTTGGATTCTCTGGTTATTACAGAAGATTTGTAGAACATTATTCACGTATTGCTACACCATTGTATGCACTAACTGGTAATATTGATTTCCTTTGGACAGAGAAATGTGAACGTGCTTTCAATGACCTGAAAAATCTTGTATCTACAGCCCCAGTCCTTCGCGGACCAAACTGGGATTTGTCATTTCAGATATCATCCGATGCCTCAAATACAGCCATTGGAGCAGTCCTTGGTCACGAGGAGGATAGAAAACCATATGCCATTTATTACATTAGCAAAAATCTATCCCCTGCTGAATTAAATTATACTGTAACTAAAAAGGAATTTCTAGCTGTTATACATGCTATCAATAAATTCAGACATTACATCATTGGATATCCCGTTATCTTGTACACAGATCATTCTGCTATAAAGTATCTAGCAAATAAACCTGTCACAAATGGCAGAATAACCAGATGGCTGGTTTTATTGCAGGAGTTTGACATTACAATCAAGGATCGACCTGGCAAAGAGAACCCGGTAGTTGATTTCCTCTCAAGAATGCCCAAACCAGTCGATGCAGCAGCATTTGAAGATCAGTTTCCAGATGAGCATCTCTTTGTTGTTGCTGTTTAAACACCCTGGTATGCTGATGTCGCCAATTACCTAGCAGTAGGTAAGTTACCAAAACATCTAACCCTTAATGAGCGAAAATAGATTGTCCAGTGAAGTACCATATTTTCCTGGATTGGAGGCTATTTGTTTCACACAGGGGCAGACATGCAAATCAGGAGGTGCGTTTGACAAGATGAAATCTTTGATATATTGAAATCATGCCATGACCAACCATGTGGTGGACATTTTGTTGATCGCAGGACTGCACATAAAGTATTACACACAGGGTATTATTGGCCCACAATTTTTAAAGACGCAAAGAAATTTGTCCAAGCATGTGATAGTTGCCAGAGGGCGGGACACCCTAGTCACTCAGATGAAATGCCCTTGAAACCACAGCTAGTTATCGAATCGTTTGAGCGATGGGCCCTTGATTTCATGGGGCCAATCAACCCACCATCAAACCAGAAAACATACATTCTAGTGGCAACAGAATATGTCACTAAATGGGTTGAAGCAGAAGCCTTGCCCAGGGCTACAAAAGAATCCGTTATACAGTTCCTGCTCCATCTATTTGTGCGCTATGGCCTCCCTAGAGAGATAATCACAGATGGAGGGCCACAATTTGCTGGAAACAAAATAGTGGCAACACTCAAAAATTATCATGTTCAGCATAAAATGACCACCCCATATCACCCACAGGCAAATGGGCAAGTAGAAAGCAGCAACAAGATAATAGAAACAATTCTAACCAAAACAGTTGCATCACATAGACGCGATTGGGCTGCCAGACTACCAGAAGCACTGTGGCTTATAGAACAACATGGAGAAGCACCACTGGCCACTCACCTTACCAGCTTATGTTTGGAAAACAATCTATCTTTCCTATAGAATTTGAAATCCAGACATTACGAACAGCACAAGAAGTAGGGTTAGACTTAACCGAGGCGCAAACTAATCAATTGCAACAGATTAATGAGATGGATGAAATTAGACTCTCTGCACTTCAACATACTGCCCTGATACAACAGCAAAGAGCTAAGTGGCATGATGCTCTCATCAAAAACAGAGTCTTCCATGAAGGAGACTGGGCTCTTTTATATGACTCTAGATTTCAGGAATTCCCCGGGAAACTCTAGACTCGTTGGTTGGGACCATATGAAATTCAGAAAGTACATGACAATGGTACCCTCACACTAATTACTATTGATGGTTATGGGTATACCTTTAAGGCAAACGGCCATCGAGTCCGTCTCTATCGCAAACCACTCACTAGGGAGTCCTTTTGCCAGCAATTACGCCAAGATTCAGATATGGAGATCTTAAGGGAGGAAGACAAGTCTCCTCCACCTGTAACTCGCTAAGAAGTTTATTTTTCTTTACAATTTGTATATAATTCTTTGAATTATTTTTGTACATATTTTTTTTACAGCATGTTGTGATTTTTGTTGTTCCTTTTTCAAAAGGAACAACACTTGTGATTTTTTTGTTGTTCCTTTTTCAAAAGGAACAACACTTGCGATTTTTGTTGTTCCTTTTTCAAAAGGAACAGCACTTGTGATTTTTGTTGTTCCTTTTCCAAAAAGAACAGCACTTGTGATTTTTGTTGTTCCTTCTCCAAAAGGAACAGCACTTGTGATTTTTGCTGTTCCTTTTTCAAAAGGAACAACACTTGTGATTTTTTTGCTATTCCTTTTTCAAAAGGAACAACACTTGTGATTTTTTTGCTGTTCCTTTTTCAAAAGGAACAGCACTTGCGATTTTTGCTGTTCCTTTTTCAAAAGGAACAACACTTGCGATTTTTGCTGTTCCTTTTTCAAAAGGAACAACACTTGTGATTTTTGCTGTTCCTTTTCCAAAAGGAACAACACTTGTGATTTTTGCTGTTCCTTTTCCAAAAGGAATAGCACTTGTGATTTTTGCTATTCCTTTTCCAAAATGAACAGAACTTGTGATTTTTGCTGTTCCTTTTTCAAAAGGAACAACACTTGCGATTTTTGTTGTTCCTTTTTCAAAAGGAACAACACTTGCAATTTTTGCTGTTCCTTTTTCAAAAGGAACAACATTTCTGATTTTTGTTGTTCCTTTTCTAAAAATGAACACCACTTGAGTGTTTTTGTTGTTCCTTTCTAAAAAAGAACAGCATTTGTGTGTTTTTGCTGTATCTGAAAGAAACAACACGGTTTGATTTCTGTCGGTCTTTTTCCAAAGGAACGGCATTTGTTTGATTGAACTGCACCATTGATTTCCACTGCTTCTTTTTCTAAACGAACAACCGTTGTTGTATCTTTCTTAAAACTGCACTACAACTTGCAGAGTGCTAATGGTCTTTAGAATACAACTATCTACTTATGTGATGGAAACAAAAGCACAGTATACGGAAATCGGTAAATCATAAATCGCTATCCTTATAAGTAACTGCCCTGAATTAATGAAAGGATGTAGGGAAAATATATGCTTACTTATCAACTTTTGTTGCCATTGTTCTACTAACTCTGTTCTGATTGGTAATCTTTATCATGCTGATTTTTTATCTATTTTAATTATCATTCGCCAATAAGATCAAAGAGTTTATATCTTCCTATTGTGATTTTAAGACTTCTTCCACCATTCCTACTCTTAAGGAGAATGGAACCACCCTTTGTGTATAAACAGGAAAGGTTCTCTATTAAAACCAAAGAAAAAAAAGAAGCAAGCAAAGCAGTTTTGTCAAATTGCAGGATAGGGAGTCTCATTACGAGCTGGCCTACCATGATCATCAGGATGGAAGCGAAGTGGCATTCCCATTAGGGCCACCACACCCGGGAAATGGTCCAAAAGGTATATCAAAATAAATAAATAACCCTTGGAACAGGAGGTCTCACCACGAGCCGGCCTGCCCACTATTCGCTCCTTCCTCGTGAATGGCACTATGACTAACTGGTTACCAAGCCTGCATAGTGGCCTACAGTTTTGACATCACATAACACTTCCTCGCATACACAAAGGACTATGGTTCTCGGGGTGAAATAAACAACTCTTCCAAGGTTATGGACACCTGTCGGCAGCAGAGCTCTGTTAATGGTATTGAAGTTGTAACCTTTATACCAATGGGTAAGGAAATTATAACCTTTGCATCTTATAACGTGATAATTTAATTATCCAGCCATATACCGCATGACTATTAATTATCGCCAATCATTACGGAGCTAGTGACAGTGATCGCATGGGGCTCGCTAATTATGGCAAATGTCTACTCCCGAGCTTCCATCAACTCACCGCAGTTTCTTACGTATTAAAAGCGATTTAACTTTTCACCTCGATTCCAGTAATATGCTATTTTTGCAGACATGGCATATTTTCATAAGCTGCTCCATAAAGGCCTCACGGATGAAGCAGCCGCTGCTCCTTATTTGACGGCTGGGACAGCCTATCATATTGTGGGGGGGGGGGTAACCTCATTATTCCCCAGAATATGTGTCAGCCCATTATTCGAGAAGATCTTGTACTCGAGCACAGCACAGCTCAACGGTATGATCATTTTCCATTTTTGTTTCTTCTGCATGAATCGTTGTTCGAAGTTATTTCCATTGCATATGCCGTTGTATTTAAACTTGAACAAGAAACCCGCCACCAACTTCTCTGCGTCTTAACGAACAGCTGATGTTCCTTTGAGAATTTGCAAGTGAAGCCATGGGTGGAAGGTCAGTCCGCAGAGAACCTCAGACATTGACTGCTTCAGTTGCAGCCCGAAGAATTCTGAAGAAAGCAGGATGGTTGACCTACCTCAACTGCCTGAAGGAATCTAATGAAACTGTGGTGAAGGAATTTTTACAAAACCTGCGAGAAGAACATTCCACAATCAGAGGAAAACGAATAGAGGTCACGGATGATATAATAGCAAAAGTCACAGGACTACCGGCCACAGGCCCTGTGTGGACAATGAAGAAGGAAAGGCTGCAAAAGATTGTGGAAATCTTTTAGGACGAAGGCCAGAGCTTAACAGTTCGAGGAAAAGGGGTGCTACCAGCAATGCTAGGAGAGCCATGGGTGGAATTGGCGAAAATTGTCCAGAGCTACATTACTTGCGAGGGCAGAAAAGACGTGGTAAGACCACGACATCTAAAACTCCTAGCTGTCTTAAAACAAAAATGTTCTGTGAATTTACCTGCATTGCTTAATTCGCTATTGCATGATGTGGCACGAAGCATGAAAAAGGCACAGCACAAAGAATCTGTGGTTAGCCACCACGGATTAATTCGTTTGATAGTAAACCATAGTCTTACCTAGTAGCAGAGAAGCTGGAAAGAATTAATTGGTATCATTAATAAAGGGACGACCACGTCTAGACGCCCAGAAAAAAAAAAACAAATTGATAGCACACCCCAACGCCCAGAGAAGCGAAAGAAGGACGCTTGCAGAGAAGTGCAAGCTGAAATACAAGCCGAGAAACAAGCAGAAAAGCAACTTGAGAAACAACCCGACTCTGGTACATCTGAGCAACCAGCAAAGCGTAGAAAGTCGGCATGGCTTGTAGGGTTACAAGCAGAGTTGGAGAAACCCAGGCTCGCACGAGCCAAGCAATAGAAATTATAGAGGAGCAATCGGCAGAGACAGATACAGAAGAAGAAAGTAAGGAGGACGCAGAACAATCCACAGGGACAGAGGCGGAAGAAGAAAATAGCAGAGAAACAGAGCAGTCCGCCGAGGCAGAAACAGAAGAGGAAGACGAAGAACAGTCAGCGGAAACAGAAACAGAAGAGGAAGATGAAGGACAGTCAGCAGAAACAAAAACAGGAGGAGAAGAAGAACAGGATGAAGAAGGAGAAGGAGATGAGAAAGAAGTTGAGCGGCCCGAGCAGGAGGAAGAAATAGAACAGCAGGGAAGAAGCCCAGTACAAAACCCGATGGGGGAAGATGAATTGGCTAATATTCTGGCCAATATGGGCGAGTATGGCCAGCCCCTGAGTCCATCCAACCTCCAGGCCGAAGAAGAAACCCAGGAAAAAGATGCACCCAAGGAAGTGCATACGGAAGAAGCAGAAATAGAAATTTCACCCGTCCATGATGAGAAGGAAACAGAAAATATCAGGCAGGAACGGCCTGTTCCCAGTCAGAAGGCACCAGAGGAGAATCCGGAGGAAATAAGGGCAGAGGAAGAATTGGCCCAAGAAACAACAGAGCCAAGAGAGGTTCTTACCCTGGATCAGCCACCTCAAGAAGAAAATCCGGAAATTAGTCACACTCCAACCCATGGCAAACAGTCAGCTATTCTTTCTGAGAAGTTGATGAAAATAAGGGAATTGCAAAAGGAAAAAGGGACACTGTTAAACGTGATAGTCAGGCTTCGCCAGAAGATTAGGCTTCTGAAAGCAAGACAAAGGGGGGTAGGGGCCTCAACAAGAAAAAATTTGGCCACGCCAATAAGACCCCGTAAGAATAAAAGGCGAAGAACCGGGAGCCGTTCCACTACTCAAAACCCTGACAGAAGCCAAACTGCTGTCTCTAATGAAGCAGAAAGACAAACTGTTGTTCCAATTAAAACAGAAGGACAAACTGCTGTTCCATTTGAAAAGGAACAGCAGTGGGCTGGAGTTCGTGTTAAAATTGAAAAAGATGATAAGGAGGTTCAGATGGAGGCACCACCTTCGGGAGTAATAAGGGTTATGAATTCAAAGTAGCATAATAAGAAACTCCAAGTAAAGCTCCCAACCTCCACAGATGCATGGAAAAAGGACCAAAAAACAAGAACCCTCCACCATCAATTGAAGCAGGCTCAGCAAGAAGCAGAAAAGCTCAGGGAACAAACGGTCCCCCGTGAAAAATATGAGGAATTACAGCAGCAGTTAAGGAATGTCAACCTGTCGGAAAGCCAAGCCTTCGAAGGATGGAGAAAGGAGCAAGAGGAAGTCGCAAAGGTAACCTGTAGATTAGATGTAGTTATTAAACAAATGGATACCTTGTGTGCTCTGTACAATGATGCCCTAGCATGTAGAGCTCCTGCCAAAAATTATGCCCTGTTTCTAATGGAAAGATACTTACAATTGAAAATTAAAGCCGTTAGGGCAGGTGCTCCCATAGAAATTAACAATATAGATGATTTTATAAACTGCTGTAAGCATTATGGGGTAAAAGTACAAAGGTTATTGTGTGAATTTTACCTGCATAACCTTGTACTAGAATAAGAGACCGAGCTGAACCCTGGCCCTTTTTTCGGAGATATTCAATTACAAGCATTCATTTCATTTGCAGTTAATCAGATTAAATGGCTCAAAGCCTACAATGCATTTCAGAGACAAGAAAATTGATTATACCTATGGGTAAGAGCTGAGCCTAGAGACCCGGAACAGTTATGGAAAAGTCATAGAAATCTCATGAAGGCTCCAGGCGTGATTGAAGCATTAGGACCCATGCATGAAGCAATCATTCGGCAAGGGCATGAATTCTTTTCTTCTATTAAAGACCCTACCATTGAAGCAACTAAATTTCGATATCGGGTATCTAATCTAAATATTCAGCTTTGAGAGCCGTTTAAGTATGAAAATTTTAAGCTTGCTGCTAACTGATTCCCCCTCTATGGTGAAATTGTTTTGAGGGCAGGGCCATCCTGGTTAGGATATAGGTCCGGAGTCCAATCATTTGGCATCCTGCACCTGGATACCAAGCCCTGTATGAAATTCCCGAGGGCCAGACAAGCCATTTCTTTGATCATCTAGTTTCGCATCATGGGTGTAGGCCCCCACACGAAATTCCATCTCCAGCCTACTCCCTCACTGCTCTGCATGTCAACTACAATGTTTTCATGAGGCCATGAAAAAGGGTAAGCTGGGGGGTGTGTGGAGTAACAAGGAAGGTATGTTTCGATGGTCATTTTGGTATCTTTTCATCAGAACTCAAAAGCCTTTTGCATGAGAAATCTAGATAATGATAAGAATTTATAATGAAACACGAGAGATTAATGAAAAGAACTGATAGTCGTCATTTCTATGTGCAGGAGCGAGGAAATATGGGAGGTGGCCATTCCAAAAGTAAAGACAAGGATGAGCTAACTTTTGTCCCTTTGACGGAAGATCGGAAATGAACCAGATCACAACGAGTCAACCCAAGAAAGGACGCGGAGATACTAGCACGGAACAGAAAAAGAAAGAAGTAACGCAGTATTAATGATTCTGCGAATCCCTCAGGATCTGAGATCCTGAGGGATCGCTATTTTACCTATTTTTTGTACCTAGATATCTCTGCCATCTTCCCTATAAAAGGGGTAGCACTGTTGGCTTCAGGGAGGATCTTTTAGGAGTATAATTTCTTTTAGGGAAGATCAGGACTATGATCTTTATGTTCGGTTGAAGACTTGAGTTCCTGTAATTTTATTGCATGCTTTAATACAGACTTGTTCACTCTTTTATCTTTGAGCCTGGATCTATCTTAAGCGGTGTACCCCTGGAGGCTAAGGGCCCGGCCCTGGAGGACACTTTCTCTTGTATTATTACGCGTGGTTTCCGTGTGGTGTGTTCATAGACATACTCTGGTAATCTATTGTGTTTTGAGAATATTCTATTACATGCTCTGTTGTGATTAAGTCATTTCGTGTTCTTCAACTTTATATCGATGCTATGTTATTTTACCAATTCTTCAGGCATTGATTAATCCCTACAGGACACTGTTACTTTATTACAGAATTCTTTACGATTGTGTTTTGCATTATAACAAGTCACCTGGAAAGATCTGTTCTACATGAGTATCGAATGTGACTATTCTTTATTATGAGATACAGTCGTATGTGTTTTAACAGAAGCAGATTAAGTATGGTGTGTTTCTAAGGTTCTATAGTATTGTTCCATCATATGAGATTGAGGGATTGGTGTTTTGATTGGCATGGTTAAATAGAGTTGCAGCTTAAAGAACTCAGTTATTACTTATTTCGATTACTATTCTATTCTTGAACTACTGTTCCATTTACCTGTTGTTCCATTTATTTGTTGTTCCATTTATTTGTTGTTCTATTTATTTTATGTTCCATTTATTTGTTGTTCTATTTATTTTATGTTCCATTTATTTGTTGTTCTATTTATTTTATGTTCCATTTATTTGTTGTTCCATTTCAATTTGTTGTTCCATTTCCAGATTGCTAATTTGCTGTTTCTTGAGGACGGACTTGGGCTGTAGAGGACCCCAGCATCTGCTACTTGGTCCCCAGACCTTTGATCTGCTCCTTTCAGCTATGAAAGGGATGTGTTATTGCTACCAAGCCCTTGGCTGATGTGCTGTTCCATTTCATTATCACTTTTTTTATCTGCTATTTCATTTCTAATCATTAAGAACGATCCTAGGCTCTAGCGAGCCCAGCATCTGCTATTTGGCTCCCAGACCTCTGATCTATTCTCATCAGTTATGAAAAGGATGGGTTATTGCTACCGAACCTTTGGCTGATGCAATACTTGGTGTGATTTAGTCCTTTGAAGTAGTTAAGTTGTAGACTTGCATTAGTTTACTTTCGTAGTTGTAAATAGCTGTACTACAAGCATTACTCTGGCAAATGCTAGCCTCAGACTGAGACACCCTTTGAAATAACTAGACGATCCCGGATTGACATATTAATGTGAGGTAACTAGAGGTGAAAGAGACCCTTTTTATAGCTCTACAGATGGATGTGAAGACAGTGTTTCTTCAGAAGGATTTCGAAGAAGAGATCTACATGAAGAAACCTGAAGGCTTTGTGGTGAAGGGTAAGAAAGAACAAGTATGCAAGTTAAAAAAGTCTCTGTATGGGTTAAAATAGTCACCAAGGATGTGGTATTAGAAATTTGATACATTTATATAGGGACTTGGCTTCAACGGAAGAAAAGTAGATCATTGTGTGTATTTTAACTTAATTGGTGACCTTGTTATTTATCTGGTGTTGTATGTGGATGATATGTTGTTGGTTGGAAATGACAAAGAAATTATCTAGGATTTGAAGACCTAATTATCCTCCAAATTTGACATGAAAGATATTGGTGTTCAAAACTATATTTTGGTCATGGAAATTAAACATGATCAGGAAAAGAGGAAGCTATGGTTAAACCAAAGGAAGTATGTCAAGACAATATTGTAGAGGTTTAATATGCAGGATAGTAAAACGGTGAAGTTTCCTATTCCTGTAGGTGTAAAGTTATCTGTTGAAAATTGTCCCAAGGCACAAGAATAGGAAAAGGACATGTCTTGTGTTCCATATGCAAGTGTTGTTGGTAGCTTGATGTATGAAATGATCTATACTAGACCATACATTGCACATGCAGTGGGAGTATTGAGCAAGTGTCAAAACTATGGAAGGAGCATTAGACAACAGTGAAGCAGGCTTTTAGGTATTTGCGTGGAACTAGTGATTATGGTTTGCGCTACCAAGGAAGACCAGGATTGGAAAAAGTTTTGGACATCCGTGACTTTGTTGATGCAGACTCAATTGGACACCTGGATTAGAGAATACCTACAAGTGGGTATGTGTTTAACCTGTTTGGAGGTGCAACCAGTTGGATGACTAAGAGATGGTTTGTAGTGTCACTTTCAACTACATAGGCAGAATACATGGCAACCACTCATGCGAGCAAGCAGTTTGGTTGTAGAGATTGTGTTCAAGTATGGGGTTAGTACAACCAGCTATAAGGATAGACTGTGACAACCAAAGTGAAATTTTCATGGCAAAGAATCCTTCTTATCATTCAAATACAAAGCACATTGATGTTCAATATCATTTTATGAGGGATACAGTTGAGGATAAAAAGGTGTTACTAGTAAAGGTGGACACTTTGAAGAATACTATAGATGCATTGACAAGGTTTGTGAGCACTGAGAAGTTCTCTTGGTGTAGAGAAACACTGGGAATTGCAAGGTTGGACCAATGACTAATATCTCTTGTGGCCCCCTATGGAAAGAAAACAACAAGTGGGAGAATGTTGGGTGTGTATTATATTATTTCCATGACTACCAGATGCGCAAGGGAGGTCACAGGTGGTGAAGTAGATGAACTTGTACATTTCATCAGGTGTAGTAGGGAGGGTGGCTTCCCCGTTTATTGAGGGGTATGTAGGGGGGGCGATAGCCCCCTTGCACGGAGTTTAGGGTAGTGCCCCAGGAAATTATTATTTTTTGAACCCTATATTAGGTGGGTAGACCTACCTATGGTCTTGTGCATGGATTTCACATATGGTTTTAGGCATGATGGTTTTTTTCCATGGTATTTTATAGATCTGGTCAAGGGAACTATGGTTATGTTCTAATCTAGGGTTAATGGATTATGGTTTATGGATGCTTGTGCATGTATATATATGCATTTTAACATTGAAAGGAATATAATGAAAAATCAATCTGGTAGTCTCGGTTTGGGATCCAGTGGAAAATATTTGTGTATATCTATTTTATGTTTTATGCTCTCACCATTGTTTATTTTTTTATTTTAGAATCTGTATGAAGGTAATTTTTGTATGGGGTTAAAACCTACATGTTGTAGGAAGAGCACCTAAAATTCTTGATATAAGTAGTGATGTGAGGCTCCCTCAATGGTTGAAATTAACAAAAATCCCCCTACTCAAATAATACCTCCTGATCATGAAATCCCTGCAAGCTATTGGTAAATTTTCGACCAAATGGAAAAACTAATATCACAAATGTAGACATCGACCATGGAATATCCTATAGTAGATCCAATGGCTAATGCCACAATGAAAGCCATTCCATTACAAAATATCCCTACTTTTCATGGAATGAATTTTGAATATCTCGATGCATTCTTGTTCGAGTTCAATGGCCTATGTAGAGGATATAATTACACTGATCCACAAAAACTAAAATTGTTTCCTTCTACCTTGAAGGGAGTTGCTCTACGTTGGTTTATGGTATTAGGAGGGGGTACTATAGATTCTTGGGATGGAATGAAAGATGATTTTCTTATTAAATATCAATATTTCTGCTGATCTAAGGACTTAAAAGATGAAATATTTAAAATAACAGCAAAAGATGGTGAAACCTTAAAGGAGTACATTGAAAGATTTCAATATAAGTTATAGAGATCACCTTACACCACTCTACCAAAGGAAGTGTTGAATTTTTTTTTAATTAAGGGCGTGAAAGATGAATGGACAAAAACACTTAATTTAATGGGGACTAGATGAGGTGCTCGAAAGGAAGTATGCATACTAGATCGAGAATTCTGGATTCTCTTACTAGAACCAACAAAACTCTAGGTGAAGGCATAACTCGAGAAGAGATTGGTAATTTGTTAGAAGATTTTAAAATTGAAATTTTGGGCACATTATCTACAAAATTGGATTTCTTACAGGCCAAGAAGAAACAAGCTACTGTAGAACAAACTCTGGCAATTTTTTGTCCTCGTTGTTGAAGGAAACACAATTGAAGGGAATGCCCATTGGATACAGTCAAAACATGTGCTATTTGTACCAATCATCATTTGACAAAATGATGTCCATCACTTCCAGGATTAAAGGTCGTGTTCAAATAATATGAGGAAGACCTGGAACCAACATATCTTATGACACATCGATGACAATGACAGGTCCTTCCTTCAGGTATGATGCATGATCCATCTCTGTTTTATTCTGGACAATACGTTCAACAACAGATTCCTGGATCCATGTGGCACCAACAACCATCCTTTAATTCCACTATGAAATCCTAGCCTTACACTACACCGCCTTGGATAAATCAACCATTTAATGAGCCTGTATGGGAAAATCAATAGTATTCTACCCCTTCATGATTGAATTCAACCAATAACCCATATCCTTGATATCGTACCAACTCATCTACACAAAACTCAATGTGGCCTCAAAACTGGAAGTGCCCTACAGGACCAATCAATTCACTTGTTGAGACTCTACCCTAGTCTCAACCATCGTTGCAAGCCCCATTTCAATTACCCCCAAACTCCCAACCCCCAATATGCCCAAAATTTCCTGCTCAGCTGAATCCCAATCTAAACAATAGACCTATTCAATATTTACAAATTGTTGAAAGTTTGGATCGTGAAATAAACCCTCTTAAATTTAATGAATTACAACTGAGATCTGGATGAGTTATCTTCGTAGAAGGTGATAAACCTAATCAAGAAGAGGAGGATAACGAAACTCATGACGGGGAGAAGCCCGTAACTGAACATACTCCTCCAACTATAATCATTTTTGAAATAGAACCATCCAATGGAGCGACCAAGCAACAAGGTTTTGATAAAATTATAGTTTCTACTCCCCCATTCCCTGAGAGACCCATAGTAATTAAACCTACCATTCACCCTGATTTTCATCTTGTAGGGGAATTAAAGAATGTATGTATATAAATTTTTTTCCTCTAGGCTATACAAGACGTTCCAATTTATGCTAAAACAATTAAAAACTTCTGCGGAAAAAAAATGGGAGGAAACCTAAATATCCACCAACATTCCATGTTGTAGGGACATTATCCGACCTCATCTTAGGAAAACAAGTACCTTTCAAGTATGATCACCCAATAATCTAATAGTAACTATCCAAATTCAGGGTCACAACTTCCCAAATACCTTGGTGGACTTAGGAGAAACTATAAATAGTTTAACTCATGAAACCTATGGTATTCTGAGTATCACAACTTTGAAACCAACTTTGACCTTATTAGAGTTATTTGACAAATCGGTACTCAAGCCAGAAGGTACTCTAGAATACATTATTGTCTCTATGGACTCTTGGGAATACCCAGTAGAGTTTTTGGTTATTAGTCGAAGGAATAGATTGGTTGGGAACCCTTTGATATTAGGAAGGCCATGGTTGGTGACAACAGATGCATATATAGGATATTGGACAGGAAATATGAAAATTACGAAAGTAAATTCCATTAAAAACCTTATCTTATATCCACCAAAGAAACCCATCCCACCTATTGAAAATTATCAGCCATGCCGACACAAATACTAGGAGGAAAATGTGTTCTCCTCTTACCTTAGATGAGGCCCTTAAATTTAAAAATCAGACCGAAGATGATATAGTTATTGGCTTCATTAACAAACCTTCTATCGTGGGGAATCCAACATGTCAAATGTTGAAATCTATACTCAATAATGAATCCCAAAATGATTCATTAGAAATTCCAAATAATGATCATATACCTACGACTGTTGTCCATAATAGCATTCCAATCGAAATTAAACTTGGCAAAACCCTCAATATTAATGCCAATTTGGATGATCATCAACGAGAAAAACTAATCCATATTCTTCACAAATATAAACAAGATTTTTCCTGGGAATATTCTGATATGAAGGGCATTGATCTATGACTATGTACTCATCATATTTATATAGAGAAAGATTCTCATACTATTTGGCAACCCCAGAGAAGATTAAATCCAAATCTTGGGGGCATAGTAAAAAAAGAATTACAAAAAGTCTTGGATGTCAATTTTATATATCCCATTTCAGACAGCGAGCGGGTTTCTCCATTAGTTGTCGTCCCTAAGAAAAAGGGGAAGTGGAGAATTAGTGTAGAATATAGAGAACTAAACAAGGCTACTCACAAATACCATTTTCCCCTTCCATTTGTAGACCAAGTCCTTGACATTCTCACTAGGAAGAAATTATTTTCCTTCTTGGATGGTTTTAGCGGTTATAACCAAATTCAGATCTCTCCTGAAGCTCAAGAGAAGACCACATTTACCTACCCATGGGGAACATTTTCATATAAAGTCTTACCATTTGGGTTGTGTAATGCTCCAGCCACTTTCGAGAGGATGACCTTGAGTATCTTTTCTAATTTTATTAATGAAGGACTTGAGCTGTATATGGATGACTTTACCCCATATGTGATGAATTTGACTAGGCCTTAAAGAATTTTGAAAAAGTACTTGAATGGTGCATTTCTACTAGATTATGCCTTAGCCATGAAAAATCCATATGATGATGACTGAAGGTGTAGATTTAGGACTTTACATTTCTGTTGCATGTATTTAAGTAGATCTAGCAAAGATTGAGGTAATTCTTATGTTACCTACACCTTGTACACCAACCAAGGTATGTGGTTTCTTTGGCTACGCTGGATATTACCACAGATTTATAGCACATTTTTCAAAGATAGTTGCACCATTGTATGTTTTAATAGGAAATGTTAGGTTTGAGTGGACTGACTAATGTGACATCGCTTTTATAGATATTTAAAAGATGGTTTCAACATCCCCTATTATAAGAGGATCACATTGGAATTTTCCCTTCGATTTTTCATCAAATCATTAGACACAACAATAGGATGGAGATTTTATAGTTTAAATAAGTAATCCTGAGAATCTTCCAATTCTCAGGATATATTTATTATTACATCATTAGAAATATGTTGTAATATATAAATGCAATTAAACTCCAGTAAAACAGAAGATGATTATGATAATTCTCACTGACTGTAAAAGGTGACTAAACAACAAACTGTCTTAAGGTTTTTACAAACCTTTTTGTAATTCGTTTTTGATATCAATGAAAGCTTAGATGGTTCAGTTTTAATCTAGCATATTGAATTTTATCCAAGTCAGTTAACTTCCATAGACCGTGGGCACAATCCTGGAATGATCAATGTCTTCTTTGTATCATTACTTTTTATTACTTTCAGATCGAATGATTTCTTGTTCCTTGTGTGAATTTTCAGATTTACTATTCAGTTGTGTGAATGCTAAAATTTACTATTTAGCCATGTGAATTCTCATATTTGACTATTTAGTCGTGTGCATATTTAGATTTACTTTCTAATTGAGTGAATTCCAATTTATATTTTACTGTTAACATTTACGATCAAATCAACAGTTAGTGATTAAAGAGAATTTCCTTAAAAAAACTTAAACTTTATTCTTAAGTTTTGTAGTAGAGTAAGGATTTTTGGTTTTATAGGATTTAATACCTTTTAGGTACATTAATCTCAATCCATTTATTTATCATATTTATCATTTCCCGAAAAGATAATTGAGTTGTTTTATGATTTCTGCACAATGATTTATTCTTGTCTCTAGTTTGATAAGATCAAGTATTTTCCTTTAGAGAATATCTTTTAATGTTCCTCCTTAGGTTTTTCTTCATGTTATTCTTACATACATCCCCGTAATTTAAGTATTATCCTTGCACTGGTTGTGCCAACAACCTTGTAATAAAAAGATTAATCCTAGGTTGATAATCTAATGTATAGAGGATTAATTTGATTCTTTAGAAACAAATTAGTACCCAACAACTGCGCAATGTGTAGAAATCCCAACCTCCCTCGACATCCAAAACTGCAAAGTGGCTTCCTCTAGTGTTCTTCCCTCAGCCGAAACCCACTATCTCCAAAACAACGCAGTTTTGTCCTTCAAGCATCTCAGCTGCCCAGTCTGCCTTGCATCCCGAAATTGCATAGATGTGTCCTCCTAGGGCCTCATCCCACAGTGCTCACTGCCTGGTTAAACTATGCAATTGTGTTTCTCAATGGCCATGAAGAAGGATGACATGCTATATGACTCTCAAGGAGTTGAGGAGAAAGATAAGAAAAACAGGGAACCCAAAATATGATAGAATGATGGAGACTGCATGAAGACTTCATCTGATGCATAACCCTTTGGACTCTCACATCCATTGTCAACTACTCCATTGGATGGTGGATGGTGTGGAGTAGGAGGGTTCTAGCCTACTCTTTAACTGTATTGTATAAGAACTATTTGTCTTTCATGAGGACATGAAACAGGGTAAGCAAGGGAGTATGTTGAGTTATGAAATGGGTATGTATTTACTCTCAATTACATTGCCTTTTTCCTCTTTTCTTATCTCTTTCATACCTTGATACATTAACATATTGATGGATTATGTTAAGAAGTGAACAAACTACTCTTGATTAATATTTAGCCATTGTAACTAACTCTTATTCCTTTTTATGCAGAAAAACGACGGAAGGAACAATTGTTGTTCCCTAGAGACGGAGCAACGTAAACCAATAGAGGAATGAGGAGCGTTAGTTTTGGTCATGTCAAAGGATGAATAATGAGGATCAATGCTAAATAAGAAGAATGTTAGAAGATAGCATTCATTTGTGAATCCCTCAAGATTTCCTGATCCTGAGGGATCACATTTATCTTTTACCCTTTTCGACTATAAAAGTGAAAATTGTAGGAGGAAAAGGGATTGATCTCTGTTTATTTCAAATTGTAATTTTAATTTACAGACTGGTTCTTTTGAGGAACATGACTGCATTGTAATGAGGATTGAGTTCAATGGTTAATACATAATTTACGTTGTCATTCATTCCTATTCTCTGAAGTAGCTCAGCAGTATTCGCTAGTGGCTAAGGGTCGAGCCTCTGGTGGATCAAACTGCTATCTTTTGTGTTATATCTTTCTAATTCATGCAAGTTTAATTGGTTTGATGTTTTTCCATTCTCTATGAGTTTATATTGTTTGCTATTTTCCGATTTCCTGTATTGAAGTTAGTTTATTTTCCTTATGTGATTCGCAACTTTGTCATTTGATTCCATTTATGCTTACTGTAGATTAAATTGATTATCAATTAAGGCATTGAATATTTTTGATTATGATGAGAGTGTGGTTATTATAGAATCAACTAGAAGAGATTGGTTAATTCTACTGAACTCTCGGTTGACATCATTTCCATGTGAATTTCTTAATTGAGATTGAGTGTGATTTAGATAAAATCAGCTAGAAGAGATTGGTTAATGTTACTGTGCTCTCGGTTGATGCTATTATCAATTGAATTGCATGTTTGAGATTTGATTACAATTTCAATTGAGGATTATGTCTTGATGCTTAGATGTAATATTTTCGTTAACAGTTGCAATTTGAGTTTTATAATGCATCCGTTTACTCTTGTATCAAAGTTTTATATTTCATTTTAAAAATCATTACTCTTTGGATTCATAGCTTGCACATATTGTG
The DNA here is from genome assembly GCA_031772625.1 of Pinus tabuliformis. Classification (NCBI taxonomy): domain Eukaryota; kingdom Viridiplantae; phylum Streptophyta; class Pinopsida; order Pinales; family Pinaceae; genus Pinus; species Pinus tabuliformis. The sequence continues at coordinate 95,482,355 of CM062809.1, forward strand.
TACACTCTTGGAATAAAAGGACTTGCCTAGGTTGATAATTAATGTGAGGCAATTAGAAGTTTTAAAAGACACCTTTTGGCACCCAACATAGCCCAGGGGAGAGGGTCTAGCCACAAACAAGACAATCTAACATAATTTCCCTTAGATTGAGAATGGATAACATCCTACCTCTTGTATCATTTATCCTTGTTTCATGAAGTCCTTGTGTCTTTTCTCCAATGATCAACTCCTTAATGTAAATAAAGCACCTGAAACAAATATACAAGAAACAAAAGAACACATGATAGCATACAATAGATTCAACCTACTTAAGAGGCTAAGGAGTCTTATGTTAGCAAAAACCATATGCAATTGATATAGGAAACAAAATATAAGTTGTATTATTATGACAAAAAGGAAAGTACAACCTTCGCCTTAGCATTGTAGGTTTCCTTCGACGTGTCTAGGTTCTAGCACCACCATTAGCATCTCATTATTCACCTCAAACAATAGAATTTCAAGGTTTCTTCCTCTTTTCTCCAAATCAAACAAACTACAAACTTATTCTCCCTTTACAAGCACAAACTAGAAGGCTAAGGCTATCAATATTTTGTAGATTATTCAAGCCCTTCCATTAGCTAGCTGAGGTTGGAATAGGAGAAGTTTATATAGCTTGAGAGAGGGGACATGGATCCTCTTATGATGTGAGAGGTATTATCCCTTTTGTTTTGTTCCATTTTAATAAGGGAAAGGGGCTCAAACAGTATCTCTCGACTCTATCACGATTAACCATTTACCAAACTTCTGTTCATGAAGATTCTAGACCTAGAAGCTTTGAATCCATTTTTAAAAATTTTCCAAAATAGGATCAGCATGGGTAATGGATGGATATAATCACTGATCAGTGCTAGGGTCAGTGTTAAACTCTATAAATCGGCACGGGGAAGAAACTGAGGGATAGCATCGGCATTTAAAACTGAGTTTGAAGGAATACTCTCTGGAAATGATTTAATAGGGAAATGTTTTGTAGATGAAGACTGGTGTAAATACATGTTCTTCATGATCAAAAAACACATGGGGTTCACTGTAGAGGTCCTCTAGGATCAAGGAACAGGGAGTATAGGTACAGTGACAAAATATTTTGTAACAAATGCCCCTAAAGCGTGAAGGTCGAACAAGAGTGAGGGGTGAAATTATTTATGAGTAGATGCATGGAACTGAAAAATGTCATCGAGAAACATACAAGCAAGCATAGATACATATACATTACTGAAATCTCTGATAAAAGATACATGAATCATGGCCTGGATGCAGCCATCCAGAAAAAGATCATGTAAATGGATCCAAGGTATGGCCATAGCCATCCAGTAAGAAGGATCATATCTAACCAAATGTATGGTCGTAGCCATCCAATAATGAAAAGGATCACATATAACAGACTCATGGTATGGTTGCATCCATCCATCTAAAAGAGACATGTGTATAAGCATGATTATTTCACATCACCTCACAACTTGGACTTTTGTATTCTGAGCACAGGGTCTTGCGCTCCAACACAAACCAATAAAAGTACAAATTCTAACATTTGAATAGATGTGTTGAAGTTGAACACGCTAGAAAGTCACTTGATTATCAGTCAATGATGTGAACTGTTAACAAGCGCGAGAGAAACCACCAATAATGACAATGGCTCTCAAGGTACCAGCAGCACAATTCACGGAGTGTGAATAAGGAACTGAAGTCGAACACTCATGAAGTCACTCGATTGAAAGCCAATGATGATAACCTATCATTGTGTGTGAAAAAATTTCCATTAGGGCATGCAAGCTCTAAGGTAATGGAAGGGAGTCTCTCAGCCAACTTCCCAAATAATGAGCTGAAGTTGATAGGAAGTGACCTTGTCAAAGGAGGGCCATGATGTATCCCACATCATCGACGTGAGACAAGGGGATGCAATGATTATGGATGATATAGAGAATCAGGAATGAGTGTAAATTGCGGAAGGACTAACTCTTGAACATATCAGTGACACAACTGCGGAGTTTAGTAGCTCTTTGGATCCATAGGATTGGAGGTCATGATGACATGGAAAAGATCAAATGGAAAGGAAAAAAGTGGATGACCCAAACCCAAGAAGGTCAATGATGAAGTGAGGATATCCCAACCCAACATGAAGCAAAAGAGTGTCATGTTAAAGAGTGACAAGCTGCCGACACAACTGGTAAAAATTTTCCATTTTCCCCCACCATTCCTGGCAAGTACCCCAATTATTTTTTATCACAAGCTCGAAGGGGATAGCATATGCTTGTAATATAAGTCCATTCTTTAGATGGATCTGGCCTATTAAGATTAATGAGCCCTAGGAAGGAGAAGCTTGCATCTGTCATGGTGACGAAACTGATGTCCTTAAATTTTAACAAGCTTGAAAAAGGAAAAAGTCAATATCTTTTTCATGTTTAGAGAGTTTGAAAAAGACACGGAAAAGAAAACTCCAAAAGGTCCCTTTTTGTAAATTTGTCCCTAAAGCCTGAAAAGGTAGAAAAAAAATACTCGAGAGAACCTCTTAGCCATGTCAACCAAGGAATACCTTTTTTGTAAATAGTTTATCCTAGCCCGAAAAACAGGTAAGCATATACTGGGTAAACAATGTTTCATAATAGTTTGCAAGGTCAAAATGACAAGAGCTCAACAATATTTTCATGTTTTTAGATTCAAAAAAGAGCTTAACGTAGACTCCCCATTTTTATTTACTTTAACGAGTCAAAAACGGAAAAATACTCTAAAATATTTGTATTTCCATTTTTTACAAGTCGGGGAAAGAGCTTAAGTACGACTCTAGTTTTTCATCATCACCGACAAAACATCATCTGTTGTTGCACAAGAAGCAAATGCATTATCCATTTCTAAGGAAAAATGGTGAAAGATACTTTTAAAACCCTAAAACATAGTCGAAAGCTTATAAAAAGGGGAAAAAGGTAAAACATTTTACCATTTACCTTTTTACCTCATTGGAGCAATTTTTTACCCACTTTTTCCCTAGATCTTCAGGAGCGAATTGTTGTGGATCCAGGAAGATGATTGTTGAACCGTTCATTGTAGGTAAGAGTCGTGGCCCTATTCTTCACATTGATGCCTATTTTTTAAGCATTTAAATCTCTTTGCAGGGGGATTAAAAGGCTTTTTACAAAAAAACTCATCGACGGTCGATGCAGGATCTGAGCACGGTACCACGCCAATCGTTAGCTTTTAACATGGGGTCCTATGCCATCAATGCCTCCATTTTAAAAAAGGTCAAGCTGGAGTAGAGAACTGAAATTCTTCAATTTTTTCCCAAATTCAATGCTTCAAACCGGAATTTTCCCTTTTAAGGACTAATGTTGAGTTAAATGTGGGATGTTTGTAGGAAAATCAAGGCGAGAAAATGGTGATTGAGTGGAAATAACATGAACATGAAAGAATAGACCAAATGGCCTTGGAGGATCCAGACTGTTTTGATGCATTGAATAACTGTGCACTCCTAAAGTTCTTTCTGACACCAAGCCTATGGGCTCAACCTGAACTATTGTAGCACCTGATCAATATACGGATATCGGACGAGAGGTATTCATGATTCATGACCAAGAGCTGGAGTTGGAGACTTTAGATATTTATTTCATTACTAGACTGTCTCACAGAGGGGAACCAGTCCAACTATATGGAGGCAAGCCTATTGGGGCAAGCGTAAACATGCTCATTGCCCAACATTGCCAGGAGCTCAAAAATATTCAAGTGGGAAGATTGATGTTATGAAAATGGATGATATTCTATTGAAGGTGGTACTTTTGACCATCAACCGAGTAGCTAGGGCTCAAGCACCACATGAGTCCAACAAATCGCGCTTCCAATATGTTGTGGATTGTATAGTGCGCACTATTTTCAACTGGGCAGAAGAAATGAAAGTAAACATGAAGTAGAAACTATAAAAAGGAAAAGCAAGGGATTTGAGGAAATTTGAATATGGCTCTATCCCAGTATCCTTCTTCTGGGAATGAATCCGACTATTCCATTATCAAATGGCAGAGGTGAGCCTCCTGGTACCATGAGATCCAAGGATGGTTCGACGGAGCGCGTTGATGCCCAGATCTGGAGGGGGTCAACAAATGTCTTACAATACCACCTTCTTTATGTGGCTTAGATGACAACTGATATGTTGGGTTCTGTTATATTTTTTTGGACCCATGGTTTTTTTCATGGTTTTCACACATGGTTTTAGGCGTGATGGTTTTCGGTCCATGGGATTGGATTCTTTGGCATGTATATATATGTATTGTAACATTGAAAGAAACATAATGAAAAATCAATCTAGTAGTCCCGTTTTGGGATCCAGGAGAAAATCTCTATGTATATTTGTTTTATGTGTTATGCTCTTGCCATTGTTTATTTTCTACTTTTAGAATACATATGCAGTTAATTTTTGTACGGGGTTAAAACCTACATTTGGTATCAAAGATGTTTTGGCTTCAAGGGGATGCCTTTCTTGTTGAGGATTTTCGCTCAGGTTTGTGGTAGACCTTGTTCAGTGGGAGATCTACAGGATCGATTATGGTGGTGAAAGAAGATGGTGAATAGTGGAAGATATAGATCGAGAAATTTAATGGTCAGAGTTTTGAGTTGTGGAAACTCAATATGGAGGATCTGTTGGTGGATAAAGATTAGTGGATCATGGTAGATCTGGGTACTAAACCAACAAGAGTGTCTAATGAAGAATTGAAAATTTTGGATTAGAAAGCAAAGAACACAATAAGATTCTGTGTCTTTGATTCAGTATTGCTAAATATATTAGGGGAAGATACGACGAAGGCTTTGTAGAACAAGTTAGGGACTTTGTACCAATCTAAGTATCTAGTAAATAAACTATTCCTATGGAAAAAGTTGTATAACCTAAGGATGAAAGATGGAGACTCGGTGACAGAGCATCTGAATGCATTAAATACTATGGTAGGTCAGTTATTATCTGTTGATATTACAATTTAATATGAAGATAAGTGCATCAGTTTGTTGTGTTCTCTACCAAATTCGTGGGATAGTCTGCTTATTGCAATAAGTAGCAATGAAACTGCATTGTAGTTTGATGAAATATTCTCATCCTTACTGACAGAGGAGATGGGATGGAAAAATATGGAGAGCCAGAATGGTGATGCCTTGTCTGTATGAGGACGGTCCCAGAACAGAAACAAAAATAAGTCATCGAGTGGGATATCTAAATCTCCAAGAAAACCTGTAAACGTTTGCTAGAAATGTGGAAAGGAAGGCCACTACAAAAGGGACTATAAATCTAAAGCTCCTAACAAAGGAAAGGGATCTGATGATGCTCCTTCTCCAGAGGTGAAAACAATCTCAGATGAAGGTGGGGATGTGTACTTGGCTTCTTCAAGTACACATGTATATCATGAGGCATGGTTGATTGAATTAGGTGCATCCTTTCACTTCACTCCCCATAAAGAGTGGTTCTGTGAGTATGAGAAATATGATGGTGGTGATGTCTTCTTAGGGGATGACAGGAAGGCTAGAATCATTGGTCGCAGAAAAGTCAAGTTGAAGTTGCAAGGTGGAAGGATTAGAACACTTCCAGGTGTTATGCATACTCCTCCATTAGCCAGAAATCTGATTTCTGTAAGCAAGCTAGATGATGCATGTGTAAAAACAGTGTTCGAGAAAGATACCTGCAAGATGGTTCAGGGAGAACTGGTATTGATGTGTGGAGTTTGGATTGGAACTCTGTACAAGCTGAAAGGTAGCACTATTATTGATGGGTGCAATAGTTTTGTGGTCCCTGAAAGCAGATGAAAAAATATAGTGGTCTGGAGAAAAGAGCATGCTATGGCATCAAAGGCTTGGACATATTGCAGAGGAGGGCCTTCGAATACTTCATGGTAAAGGCATGGTAGAAGGTATGACTAATAGCTCTCTGGATTTTGATTTTTATGAAAATTTTGTATATGGGAAGCATAATCATGTGAGTTTCCCCTCTGGTGCTAAGAGGGCGAAACAGATATTACAGCTTGTGCACATTAATGTGTTTTGACCTGTGAAGGTTCCATCACTTGGTAAGTTTGTGTACTATATATCATTTATAGATGAATTGTGAAGGAATACATGGATATATTTTCTGAAGTAGAAATCTGAAGTCTTTGACAGGTTTAAAGAATTTAAGGCTTTGGTGGAAAACCAGACAAAGAAGAAGCTAAAGGTGATTAGGACAGATAATGGTGGAGACTTTTGCAAGAAGGAATTTCAAGAATTATTTAAGAAGTGTGGTATAGCATGGTAGAAGAATACTCCATACACACCTGAGCAAAATGGAGATACAAAAAGAATGAAAAGGATGTTGATGGAAAGGGCAAGAAGCATGCTCAGTGATGTTGGGTTAGGAAAGGAATTCTGGGCAAAGGCAGTGGAGAATCCATGTTACCTGGTCAACAGATCACCTTGATCAGTGTTAGAGGATATGACTCCAAAAGAATTATGGACTGGTAAGAAACCCTCTCTTTCACATCTAAGGGTATTTAGATGTGATGCATATGTACATGTTCCAAAGGAGAAAAGAACAAAGTTGGATAGTAAATCTAAAAGGTGCATCTTTATTGGGTATAAGGATGGTTTAAAGGGTTATAAGATTTGGAACCCAGTAACAAGGAAGGTTATGTACAACCAAGATGTGGTGTTCAGAGAGGTGAAATATTGTATTAAACATGAAGTCCCATCAAAGGAACCTGAAAAGATAGAGGTTTAGTGAAAGGAGGAAGAATCAGACTCTACAGCAGAAGAGGAATCAGAAGATGAACAACCACAAGCTTCAAGTGTGAGAAGATTAGTTCGAGAAAGAAGGTAGCCAGAAAGGTATAGTACATCTACTTTCTATTCAATGTTTTCTTTATCTATTACTGATGATTATCCCAGAGCTGTGAAGGAAGTAGTAGATTCAGAGGATGGCAAACTATGGAAAGAGGGCATGGTTGATGAAATGGTATATTTGCACAAAAATGAGGCTTGGGATCTAGTGGATTTTCCAGCTGAAAGGAAACCCATTGGCAATAAATGTGTGTTCAAGAAGAAGACAAATGAAAAAGGAAAGGTGGAGAAATACAAAGCTCGATTGGTTGAAAAAGATTATTCCCAGATGTCCGGATTTGATTTTGGTGATATTTTTTCTCCTGTTGCCAAGGTAGCTACTATTAGATTACTTTTATTTGTTGTTGTTGCTTTTGATTTTGAAGTAGAATAGATGGATGTGAAGACAAAATTTCTTCATGGGGATCTAGAAGAAGAGATCTACATGAAGCAACCCGAAAAATTTGTGGTGAAGGGTAAGAAAGAATTGGTATGTAAGTTAAAAAAGTCTCTTTATGGGTTAAAATAGTCACCAAGGATGTGATATCAGAAATTTGATACATTTATATAGGGACTTGGCTTCACTAAAAGAAAAGCATATCACTATGTGTATTTCAAATTAATTGGTGATCGTGTTATTTATCAGGTCTTTTATGTGGATGATATGTTGCTCGTTGGAAATGACAAAGAAATTATCCAAGATTTGAAGATCCAATTGTCCTCCAAATTTGACATGAAATATCTTGGTGCTACAAACTATATTTTGGGAATGGAAATTAAAAGAGATTGAGAAAAGAGGAAGCTCTGGGTAAAACAAAGGAAGTATGTCAAGACAATACCAGAGGTTTAATATGCATGATAGTAAACTAGTGAAGGTTCCTATTCATGTAGGTGTAAAGTTATATGTTGAACAGTGTCCCAAGACACAAGAAGAGGAAGAGGACATGTCTCATGTTCGATATGCAAGTGTAGTTGGTAGCCTGATGTATGTGATGGTTTGTACTAGACCAGACATTACACATGCAGTGGGAGTATTGAGCAGGTTTATGTCAAAACCAGGGAAGGGGTATTGGATAGTAGTGAAGCGGTTTTTCAGGTAATTTCGTGGCACTAGTGATTATGGTTTGTGCTACCAAGGAAGACCAAGATTGGATAGAGTTTTGTATATTCATGTCTTTGTTGATGCATATTGGTCTGGAGATCTGGATTAGAGAAGATCTATAAGTGGGTATGCGTTTAACCTATTTAGAAGTGCAGTCAGTTAGATGAGCAAGAAATAATCTGTAGTGGCACTGTCAACTACATATGAAGAATATATGGAAGCCACTCATGCAAGCAAGGAATTCATTTGGTTGCAGAGATTGTGTTAAAGTATGGGTTAGCACAGGGAGCTATAAGGATAGACTGTGACAACCAAAGTGCAATTTTCTTAGCAAAGAACCCCACTTATCATTCAAAGACAAAACACATTAATGTTTAGTATCACTATGTGAGGGATATGATAGAAGACAAAAAGGTGTTGTTGGTAAAGGTGGATACTTTGAAGAATACTGCAAATGAATTGGAAAAATTTGTGAGCTCTAAGAAGTTCTCTTGGTGTAGAGAAACAATGGGCATTGTAGGGGTGGATACACGACTAGGCTCTCTTGTGGAAAGAAAACAACAAGTGGGAGAATGTTGGGTTGTGTTATAGTCTTTCCCCATTTTTTTGTGCCGATGCAGAGTGGGGAGTTTGAGGGGGTGGTTAGCCCCCCTCTACGGGGTCTAGGGCAGCGCCCTGGAGATTTTTTTTTTAGACCCATGGTTTTGTCCATGGTTTTTGCACATGGTTTTGGGCGCAATGGTTTTCGGTCCATGGTTTTGGATGCTTTGACATGTATATATATGTATTGTAACATTGAAAGGAACATAATGAAAAATCAATCTGGTAGTCTCGTTTTGGGATCTAGGGGAAACTCTATGTGTATATTTGTTTTATGTGTTATGGTCTCGCTATTGTTTATTTTCTATTTTTAGAATCTGTATTCAATTAATTTTATATATAGGGTTAAAACCTACATGATCATCGTGAAGGATTGGATATAAAATGGACTAACTTCCATAGTAATCTTGCCCTGCCACTCCCATAGGGAGAGGACTTCGATGATGGAGGTGAGAAAAATAATTTTGTTTTTTGTTTTTTGTTTTTCTTGTTTTTTAATATATGTATTCATGACACCTTGACTTTGTAATTGTAGATGTTTGACCAAAGAGACCAGCAGGGATGTCCCCAGTAGTGAGATGAGTTGCTTAGCAATTCGAGGTCACTCCCTACCAAGACGAAGTTAAACACGAAGAGGAGATCGCTCGAAATCTGGATAACCTGACGAGAGGGATTCCAGAGTATGCATGAATCGAGGACATTCCTTGCCATTATCAGCGACACAGGGTGGGAGTGTCGGATTAGATCCGTCGATTATTAACTAGTGTGGTGCATGCAGTAACATGCTATCACGAGCATCACGTAGAGTAGTCCGTAGTTAGCATTTACAATTTTGAGGCCTACGAGCCACGGATGTACTTGGAACACATATATTATTTTTTGGTTTTGATGTATTATACTCAAACATTATCAACATATATATGTTATATTTCCTGTTTACTATGATACAATGTTTTTCACATATTGCATAAATGTCTATCTAAAACATAATTAGCCAATGCATCTGTTAATGTATTCATATGCCTAGGAATGTGATGATATGTAATATAATCAAAATTTCTTTCCAATAGACAAATATGCAAATACATTCTTAATAATTGAGGGTTTTTGATAGAATACTTCCCATTGAGCTGAAGAACAACATGTTGTGAATCAAGGCTTACATCCATTTCTCAAATGTCAAGAGCAATAGCTTTTGACAAGAGTTTGAGAATGGCGCTATATTCAGAAATGTTATTAGTTGTTGGGCCCAAACAAATACCTTGAAGATCAATCAACTCACCATGAGAGTCATAAATAGCCCATGTTGTGGATGATAAATTTTAAGTACTACGACAAGCACCATCAGCGAAACCGACATAAGGAGTCACAAACATCTACAAAGCAGGTGAAGACATAATAAGCAAGAAAGATACTTGAAAAAACACACCAAACAAAACTTCAAAAAAATTAATAACACACTTATGTACATAAGTAACCATGCGAGATGGCTCACACTTAATACTTTTTGAGGTACAACCCATTGCGGGGCTTCTCCAAAGGGTTACCCTCATAATCAATTAGATCATAGGCCCATTTTTATACTACATGCTTGATAATATAGAGCCCATGCTACATGGGTTTGAATTTTCCTACCCCTAGGTTATCGTTAGCTTGGTCATATAGCAATACCAAATCACACTAAGGAAAAGCACGAGGAGAGACCCACTGATCAAAATGGGACTTAACTCGTTTTTTCTATGCTTCAATAACTAAAGCAGGGAGATGATGGGTTTCATCCAGTCATTCCAAATATAGGAGACACTCATCTTGAGGCGAGGTATCAGGGAGTAATTAGACAGCCAATTTGGGTGAGATAATTTCACATTCAATCAGTAGGGTAGCTCCCAGACCATAGACTAGCTGAAAAGGTGTGAATCTAGTTACATCTTTAGTCAAGGTTTAGTAGTCGCATAGAGCTGAAAAAATCATGAGATGTCAATTGGATTTTTGCATCCCAATGGTGGGCTGTAGGATAGTAACTAACACTTTGTTTACCACTTCAACTTGGTCGTTGGTTTGAGGGTAATAAGGAGTCGAGCCATCATGATGTAAGCCCAATTTAGAAGTTAGATCAACCATCATATAATTGCAAAAATGGGAGCCATGGTCAATGACAATGGCTTGAGGCACTCCAAACCTGGAAATAACATGATTGAAGAGAAATTTTGCAGCCATTTTACTGTTAGCTGAAAATGTAGGCATCACTTCGGCCCATTTGGTGAAGTAATCTATGGAAACAATAATATAACCATGCCCCCCCAGTCAAATGAGGGTTACATGTCATAAAATGAATGCCCCATTTGGCAAAGGACAAATGGTAATAACAGGGTGAAGGTGAGCAGGTGAGGCATACATTTTCTGCTGATAAATCTAGCACTTGTGGCATTTGTGGACAACAAGAATGCAATATTTAAAGATGGATGGCCATAAATAGCCAACACATAAGATATTTTGAGCAGTGACGTAGCCAGACAATTGACCACCATATGCATCAAAATGGAATCCATTTAAGGCTCTTTTAGCCTCATCGAGATTTAAACATCGGAAAAGAATCAAATCAACACCAACACGGTGTAAAGTATCACCAATGATGCGGTAAGGTTGGGATTGATACTGAATGCATCAGCGATCATCCTTGGATGATGTCAACCGGAAGGTAGAAGTTTGGAGATACACAATGATATCACCGTACCAAGGATCGAGAGTGCTAATCAGAAAGAGAGTGTCATCGGAGAGCTACTCATCAACACTAGTAGGTAGAGAAGCAAAGGGAAAAAATGAAAATCAACTCAGCAAATACAAGTGATTTGTTTGATTTGGCATTAGTAAATACCAAATTGAATTCCCAGAGGATGACAATCCGCTTGGAATGTTTTGCCCCAAGTAACTGACGAGTCATAATATAGTCATGGGGTTGCAATCAGAAATCATAGTTGTAATGTGGAGGAGGACGTAATGCCAAAAGTGTTGAACAACATGAATAGCAGCCAAAGCCAATTTCTCAACACGAGCATAACGAGTCTCAATATCGAGGAGATTGCAACTAAAGTAATAAATGACATGTTCATGACCTTCATCATTGTCTTGCACCAGTACCATAGCAATAGTGTTAGAAGCTACAACTAGATAGAGGAAATAATCATGATGATAGTTTGGAGGGTGCAGTAAAGGAGCATTAATGAGGTCAACTTTCAAGTCATCAAAAGATTTTTGGGTCGTCTCATCACAAAGAAATGGAGTTCCTTGCTTAAGTAATCAGGTGAACCCTGTAGCTAGCTCAAAATAGTTAGGCACAAAGTGACAAAGGTAATTATCTTTCCCTTGTAGACTCTATAATTGATGCAATGAAGAGGGAGGGGGTAGATTAACAATAGCCTCAACTTTGAGAGTATCAAGATGAATACCATCCTTCGAAACAATAAAACTGAGAAGTCGTCTAGACTCAATGTAGAATACACACTTATATGGGTTAAGTCGAATGCTATAATGTATACAACAAAGAAAGATTTGTTGAAGATGATCAAGATGGTCATGGCGCTTAGGCGAATGAGCAGGAAGATCATCCAGATAAGGCTGGATGATGTTTTTAATGTCATGAAAAGCATAAGACATCGCTTGTTGAAAAGTAGCCCTAGCATTCTCAAGGCCAAAAAGGAGATTTTTATATGAAAATTCCCCCACATACAGATAAAGGCATCTTTTTGTTGATTAGCTGGTGAAATGTTTATCTAGTTATAACCAGAAAAACCATCCATAAAGGAGAAAATCTGACTCCCAACACATTCATCTATAATCTGGTTTATAAAAGGAGTGGGATAATTGTCTTTTGGACATGCACGACTAATGTCACGATAATCAACAGAGACGCAAATGGTGCCTTATTTCTTAGTTACTAGTACGATGTTGGACACCTAATCTGTTAGAGGTATAGGATAAATAAAACTAGCTTTAAGAAGTTTATAAACCTCTGCCTTAATGGCGGTTTCTTTTCTAGGGTGAATAGGATGAAGTTGTTGACGAATAGGTTTCATGTTAGAATAAGTCGGAATTTCATGCATGACTATACTTGGGTTAATGTAGGGAATTTCTTCATATGACCATGCAAAAACATCTCGAAACTCTTGAAAAAGTCGAGTATAAAGCTTGATCTCATCAGGAGAATAATTTACCCCAATATGAACGTGTTCAACAATACTAGGTTTAATAGAAATGTCAATAGGCATCATTTGGGTAATATTACCTATGTTCCCTTCTGAACAAACTTCATGGGTCATGATAGGCATCTGAAGTGGTTAGGTTGGGAAACGAGAAGAGAGCTTCTCAAGACAGGTAGACATGACTTCCAGGCCAAGTAAGAACGAGGAACGATGATGAGTATCATTCCAAGGTGCTTCGTCAAGAGACATAATTTCCATGATACTTTCGTCAATAGGAAACGTATCAGTTAAGGGATCAGAAGAATCCAAAGAACCAAGCCAAGAGGATTGAGAATACATGTCAAGGGACATACTCAAAGCAGTGTGAACAGTGGATACTGAAGCCGAAATAATCTCCATATAATTAATCTCATCGGGCCTTAATGACATGACATCACCCCATGAATCAATGCGGTCAGGAGGGGGAATGAACCAAGGATCATACTTAACCAAGATCATGTTGATCGAGGCAACATTTGAAGGTGGAAGAGGAAAAATACCCATTAAGTAAGGATCTTTGAAAAGTCCAACCCCCACACTCTCATATGGAACCCTAGTATGCTTCACGTAAGGAACATTGCCATCTAAGGAGGAAGAGGCAAAGAAAGACAATTGGTCAACCGTGACGATTTTCCCTTAATGAGGAAAACGGAGCACACAGAAAAGAGAGGAGGCTACACAATGCATAGCATGGATCCAACTCTAACCAAGTAGAAGCTTATAGTTAATATTTTCATCAACAATTTCTACTTCGACATTAACTATCTTACCTTCCAAGGTAATGGCAAGATTAGGAAGGACACCGAATGGTCAAGAATCATGTCCATAAAAGGCTTCCAATGTGTTAAGCAATTGGTTCAGGGTAGGAGAACCGATTTCCTTCCAACAAGACATAGACATGATGCAGGTGGAAGCACCTTCATCAATGACGATCCTATGAATTGTCTTTTCATTAATTATCACATGAATGAGAAAGGACATCTCATGGGGTAAGCGCGGAACATGGTCTTCTAGATCAAAGAGAATGAGGTTGGAATCTAATGGATCAACACCTCGAAACATCCAAAAGTTCCAACGTGGCCAAGAAAGGCAATTGAGTGTTAAAAGGCATGTGGGGCCTTTGAGTAGACCCAAACCATGGAATGCATCCTTGTTGGTAAGGATTTTTCCCCCACAGTGGAGGATTTTGTCCATATGGAATTTGATTTTGCCCCCACTGAAGGTTACCTTGCCCATAGGGAGGATTCAGTCCTGGGTAGATTTGATATTGTCCTACCATAGTCTGTTGATGGGAATATGGGTTAAAAGGATGTTGAACCTATTGACCTTGGACGTAAGAATTTTGAACCTACTAAAACTGGACATAAGGATTTCTAACTTGCTGCTGCAGGGGTTGACCTTGACCTTGAAAAGGTTAACCTTGGCCTTGAATAGGCTAACCTTTCTTATATGCATATATGGCCTGCTTCTGCAAAGGTTGACCTTGTGATTGCTGCAATGGTTGGCTTTGTTGTTGCAAAGGCTAACCTTGTGAGGACAAAGGTTGAGAGGTCTAATGCAGAAACTAAGTTTGCGGATGCAAAGGTTGTTGTGCTATTTCAAAGGTTTCCCTTGTGGTTGTAGTAGTTTTCCTTGCTACTGCAATGCTTTCCATTGCTATAGTAAAGGTTTCCCTTGTTGCTACAAAGGTGGTCCTTGTGGCTACAAAGGTTTCCCTTGCTACTGCAAGGGTTGCTGGATAGTTCCTAGGGTTATACCTGGAAGGCATTGATAGTTCCCAAATTGAATATGGCCATATCCACCAAGCATAACAGTTTGACCAGGCTGAACATAAGGTCCATATTGAGTAATGTAAGGTGAATTAACCAAGGATTTCAAACCATATGGAAAATAAGCCAATTGGAATGGAACCTGAGCCATGTATGGCTACTCATATTGGATGTTACATGACCCGGATAGACCAACAGGGTTAGGAATAGCATCATAAAAAGGTTGTTTCATTCTAACCATGTGAGTTTGTAATCCACTCACATTGGTTTGGCCTAACATAAGAGGAATATTCGGATCTTGCCTCCCAGGTGGTGGAACAGTCTGTCCACTCACTGGAGGGGTAGAAGGACTTACCAGGACCTGACCTGAGACAGTCGGTTGGACCAGGGAGAGTCCATCGAAAAGAGGAAGCAAGTTGATATGGAATGGTAGGTTGAACCAAAGATGAAGTGACTATAGTTTTCATAATCGGTCAAGAGGTCATGTTCGAGATGAACAAACCTAATGTGGTCATAAAATTGGAAGACCAGATGGGATTCTGATATAATTATGAGGCACTAGGAGTGCCTGAATCCAACTACACTATAGTGGTGTCGCCATGCGGCAACATAGATCCACTAGTATGATAATATGCATGAGATGGGATGTTTCCTATATAAGGAAAGCCTTATGGAGGGAACTCATATCCATGTCCATCATCTATGTGAGGAGTATGAGTAGCAAAAACTTCCGAATAACTAGGAGATGAGACTAGGATTTCACCTTATAACGCCATAGAAAACAACTGATGGCGAAGAGCCGAAGATGAACGAGGAGACAACTCCAAAGGAACACCAGGTTGATCATAAATATTGTAAGGATGCTAAGGATGTATCACAAAATGGTCTAGTGGATAAAAAATAGTATTTGCAGATTTTGAGGAGTATGCAATCTCTCAGGAGTCTGGATAGGATTATTAAAGGATTCAGGGCTATATTTGTAAGGTGACCTGGTATCTGATGGAGGAGGACAAGATGAAAAAGGTTGAATACTCAGAACAATCCCACGTTTAACACCTTGATCCTCAAGCAACTGTGGAAGTTCAGCAAAAGCTTCTCCAGATGACCTTCCAGATGAAGGAGAGGAAGGAGAATGAGGAAATTTGATGGTCCAACCACGATGACTTTGTCTCAAACAAAAAGACAAGAGATATTAATTTCAAGGCTTACTTAAAATATATTAAGGATATACTTATGATGTGGTCCAGAATAAAACTATCAGCAATGTGATGCAATTGTGGGCAAAAAATATTTAAGACGATGAAACAGACTGATGCCTTTTCATGTTTTAAGGGTCAAGAATAAGGCAAAGATGACTCTAGTCACTTTCAGTTTGAATGAGCTTAAAAGGACAAGTTCTCAATGATATTTTAAATTTAAAGATTCAAAAATACCAAAATGACTGCTCAGGATAATCTAGGAAAAAAGGATTACCAGGTAACCTATGAACTGCAGAAACCTCTTGGCGAACCAAAAATTACAATCAGGAAATCTCCCTGAATGTTGTGTTTGGTGTATCATGTTTACAAGGTAGCAGACTCATCTTCTTATGGATCAATGATTGCAAACCTAGTGGGGTCTCCCTTTATATACGTGATAGTACGGGGAGCACAAGTCGGTACTAGCACTATCTAATGCCGAAGCGAATGATAGCCACTAGGTTTAAAGACATTGGAACATGTTTCTAGCCTAGACCTCTAAATGTAATCATTTAGTTTCAAATATGGCTTAGGTTAATTAAATATATTTTAAAGGTTTATCTTGAAATTAAGTCTCAGTTTTTAGGTCTTATTGGTGTCACCTGAAAAACTCTTATGTGCAGCTATATGAGACAAAGCCCATTCAATTCCATGAATTCTTACACTAATTGAGAGAATAGAAAGCAATCAATACAAAAAACAAGCAACTAAAGGTAAGATGACTCTTCACTACTTCGCTTTTCAAAACAAAACAATGAAAAGTCTTTCCACTTCCTACTCTTCCTATCAGATGCAGTTCAACTAGTCCTTTTAACAGTAAAATAAGTTCATCTCATTTCAATTGCTCATGATGATGTAATTCTAGCTTTAAATGATGCTACTTAATGCAACATATCCATTAAAAAAACTAGAATGATGTATTTTCTTCAATGGAATGCTAGAATGAATCTTTCACATAAACATTTCAATGAAAATTTTAAAACAAAAAAACATCAATCATATTCAAAGTACGATAAAAATAAATCCTTTCAAACCAAATATGAAAAGATTTAATCGAAACAGACCGAGTAATGTAATCTATGCTCAAAAAAGAGACTTTCAAAAAGAGAAAAACAAAAGAAACTTTTTCACTTGTTCAATTGAAAACAGAGAAATATAGATGCAAGGACTAAAACATGAAATGCATGAAGCAGAAAATCACCAACTTGATTTGATGATCATATAAGCAAATGAATGGACAATGACCTAGATTCCCTAGGAACACAAACCATCCAAAAAACTCAAAAAATCAAGTAATGAAATCCCAAACCAATCAAGCAAACAAATCAAGCTAACAAAGCATTATAGCCAGGGAGAATAAAGGCAAACAAGCCAAGAAACAAAATCTATGAGGACAAGACACACTGGCAATGATTTCATAGAAACCCTGACTTTAACCTACAGGGATCGACGCAACTATCTAACTAGTAACCAGGGGTTGTGGCACGACTATTTAAGAGGAACTCACGCTAGTCGATGCTACTGTTAGCAAAATAACTGTGTTGATCGAGGGACTAAAAGAAAAACAAAAAATTTCCACAAACCAAAACCAGACCTGTTACTCTAAATTCAAGAATCAAAGCAGTAAGCAACATAAAGTACATATTACAAAACAGAAAGAGTGATACGGAAAAATTCATCACAAATCATGAAATGGAAAACAATCCAAAGAGAGGGACGGCTCCCCAGTGGAGTCACCAATTTATGGAGTAGGAATATTCTCTCTGTTGATAGAGAAATTTCCTCTAGCCTAGGGGAGAGGGTCTAGCCAAAAACAAGACAATCTGACATAAGTTCCCTTAGATTGAGAATGGATAAGATCCTACCTCTTGCATCGCTTATCCTTGTTTGATGAAGTCCTTGTGTGTTTGCTCCAGCGATCAGCTCGTTAATGTCAATGAAGCACCTGAAACAAATAGACAAGAAACCAAAGCACACATGATAGCATACAATAAATTCAACCTACTTAAGAGGTTAAGGATTCTTAAGCTACCAAATACCATATGCCATTGATATAGGAAACAAAATATCAGTTGTATTATTATGAAAAAAAGGAAAGTACAACCTTCACCTTAGTGTTGTAGGTTTCCTTCAACATGTCCAGGTTCCACCAATGCTGTTAACATCTCATGATTCACCTCAAAAAATAGAATTTCAAGGCTTCTTCTGCTTTTCTCCAAACCAAACAAACTATATACTTATTCTCCCTTTACAAGCAGAAACTAGAAGGATAAGGCTATCAAGAGTTGTTTAAGCTATCAAGATTTTGCAGATTATTCAAGCCCTTCCATTAGCTAGCTGAGGTTAGAATAGGAGAAGTTTATATAGCTTGAGAAATGGGACATGGATCCTCTTATGATGGGATAGGTCTTATACATTTTGCTTTGTTCCATTTTAATATGGGAAAGGAGCCCAAACAATATCTCTCGGCTCTATCTCGATTAACCATTTACCAGACTTCCATTCACGAAGCTTCTAGACCTGGAATCTTCAACTCCATTTTTAAAAAACTTTCCAAACAAGGGTCAACACAGGTAATGGATGGATACAAGCGTTGATCAACAATAGGCTCATTTTTAGACTCTGCAAATCTGCACGGGGAAGAAACTGAGGGATAGCGCTGACCTTTAAAACTAAGTTTGAAGCAATATTATCTGGAAATGATGTAAGCGGAAAATGTTCTGCAGATGAAGAGTGATGTAAAGACATGTTCTTCATGATAAGAAAACACATGAGGTTCACCATAGAGGTCCTCCAGGATCAAGGAACAGGGAGTATAGGGTCAATGACAAAATGTTGTGTAACAGATGGATCTTCCCTTGTACTTTGGTTTTAATGACTACTATGCCTGATGTGGACTATTCTGCTGGATGTTGGATAGGCCATTCCTAGTTCATGTGTGTCTCTTCCTGGGTGGTACTATTACCTCTAATTTAGAGGCTAAATTTTTCCCCCTTTTGCAATAAGAGACCTTGACACAGTTATGTTACACACTCACCAGGCACACTTACCTTGTTTTTTGAAGATACTAGTGTAACTCTCTCATGTGATGACAGCTACAGCCAAGGTATATCTCTGAGTATATGGAAACTAGATCTTTATATCGGATGGGACTCCTACACCAAACAGTGTGAGGTCTAGTTGGGACTTCTTATCGGGGAGATCCCCTTGGTTGATGGATTTTGAGCACCGTCAACTAAATGGCACTAGAAGGAGGGCCATACGACAGGTTGTGCCCATAGATTCTAGTTTTAATCTCTTATTTTAAAATGGTTCTTCCTGAAATCATAATCCAGGGATTTTTTTATAAAAACATTAACCGTATGCTCCCTGGGGAAGTTATTCATGACCTGTCCAAGTTGAAGTTCAGTGTTGAGGGTGAATCATATTTTCATGTACATCTGCTTCAAGTTGTTATGACTCTTTTCTATCATCACCAAATAATTTCTGAAGATATGGGCTATATTACTCACCCTCAGATTCGAAGGTTTTGTTAAACACTGGTGCCATACATCACCTATTTCTTCTATCAGTTCATTCAACCAGCTTTCTGAGATGATGGTTAAAGCTTTTGATAAGTATAGCCACTGAGATTTCCGTGAAAAAATATCTTGTTTAAGAATGGATCCTGACGAATTAGTTGGGGACTTTTCTAATTGGTTCCTTCACATCTATTGTGAAATTCCTAACAAAATTTTGAAATCATATTTCTTGAGACAAGAGTTTAGATGCTTGGTTCATGTCTCCCAATACAATGAACCTCCTAATTTCCCTTCCTCTCCAACTCTTGTGGACCATGAGGCACTTCAGATTGTAGAGGAGGAGCCCATCACCCCATTTGTTCCCTGTCTTCCTCCTTTTTCGATCTCTATATGGGTGCCCCCTTGCGATGATCATGAAGCTGAGAAATTTGTGAATCAAATCCCTAGCCCATCTTCTCATCCATCTCCTGCTTCAATGGAGGATATTCCAGAATGGCTCAGGAAACCTACAATGAAGACTCACTCCTCCATTCTGTAAGAGGATGTCACCATTCACAACACTAATCTCAAGGCTTTTCTAGATTTTTCTTATCCTCTATATTCTTCACATCATGACTACTTGTACCTTGATTAATCTACTTCACCAGCTAGTTTTTCACACTCTCTTGATTCTCAAGCTACTTGCTCAAATTGCGATTAGATACGAAGAAGTCACATCATGTAGGTAAAGGAGAAGAAAATTGGGGACTTTATCAAATTTTCCTCTTTGTTTCAAAAATTTTTGCATCAAAACAATGACTTTCCATCCTTGAACGATTCTCCATATGCTAATCTCGGTGTAAAATCCAGTCCAATCAATTATTTTGATCAATCCCTAGTCTTGGGAAGTACTTACTCCCATGCTTCCATATGCCATGACGAATGCCCAAGCATATCATGTGATCTTCCATTTTCTCATGAACACTCTATCTTAGATCTAGAATCTACATCATTCAAAGAATATGTTCCTATTGAAACTTCCTCTTCACATCACTTTCCTACATGTCCTACCCTTCACAACTCATCTACATGTGGAGGAGATAATCCATGCTCTTTTGTTTCTTCATATGATGAGCTATCTCCTCGATTGACACAAGGCAGTGAGGTTGTCCATGATGAAGTTGAAAACAATCAAATTGAAAATAGATCTCCCCACCCCTAATCATCTCTCCTTTTGCATGAAGACAACTCTTCAAATTAGCTTTCTCATGAGATATTGCCAATGCATTTATCTTTCAATGTACTAATAAAAGTGACTCTTCAATCGAGCAATTTGATTATTGTTGAAGCTGAAAAATATGGTGAAACCAAGGACAAATATGGTTGCCATATGGAGAGAAGTTTTGAAATTAGCAACAACTACCACCCCCAAACCATGCATGATCTAGTTCAAGCTTCAAAATGTGATTCTATAATTCTGGAAAGTTTTGCGACCTGCCAGGGAGTCGAGGCACTTCAACTCCCATTTATGGTTATGTCAGGATCTCGCGACTCTGGTAATCCCCCTGAACTAAAATAGATCTGGTTTCTCTCACACAATCCATCTACTTGCATGATTTCACTCAATGTGAATTACCGTGTAAAAAATGCTTGGTATTTTGAGTGTGATCTCTCAATTTTTCAAAAGTTCACTTATGACCGAATTCATGAATACGTTATGACGCATTTATCTTAATGCACATCCCTCACATCAAACCCGGGTTGGGAATGTTCATATCTTATGAGGTCATGGAATTGTGAAGTTGGTCATCTCAAAAATGATCTTTGCTTGCAGTCATACTTATCGAATTTCTTCCTTAGCGGTCAGCTCCTCGGTCTTCATGTGAATCTAGTACTACAAATTGTCCTCTCATCACACCAGAAATCTCACTGTGTGATGATGAACACACAAGTTGTCATACGATTCATGTTCTTCCCCATTCACCATGCCTCAACTGGTTTCATGCATTTGCGATGCTAGCATCCTTTTTAAAATATTGTGATGACTATGATGCTTGTACAATTGGTCACCAGTTGCAGGAAGGTGGTTTGTCATATCTCATTTGCAGTGAACTTGGTTCGATTATTCAGAGAATTTGCAAGATTGTTCAAACTAATTTTTCTTTGTTCATTACAAAGTGGGAATCTAATGTTTCAATCATCTCATCTGACCAATTCTCTATCTTGGTTTACTGTCATTCAACTTATCATTTTCCCATTAGCACATCCAATGATAGTCACTTCACACTCTCTGATATTCATTGTTTAACATCTCTCTCTTTGGATTTTTGTTAGGAAGATGAGGCATTTCAGCCTTCGTTGATGGTTATGGCATGTCCTCACATTCTTGGCATGAACATTGAGAATGATCAGATCTATTTTTCCTTACAAGATTCCCATTGTGCTCCTACTTCTCGAATCCAAAATTCATCTTTTCAATGATCAAGAGGCTTTCAAGGCAACCATCATGAACTTTACGATCCAATCGTTGAATGGTTGTAACAATCTTACGTGGCAATATTTGTTGCAGGTGGCAAGTTTCAATCCTTCATCTTGCTTGCTAAGAAGCTCGATGTATATGAGGACACACTCGCAAGAGGATTCAAAGGTTTGTGGAAAAATAGTATTCATTGAAAAGGTAAGCATGTGGATTGGATAAAATTAGTGGTTGTGACACATCTTGCTTCCCACGAGCAATAACTTCCTTCCCTTGTGAAAGTTTTTCAAGCTTTTTATATCTTATGTTGCACATCACATTTTATTTGTTTTAATCATTCATATCTTTGTGGATGTAGGTTGGGAACAATCATGATGGCTTCAGTGGAATTTTATTTTTTATGCGGCCCTGACCTTCTTGTTGTTAGGTTAGGAGTAGGATTAGTTGCATCTTAATGTTCCGTTCCTTGCACTCATCATGCACTCATAGTGCGTCTTGGTTTTCTGATTCTGGTTTTACATCCTATTTTCTTTGGCCATTTTGTTCTCTTGCTTTTTATTTTGTTTCCTGGTTCTGTGTCCTCTTCCTTTTTTCTCTTTTCTCTTCCTTGTTGAGTTTTCCCTTTGTTTTCATTACGAAAATAAGTGTTTTTCCTTACTACATCATGGCTTCTAAATGTGTATGTCGTTGAATTTCAAAGAGTCTTGTGACACTTTAGCCATTGGCTAGTCGTGTGTCTGTCTTCTTTGTGTTTGGTTGTAAATTTTGGCCAATGAAGTCTTGATGGAAAATATGATCCATTTGTAAAGAGAGATTTGGTCCAACCATGAACATGTTTCCAGTTTGGGAACCTCATACCTATACTTAGTTTTCTTCTTTGGTGTTTTCAAGCTTATCCAACTAGTAGAAATGGAGAAGGAGAAAAATATAAACAAGAAAAACTAAATCAAAGGTCTTTATATGATTCTTTGAAGGAACGACCTCTCTTGCTCTCAATAAGTCGAGATTCGGATTTTTCCCCAAAATAAATAATTGTGAATGGACAGTTCTCTTTCAAAAATAAATAGAGAAAGAAGAGAAAGGATTATTGCGTAGAGAGGTGAAGAAGGCAACTCCACCAGGTTACTGTCCAGGCTCACTGGCAGTGGAGAAATGCTTGCGCTCCTTCATGACCCCTTTAGGGTACAGTCCAAGCTTGTTGGAAATGAACAAATACTAGAGATGAAAAACTATACTCTGAAAATCTTAAGCTCGTCGACTAAACTAGCCTTCCCAATTAGAAACACTTTGATCTGGCTAAAGCTTGTGTTTTTTTCAACTGAGAACGTAAAAAGGGGACCATTTATACCCATGGGGTAAGTGGGGAAGCCAAAGTAATTTTCACAATGAATCAACACCTCTTGAAGGACTCAGGCCTTGCATGAAAATGAACCAAGACAGAGAAGTTTTTATTCAAGCAATGTGTCACCAAGTGTTGTAGCGACTACAAAATCCTCCAAATTTTTTGCCTATGATTAAATTTTGGAGCCTACTATTGATCCTATGATCGATTTTCAATTTTTTGCCTATGATTAAATTTTGGAGCCTACTATTGATCCTATGATCGATTTTCCCTTAGTCACTTAATTATAAGCTAATGATCTCAATCTCCCCTCTTCGATCTTAAGAGTCGTTCACGCTTTTACCTTTATATAGTATCTGTCATCTTTGGGCATAGGGATTATCACTTGTCATGAAAAGGGAAGTTTGTTTTGCTTCAAGGGGAAATATTTGTGAGAATGGGTTGTCCTCACCTCATAGACATGTTTCACACTCATCTCACACACTCTTGCACAAGTATCAACTTTATCCTCTCGAAGTCTATCATCAGAGCTGCACTTGCCGTAAGCTACCGCAAAGGTTGTTGCTTTAAGTGAAGTATGTTTTTATATGTTCTGGATGGTATATGTTGTATCACTGAGTGTTCAAGTGTGTGATCATAGTCAAATTCTATCATTTTTCACATCGGTTCCACTAATACCACACTTAGCCAATTTATGGAGTTTCCCTAGCAACCTAGCCTCATCCAGCTTTCTTGAACTGCGCACTTTGCATCTAAAACCCTCAAGTTTTCCCCATTCCTGCTAGAACTGCGCAATACGCAGAAATCCCAGACTCCCTTGGCATAAAAAACTATGCAATGGCTTCTTCCATTGTCGTTCCCTTAGACAGAACCCACTGTCTCCAAAAACTACGTAATTTTTACCTTCAGGAATCTCAGCTACCCAATTTTCCATGCATCCTGAAACTACATAGATATGTCCTCCCAGGGCCTCATCCCGCAGTGGTCACTGTTGCTTAAACTAAGAAATTTTGTTTCTCAATAGCCACGAAGAAGGATGACATGTTAGATGATTCTCAAGGAGCTAAGGGGAAAGATAAGAAAACCAAGGAACCCAAGGTATGATAGAAGATCGAGACTGCATGAAGACTTCATCTTATGCATAACCCTTTGGAGGGTAGGTGTGGAAAACAAAAAACATCTTTTGAAATTCACCTCTTAGTGTAGCATGAAGGACTTCCTATCATTTTCATATCATTGTGTCTTCAATGAAATGCATGGTTGCAAGAACTAACAGTCATTCCATGTGTTTCCTTTAAGTGTCTTGCTCCCTTTCACTTCTTGGATCAATTATTGTCTTTTGATATGTTTGGTTGTTATATCATGTTTTTGAACCTTTATGGTGACCTTAAAGGTTTGTCTTTGTGTATACGAGTTATCCTAGCCATGTAAACACCTATCACACTCATACAAAAAGTTTCAAGCACTGTCACACAAGTGTCGTCATGGTCATCCAAAGGTCTACCTCAAGTGTTGCAATTGTCGCTTTTAGTTCTAGACAGTCTCACAGAGGGTAATTCTTTGTCTTATTGATCTGGTGGTAAATTTTTTAATGTCTTCAAAGTATACTAAGTGTGTGATCGCAATTTCAAATCCCTCACAAGTTCACTTGCCTCCTACACTTAGCCATTTTCCTGAAAAATCCTTCCGACCGGACAACTCGGCTTCACCAGACCCTTACTGAGCTGCACTGTGCAGTCTCAACCCTCAGTGATGTTGCTCTGCTTCCTGGAATTGCACAATGCATAGAGGGTCCCCCCTAGGACATTTGCATTGCGCAATCCTAGAGGTGAGCAATCTACCTCCCTTCTTAGAATTACACAGAATCTGCCTCAAAGCCTGATCTAAACTACACACTTTGTAAGATCAGTCATCAAACCTCCTTCCTACCTACTAGAACCCCTAAATGTGAAAATACCTAAACCTTATTTTCCTCCCAAAACTATGCAGAGGTGTCCTCCTAGCGTCTTCCCTTAGCCGAGACTCATTGCTCCCAAAAACTATGTGGAGCTTTCCTCTCTTGTCCCTTTGTTTCCCTATCTTTCCTTGCCTTAAAAAAATGTGTAGAGGTGCCCCAGGGCCCCACCTTGCAGTTTCCATTGGTGACCTCAACTACGCAATCCTGCCTCCTAGTGGCCACTGCACAGTTTTCCCTGACAATGAAGATTGTGCCCAGGAGTTCCTCAATTAAGCCTGAGTTGCGCTCTGGGCAATCTCAATGACCAGTCTCCCCCCCTGTCACCTAGAACTGTGTAGTGCATAGTTATTGGGCCCTCTTCCCTATCCTATCCAGTGTCATCTGTCCCAATCCTGGTCCATTGAAAACAATGCATCATCTTAGTCTAGGAGGTTTTGGATTTGATGTCATTCCATCATGAGTCAACTGCAGGAACAACTACACTAATAGATCATGGTGAGATAATGAATGATGTGGAGAAGGAGAAAACATGCTAGAAGACTTATTTGTAGTTGGATGGATGAAGCTCATCAAAGAACAAGCGAAGGAAACACATGCATGCAACCATATTACAAGACAAATATCATTGAAGACCCTGCAACATCAAGATATGTGAAGGAGAAGAGAAAGCACATCCAAGAAAACATCTATCAGTCATCAGCAACAATAGCTTGACATTGCCACCATAGCTAGTCAGTTCATGTCAATAGTGTGATGTCAATTTTTTTCATGAGTTGTCGAGGCCACATCACTACTATGAGCCATATTTGTTGTAACTGAATGTAATGTAAAGTGAAATTCCAACGGACACACAATGAAGATGAAGAGTCATGTCAGTTGAAAATTCATAGGAAGTTGAATGGTAATGAAGGAAGTCCAAGAGTCACAAGGGTCAAGCATCACCCTTGGCTATATATATCCCTCTCATTGTATGAGCAAGGAATTTTTACCTTGGATATTCCCATGAATCATAGAGAGTTTTTAGTCAGTTTGTTTAGGAGAGAGGAGTGGCTCCAATGTTGCACTATTGGGGCTAGTGTGTATGATGTACATATGTGTCTTGGAACTTTTCCTTAATTTAGAAGCTTGTTCAGGCCAACATGTTTTCACGCATGTTTTATAGATGTTTGTAAGACTATTATTTTAGTATTTTTAATTCATGTTTGTTTCACGTGTACTAAGATATTTGAACTATCTTGGTTGTTTTAGT
The DNA here is from genome assembly GCA_031772625.1 of Pinus tabuliformis. Classification (NCBI taxonomy): domain Eukaryota; kingdom Viridiplantae; phylum Streptophyta; class Pinopsida; order Pinales; family Pinaceae; genus Pinus; species Pinus tabuliformis. Next base: position 95,508,675 of record CM062809.1, read on the forward strand.
ACTTACCTTATTGGGAATGTGCTGTATTAATTATCACTATTGTCTCATCCTTGTGGACTACTCCACGGGATATTAGACATATCTTCCTCACTTACTAGTTATAATGACCGTCACATCTATTATGGAATACTCTGTTGGATGGTGGATGAGTGTTCCCTTGTACTTTGGTTTGAACGACTGCCATGTCTGCTGTGGACTATTCCACTCAATGTTGGACAAACCATTCCTAGTTCATGTGTGTCTCTTCTTGGGTGGTAGTATTACCTCTCACTTATAGTCTCACTTTTGTCCCCCTTTTGCAATAATAGAACCTTGACATAGTTACATTATGCACTCACCAAGCACACTCACCTTCTTGTTTGAAGATACCAATGTAACGCTCTCATGTGTTGATAGCTAGAGCCAAGGCATATCTTTGAGTATATGGAAGCCTAGCTGTTGTTGGGAAAAGTATCCATTCAGAATGCCCCTATCCCACTCTAAGGTGTGATAGTGCCTTAGCAACAAACAAGGAAAACTAATTGAGTATTCTTCTTTATGGAATGTAAATGAGGAGAAAGGGTGTAACTAACCTGTGTCTTCCGCTAGTTTTTCGATCCAATCGCTCCTCTCTTCAATAGCTCCCAGCTCTCTGCTCCCTTACCGGCCCAGCTTCACCGAATTCCTGCAAGATCACAAGAGAGAGAAACTACACGAAGATACAGATATACATTCATAAAAAGCTCAAGATCAGATTAAGCTAAACATGCAAATATAACAAAACATCATTGATACACAGCATGTAGGAGAAACTCAAATAGTTTATTGATAGAATAAGAAATTCCAAGAGGAGATACAACCAAGTGAGTTCCGATCTAGCATCTACCTCCCAGCAAAGGAATCCCTTCCTCTCCTCCAACAAAGCATAAATCACCTAATGTACTAATCTCAATCTCAAATCAACAGCAATTCTCTGCAAAGTACAAAATTCCAGCCTCTGGATCTCTGGGATGAGGGATCCATATATAGATGTAAGCAGAGAGGATGATTCAGCTTATGTTTTGACTTGTGGCTTCCCTCTGTCAATTCTTGCTTCCACTTGGAGGTTGAGAGCCTCTTACTCATCACTAGTCGAATTCATTGAGGCAAGTGTCACTGGAGAAGATTCTGGAAGCTTCCATGGTCTTTCCACCTCGTTGAATGAGCTTGCCATTTGTCATTTCCCACTCAGCGCACCTGGGTAGTGTATCCAAGTGCGTTGCAATGCACCTAGCCAGTGCATTTGGGTGCTTTGCAACGCAGGCAACTAGTGGAGCTTCTGAATTGATCCTGATTTGACTAGTTCTGAGTGGTTTTTAGTGGAGAACTTCTGGGAGAAGCTGTCATTGGTTGACCTTGTTCCTTTAGGAGCTGTAACAACATCTTTAGGGACTTTGGATCCCTTTGATTATGGACATTTCATGCTTATAGCTATAAGGCACAAAAATGTCTATAACAGTTGCCCCCTAAAGTATGAGGCCGTTTATCGGGTCAAATGCTTTATTAGGAGGATCCGAAGTTCATTCAATGGTGGGAGGAGACCTATAATAAGATACAATACAATACATTATTTTTCATACTGTTTTCATGATCTAGCTGAGGTGGGCATTCCCATGCTCAACTTTATAAATTCATTTTTATGTACATAGGACAGACAATTGTCTGATGGTAGACTGATGATTCTGATGAAATCATCATCCTTTTAGTAGGATGATTATCTGTTCTGCAGTGCTGTACATGTCAATGTCTTTATTTTTCCTGAATATATATCGCAGCCCGGATGGATGAAACTAGATTCGGGGTCTTCAATCTCGTCTGATCTTCACTCTAAGTACAAGTCGATCCATGTGAGAAATGTTTTGAAGTCGAACATGGAAAGACATCGCTTGATTAGCAGTCAATGATGTAAACTGTTAACAAGCGCGAGAGGAATCACCGATAATGATAATGACCCTCAAGGTACTGCAGCACAATTCACGTGGTGTGAATAAAGGACTTGGTGTCGAACACCACACAAAATCTTCCGGTCGAAGGTCATTGATGTATACCTGTCGCCGGAAGTGAGAAACTTGCCATTGAGGCATGCAAGCTTCAAAGTACTCAAGGGGGTGTTCCTAGATCAACTTCTTGGATAATGAGCTGATGTCGACAAGAAGCAATCCGTCAGAGGGCCTTGATGTATCCCACATCAGTAACACAAAACGGAGCAAATGATTTTGATGGAGGTGAAAACGATCTGATGATATATGGTTCAGGGTGGCGGTCATGAAAGAATGAAGTATAATGTATGGTAGTGGATGGGACACAGTTGACTTCTCTGGATGACTTCTCTTGAACATATCGGCGACACTTATATGACGGATTGGTAGCATTTACCCCAAAGGTGGATGGTATGGCGAGACCATGGTGATGTGACCGGTGAATGAAACAACCCAACCTGACTCAGGCATGGAGTGGAAGTGTCATGTTCAAGAGCGACTTGCTACCAATAAAGGTTCTTTGAGTTTCTTCCCAATTTTTCCCCAGTCATTGCTGACCAGTACCTCTTTATTTTTTGTCAAGCTTGAGGAGGATAACATATTATTGTTCTATAATTTGCCCTTCGGGCAAACCCATCGCTATGTTTTAACGAGCCTAGCGATAGTGAAACTCGTTCTCGTCTAAAGACAAGTTTGTCGCTATTAATGTTTTTAACGAGTCTAACGACAAAGATAACTCGGTCCTTTTCATTTTTAGAGAGTCTGAAAAGGTACTTAAAGTTAACTCCGGAAGTCCTTTTTCGTCATCTAATCCCTTAGGTCTGAAAAAGTATAAAACAATACAGAAGGGATGAATTTTCGATAGTTTTAACGAGCCGAACAAAACAAGCGCTCGATATTTTTGTGCAATAATCCCTCAGGTCCAAAAAGATTAAAATCTAGAGGAGGGATAACTCTTCCGGTCGCTTTAACGAGCTGGGAGGCCAAAACTCGGCAATCTTTTCATATTTTACGAGTCAGATGAAAAGAGCTTAAAGAAGACTCGTCTTTTGAGGAACGAGTGATAAAATGGGTAGCAGCTGATTCCAGGTAAGGGTTGGAATTTTCCAAGCACGGCAGTGTCACAAGGATGGCTAGTGAAATCACTCTTCGTAGCTGTTCCTCAAAATGGGTAAACAATCATATGGAGGTGAACGATCGGCCAATGGAAAAGTGGAGGTGACAGTGCAAACAAGACCAAGGCTTTGATGGCTGATAATTTTACATTCACGGTGGTTATTTACCGGAGGATAGTTCATTTTTTAATGAGCTTAAACGCGGGTTGAAACACTTGCTCGATTTTATGTTTATTTTTTAATGAGCATGAACTATGCGCTAAAACTGCTCGATAACATGGTCTAGTTTTGATTCTTACCATAAATAGCTTTGCCTTTTCAAAGATAGTACTGTACCCTCAATTGCTGCATCAAACTAGTTAGAAATGAATAACATTTGCTTGAAAATGAGATTAAAACACTAATATTTCACTTTTAACTACGTAAAAAGCAATGAAAAGTGTTTTTACCTCTCATTTTACCATTTCATTTGAACTTGGTTTGTTGGATCTTCGGAGGTGCTTCTTCCCCCTTGATTTTCATCAGCGGATTTCGGGGGATTCTGTGGACGATTATCAGCGCCGTCTGGACCAGGTAGGAGCTAAACCTGAGCTCTTTCATTTCATGGTTTCCTTTCTGCATTCTGTGCTTCTTTCCTTGCTTTTCTGAGCCCCTGGGGTTTGATGGGGTCGCTCTGCCATCAGCACACCTTGGGCACTCGAAACCTGCGCTGAATGTCAAGCAGTATGAAGGCAGTTTGATCTTCAACGCAGGTGGAACACTGTGCAGGTGCGCTGGGCGCAGAAAAGGATTTTGTTGCACAGTTTTTGATGAAATTTTTTTCCTGTTTCTCATCAAAACCAGGATCTAACTCCTCTCATGTTTGTTTTTGCAGAGATATTGGAGAAAAATGACCCTTACATGGCGAGAACGAGAACATGAAGAAGAGGACATGATTGCCCTACATGATCCTGTTACAGTGAGCGCGCTGCGGAATTGTGGTTTGCTGAAGTTCTTCTGCATCTCTAGCATGAGACAGCAGATCAACCTTTTGCAGTATTTTCTCGATGCTTGGGATCCTATCAACCAAGTTTTCCAGATTAGGGGAAAATCCATCCCCTTGACTGCAGTAGATATTTACTTCTTGACTGGCTTGTCGCGGCAGGGTGCCCCCATTTCTTTGTCAGGTTCGGCCCAAGGGAGTAACTCTGTGAGAGATTATGTCTGCCAGTATTGCAGGGAAGGATCTCAGCCGAGTAAATATGGCAAGATCATCATCCGAGACGTCACTGATAGGTCCCTCAGATCTATCCTGTTCACTTTCGGTAGGATGGCCGGGAGTGCATCTCTTCATGTAGCCAACAGGTCCTATATGCAGCATGCCTTGGAGTGTCTCCAACCGAAAATATTCAACTGGTGTGATGCAATACTTCTGGTGATGAAAAGCTAGTTGACCAAGATAAAGGATGGGAAGTTGAAGAACTTTGGGTTTGGTTCTATTTTGACTGCCTTTGCCTTGGAGAAAATACCATTGATGCAGCCGCAGTACATTTCACTCGACATACCTTCTCCTACTGAACCACGCATGCATAGATGGGTTGACCACATGTCTAGGTATGTTGGTCAGTCTCAGATTTCTTTTTCTGATACCTTCTTCAGGTGGTTCAATCGGTAGGAGATGGCTTATGCCGAGTATCCATATGCTGGCATGGATTTCCGGGGTGATCCGGATTTAGTACTACCGGATGGCGAGAAGTGGGGCGCTATTGGTAAAATCTTTGACCATGTCACTGTTTACTGTTTTTATTTATAATGTCCTTGTGCTTTATTCTATCAAGACGTTTCATCAAACTCTTGTGTTCATGCAGATTGGTCCTGTTCGTCCAGTAGTCCGTCTGAGAGTGTCGGCCGCTGCCCCAGTAGGAGAGACTGCCGGGAGGGTTATCCTTCGTGACCTTGATGTGGCCGAGACCCTCACAGCTGTGCAGGAGCAGGTTGAGAGCCTTACTCTCGGTATTCCAGATGTGAGGATCGACGAGTTACCTTTACAGTTGCAGCGGCATACTACTGGTGTGCCTAGATGCTGGACTCGTCTCTTACGCATGATTGCACAGGCTGTGACGTGCTATCACGAGCATCATTAGACTAGGGTGCCCCCTAGAATTTTGAGTTTTTGGGTCATGTGACCGATTTTGTCTTGGTTACAGAACATTATATGTAAACCATAAACAGCTATATATATATTTTGTTTTTTCGGGTTTTATTCTGGTTGAGTTATATGATCCACATGTAAAACATTGATGATGTGTTTCTTTTTACAAATGTCGCAAATGTCTATCTAACACATAGTTTGCTAATGAGTCGGTTAATGTGTTTAAGTTTCTGGAAATATGTTGGTATTGAATAAAATCAAATTTTCTTTCCAAAATCTTAACTCTTAGGAACATGCGATAAATAGCTGGATTTCAGACGGAATATATACCATTGAGTTGTAGTATTACGAGTTGTGAGTCTAACCTGATGATTAGTCGGCGTATACCATAGGTGATGGCATCAGAGAGAAGTTCTATCAACGCGCTACTTTGTTGGAGGAGAGGAAGGGATTCCTTTGCTGGGAGGTAGATGCTGGATCGGAACTCACTTGGTTGTATCTCCTCTTGGACTTTCTTATTCTATCAATAAACTATTTGAGTTTCTCCTACATGCTGTGTATCAATGATGTTTTGTTATATTTGCATGTTTAGCTTAATCTGATCTTGAGCTTTTTATGAATGTATATCTGTATCTTCGTGTAATTTCTCTCTCTTGTGATCTTGTAGGAATTCGGTGAAGCTGGGCCGGTAAGGGAGCAGAGAGCTGGGAGCTATTGAAGAGAGGAGCGATTGGATCGAAAAAATAGCGGAAGACACAGGTTAGTTACACCCTTTCTACTCATTTACATTCCATAAAGAAGAATACTCAATTAGTTTTCCTTGTTTTTTGCTAAGGCACTATCACACCTTAGAGTGGGATAGGGGCATTCTGAATGGATACTTTTCCCAACAACAAACTGGCGACTCCCTTGGAATCGCCAATTTGTTGTTGGGAAAAGTATCCATTCAGAATGCCCCTATCCCACTCTAAGGTGTGATAGTGCCTTAGCAACAAACAAGGAAAACTAATTGAGTATTCTTCTTTATGGAATGTAAATGAGGAGAAAGGGTGTAACTAACCTGTGTCTTCCGCTAGTTTGTCGATCCAATCGCTCCTCTCTTCAATAGCTCCCAGCTCTCTGCTCCCTTACCGGCCCAGCTTCATCGAATTCCTGCAAGATCACAAGAGAGAGAAACTACACGAAGATACAGATATACATTCAAAAAAAGCTCAAGATCAGATTAAGCTAAACATGCAAATATAAAAAAACATCATTGATACATAGCATGTAGGAGAAACTCAAATAGTTTATTGATAGAATAAGAAAGTCCAAGAGGAGATACAACCAAGTGAGTTCGGATCCAGCATCTACCTCCCAGCAAAGGAATCCCTTCCTCTCCTCCAACAAAGCATAAATCACCCAATGTACTAATCTCAATCTCAAACCAACAGCAATTCTCTGCAAAGTACAAAATTCTAGCCTCTGGATCTCTGGGATGAGGGATCCATATATAGATGTAAGCAGAGAAGATGAGTCAGCTTATGTTTTGACTTGTGGCTTCCCTCTATCATTTCTTGCTTGCACTTGGAGGTTGAGAGCCTCTTACTCATCACTAGTCGAATTCATTGAGGCAAGTGTCACTGGAGAAGATTCTTGAAGCTTCCATGGTCTTTCCACCTCGTTGAATGAGCTTGTCATTTGTCATTTCCCGCTCAGCGCACCTGGGTAGTGTATCCAAGTGCGTTGCAATGCACCTAGCCAGTGCATTTGGGTTCTTTGCAACGCAGGCAGCTAGTGGAGCTTCTGAATTGATCCTGATTTGACTAGTTCTGAGTGGTTTTTGGTGGAGAACTTCTGGGAGAAGCTGTCATTGGTTGACCTTGTTCCTTTAGGGGCTGTAACAACATCTTTAGGGACTTTGGATCCCTTGGATTATGGACATTTCATGCTTATAGCTGTAAGGCACAAAAATGTCTATAACACTAGCCTTTATACCAAATGGGACTCCTACACAAAACAGTGTGAGTTCTAGTTGGGACTTCATATAAAGGAGATCCCCTTAGTTGACGCATTTCCAGCATTGTCAACAGGTGTGTAACTTTTTTCACACTGAGTGATCATCCAATTAAACTAATTAATCAACCTAAATTAACTTATGCATGCAGATAATTCAAGTTATCCAATTAAGGTTGGTGTTCAATGGTAGTGTACTATGGATTGTAGACAATTCCAAATTGCAGAGGTGGTGCATGTAGTCAGAGAAGGGTCCTACAAGGATTGCATAATTCTAATTGGGAATTTCAATAATTAATAGGAGGTTAATTCCTTGAGGAACAACGCAAGGAAATATGGACTTGGGAAGGCTTGTATTTGTTTAGGTATTGACCATATATTGTCTAGGAAGAAGTGAGATAGATTATGCTAGTGTAGAGGTTGCTCAATCTTGAGCAAGCATTGTATTTCTTCTATATTTTCTAACTAATGCAACATAGAAAGGAAGGGGGTTTGAGCAGTTTTTTTTGCTTAGATAAATATATGAACATATTTTATTGAATCTTGTATCATGTTGATGTTGTGATTTTTCAATCGTTTAATTGTTTCCGCTGATGAGTAGACTAGATTCAAGTATTTTGTTTTAGCATATTACATAATTTGTTTGAATCTACAAAGAATTTCTACAGGCAATAGTAGATCTAGTTTTTTTTCTCTACTCTTATGAAAGATCTGTAGAGGTCAAAGTAATGATGACTACATACATAATGAAATCATGGAGGGTTGACATTGTGTATTTTCTCGTGTTGGTGATGTGGGTGCACTGTGAACTATGTTTGAGGGAGTGCCATATATAGGGGAATGAACCTTTAAGAAACACCATCTTGGATCTCTTTCTAGGATGTCTATGTTATGTTTGATATGGGTTTTGGCCATATTGAGGAAGTTGTAGTGAATAGGCAGTGTCTTGATCTTTATTCCTATGTTTATGTGGGTACAAATCCTATCGAAGGATCTCTATACCATCCCAGATCTACCATATGGGCATCTATTTTCTATATTTGAGCCACGGAATCGAAGATTCAGATCAGGCTAGTGAGGAGGAGTTTCAATTTTTTTTAAAACCCTAACTGAAAACTCAATACTTATTTTGGCTTAACCAATGGATCCAATATCAAATCTGAAAAGAAGGTGCATGAAAAATTTGTTTTACTAGTTAATAACTAGAATTTTATCTTTGAGGGTAAATCATTAGAATATGCCATCAAATTTAAAGACTACGACATTGAACATAATTCTACTATCACTACTAATCTAAGGTTACATGGTGGAGCCACTGGAATGATCATACCATCAGGGTGAACTTCAATTGTCAAGGGTTTGAATTTGTTTAAGAATGAAGTGATAGGGAATGTTGCCACACCAGACAAAAGATCCCTAGACCTGACAATTCTAGGTCCTTACATAGTTGAGAACATGGAGAAAGCTCTAGATTTGTCAATAAATTTTCCAGAAGTAAGTGGTATTTTTAGTGGTCTACAAGCCAGAGCCTTTATATGTCAATTTAATGATTTATGGCCCAAGTATGAAGATCTTCATCAATGAATCTACATCAAATGGACAGAAAAAATTGATATTTATGTTGGGTGTGTGTTATATTATTTCTACGACTAGCTCCACACACTAATAGTTCGGCAGACCCAAGGATGGGGGGCGGACCCAAGAATAGTTGGGTGGACCCAAAGATGGTGGGAGAACCTACCCATGTTTTTTTGCATGGGTTTTTCACATGGTTTTGGGCATGATGGTTTTCTGCCCATGGTATTTTGTGTATCTAATCAAGGGAACTATGGCTATGTTCTAGTCCATGGTTAATGGATTGGGTTTTATGAATGCTTCGACATGTATATACATGTTTTGTAACATTGAAAGGAATATAATTAAAAATCAATATAGTAGTCCCAGTTTTGGGATCCAAGGGAAAATCTCTATATATATTTTTTTATGTTCTCGCCATTGTATATTTTATGTTTTAAGGATTAATTTGCAGGTAATTTCTTTACAAGTTTAAAACATACAATTTATATGTGCACGCAGGTATTTTTTGTGGTACAATTTGACAACAAAAAAGACTTGGAATATGTCATCAATAAAAGACAATCATTTTTGGGAAGGGTGGGTCTCTTTGTGACGCCATCATTTTTTGGTTTCGATGCCACAATAATGGTGGTAAAATATGTCGGTATGGGTAAGGTTGCATAATCTCCCTCTTCCTTTTTGGCATCACCAAGTCCTGAAAGGCATTGGAAATTCATTAGGGATATTTATAAATATGGATTGAGAAAGGATGGACAAAGATATCTTTACGTTTTCTCGCATATGTGTGGAGATAGACTTAAACAAAAGCCTACCAGATTGTGTCGATTTTACACACCAATATTCCAGGTGGACACAATGGTTATATTTTAAAAAAACTTCTTTCCAGTGTTGAATCTGCCATAAGACAGGTCAATTGCAGAACTCATGCCCACAAGGAAAAAAAGGGACAAAGAAGAGATCACAAAACCCAAAGAGTTGGAAATTTCTAGATTCACCCTTTTCTGATGATGAAGATGAACAAATGGATGAGAACTAGCGAAAACTAAAGGGAAAAAATCAACAAGTTACTCAAATGGAGAGAGAAGAGAAGAAAGAGGATCCTGCCAAGTATGCAATGAAACCCATTGATTTAGTGGTGATTCAAACACCTATTAATCACAATGATGAAGAGAGAAATAACCAAGGAGTTTTGAATAATCAAGGGAAATGATGTATAGTAGGATTCTTCTAGACTTGATAACAATTTTTGAAGCACTTTTACTTTTTCTTGTTAGCTTGGTCTTCTTCTTATTATTAGTGTATGTTCTTTTACTTCATCAAACTGCTACCAAAAACATAAGAGCAAGAACGCTAGATGTTGTCTCTCTGCCAGGGCCAAAACATCTCTTCGCTTGAGAGGCTAACCCTTTGGCAAGTTTCTCTTATTGAAGCTTCTATTGATAAATTCCAAACACTAAACCCTTGACTAGAATTTCCTCCAAGCACAACTCAAGTCCTTCCTCCTTTCTACACTTTGTTCCTTGGCACTTAGTCTTCCTTCTTCTGGCACATTTCTCCCTGACACTTCATATTCGTTGCTCATTATTTGATTGGAGATAGATCTTGTTTATGTGATCTCTAGAATATATGCTTCTCTTCTATACTTAGTGATATCCTTCACTTATGCAGACACCTTCCTTATTTCCACCAAACGAAATCCTTCTTAAGATGTAGATGTAGACTTGGTGTGACTGTACAACAACCCTAGTTCTTTGCATGTGTGGAAGGTATCCTTATGAATTAGGGCCCTTTCACCTTCGATTGAGAGATAGTTTTCTTCGCTTGAGTAGGAGGCCTTACAGGCCTAAATTTCTATCCCAAACGTAGATAAATAGAGGATCGTTATGCTGTTGTGGTTATGAATGTATGGATAGCTCTATTTCTCACACGTGTGACTATGTTCCACCCTATAAACAGTCCTTTCGGCTTCGGTCTATAGTTCTCCTTCTTCATTGCACTAGAGGCTCCTTACACTTCTCTTCTCTTCAATTTTTCTCGGCTTCCCTTCTTAGATAGCAATCTTATACTCCTTATGTGAGTATTTATTTTTGTTGACCTTCATCACATTGTAGTACATGCCTTCGATCATGTCATTGGTAAAAGAGATTCTTTCACACTTGATCATGTCATAGAACTATTCCTATGACTCAATAATATACATATGATAACATAACTAAGATTTGATGCATACATACCTCATCTTTATTCTCCTTTGATCATCTTATCTTCAATTGATTTTCCATGGTGTGGCCCTTCTCGCTTCAACTTAGCTTGCCTGCATATCATAATTTTTATTGAATCCCATGAATGGACTCCCATTGAGACATATGCTTTTATTTATGAATCTTCTTTTGAAGGTTCCATCGGAGGATCTTGAAGACCCTTACCCTACAAATGTTTATTCCTTTTTATGATGGAGGCCTCCTAATATTCGTAATCATGATCAATTTTATTTCATTGTGGATGAGGTCCTATACTAGGTATTCTCCTTCTACATGAATATCTTGAGCAATATCTACCATGATCCTATATTCTAGAAGATATTTCTAACCATGCATTTTGTTCTATTTATAAATTCTCCTTCTATATGAGTATTTTGAACTCTATGTACATCATGCTTCTATATTCTAGAAGATGTTTCTATCCATGCAATTGTATTCTATTCCTACATGCTCCTATATTACTCAAAGTTTTGAAACAATACTTTAAGTAAAGAAGTAGACTTAGTCATAGTATACATCCAGAGGATCTTCCATATTTTTCTTCTTTTCTTCTTCTTTCACCTCTTGAGTCATGTGATATTCTTCCATTTTTATTTTGTTGTTGTTGTCCTTCTTAAGTTTTGGACAATTAATTTTGCAGTGTCCTTATTATTGGAATCCAAAGCATTAGATTTTGGACATATCTCTATTGTTTGTTCTTCATGGACCAAATTTGCCAAATTTTCCCTTTTTCCTATCCATGTTTACAAATGCTTGCTCCTTTGATCCCACATCCTCTTTTTCTTTGAGTCTAGTTTCCTCTATCTTGCATAGATACCATAATTCACTTAGTGGGGTAGCTTCTTTCTTGGAATATATGCTTGATGTGAAGTTTCCCCAATCCTCAGGTAGAGCATTGAGTACTATGGTTTTCATTTCTCTGTCAGACATGACTTCTCCTAGCCCTTGAAGTTGATCTCTCATATCAAATATCTTCATGAAGTATGGAGCTATTCCTTCCTTTGATATATTCATTTTATACAAATAATTTCAAAGAGATATCACTTCTCCAGTTGTGCTTACCCAGAATAGATCTATTAGCTTGTCATAGATTTCTTTTGATGTTTCAAGTTTGGAGACATAAAGAATGAGAGAGTATCTTATGGATTATATTAGAATCCTTTGAGCTCTTTTCTCATCCTTATTATACTTGGCTAAGGCTTGAGCTTGTTCCTTAGCATGGATAGTGATATACCCTTTGATGTGTTCTAGAAGTTAATTCTCATTGAGAAGTAAATCAGTCCTCTTCTTCCATGCAAGAAAGTTATTGGTACCTATGAATTTGTGGCTTTCCTTTCAAAAAGACATTGACATATATTTAGAAGAGGGAATATACTTACTTGATAGATTTTGAGATGTAGTGGACTTGCTTTCTCCTTGAAGACTTGATGGTTTGTCTTCCTTAGATCTTGATATTCTTCAAGTTACTTTCTCCAAGTGGACTTGCTTGATGATGAGATTTTATTGATGGCTTGTAGATGATGTAGGTCCTTATTTTATTTTCTCTTCTTGAAGGTGACTTTATGTAAGTCCTTGATTAATGATAGATGGTAGACCTTCTTGTCCTTGAAGTGATTAAGACTTCTTGGCTTTTTGCTTCAACCTTGTAGATGTTCTTTAGAATTTCTTCCTTGATGAGTCACCTTATGAGTGTTCTTGAGATGCCCTTTCCTTGAAGTGTCACCTTAGCTCTGATACCATGTTGAATAATCAAGGGAAATGATGTATAGTAGGATTATTCTAGACTTGATAACAATTTGTGAAGCACTTTTACTTTTTCTTATAAGCTTGATCTACTTCTTATTATTAGTGTATGTTATTTTAATTCATCAAACTGCTACCAAAAACATAAGAACAAGAACACAAGATGTTGTTGGCATTATGATACAGGTGTTGTCCTTGATGGCAACTCACTCAGATGAAATATCACAGTGCAATAGGTCAACAACAAATAATTACATATCGGACTCCAAAGAATGAAGAAAGAGAGGTATACGTAGGTTCACCTTGTCCAAGCTACGTATACACACAGTTTTAGTGAACAAAAGGAGCGTATGCATACACACGCACTTTCATAGATGGAAAGCGCATATATATTAGAAAACCAAAAGTCTTTGGTCCAAGGTATTTGATTGGTCCGAGGTATTTGGTCCAAGGTATTGGTCCTAAGTAGTTTTGGTCCATGGTATTAAGAAAGGCCTAAAACTATATAAGGAGGAGAAGATCATTAGGCAAAGAGTGTGCAAGGATTTGAATATCTTATGAAGTGTTGGATCATATATGCAGGTTAATGAGCTTTTGATGGTTTGCTTGATCTGATCTAAGGATGCACCTATATGGTTGATGAAGGTTGATGGACCGAGATCATAAAGGCTTAAGAGTATTGTCATTATGTGGTTTGATCTTGAACAACCTAGATTTGAATACTAACAAAAGTTTTATTCTGTAAATGTGATGATTTGGGTATGACAGAAGTCTGGAATAGTTGTGATGTTTTAAGTTTGCATTTACAGATCTGTACGCAAATTTTCTTTAGTAAAAGAGTGTATACATGCTAGTTCAACATATCGGAGTAGTGTATACATCATAAATTTGAATTTGCATATTTGTATGTTGGTTCCCTTTGGTAAAAGTGCATATATACATTGGTTCGACACATGGAAGTAGTGTATACCTTATGAAGTATGATGTTTAAAGTTTCAGTTGTTTCTGTTTGCTATTGCAGAGTTTTGGGTTCTGCTTTTTGTTCTGGTGACTGTATTCTAGTGACAGTGTTCTGAATGATCAGATTGATTGATTGTGATTTGCTTTAGTGATGATGGGTTGTCAAGTGATTGATTGATTCAGTTGTGGTTGATTCAAAAAGTGATGATTGAGTTTTAGTGATTGGTTGATGCATATGTATTTGATGGTTGTATTGCAGTTATGATTTTATGAGTTTCAATGTTGTTGATGGGTCCAGTATGAATATTGGATGAAACGTGGCCTTCATATTGTGGTGTTGTGTTCTAGGAATATATATTCTGAAAATTCATGAAATTTTGTCCCTGGGGGAAGAGTGGAGTTTTTTGTAGGCTAGCACCTACGTACTAGTAAACATATTGGCTAGTATAAGAGCTAGGGGGTTGTAGCTCCATTCCAATAGTAGCTGGAGAATGAGAGAAGGTTGTAGCCTTCTGCAGGTGGGTGCCTGTGTACTGGTATGAGTATACACCAATACAAGATTGTAAATAGATTTTCTTATTATTAAAAAGAAGACATACAATAGCAGCAGGTGGTTTTTACCCACATTGGGTTTCCACCTTATATCTTGGTGTACATGTGTGTGGCTTATGTGTGATGCTTTATTTTTCTTTTACTTCACTGTCTAATAAATATCTAATATACTGGTTTAAGCTCAATACATGATAAATTGTCTAAATAAAAAATTCTCTACATATACGCCGGTTGTTTTAAGTACAATTACGTGTACACGCTAGTTCACTTCACTGAAGTAGCGTATATAAATCTATTTGGGAAATAAGATTATAGATATGATAATACTAATTCACCCCTCTCTCAGTATTATTTCCAGCAAATGTTGGCTCTCTGTCAAGGCAAAAATTTTAGGCCCCTATACTACTAGTGTAACCCCTTATTGTTATTAGTACAACCCACTTATTATATTGATGTACCCATGTAGTGCTGATATTGTTACTATTATGCCCCATAGAAGCCAACTATTGTTATTATTGTGCCCTTACATTATTATTGTTATGTCGGCTATGATTATGTTATGACCCCTTAGACTCCTATATATAGAAAGGAGGTCTTTTCATTTATATCATCAAAGAATTGTTCATTTATGTAATGTAAAGGAGGTTACCCCCTTGAAGAGGCTGAATTCTAAGGCGTTGATCTATCTTTTCTATCTTTTCTTGAGCTGGTTTCATAACATTTGGTATCAGAGCTTTGGATTCTAAGGTTTCACTGCTCCAAACAGGTCATCTTGGAATGTTCACTATAATTTTTTTCTGCAACGTTTCAGAAGCTAAAAAAAAAACCCATTTGAGAAGAAATCGCGCTGAATCTCAGGTCCAAATTTCATAGCTTTTCATGCTATATTTGCGAAGATATGATCTGAGAAATTTGGTATTTCTGGAGACTCCTGAATTAGATTCCAAACAGGTGACCTTGGGAAAATCGTCATAACTTTCTCTCTGAGCATTGGGTTGAAATTTCATAAGAAGGTATAGAAAGAGGATAGAGTTTAGTTTTTTTATATATTGTTCAGAGCCAAAGGTCAACATAGTGACTCGTGGCATGTCGTACAAGTTCGCTCTACTGAACTAGTCTATAATCAGGACGTCTTGGGAGATTGTGCATAACTCTTCCTTCGAGAATCCAATTTGGATCAGACTGGTGGCATTGGAAAGAGGACACAGAGGACTACTATAGGTCATAATTTCAGAACTTAAAGATAGGAAAGTATAGAGTTACAGCCGTTTCAAGATCGAGCTCCTAAAATCAAGAAAAAGCAATATGAAGAAGTTTGATGGCAAGGATCTGGTAAATTGGATACTTCATATGGAGAAATATTTTGATCTACATGGTGTACCACTATTACAAAAGGTATGTATTGCATCTTCATATTTAGAACCGAATCAATTTTTATGGTATGAAGGGCGGGCTTTTTTCTAGCAAACAACTTGTTACATGGTCAATTTTCATGGAGGAAATGATAACACATTATGAGGATACAATATGCAACACCTTCTTTAGAGCAAGACCACAACAATTGGAAAGAGTAAAAGGGCTTTGTGACATAGTGGAAAGAAAAATTATGGAAACCAGGAAGCATACCCCTCACAACTATAAAGATGGAAGTGTTGTTTCTCCTAGCCTTCCACAACCTACAAGGGTTACACCACAACAATTGGAAGAAAAAAGAGAAAAAGGGCTTTTTTACAATTGTGATAGCAAATGCACTAAAAGTCATAAGTGTGCTAAGAAGAAATTATTTTACATAGAATATGAAGAGGAGGAAGAAAAGGATCGAGAAACATCAAAAGACGAAGATATATGCCAGGACCCCACCCCAGAGAAAGAAGAAATGAATCAAACCATATCTTGTAAAACATTGGCAAGAATTACCACTCCTCAAACTCTCAAGATAGAAGGACATATCAAGAAGAAAAAGGTGCAAGAAGTGAAAGATCACATCGAGAAATAATAAATGAATCCAACCATATCTTCTAATTCATTGGTCGAAATTACCACGCCTCAAACTATAAAGATAGAAGGAAATATCAAGAAGAAAAATGTTCAAGAAGTGAAAGATCACATTGAGCATCAAGAAATGGATCCGACCATATCTTGTAAAGGATTGGAAGAAATTACCACTCCTCAAACTCTAGAGATAGAAGGACATATCAAGAAGAAAAAGGTTCAAGCAGTGAAAGGTCACATCGAGCATCAACAACAAGTTCTCCAACTTTTAAAGGATAACGCTGCTTTGGTGCAAAATCAAATGAAACAACATGTAGATCAACATCGTAGTGAAAAATGTTTTGATGTAGGTGATTGGGTATTTTTACTGCTACATCTCAAGCAAGCTATTTATGAGAAGGAAATTTTGGCAATACTACATGCACTTAAAAAATGGTGACCTTACCGAATGGGAAGACTCTTCAAGGATGAGGATGTGGAAGCATTATTTTGTGTTATTTCTATTATCCAACCAGATTGGATAAAAGAAGCAAGGGATGAATGGAAGAAGGATGAAGAAGTATAGCTACTTATTCAAAAGTTGAAAAAGATCCCAATTCAAACAATATTGATAGAAATTGAAGAGGAAGGAAAAATCATATTGGAACCTGGAGCAGTCACAGAAACAAGAACCCAACAGCTACGAAATCGATCAATTTCAGAGTATCTCATCAAGTGGAAGAACTTACCCGCTGAAGATTTCACATGGGAGGACAAGAATTTTATACAGAAGCATCAAGAACTACTCAAGCGTTGAGGACAACGCTTTTTGAAGGAGAGGGGCATGTTAGGCCCCTATACTACTAGTGTAACCCCTTATTGTTATTAGTACAACCCACTTATCATATTGATGTACCCATGTAGTGCCCATATTGTTACTATTGTGCCCCATAGAAGCCCACTATTGTTATTATTGCACCCTTACATTATTATTGTTATGTCAGCTATGATTATGTTATGACCCCTTAGACTCCTATATATAGAAAGGAGGTCTTTTCATTTGTATCATCGAAGAATTGTTCATTTATGTAATTTAAAGGAGGTTACCCCCTCGAAGAGGTTGAATTCTAAGGCGTTGATCTATCTTTTCTATCTTTTCTTCAGCTGGTTTCATAACAAAAAACCTCTCTTATCTTGAGAGGAAATCCCTTTGGTAAGTTTATCTTATTGAAGCTTATATTTATAAATTCAAAACCCTAGACCCTTAACTAGAATGTCCTCCAAGCACAAGTCAAGCCCTTCCTCCTCTCTGCACTTTGTTCCTCGACACTTAGTCTTCCTTTTTCCGACACTTTTCTCCCCTGCACTTCTTATTCCTTCTTTTTTCTTTGACTGGATATAGACCTTTTTTATGTGAGCTCTAGATGAGATGCTTCTCTTCTATACTTATTGATATCCTTCACTTATGTAGACACCTTCCTTATTTTGACTAAATGAGATCCTTCTTGAGATGTAGATGTAGACTTGGTGTGACTATACAACAACCCTAGTTCTTCACACGTGTGGAAGGTATCCTTGTGAATTAGGGTCCTTTCACCTTCGCTTGAGAGAGAGTTTTCTTTGCTTGAGTAGGAGGCCTTGTAGGCCTAAATTTCTAGCCCAAACAAAGATAAATATAGGATTGTTATGTTGTTACGGTATGACTTTATAGATGCCTCTGTTTCTCGCATGTGTGATTGTTTTTCACCCTAGAAATATTCCTTTTGACTTTGGTCTAGACTTCTCCTTCTTCATTGCACTAGAGGCTCCTTACACATGTCTTCTCTTCACTTTTTCCCAGTTGCCCTTCTTCGTTGATTTCATAGTTAAGTGCTTGATGTTATGAAGGAGTGGAAAACCTCTATATATAGATGATTGTCCCTCCTTTAGGCCGACTTGTAGAATGTAGGTAGTCTTGCAGTTTCTGCATCATTTTTTATCCTTGAAGGATGTCATTTCATGGAGAGGACTTGACTTTTCTTGCAGGGATTACCTTTGACTCTTTATACAAGTATATACATGGTGTAACATGCCCTTAAGAGTCTTCAACATTTTATTTTGACTCTTTGACTCTCATATAGCACTTTAACATGTGCTATACCTATTTCAATAAGTAAGAAACTCATTGAGAAATATAACAAAAATAATATTTATTTTCTTGAATAAATACAAATATAAAAAGTACATTTATGAAGACTGAACCTAGTTACACTTTCTTCAACAAGGAAAAGGTGGAACAAAGAAAACACACATTTCTGGGAATTCAGACTTAGACAAGGAAACACCAGAAATATTAGAAGGAGAAGATTTATTTATTGTTATGGCCACTCCAAACATTGGGGTTTGGCACAAAGTCCACAAGAAAAAAGGAAAAAAGGAGAAACCCATTTTATTTTGTAAATGTTGTTTTTTGGCAGCTTAGCTACGACGAGTGATTCAAGAACATAAAAATGGTCCTTAGGGACAATATACAAATTCACTGGTGCATATAATGATGTAAATTTTTATTTTAAATAAAAAGTTGTGAATTTTTCCTTCGAAAAAAATTGTCAACTCATAATTTGATATTTAAATGGTAGTTTTAGTGAGAAAGTTATGCAAGTTGATAGTCTAGTTTTAATGTGAGTTATGAAAAATTCATGAAGAAGGGCGCATGATCATTGCTACTTAACACCCAAGGTTTAAATATATGGTCAAATAGTTTGGATTCGAATTAAAGTTCAAGTCATGACAATGGTGCATCAATTAATTTTTTTGAGCTAGAGCGGTAGGTGTCCTATTGGGTTTTGATAAACTCCAACACGAAACATATTTTGTAAGCATGCAGATGTATAAAGAATATTATAGGTGTCTTGTTGGTTAGAGTTACCTCTCCTACAAGATCCAATTTATATAGGTACAATAGATATTTATAGATTAATGATGACCAATAAAAAAGGAGTATATTTTGACAAATATGAACTAGAAAGAAAAAAATGATGAGAGAAAAACATGCAAAATCCGTGAAGAAAAGATGATAGAGAAAGCACAAGAAAAATGAACAAGGAAGATGCAAGAAGAATAATATGACTCTATGAATGAATTGGATAAACAAAGAGATAAAGAAGAAAACTCTGTGATAAAAGGTAATAGAGAAAAGTACAAGAAATATGCAAAAAGAAGATGATACAAGATGAAAGAAGATGATAACAAAGAGAACGTTGCAACAACAAAGGGAATGACATGGAAACTGGTGAATGAAGAAGTAATAATAAGGACATTAACAAGGTACATATTAGTATTGTGTGTTAATAATAGAGATGTCGATGTAGTGAATCCATGAAAACAACACCCCTAAAATTTTAATGGTCCCTAAAGTTTTTGAATTGTGGAATGAAATATTTCTATGGAAAGCAAAGGGCTGGATGGACTTAAATGGAAATTAAATTGAATGTCCCTGAGTTAGTACGATTCTTTATGAGGTTATTATACCTTCATTGAAGAGGAAGTGGTTCTCAATAACCACTTTCCATGAGAGAGGAATTGGCGCTCAATAACCACTTGATGTGAGAGAGGAAGGTTTGTGATCATCGAAAACCATGATGTAATGTATGTGGTAAGCTAAAACCACCTAAGTTACAAGTTTAAAATCCATTTTGAGCATGAAAGTAATTATACATCTCCATCTTGACCAACACACTAACAAAATGTTTTAACCACAAGAAAATTATTATTTTCAATTGCTTTATATAATATATATATATATATATATATATATATATATATATATATATAGTTGACATTGAAACCTTAAATATTTTCTCATATTGGGAAGTAGAAATAATATAGCCATGGTACATAAAACCTCTCTCTCTCTCTCTCGCTCACTCACTATATATATATATATATATATATATATATATATATATATATATATATATATATATATATATATATATATTGAGAGAGAGAAAGAGAGAGAGAGAGAGAATTTTCATTTATAAGTGTTTTGTACTTTTTTTGTAGAATGATATGGAGTAATTGACATTAGAAACAAAATCTATATTTACACTTTCCATTGTCAATTAGATATGTAATTATTCAAAACTTAATATGGTGTTGATATGTGGCTTTTAAAAAATATTAATGACAAAAAAAATCCAATCTTCTTTATAAATATAATATTTCAATATGTAATTTAGGTGAAATATTTCATTATATATATATATATATATATATATATATGGAGAGAGAGATTTATTATTCCATTGATAATGCATATTAAGGTATCATGGAGATTTGTAATTTCTTCGAGTCTTGATATGGAATTGAAAAGTAACATCCATAAATTGAGATCATGGACCATTCAAGTTCTAATCCACGGATCAATAGTCGTTAGTAGAAATGAGAATATGATTTGTTGGATCATTGTATGCCAAAAACATATTGTGATCATTTGATTAAAATGTAACTATTTCATACAAAATAAACACACTTTTAAGCTTCAACGTTTGGAACCAATTTCATAGTGGTCATTTTTGAATCATCGACATTTCGAGTCTATAGCAAGACTCATCATCATGTTTTATCCTAATGATGAGTCTTTCTATAGACTTGAAACATCAATGATTTAGAAATGGCCACTGTGGAATTGGTTTCCAAACACTGAAGCTCAAAATTCCCACCACCAAATTCTCTAAACAATTTTTTGACACCTAATCATCAGGATTGGGTGAATGTAATTAATGTAAATAAATAATAATAAATATGAACAATCATCAGGAGATGAAGTGAACAGTCTCTCCCTCATGTATATAATAAAGACCAACCTGAAGGAATAAAACATGAAATCATTCATGGAGTTACTACCTGGCCTGACATGGTATCAGAGCCAATGCCACTTTTGGCTTCCCTCTACTTTGTAACTCCCTATTCTGGCTATGTTCTGCCTTGCAGAGCGCTACCCCTCTACTCTTCTCTGACATATAATCCTGTTTCATATATAATGCACTGCCCTGACATGGTATAATTCGTTGTTTCATACAATGCACTGCACTAACATGGTATAATCTACTGCCATGGGTGCCAAATGGCATATCAATCTCGGGTGGAAGTGAGGAGAACATTTAGGCAATGGTAGAACCTAGAAGAAAAGATCACAAAGAGTGGTTGGAAAATTATTGTTCCTGGAGAGCACCGTAGTGGAAGAGTGGTAAGCCTGGATTTCATTTTGTTTCTAATTGATAGAATAGTGCGCATCCAAGGAAATGACTATGCCAGTGATACACTGGTATGATATGTTGTGCTGTCGGCCCTGGTGATATTTGCTGTTGCATGAGGTTTTTCCGCTGGCCTCTCATCACCATAGGAGTCATTCTACTGCTAGTCTCAGCTGCATGTTTTGTGGGTGCACTCTAGAGAGTCCCATATCTGTTAGTCATATATCTCTTCTTCATGTTTACTGCATACGTTGTCTATGGGTTGCATTGCAACGATATTATATGCTACGTTGTCTGAGAAAAAATCCATTGATACACACAAAGCATGCATGCCACAGGAATAGGAGTCAAAACGCGGTGAACATAAGAGATCTGGGGATTGAAATAATCATCACCGGCACCTATGCAAATGTTTAACGTGCCTCTAAAAAAGTTTAATGCACGACTTCAATCCATGTAAATATATTTCATGAACGTTACACATTGTTCTCCTCATCGTTGATTCTTCCCTCCCGTTTTGTGCCTACATGTCATTCTTTTTCCGCTGTGCTTACCTGTCATTCTTTTCTCCTTGTCCATGTTTCTCATTAAGAATGAACAAACATTCCCTGTTCACCCTAGCATTACACGTTGGTAATAGAGTATACATGGTTTTTCTCTATCCCATGTGGTATGCTTCTGAATCATGAATCACCTACGTTTTTTAATACACCTCAACCTCTCCATTTATACCTCTGCCTCTCCATCGAACAACCTCTCTATCAAACTCCAGTATCCCTGCTCCTCTGGTTGACATAACACCCATAGCAACCATACCACCTCTATTTCATCTAAATCCACTATAGCACCTAAATCCATTATAGTTGGGGGATTTTGGATGTAGTAGGTTTTGTGGTGTTTGTATACTTTTCAGGATTTAAATGAGCTTTTAGAGGTGAAAGAAGAAATGGGATTTGAAGCGCTCTCTGGAATTTTGAGGTGCACTATGTACTAAAATGGTCCTTTCGTGATGTATGAGAAAAAACCCGCACTTTATGAGGAAAAGCCCACATTTTATGTGATTAATGTCATATCAATCTAGCGTTGATTTGGAAGAGATTTTTTGACATTGCATAGCTGATATGAATATTTCTTTGGGAAATGTTTTATAATAATCAATTTTCATGTAAAGTGTTGTGAAAACTCCGCCATTATCATACATGTCGGTACCTCTGATATATACATCAGAACTATAGTAATTTTACAATGCACTCAATCATATCTTCTTTTGAAGAGGTTGTATGCCTTACTCATAAAGAAAAGAATCTTCCCCAAGATTCTTCCAGAGGAAGAGATGGTCGCAGAGGAAGATATTTCAGAGATAGGGGGGGCAAACACTCTCAAGATAAAAAGGAAGATTTTCACTGCATACGCTGCAAAAGAAATGGATCACATGATGCCTCTACATGCAAGTTACCATGGGACAAAATTGAGTAGCAAATAAACCAACAGAAAGGTAAAACTAATGACACAAACAAAGGTAAAGCACCTAAATCTGCTCACTATAATGTGGCACAATGCAATATTGGAGTAAATGAAGATTTATTTCATGCTTCACTTGCTTCTTGGAAAAATGATTGGTTGCTTGATTCAGGAGCAACTTGCCACATGACTCATAGAAAAGATTTTTTTGAAGAATTTACTGACAATGTTGATGGAGCAATATATTTTGCAGACCAATCAAAAATCAAGCCATCAAGGCTTGGCACAATCAGGGTTAAATTTCCAGGTCTTCCAGACTTTCTTCTGCATCATGTTCTATATCTCCCATAGCTCAAGAGAAACTTGTTTTCCTTGCTCCACATCTGCCAGAAAGGTCACTACATTCATATATTTGATGGAAAACTTGAGGTGAGAAAAGCATCTGACCACTCACTTGTCATGAGGGGAATAGAAGAAGAAAGGCTTCTCAAGCTGCAAGGTACCTTTGCTCGTGCACAACATTTCTCATACAATTCTCGTTATGAAGAAGGTACACTTCCATCAAGTTTATTATGGCATGCTAGATTTGGAAATTTGAACTATGACAGCCTCTGCTTGTTGAAGAAAAATGGTGTTGCTGGTTTGCCTACAATTCCTAGGAAATTTAAGCAATGTGATGCTTGCATTCTAGGAAAGCATAGCAAATAGTATTTTCACGATTCACATTCAAGAGCACATAGAAAAATTGAACTCATTCATTAAGATTTATGTGGTCCAATGCCTGTTCCATCTGCAAATGGATATAAATATATGTTGACATTTATTGATGACTACACTAGAATGTGTTTGGTTTATTTATTGAAGAACAAATCTGATTCTTTTCAAACATTCAAGAACTTTCATAAATGGATTGAAAATGATGCACAATCTCATATTGGGTTTATTCGCACTGATAATGGAAAAGAATACACATCAAATGAATTTGAAAACTATCTTCGCCAACATGGGATCAAACATCAAACAATTGAACCGTATAATCCCCAACAGAATGGTGTAGCTGAAAGAATGAATAGGAAAATCTTAAATATGGTACGCTCCATGCTTTTCTTCAAAAATGTAAAGATAATGCTTTGGGCTGATGTTGTTCTATGCGATGCATATATAAAGAATAGATGTCCATCTAATGCTATTAGAAACAAGACTCCATATGAAATGTGGTATGGGCATGTTCCTTCGGTAAAGCATCTCAGGGTCTTTGGTTCCACCTATTATGCCTTGATACCAAAGGTACACAGAAACAAACTTGGTGCAAGAAGTCGTAAGTGTATCTTCCTGGGGTATTCAAACACCTCCAAAGAATACCGTCTCTATGATGAAGTTAATAAAAATTTTGTTGTATTTAGAGATGTAATTTTTCTTGAATCATCCAAAACTGACAATGTTGTTGAGCGGCAACTTGATCACTTGTATAGATTCACAAATGCAAAATCATTTCAAGAATTTGATAATCAGATTCCACATATTGAAGGGGGGATTCCGATACTAGATCAACATGTGGAATTTTCTTCTAAAGAACACTCTCCCACACATGAAACTCCAACAATAGATGATGCTTTAAGTGATGTGATTTATAGAATTGGGAGACTCAATCTTGATTCAGTCGTAACTCAATCAACGGAGTAGCCTAGACCATCTGAGAAAGGTCCACCAAAGTGGTTGACAAAGACACTTGAAAGTGTTCGTCCTGATGAGGTTGGAAAGACAAGAACTAGAAATTCAAACTGGCAAAATGGAGGTGATGTAGATGACTCTAATTCACCTGTTGATATGGATGTTTCTTATGATTGTGAATTGAACTTGTCTACAGATTTTGAACCAACTTCCTTCAAAGAAGCTACTTCTAATGATGAATGGAAAGAAGCGATGAAAAAGGAGTATGATGCCCTCATAAAGAATGGCACTTGGAAGCTAGTTGATCCTCCATTAGGAACCAAACCAATTGGCTGCAAGTGGGTCTACAAGAAAAAGTATAACGTTGATGGCTCACTTGACAAGTGCAAAGCTAGGCTTGTGGAAAAATGTTTTGCATAGAAGGAAGGGGTCGCTTATGAGGAGACTTTTTCCCCCACAACAAAATGGGCTACCATCTAGACGCTCTTTGCCCTGGCAGCTTAAAATAGTTGGAAAGTCCATCAAATGGATGTAAAAACTGCTTTCTTGAATGGAGATCTAAAAGAGAATATTTTTATGTCCCAACCTGAAGGATTTGTTGTGAAAGGTCATGAACAAAAGGTATTGAAACTTGTGAAATCCTTGTATGGCCTCAAATAAGCACCGCGCATTTGGTATGAAAAACTAATTGAGCATCTTCTGAAACTCAATTTAAAACATTATGATCTTGATGATGCAACTTTATTTGTCAAAAAAGTTGGCAAAATAATTGTATATCTTGTGGTATATGTAGATTATCTTTTGATGACAGGGAACAATGAAAGCTACATTGCATCCATAAAGAAGGAATTAGGGAAAAATTTTGAAATGACTGATTTGGGCTATGTTCATTACTATCTTGTTATCGAAGTAACTCAACATCCAAAGTCCATATTTCTTTCTCAAAAAAAGTACATTGGAGATCTATTGAACAGGTTTGGCATGACAGAATGCAATCCTCTTACTACTCCAATGGAACAAAATTTAAAGCTCACATCTATTGAAGGAAAATAATTTGAGGATGCAACAAAATATAGACAACTTGAAGGAAGTCTCAACTACCTAACTACTACCAGACTAGACATTTTCTTTGCTGTTGGAATCCTCTCCAGGTTTATGCAAAATCCTTGTGAGGTACATTGGTCTACTACAAAAAGATTTCTAAGGTACTTGAAGGGAACTCAAGACTTTGGAATCAAGTATACACAGGTGGACGACTTCAGCTTGATTGGATACTTTGATTCAGACTTCAATGGAGACAAAGAAACTAGGGTATCTACTTCAGGATATGCTATAAGTCTTGGATCAGGAGCTGTCTCCTGGAGATCACGCAAACAATCAGTTCCAGCAGATTCCACAATAGAAGCAGAATATGTGGCAGCAGCTGAGGCAACAAAAGAAATTGTGTGGCTCAGGAAAATTCTTGAAAATTTGCAGGTAAAACAAGTACAATCAACTCCACTCATGATTGACAATACCTCTACAATAAATTTGGCCAAGAACCCAAAGCTCCATGATCAAACAAAACACATCAATACTAAATATCATCTGATTCGACATCATGTTGAGGCCAAAACAATCCATCTCCGTCATTGTTCCACTAATGAGAAATTTGCAGACATCTTCACCAAAGCTCTTGGAAGAGAAAAGCTTGAATGATTCAAAATGATGCTTGGACTCACCAACATCCCTTCAGATTAAGGGGGGGAACGTTGACACCTAATCATCAGGATTGGGTGAATGTAATTAATGTAAATAAATAATAAGAAATATGAACAGTCATCAGGAGATGAAGTAAACACTCTCTCCCTCATGTATATAATAAATACCAACCTGAAGGAATAAAACATGAATTAATTTATGGAGTTACTACCTGGCCTGACACAATCAAACATACTTTTACCCAATAAGTGCTCTACAAACTAATATGAGGGAGATTTTGTTCTATAATGTTACATTTAAAAATAATAAACTAATATTTATATTAAACAACTTTTTTTTCGTGTATCAGTGACCACTACATCCATGAAATATTTTTGCTAGGTAGATCCACCCAAAGGGATCACTTCCTATTGGCTCAACCACATAGCCTAACCTCGAGAGTGTTGAGAGAATTGAACCCATGATCTCTTAATAGCAAATGTATTTTAATGATGGGGACTCGACCAATTGAGCTAAAACTCAAGGCTTACTTATATTAAACAACTAATAGACACATTAATAACAAACAAAAAAAATCAAATTCAACTATAAATAGATCCTTCAATTTCCACCTTAATTTGACATCATATTTATATTTATATTGAGAGAGAAAGATATTGTAATTGAGAGTGAAAATTCTCTAATTTCCTTTATAATTGTTTTCTACTTCTTAATATGAGGGAGATGTGTAATGTATTCCATGTCATAGAGTTGACACATGGTATTTCAAAATAAATATTATTAGTAAAATCATGTTAGCCTTAAATAAAATAATTCAACGTCTATATTGACATATTTATATATATGTTAGTATATTTAGACACTTAGGAATTAATTAATTTCAACTTGGTCCAATTTGTCTCTTGGGTAAAAGTGTGTTTCGTTAGTATGCATTAGTTTCATTGTAATCTGACGATTAGAATATGTTTTTGGCATACAGTGATCCAACAACTCATATTATCCATTCTACTAATGAGTATTGATCCATGGATTAACACCTAATTGGTCCATGATCTCAATTTAAAGATATGTAGAGTCATGTGTTGTGGGGAAAAATGCCTATGCAGGACGATCCTATCCACCTAAGGTGTGACAGTGCCTTAGCAACAAACAGAGACAGCTATTCTAGTATTCTTCCTTTATGAATTAAGAATGAAGAGAGAGATGGATGGACTAACCGGTGTCTTCCATTTGTCCCTCGATCCGGCTTCTCTTCTCTTGGAGAGTTCCCAGCTACTTGCCTTCTCGCTCGCCCTGCTTCAAGAGGTTTCTGCAAGATCACAAGAAGAGAACACTACACAAGACATGGATTCATATTCATAACTAGTTCAGATTAGAAATAAACTAAACATACTAATGCAATCATACATCAAAAATACATCAGTATATAGGAGAAACCAAGATAGCTTTATTGATGAATAACAAGGTTCAGGAAGAGATACAACCCAGAGGGCTCCAATCCAGCATCTCCTTCCCAGCAAATGGAATTCCTATCTTCACCCCCTTCAAAGCATTAAGCACCCAATGATTCCAATCTCAAACCAACAACAATTCTTTGCAATAACAAAATTCCAGCCTCTAGATCTCATGGAGGAGAGATCCATATATAGATGTTTGGAGAGAGGATGAGTCAGCTTGAGATCTGACTAGTGTCCTCTCCCTCTGTCAGTTCTTGATTCCACTTGGAGGTTCTTGCTTCCACTTGGAGATTTGGAACCTCTTACTCATCACCAGTCGAATTCCCTGAGGCAAGTGTCATTTTGGAAGCTTCCTGGGTTTTGACACCTTGAGAAATGAACATGCCACATGTCCACTCTCGCTCAGCGCAGGTAGCCAGTGTTGCCTTTGACATTCAGCGCAGGTAGCCAGTGTTGGATTTGACATTCAACGCAAACAACTAGTGGAGCCACTGAAATGATCCTAAATTGACTTTTTTTGAGCAGTTTCTGGTGGAGAACTTCTGTGAATTGTTGTGGTTTGTTAGCCTTGTTCCTCTAGGGGTAGGAACAACATGTTTAGGGACTTTGGATCCCTTAGATTATGGACATTTCATGCTCAATGCTGTAAGGCACAAAAATGTCTATAACAGTTGCCCCCTAAAGTATGAGGTTGTTTATCGGGTGAAATGCTTTATCAGGGGGATCCGAAGTTCATCCAATGCTTGGAGGAGACGTGTAATAAGATACAATACAATACATTATTTTTCATACTGCTTTCATGATCTAGCTGAGGCGGGCATTCCCATGCTCAGCTTTATAAATTCATTTTTCTGTACATAGAACAGACAATCGTCTGATGGTAGACTGATAATTTTGATGAAATTATCATCCTTTGAGTAGGATGATTATCTGCTGCAATGATGTACATGTCAATGTCTTTATCTTTCCTGAATATATATCACAGCCCGGATGGATGAAACTAGATCCGGGGTCTTCAAACTCGTTCGATCTTCACTCTAAGTACAAGTCGATCCATGTGAGAAATGTTCTGAAGTCGAACGTGGAAAGACATCGCTTGATTACCGGTCAATGATGTAAACCGTTAACAAGCGCGAGAGGAATCACCGATAATGATAATGACCCTCAAGGTACTGTAGTACAATTCACGTGGTGTGAATAAAGGACTTGGCGTCGAACACCATGCAAAATCTTTCGGTCGAAGGTCATTGATGTATACCTGTCGCCAGAAGTGAGAAACTTGCCATTGAGGCATGCAAGCTTCAAAGTACTGAAGGGGTTGTTCCTAAATCAACTTCTTGGATAATGAGCTGATGTCGACAAGAAGCGATCCGCCAAAGGAGGGCCTTAATGAATCCCACATCATTGACACGGAATGGAGCTAATGATTTTGATGGAGGTGAAAACGATCTGTGACATATGATTCAGGGTGGCGGTCATGAAAGGATGAAGGATAATGTATGGTAGTGGATGGGACACGGTTGACTTTTCTGAACGACTTCTCTTGAACATATGGCGACACTAATGCAATGGATCGATAGCATTACCCCAAATATGGATGGTATGGCGAGACCATGGATGTGACCGGTGAATGAAACAACCCAACCCGATTGTGGTACGGAGGAAAAGTGTCATGTTCAAGAGCGACTTGCTACCATCAAAGTTTTCTTTAGTTTCTCCCAATTTTTCCCTAGTCATTGCTGACCAGTACCTCTTTATTTTTTTCAAGCTTGAGGAGGATAACATATGCTTGTTCTATAACCTGCCCTTCGGGCAAGCCCATCGCTATGTTTTAACGAGCTTAGCGATAGTGAAACTCGTTCTCGTCTAAAGACAAGTTTGTCGCTATTTAGTGATTTTAACGAGTCTAACGATAAGGATAGCTCGGTCCTTTTCATTTTTAGAGAGTCTGAAAAGGTACATAAAGTTAACTCCAAAAGTCCTTTTTCGTCATCTAATCCCTTAAGTTCGAAAAAGTATAAAACAATACAAAAGGGATGTGTTTTCGATAGTTTTAACGAGCCGAATAAAACAAGCGCTCGATCCTTTTGTGCAATAATCCCTCAGGTCCAAAAAGATTAAAATCTAGAGGAGGGATAGCTCTTCTGGTCACTTTAACGAGCTGGAAGGCCAAAACTCAGCAATCTTTTCATATTTTACGAGTCAGATGAAAAGAGCTTAAAGAAGACTCGTCTTTTGAGGAACGAGTGTTGAAACAGGTTAGCAGCTGATTCCAGGTACAGGTTGGAATTTTCCAATCACGGCAGTGTCACAAGGATGGCTAGTGAAATCACTCTTCGCAGCTGTTCCTCAAAATGGGTAAACAAACATATGGGGGTGAACGATCGGCCAATGGAAAAGTGGAGGTGATGGTGCAAACACGACCAAGGCTTTAATGGCTGATGATATTACATTCACAGTGGTTATTTACCGGGATAGTTCATTTTTTAACGAGCTTAAACGCGGGTGGAAACACTTGCTCGATCTTATGTTTATTTTTTAACGAGCATGAACTATGCGCTAAAACTGCTCGGATCTTGCGTTTATTTTTTAACGAGCATGAACTTTGTGCTAAAACTGCTCGATGATAAGTTTGCATGCCCCCAGCATAATAACGCAAATCGAGGTGCATGCATATTGGTCACTATTTAAGCATAGTAACGCTTGAGGTACAACCCATTACGGGGTTGCGCCAGTGGAATTCCGTCATAATCCATTAACTCGTAGGCTCCTTTTGCTAATACTCGTTTAACAATATAGGGGCCCATCCATAAAGAATTAAATTTACCTGCTCCCAATTTATCAGATTCTTGGTCATAAAGCAAGACCAAGTCACCTTTTGAGAAGACACGGGGTTAGACATTTTTGTCGAACTGCGCCTTGACTCGTTTCTTATGGGCTTCATTAGCCAAAGCGGCATCACGACGGGTTTCATCCAATCGGATTAATCCCAAGAAATGAGCCTCTTCTTCCAAAGTTCCGAGGAGGAGATCAATTGCGAGTTTAAGAGACGAAATTTCGCACTGGACTTGTAAGACTGCTTCCAGGCCATACACCAGTTGGAAAGGTGTGAACCCGGTCGCATTTCTCACTGATGTTCGGTAAGCCCATAAGGCTGAGTACAGGATTAGGTGCCACCTTCTTTTGTGAACCCCGATCATCCTTTGCAACATGCGCTTCAGGACCTTGTTGATCGCTTCAACTTGTCCGTTGGCTTGTGGATAATACAGGGTAGAGCTGTCGTGAGATAGCCCTAGCTTGGCAGCTAATTCAACCATCATGTGATTGTGAAAATGCGATCCATGATCTGTAACTATAGCCTGTGGTACGCCGAACCTGGCGACTACATGATTGAAAAAGAAAAGGGCAACTGTTTCACCAGTGTTATCTAATGTAGGCATCGCCTCGGCCCATTTGGTAAAATAGTCAACGGCGACTATAATATACCCATGCCCCCCGGTCAAGGTGGGGTTACATGTCATGAAATCGATGCCCCATTTGGCGAAAGGCCCAACAGCAACTATTGGCTGTAAAGGTGCGGGTGGTCTTCTGGTTTTGCTATCAAAAATTTGACAAGCATGGCAACTTCTGACTGCGGTTATGCAATCTTTGAACATGGTTGGCCAGAAGTATCCTGCTCATAAGATTTTTTGTGCTATAGCATATCCAGATTGATGCCCCCCACACGCGCCTGAATGACACTCATTCAGGGCTTTTTCGGCCTCCTCATGGGTGAGGCACCTCCTCAGAACTGTATCGATACCACGACGGTAAAGCGTATCACCGACGATCATGTAGTCTTTTGCTTGGTATCGTATACGTTTCTGTTCTGAGTGAGAGGTGTTAGGCCTGAATTTCTGGGTTTGGAGATAAATTATTATATCTCCATAACACTCATTGTTTGTAGATATCAGAAACAAACTTTCGTCCACGATTGATTCTTCGGATGTTTCATCGTTGGACGACGATGGGAGATCGCACAATAATTCTGCGAAAACTAAAGCTTTCTTTGATTTGGATTTTACAAATTCCAGATCAAACTCTTGAAGGATCGCTATCCATTTTGAATACTTGCCCCCCAGCAACTGTCGCGACAATATATAAGTCATGGGGTTGCAATCTGATAAAATGGTAGTTTTCCGAAAGAGGACATAATGTCGAAATCTTTGTATCGCTTGAACAGCAGCGAGTGCTAGCTTTTCAACATAAGAATATTTTCTTTCTGTATCATTTAAGTTTTTACTTAAATAATATATAGGATGTTCAATTCCATCGACTTCTTAAACTAAAACCATCGCAATGGTCGTATCTGCTGCAGCCAGATACAGGTTAAAATCTCTTTGATAGTCTGGGGCATACATTAATGATGCTTTTACTAGAGAATCTTTCAAAGCATCAAAAGAAGCTTGCGCTACCTGATCCCAGACAAAAGGTACATCCTTTTTCAAAAGACGAGTATAACCTTTAGCAAGTTCTGCGTAATTTGGAATGAACCTCCTCAGAAAGTTTGCTTTCCCTTAGAGTTTCTGAATCTGAAGCAAATTTGAAGGTGGAGGCAAATTAATGATTGCCTGGACCTTGCAAGGGTCGAGACGAATCCCATCCTTAGAGACTACAAAGCCAAGTAAACGACCAGAACTGACGCAAAACACACATTTGTGTGGATTGAGTCTTATCTTGTAGTGTCGGCAACGTAGAAATATCGCTCTTAAATGATGCGGATGATCAGTCCGCTTTCGCGAATGAGCCGGAAGGTCGTCGAGATATGGTTGAACGATGTTCTTGATGTCATGGAAGGCATAATTCATTGCCCTCTGAAACGTCGCCCCTGCGTTCTTTAAACCAAAGGGTAATTTTCGATAAGCGAATGTGCCCCACGAACAAATGAATGCAGTCTTTGACTGGTCCTGTGGGCGGATATTTATTTGATTATACCCGGAAAATCCATCCATGAATGAAAAGATTTCACATCCGGCGCATTCATCAATTATCTGGTCGATGAAGGGTGTAGGGTAGTTGTCTTTCGGACAAGCTTGGTTTACATCCCTATAATCGACACACACTCTGATTGTCCCTTGTTTCTTCATAACAGGGACAATATTCGATACCCAATCGGTTAGAGGAACCGGGTAGATGAAACCAGCATGGAGAAGCTTTTCAACTTCTGCTTTTATGGCAGCGGCTTTCTTGGGGTGCACCTGCCGAAGCCGTTGTCTTACTGGTTTGACATCAGGATACATCTTAATTTCGTGTTCAACGATACTCGAGTCAATGCCTGGCATTTCATCATATGACCAAGCAAAGACATCTCTGAACTCGCGAAAAAGAGCGTTATATATTTCCAGTTCTGAAGGAGAACATCCTTTGCCGACATAAATATTCTCTACAACATTTGTTTTAGTCGAGATATTTATGGCTATAGTCTTTTCAATATTGGATAAGTTTCGCTCGGAATCCACCGTATTTACAGTATTTGATAGGAATTCAAAAACTGAAGGGTGGTAAAGGTCGTGTTGAGTATCTTCTTCATAATCCGGAAGAAGGGAACGATGGTGGCAATCATTCCATGGTGCCCCCTCAATCAACATTGATTGTAGGATTCCTACGTCAGTCCCATGCACTTTCGACCAAGGATCTAATGGGGTACCATATTCTCTAGACCTATCTACCCAAACGCTTGATGAGCGTTGATTTGGGTTCGCCTCCCATGCCCGAAACATTGATTGCTACAATATTTCTATAGGGATTTGGGGCAAAACCATTGCATGATCCATGTTGATATCGTCTTCTGAGATCTTCGTGGAAGATATCATGTTGCAGGCTCCTATCAATGCTACTTCTCCTATATAGATTGGAGGTGGAAGTGCGAAAGTTCCCATTAATGTGGGGTCTTTCAGTAGGCCTACTCCGATGTCTTGAAGCGAATGGTTGCTTCCATGGATCATGGGAATGCTTCCCGTAACTTGTGAACCATTAGGGAGGAAGTCTTGTTGGTCGACGATCGTAATCCCTCCTTGAAAAGGGAATGCGATCTTCCTAAAATAAGTCGACACTACAGCTGCCATGGCATATATCCAGGGTCTTCCCAGTAGGATGTTGTAATCAAGATTCCCATCGATGACTTCAACATCTATTTCTACTGTTTTTCCCCCAGTTCAATCTTCAAGTTATTAAGGATACCGCACGGGGTATAGGTCCTTCCGTCGAATGCTTTCAATGTCGTCGAAGATCGCGACAAGGTCGGAGACCCTAAAGTTTTCCAGCAACTCATCGACATAATACATGTAGATGCCCCCTCATCAATGATTGTTCGGTGAACAGTTTTGTTGAGGGCTTTCACTTGAATAAGGAAAGCTAGTTGAGCTGGTAACTGAGGATCGTATCCTTTGTGGTCGAAGGATACAAGATTGGAATCCTTAGGATCAACCCCACCAATAGCTGATAACAAAGCCTGCCTTTGGGATGGACAATTTTGTAGTACTTCGAGAGTCCACATAGCGGATGGCGATTGGGCCAAATCTTCCACTATGTTATAATGTTGCGCCGCTCTGGCGCAAGGATTAAATGTCGACTTGTGTACTACTCCCTTTGGCGGTTTTATTTTTAATTCAGGAATGATGGGCGGTACAACTTCTGTCGAAGTTGTTGTCGAACTACTTGGTTGATCTTTACCTTTGTCGTTCGGCAGCTGCGGATTCCCGTAATCTTTGTTCCTTGTCGAAATCAAAGCATCATTCTGCTGTTTTGAAACCGACAACATGAGCACTTGCGACGGGGAAGCATTTCCACTATCAACCAGATTTTGACCTGGATTGGGAAACGGATCAGTTAACACAGCTGAGGTTTGCGAACTTTTGAAGAATCTTCTAAGCTCCGCTTTGTATGGACAATCGACTGTCCAATGATCCTCGTCACATATCATGCATGGACTTTTTGGTTTCCCTTTCCTAGGAGGGTTTGAAGAAGTTTTTCCGGGAGATGACTCACCCTGTTTCTTCTTCTTCCCTTTGTTTTGCTTTTTCTTGCTTCCTGGTTGATTGGTTTCTTTGCCTTTATCTGCTGATATGGCATTTACTTCCGAAGCAAGAATCTCTTCTTTTGCATTTTGATCTGAATTCTTACGGGCTTTCTTAGACGAAGCCTTTGTCGATTTCGCGTTTGCCGTGCCAATCACACCATCGCCGGCATGAGAGTCACTATTTGATTTAGGAGGAGGAGGAATTGAGAATTCCGGTCTAGGGGCATCAGGTATTTTGTCGTAGAGCGTGCCATACTGAGTATAGACTAAGTCTAGATATTGTGCACGAGCAATAACTTGCTCCTCTGTTACGACTCCCCCCTTGGCCACATCTTCTGTTATGGCAGGAAGTAACGACTTGATAAACCATTCAGCTAACAGCTGATCGGGAATGTACATTTTCACCATCCTACGACGACGACGCCACTCATGTATATGATCGGATATATG
Source organism: Pinus tabuliformis (assembly GCA_031772625.1). Taxonomy (NCBI): domain Eukaryota; kingdom Viridiplantae; phylum Streptophyta; class Pinopsida; order Pinales; family Pinaceae; genus Pinus; species Pinus tabuliformis. Next base: position 95,544,012 of record CM062809.1, read on the forward strand.
AGTGGCCGTTGTCTGCTTGAAGTTGGTTAAGATTTCCGTTCCCGTTTCATACCTTATCGGTAATTGAAAATGGGTTAAGAAAGTCGTGGCTAGGGAGCTGAAATTGTCGAATGAGGCTCTAGGTAATTCAATATACCATTTAGCCGCTGGACCCGTTAACGTCCTCTGAAAGAGGCGAAGCCTTATCGAATCATCGTTTAAGGTGTTTGATGAACACCATAGATGAAAGGTCATCATGTGATTCGATGGATCTTCACCTGGATTTCCATTAAATTTAGGAATGTCCGAAGGAAGTTTGTGAGGAATCGCTGGCCACCAAGGGGTGTAAGCAATTGGATCATTTGTTAACCGGTGTAAATCGGGTAACTCTAAAGTTGCCACGAATGGTAACTGTTGATTCAGGTTAGGTGAAGCATACCCAGGGTATGATGGAATTGCCTGAGCAGTTGGCCTTTGCATACCAGCATAATGCAATTGATGTTGGTATGACTGATACGGTTGGTGAACTTGACCACTGTAAAGTAGTTGGTTTTGACTGTTTTGAATATACGGTTGTCCATTGTTCGCAAAGATCTGCTGCTCAGAACCTTGGTACACTTGCTGGAATTGTGGTTGTTGGTATTGCACCAGCCACGGTTGTGAAGCCATGCTTTGTTGCGCTATACTAACTGTTGGACCAAGGTGTGGGGTAATTGTACCCATTTGGACCTGTGTCGCCCCACCGGTAGGCAATTGTAGTTGAGTCACAGGGTCAAGGGGTTGTTGCATTACAACCTGAGAAATCTGAGGTTGACATACAACAGGCAACGTTTGAACTTGCGACACTGTCACAATAGCCGGTGTGGTCGGGATGTTCGACATAGGTACACATTGTTGCATAGAATACACAACCCTTGGTTGTTGGGGTAGCATAGGTACCCAACCACTTGATGTAATTCCAGTATAACCTGAATAATGTTGTGAACTCCCGTATGGATACCCTCCCGGAGGGGGTAATGAAAGGGCATACTGCCCCCCATATGGTAGCAATCCGGAACTCAAGGGGATTGATTGTCCTTGGGGACTGGATTGCCCAAATTGACCTCCAAATGGATCAATCTGGTGAGTCTCAACATAAGAGTTGCCGGATATTATTCCTGAGGAACAAACTGGAACTGACCACACTGTCGAAATAGTCCCTGGGTGGACTCCTTCTAGCTTTTGTGAGCTAGTCGAGACAGATGGTGTGCCGACAAACATTGTAGGAGTGACGGTAGGGAGTTCTGCTGTCACTGTGTCATTCGACACAGTCCTAGATGTTGTCGGTTGCTCAGATATTTTGAGTCTATCCAAGAGATTACCTAGCGATTCTACAAGAACTTCCACTTGTGGTAGACTAACTTCTGATGTAGAAGGAAATAGAGTGACCCCTACTCCAAAATGTGTTGGAATACTTGCTTGCGGATCTTCTACAATTTCTTCTATCGCAATCAAACCAGGTGGAAGGGGAAGACCATCAGGTCCGTAAAATATTTCTGGTGCCGAAGAAGGGGTTGAATCAACAGCGATAGATGTTTGAAGAACAATACTCTCTGGACCGGTTACAGATGGAACTGGTTCAGTAACACAAGTGTTTGTTCTCAGACTAGGATCAGTGTTACTGTCCCTCTGTGGCTGTTGAACTTCTTCTGTAGAGGCAAGGTTTCCAGAAATGTTTGGAGTAACCGGAATCTCAGATGTCGTTGGAACACTTGTTCTAACTTTGATAGGATATTTCGAACCGGTTAAACGAGTTCGCTTTGTTCGTACTGTTTTCGATTCCTTAACAAAGACGGTTGACTCGTAAGCCTCCGCGAACGACGGGGTTTCAATTGACTTTCTTCCACGATTGCGGATTACTCGATCAACCAAAATACAAAAGGGGAAAGTGTGTTTCCGAATTAAATGAAATTTTTTAGACGCTTATAGACACAACTTGCTTTTTCACTTTTAAAGAGTCGAGAAAAAGCTAAAGATGACTCTAGTCTCCTTCGATGTTTTAACGAGCCCGAAGTGACAAATGCTCGGATGGAATTTTTCTGTTATAGAGTCTGAAAAAGGCCAAAAGAAACTGCTCTGGAGTTCTAGGCAGAGGGTGTGCCAAACTTTTCGCAAAACCGCAGAATACCTTTTAGGGTACGGGTGGTCGATCTTCCTGAATGCTGTGTTCAGTGCATTGCGATCAGTAGGGCGGCCGACACGGCTTCCTAAGGATAAAGGTTTTATGCCTATAGGAGTCTCCCAATATATACGTGACGGTACGTGGGAGCACAATCCGTACTGGCGCTATCGTCCCTCAGGAGGAATCACCCACCATCCACGAGATCGACAGTCACCAGGCTTTACGACGCCGGAACACGTCTCTAGCCTAGACCTCTATGTTGTGCGTTATGTTGCAAAGCGTTGTTAAGTTCATTCAATTTATTTTAGGTTGATCTTTTTAGAAGTTTTCCTTTCAAGGTTCACCACGAGATGTATGATACAATTCCTAAATGCAGTCTAAAGATGATAAGCAAGCTTTATATCTTTTCAACTTTGAAAATCCTAGCTACTAAGGGAAAAGAAAGACACCATCTTTTCTCAAAGAGCAATCAGCACACTCTAATGCACTTTTCCTAAATCAATCATGCAAACTATCAAAAATGAAAATGCACAATGCAGGTGTTTGTTTTCCGCTTTCTTAGTATTGATGCCTACAAAGAAAGCTTTTTGTACAACTTTGAATTTGCTTTTAAATGACAAATACAAACAAGTTTACTTTTTCGAAATCAGAGAGGGTAGAAGAGATTACAACACTTAACGATTTTCAAAATGAACACTTGTTTCGACATTTAAAAGAGACAAACTCAAACCAATAAGCAAAAGCAAATGTATAATCAACTGCAAATAGCCAATGAACTCTCTCCTAAGATCACAATCAACAGATCTGAATCAAGGGCTACAGGATGATTATTTCACTCATGCAAAGGAAAACTGCAAATGACGCCATAAACACATAAAAACACTCATAGTCTTTTTGTACAAAAGGAGGCGGAATTTAAGCAGAGAAAAGGAGTTATCAGACTGGTACCTATGCTGGTTACAGGCTGCAAAAATCAGAGATCAAAACAAGGCAAAACAGAGCAGAGAACCCCAGCTGCACAAGGGCAAACTGGTTCAGCGCAACCTCAACACAGGGGTTTTGACATTCAGCGCAGGTAGCCTTCACGAGACCTGTGTTGAAATGCAGAATCCCTTCACTGGGTCTGCACTGAAGGAGAAACTCTCGTTTCTCACTGGGTTCTGGGTCACAGATTGCTATTTAATTCACTGTTTCAGGCCAAATAAAAGCAAAAAACAAGGTATAATCAAAGGGATGCTTTGAGGGGTACTAAGATCTATCACAAAGGATCATCAAATCATTTGTGAGTCCATTGTTCAGATCATAGACAAGTCCAGTGATTGGATCAAAGTAGCAACTGTCTACTTTGCATCTGGGAATAGCAGATGCAGTTCGATTGTTGTTGTCAAGTCTATGAAACAAACAATGATAGAAACACAAATAAAATGACTAAACAGATCTCCCCAGCGGAGTCGCCAATTTTTTGTGGGGAAAAATGCCTATGCAGGACGATCCTATCCACCTAAGGTGTGACAGTGCCTTAGCAACAAACAGAGACAGCTATTCTAGTATTCTTCCTTTATGAATTAAGAATGAAGAGAGAGATGGATGGACTAACCAGTGTCTTCCATTTGTCCCTCGATCCGGCTTCTCTTCTCTTGGAGAGTTCCCAGCTACTTGCCTTCTCGCTCGCCCTGCTTCAAGAGGTTTCTGCAAGATCACAAGAAGAGAACACTACACAAGACATGGATTCATATTCATAACTAGTTCAGGATTAGAAATAAACTAAACATACTAATGCAATCATACATCAAAAATACATCAGTATATAGGAGAAACCAGGATAGCTTTATTGATGAATAACAAGGTTCAGGAAGGGATACAACCCAGAGGGCTCCAATCCAACATCTCCTTTCCAGCAAATGGAATTCCTATCTTCACCCCCTTCAAAGCATTAAGCACCCAATGATTCCAATCTCAAACCAACAACAATTCTTTGCAATAACAAAATTCCAGCCTCTAGATCTCATGGAGGAGAGATCCATATATAGATGTTTGGAGAGAGGATGAGTCAGCTTGAGATCTGACTAGTGTCCTCTCCCTCTGTCAGTTCTTGATTCCACTTGGAGGTTCTTGCTTCCACTTGGAGATTTGGAACCTCTTACTCATCACCAGTCGAATTCCCTGAGGCAAGTGTCATTTTGGAAGCTTCCTGGGTTTTGACACCTTGAGAAATGAGCATGCCACATGTCCACTCTCGCTCAGCGCAGGTAGCCAGTGTTGCCTTTGACATTCAGCGCAGGTAGCCAGTGTTGGCTTTGACATTCAGCGCAAACAGCTAGTGGAGCCACTGAAATGATCCTGAATTGACTTGTTTTTGAGCAGTTTCTGGTGGAGAACTTCTGTGAATTGTTGTGGTTTGTTAGCCTTGTTCCTCTAGGGGTAGGAACAACATGTTTAGGGACTTTGGATCCCTTAGATTATGGACATTTCATGCTCAATGTTGTAAGGCACAAAAATGTCTATAACATCATGGTCCATGATCGACTGTGACAACTCTCTCATGTGATTTTTTTATTTTTCATTAATAAAATTGCCTCAAGTAACTATGTTGACAGAGTCCATTATTGTTTCCTTCTTATAGGGTTTTAAATACATTAACATTTGGTATTGTGACAGTTGATATATTAAAAGTGTTTGTCTTATATGGAATACCCTATTTACTCAAAAATGGTATTAGAGCCATATTGTGTTGTTCAACAACCCCCCATTTACTGATTTAATAGTTAATATTATATTAATAAATGGGGACCCTTTTTTAAAAAATCCCTCCAATAAAAACTTAGCACTTAAGCACTTTCCTTTAAAAAAAATTAGAAATAAATTAAGATATCAAGTCAAATCCCTTTAAGACTAGCAATTCTCACTTTTATCGTATAACGTTGGACCAAGTGTGTCAAAGGTTAATTAACAACCAAAATACATGAATTTTTATGTAAGGGATCACCGCATTTAACTTAGGATATCATTATACTTTTCAGTTGAAGCTAAGACTTAAGGATTTTTTGTAAAATAAAGTGGCTATCACAATTGCATATCAGTTTTCACAAAAAAACACAACTCACAAAGCCTATCGTAATATGAAAACTGCGATATTGTGGTGGAGAAAGCCAATACTTATCACATCAGAAAACTTTACTTAAAAGACAATCTTGTGAACTACAAAAGTTACAAAGTGCGATAGAACCCGGACCTGATAAAGACAAATGTTATAAATTATAAGTTAAGTTTGGCACTTAGTAAAAGGGCACTATACGAGGTAATTATTCATTTAGGAAAAGTATGCTCTAAACAATGAAAAATATGCTACTCACCCTGCATCTCACAGAATTCTAAACAACTCCAGAAAAATTTACAACCAAAACTACGATATTGCGATTTGCGATATTGCGATAATCTTATCGCAATAGCATAATAGACATTTTGTACTTTAAACTCGCCACCTTAAAGTTGTCCCTTCCCATTTGTGATGCAGTAGTTTAAATGGGTAAAAAAGGAAATGATAAGAGATCTTAGTACATATTTAATAACTTTAATGGAATTTATGTTAAGAACAGATCAATGTGATTTGATATCTTTTCATCTATGTTTTTAATAAATGCTACTTTCTTGTCACCTTTCAAGGTTAACTATATCATTTATTTCTCACTGTCATTATCTCTTTATGTTTATCTGATAACTTCCATTGCTCCATTTTAGGACACCTCCATAGAAAACATTGTTAGAAAGAATGGCGAAGAAGGGCAAGGCAACTGCATATGAGAAATTAGACATGGTACCACTTTTCTTCGATACCACATGCAATATGGATGGAGGAACCACGACATGAAAAGCCATGTATAACCTGTTAGAAGAAGTGCAGTCGATGCGACTAGTAAAAAAGGTCGTTAGTGATGCTCAGGAGTCATATGGCGCCTCCTATTTCGACACAACATGTTCATTCTTACACTGAATAGTTGTGAGACCGAAGATAATACCATACATGGATATGTTGAAATGGCTAATTAATGAGGTAAACATATCAGACATGACTTTCAAGAATAAAAGGCAATAGGTCACAGAGTATTTCTCACTAAACAATATATGCTTAATGTACCAGCTACCAAAACCTCAAAAGCTCTATAACAAAGAGTTCCTTGAGAATTTTTCCAAAGAGAACGAGGACCTGTTGGACGCAAACCTAGAGATCAAGAAAAGGCAAACTCAAATGGGATAAAACTGGTATGTACTCAATGGCATCCATTTCTCCCCCTCATAGTTTCAGAGTAGCAATGATGTGTAGGTTGTTCGGTAGACCTGATAACACCAAATTTTCTATGGAGTGGCTCCCATTAATAGATACAACAGTTAATGCAACAATTATGAATTGGGGTCAGATTTTATCAGATAATTTAGCGATGGGCATTATGGAGTATAGAACGAAGAGAAGTGTTTCTACAAGGATTTTTCCACCTTTCTTTATGAGTGCTTTTATTATGGACGCAATTTGTTTTAGTTCTCGGTTTCCGAATATAGGATGCAAGTGGATTGTATAGAACCTGCTTCCCGTCCATATATACCATAAAATTTTGTGGGAATCTCAATTCCACCCCCATTTTTATAAAATCTATCAGGGTGTTGTGTTGCCTATCCATAAAGGAATTTTTGATAAAACAAACCCTAGGTTTTCTAAAGAGGTCGAAGTAGATATCTTTCTAGTAGCCAGATGGTTCAAGGAATAGGCATTCACCTACATTAGATTTTTTAGGAGCATTGCTTCTCCACATGTCCTCCCATATTACATCCTCGACAAAATTTTGGCCAGAGAAATAGCCTATCAAATAGTAGGGGAAGGAGGTTTAACCAGAACACTGAAAAAACAGAAGAAATCCATTTGGTCAACGTGCTTTTGCACTACACAATTATGGACATGCAGTAAGGAAGAAGATATTATTATGTCTCTGAAATTGGCTACATTTATAGGAAGGAAATATGACCCAAATCACATTGCTAAGGAATTTACTACTATGGTAAAAGTCAAACAGTTCACCCATCAAGAGGATGCCTTTGATGACCTCTTCTAGCAAGCCAAAACATTTTCACAAGTTCTACATATGGCATCATTACTATTGACCCCGAAAGGTATCATGCCTTTCATGTGTACATAAATAAGAGAGAGTTAAAGGTCCCATTGGACCTATTGCAGATTGAACTAATAAGAGAGCCAACTCCTAGTGTAAGCTTGGAGGGTATTTCCAAAGAAAATTATGAAGAAGAAACCCAAGAAGAGTTGACTCATGACTCAAAGATCTTAGAATGAAAATCTCAAAATGGAGGGGGAAACACAAATAAAGAGTCTGAAAAAGACCCAACTGGAAGTACAGAGGAAACAACCGAACAAGCCTTGGCAAAGAAGCAACCTGAGTTTTCTTCTACTTCATCTCAGATAGGTAAAAATCCAATCATTGACCCGGAACAAGAATGGGAGCAATTCAATAAGAAACTTCATATAGACACAAATCTGGAGAAAACATCTAAACTACAAACCCCCAAGCAAACCAAGCATAAAGCAAATCCAAAAATAACAGGGGAATAAGCTACAGGTACTCAAGATATTGAGATTATTCATGCTATTTTAACTTCCGAAATTTTCTTGAGAATTGAGGAGATACCTCCATTAGATATATTCTACAGTCCTACTTATAAGGCTATAGTCAAAAGACAAAGGAAGGAAAGAAAATTGGATGCCATGGCTATTACAACTCCAGAAAATGAACCAATGGATATTGTGTGGAAGGACACACCTATCAACCCATTAGAGAATCTCACAAAGTTGTTGAAATTCATAGGAGCTTATGCCACAACCACCAGTGACAAGGTGACGAAAGTTCAAATGTTGCTGAAGGAAAAGGAACAAAAAATTATGCTACTATAACAACAATTAGCCCAAGAAAAAACTAATCAACAAGCATAATTATAGGTAGCCCAACTCCAAAGAGAATTTGGGAAGATGAGGGTACAACACCAGGCCATCTTAGGAGAAAAGGATTCACAAATACAGTCCATGATGGATAAATTCAAAGACAAACTACAAATTGACGAATTAATCAAAGAATAAGTGAGCCTCAATTCCCTATTAATGCAGCAAGAAGAAATATTCTGCCAAAAAATCTTGCAAATAAATCCTTACTACGAGACCACTGATAAATCGACGAACCAAATAATTGATATGAGGTTTGAGTACGAAGAAATGCACCAAAAGGTTTCTGAATTTATCACTTGGCAGGAATCTGAGGATGGAAGAAAGGATGGCCTACCAAGACTGGAAGAGTCCCACAAAGATATTTTGTTTATGGATTGTGACTCTTGATTGAGGTAGGAAAAAAGGGCGACAGTGATATCAGCAGGAGTAGCAAGCAGAAAAATAGAAGTCATAAATGAAAACCTTCATGGTGCCAACCTTGTTAAGGAATGTGTATCAGGGTTTTTACAAAATATCAAACAACTAGAGCAATAATGGAAACATACAGCGCAGGAAAAGGAAGAGGCTATTAAACAACTAACCAGGCTGAATTGGGAGACATACTAGTAGTTTCTAGTAAAACCACACAAATAGTGGATGAATTTAAGGTGCTTAACAATATCTACATAAAATATGGTGCTAGCATTGACAGATGCCATATTTGTTGGGCATTTAAAATCTATAATCTACCAGCCTCCTCATCTCAAGCCAATGATTGATATTTGTTATGCTCTTGACCTATGAGAAGATGCTAGAATACCAAATATGCAAAGAAACGCAACCCAGAACACAGAACAAAATGAGAAATAACAACATGTATTTTATTATTCAGAGATGAAAGAAACGTTAACTTGCCTCTTCAAGGGGGCAACCTCCAATAGAGCAAGGCTCAATTATAGAATAAGACATGACACTCCTCAATGGGGAGTCTCTATCCATCATATAGGATTCATACATGCAATACCATGGGTCAGTACCATGGTTCTATTAATACCATCTATCTAATACCATGGCCCATTTGCAACTAATTGTGGTCCCTTTCTTTAAATGTGGGTCAACCGCTTACAATTATTAATATGGGCTTTATTGACTCTTTAACTAACTATAACTATGACTCGACTCTATTACATAAATAAGGGGGTTAGGGTTGGACCCTATCATGCCCTCCCCCATAAAAACAACCTTGTCCTCAAGGCTGAAGCTATGGAAACTAAGAAGAATAGTGGTTGCTTCCCAGGTTTCATCTTCTAGATAGGTTTCTTACCACTTAACGAGGACTTCCTTGATCGTGCGGTTGTGCAGGTGCCGTTCTCATGTCTCAAGAATCTGTTCAGGTTGGAGCTAGATTGAACCTTCTTCATCCAATTCCGGTAGACTAGTTTGAATTCTACAATTTTTCCCTACCACTTCTTGAGGCATGAGACATGGAAGACGGGATGGATTTTTGCAGTGGGTGGTAAGGCTAGCTTGTAGGCTACTTCTCCAATGTGCCGAAGTATTTGATATGGTCAGTAAAATTTCGGAGATAATTTCTGACGACCCTTGTCTTTGAGTGATGTTTTCTTGTATGGTTGCAGCCTCAAGAATACATGATACCCTTCTTGAAATGTGTGCTCTGAACGATGTTGGTCTGCCTATTGGTTCATGTGATTCTGAGCTTGATGGAGATTATCTTTGAGGTGGGCGAGCATGGTTGCACAGTTCTATAGGAGTTGATCCAATGCTTGTACCTTAGAGCATCTATGGATATAAGAAGTAGGTGAAGGCGGGAGTTAACCATAAACTGCCTCATATGGAGTCATCTTGGTGGTGGCATGATAGTTAGTATTATACCACCATTCAGCTAGAGGTAACCACTACACCCATAGATGTTTCTTTTCTGAAGTGAAACACCTGAAGTAGGTCTCCAGACATTTGTTGACTGCTTCAGTTTGTCCATCAGTTTGGGGATGATAGGAAGTACTGAGTTGGAGTTGGGTGCCTTGTAGCTTGAAAAGTCTGCCAAAAGTTACTGGTGAAGATCGAGTCATGATCAGACATAATAGAAGTGGGAATTCCGTGCAATTTGAAGATCTAGTCCATCAAATATTGAGCCACCAAAGTGGGTGTAAAAGGGTGGGGTAGGGCAAAAAAATGAGCATACTTAGAAAGTCTTTCCACAACCACCATGATGACTCACTTATTGCTTGAATTTGGAAGAACAATAATGAAATCCATAAAAACATCCATCCATATTGAGGTAGGTATGGGAAATGGTTGTAAAATGCCTGGGGACTTGACTGTTTCTCCTTTGTGGCATTGACACACATCACATTCAGCTACAAAAGTAAGGATGTACTTTTTCATGCCTCTCCAAAAGAAGGAATGACGAGTGTGAGCATAAGTCTTCTGAAAGACTGAATGGCCTGCAGTGGGAGATGAGTGCAACTCTGCCAAAATGTGCCTTTTGAGGGTGGATGTCAGTGATATCACTACTTTGTCCTTGTAGCGAAGAATCTCATCCTTCCAAGAGTAACTCACTGTGGAATTTGGATCTACTTGCAAGTTATTAATGAGTTGGGAGAGCAAAGGATGTGAAAACCATTCCTTGTGAGCTTTTTCAATCCACTCTAGAATGGGAAGAGAGATTTCTAGAAGGGTGTTGTCCTTCTCAAATTGGCATGATAAAGCATCTGCTACGACATTTTTGTGCCCTTTCTTGTAAATAATCTCATAATCTGTTGTGGCCACCAACAACCCCCCTCCTTATTTAGTATTAGGAATAACACTAAGTGGGGACCCTTAGTAAAAAATTCAAAAAATTAAATTAAGGCTTATGTATTCTACTCCTTAAGAAAACATCGCATCGCGCAAAGAAGATAGGATATTTCCTTATGAGTAAAATGATAAAATGCGAAAGTACAACGTGAATTCCATCGCATCACATACATGAAGAAACACTCATATTGGAATAACCTTAAAAAATCGCCGATGGCCGATATGCGATATCGCATATCGCAAAATCACATAAAAAACACATAACCATTTAACAATTGTAACAATCTGCGATATTGCGATAATGCGACAGTGAAATCTGCGATCTTGCGATCACACAACAGTGCGATAAGCGCGATCTTACGATCGCACGATACAGCAATCTGCGATTTTGTGATAAGCGTGATCAGGCAACCCTGCGATAACACATCTTAATGAAAATACGATAATGTGATACTGCGATGATGTGATGCTGTGATGTGAATCGCAGAAATTGTCCATCGCAATTTTTCCTCTACTCAACATTCAAGAAAAGTTGTCCATAAACCAAAAATTGGATACACACTTTAATGAAAATTAATGAATCATACACCAAGTGTTAATGAAAGACAGTTTTGTGTTTTTCGAAGAGTTAGTTCACGTCAGGTGGCATGTTTTTTTACATCCGTAGAGCTCAGAGCTTTCTTGTCGATTATTATTATCATTACTCTCTCCTCATGTGTGAACTGCAGGAATAAAAAACAGAAAGAACATGAAGCAATGTGCAGGAAGCAATTAAGCAAAAGGGTAAAGCTCCAAATGCTCAGAAAACAGAGAAGAGATGCCCTATTGAACGGATATCGCATGCAATAGAGCCGCAAATTCCAGAGCGCTGTTGAGCTATCCATTACAGATCTTTTAGTTAGAGCCATGGTTGAATGGGTAGTTGAACAATGTTGATATTAGCAGGCGATTTAACACTCAAGGTCAGAAGCTCACGAAAGTAGTATGTTTACAAAATTTTGAGGCTTATACCTAGTGAAGGAAAAGGCGCTAAAGGCGAAAAATGCACCAGAAAGGCCCGGATCAAAGAAAAGAGGCCGTTTTCGATGCGCGATTACCACCTAGCGCTAATCGCGCATCGCTGAGAAAATTGCTCAAAAAGCAAAGTCCCTAACTGCTTAGTCACTCATAAGCCTTGAAAACACAAGCAAGCAAAGGCAGAGGCAATTTCAGGATTAACCAAGTGGAATTTGGATTATTACTGAGCATACACAGTAAATCCACATAGCCAGAGGATGATTCTCAAAGTATATCTTCTATTTTGCTAAAAAGATGGTGCCAGCTCTTGCCATTTTGTTTTCTTAGCGCAACCAAAAGCGAAAGACAGTCAGCTGACTCTACCCAGGCAAGTATTGAATGCTCGCAACATTAAGGAGAAAATACAGAAATAGTTAGATATTAGATTTAATTTTTAGAAATAATTTTGCTTAGAAAAAGGGCGGTCATTTAAACCGTATCCTGAATCTGTGTAATTAAGTTATTTAGTTAGTAGTATTTAAACCCTTCTCATGCATTTAGAGAAGGGTCCATAAATTTATCAAAAACTTGTCCTCAGAACATGCACTTTTGCACCCTCAGAGGAGGTTTTGGTGAATGAATGGATCAAGATTTTTTGATGTTTGCATTTGATATCTGCTACTGATGTTGCACTTTTGTACTCTTAGTAGATGTTAGAGCAAGGAGAGATAAATCATTGTTGCTTGAAGCTTATGAGTAGGACCAGTCATAAATGGTACTTTTATCTCTTGACCATTTCTGCTAATATGTTAAAGTGATATACAGTTTTTAGTTGTTTATATGTTATTGCATGAATGCTTGAGTTATCATTTGGCACTTTTGTACAGTGGTAGCTATTTATTTATGTTTAATGTATGAATAACTTGTTATGTGATATGTTGTTCACAACTGTTTCGCCTAACTTTTTATGCGAAGTGGTTCATCTTAATTGATTTCATTTCTTATAATCACTTAATGATCTTTATTACCAGTTGTTATTTGAAATCTCTTTAGATCGCATAATAGGAGAATTACATCCCGGGTTAGCATAGATTATATGTGTTGTTTATTAGATTAAAATATCATAGAATTAGATTAAATTTTGAATTAGAATAGCTTAGATAAGAACTTTTAGATCAGAAACATCCAATTCTACACACACACACCCATAGATTGGGAAACTGGTCCCATTATCCCCGATTGGACCCGCTATACCAAATGAATAAGCAGCTGCCAACCAAGGTCCGGACCGGGCAGGTATCCCCCTCGTTGTCGACCCAATTTTCGGGGCGTCAACATATTTGGCGCTAGAAGAAGGGGTTGAACTATGAATGGCAAGTAAATCTAAATCTGAATACCATTCCGAGAGTAAATCACCCTCATCATCTCCCCCGACTTCCCCATTACATTTAAATCCACAGTCAGAAGTCGCTCAAGTATCAACCGCTGCTACACACACAGATATTTTAGAAAAATCTACCATTGAACTTCCTGAAGTCGAATCCCTAATTCACAAACTTCAGTGATTTTCCATTTGTCCTCAGAGGTCTGATAAATATCAAGGCAGTGTGACTTCGCAGTACAACCGTGCTCATCCCCTGACTAGGCTAAAGAGTGAAAAGTTTGGTGTCCAGCCAACCGAATTACCTCTTCCCACCAGGAAAAGAGCGAGGAAATCACCGCAAGAGTCTAACAGTGAGACTCTTTCATCTGCATCATCCATCTCAACTACTTCACCGCGAAGTCAACCATCCACACCTCCACTCCAGATCATTGTCCATCCGTCCACTGGAACCCCCACAACCCCTCTTCAATCATCTACGATCGTAGTATCCTCATCCTCCCAGCCACATGGATCATCTTCTGCACTTTCCTCTGTTAGTAGTTCAACAATGGTCCAGTCTCCATGGAATAACCCTGGGGCAGTCTTAATGCCTGTATCCTTGAGTCAAATACTGGCCCATCCTAAGAAATGGCTTCCTAAATTCAATCTCGAGGCAGGCATGCTAGCAGAAGAGCACATAAACAACTTCATGCTTCCCATTAATCTCAATAGAGTTACTAATGAAGTTGTTGTCGTTCGGTTTTTTCCCTATACACTGCAAGGGACAGCCGGGTCATGGTACTTTTCATTACCCTCCGGGTCCATCACAAGTTGGGACATCTTCCAGGACCAATTCCTAACCAATTTTGGTGATGACAGGTCGATGACAAAGTTAATCAATGACCTATTCAATCTTAAACACGAAGCTAGAGAGCCTATCAAGGATTTCAATTTACGGTTCAAAAAAATTTTCAACAAAATTCCTACTACTTCCCAACCCAGTGAAGAAGTACGATGTGAATGGTATATTACCACTCTGCCATCGAACATAGAAATCTTCATGGACAAGAAAAATAAAAATAACCTTAGCTGATAACATGAAAGAGGTGATAGCAGTAGAGAAACGAATAATAGCCCTGGAAAAGAGATCCGTGATAGAGGAACGTAAGTCCAAAAAAGTCACCTTCAAGGAAGACTCCAAGAAGAAACAAGCAAAAGATCCTTTTGATTTGGAAGGATTGCAGAAAGTTCTAAAGACCATGTCCAATGAAATGGTCGACATAAAAAAGCAAGTAGCAGAAACTTCTTCGAAAAATCCCTACAGAGCTTTTAAAAGAGGTCCTTCAACGGACGCAAAGCCACCCAATGCCATTTCAAACACTGAATCCGAGGAAGAGGAAGAGGAAATTGCCACTAAAGAGCAGACCGATGACGAAGAAGTTGTGGAATTACAAGGAATGTGGGATTCCATCCTCCCACAAGAAGAAGATCAAGAAGTATTTCGGGTTAGCACACGAAGCAAAAATCAGCTTGATCCTCCCCAAACTATCCCTAAGCCGAAGAGTGCAAGCTCTGCAACAAAGGATAAAGTTGCAACAAAGAAAATGACATCTAAAGTGACTCAAACTAGCCCAGTCCAAGTAGATGAAATGACTCCATCGAAAACACTGATAGTGTCGGATGAAATGGAGTACAATATTATTGATGACATGAAGAAGAGTAGGGCTAATATCACCCTTTACGAACTGAGCAAGTTGAAACATCAACAGAAGATAATGATGAAAGAATTACATGTCGTGCCAGTTGCACCTTTGCCTGCCGCTATACTTTCTCAAGCTTCCCATAACATGGGAAGAACTCGAACTAACGCGATCAGTAAGATTGATCCAAATGACATCGCCTTAATTGGAGGAAGATCAAGATCTCACACTCCCCCATTTCTCCTTACTTTTGAAATCTTCAATAAAAATGTGCACAATTGTTTGGTAGATTTTGGTGCTTCATCAAATATTTTACCCAAATCTATACGTGCCAAGTTAAATGTTCAACCACAGAAATCCACAGTGTGCATAGTTCAGCTAGATCGATCTCAAGTCGAAGTGATCGGCGAACTAAATCAAGTAACCATAAGATTGTCATCCAACCCGAAGGTATGTCAGGTTATTGACATTATAGTTGCCGATATCCCAGAATTCTATGGCTTAATTCTTAGCAGGGATTGGTCAGAGAAACTCCATGGGTACTTCGCGACCAACTGGTCGCATATGTGGCTGCCCTACAATGGTAAACCGAATCAAATAAAAGTTGAACGAGAGCTACACCCGAAGTACATAGTAACAGAGTTAGAGGGAGAAAATGAACCGGTAGCGTATAACAGCAGCATTATTGATAATTACTCGGTAGATTCTTTCCTCAGCAAATTTCAATGCTCATGTGTCACCCTATTTAGAACACTCTATTTTGTCCCAAGTCAAAAAAATTTCTCGAACTGATAGTTCGAAATGTATCAATTTTTTAGATAAACCTGTAAATAAATCTGTGTTTTGGAAATTATTTTTTGATGGCTCTAGATCTAATGAAGGAGCAGGAGCAGGATGCATTCTGATTAGTCTAGAAGGAGATAAAATCATGCTCACATGCAGACTGGAATTCGATTGCACAAACAATACAGCAGAATACGAGGCTTTGGTTCAAGGCCTATACAAAGCAATCGAGTTAGACATCAAGTATCTTCAAGTTTTTGGAGACTCTGAGATTGTGGTTAACGTAACACTATACATTGCTTATCAGGTCATTTAAAACACTATCAATCCTTAGTACAAGATCTGACTGAGCATTTCATAGCGTTTAATATTTTTTCAATCCCCAGACTCCAAAACGCAAGTGCAGACCTTTTGGCTAACGTAGCTTCTAAGCTTATTCTCTCCGAAGATTTTAGTCCAGATAGATTCTCAATAGAATTAATATTTAGACTATCCATTCCTGAAAACATCACAAATTGGAGAGTATTCAATGACGATCCTGATATCGTAAATTTCCTCACATCTGAAGGATCCTACTCTAATCAAATAATTGACGAAGACCAGCACGATCGACAATTGCAACAAAATAGCACTAATAATGCTATACCTAATTCGGTGGTCAAGTTAGAAGACTTATATGATTTGAAAGATCGGTTTAAGAGGTCTACCAATTCAAAACTCTACAGTTCAACCCTGAACTACGAATTAGTAAACCTAGGGACCGACACTAAACCACAAAACATTAATCTAGGCCTCGTCCTAGCCCCTGAAGAGAAACTAGCCTATATTCATCTTTTGAGACAATATAAAAATGTTTTTGTCTGTAATTATGATGAGCTAAAAACATATGACACTTCTATCATTCAGCATACTATTCCCATGATCGATAACAAAAAACCTGTCCAACAAAAGCTGAGAAAAATCCACCCCAATTTAGAAAATCAGAGAAAAACTAAGCTCAATAAGTTACTGAAAGCCAGAATAATCTTTCTCGTCAGACATTCCAAATGGGTCTCCAATATGGTCCCTGTTAGAAAGAAAAATGGAGATATTAGGATTTGCATTGACTTTCGGAACCTTAACAAAGCCTGTCAAAAAGACAATTTTCCTCTTCCACCTATGGAGCAGATACTGCAGGCAATGGCGGGCTCAGAATTAATATCTTTCTTGGATGGATTTTCAGGATACAATCAAGTGTTGGTACATCCTGATGATCAGTTGAAAACCACATTC
This sequence comes from Pinus tabuliformis, assembly GCA_031772625.1. NCBI lineage: Eukaryota > Viridiplantae > Streptophyta > Pinopsida > Pinales > Pinaceae > Pinus > Pinus tabuliformis. The sequence goes on from CM062809.1 coordinate 95,561,063, forward strand.
AGAACTAAATGGGGCACATATGCATATCGGAAGATGCCATTTGGTTTGATTAATGTTGGTGCCACATTTCAGAGAGACATGGACATCACATTGAAAGGTTTAGTCAATAAATATGTAGTAATTTATTTGGATGATATAATAGTGTACTCGAAGAAGCGAAGCGACCATCTCAAAGACCTGAAACAAATCTTTCAACGGTGTTTAAGGTATGGAATTTCACTTAACCCAAAGAAATCTTTTTTTGCTCTAAGTGAAGGGAAACTTCTAGGATTCATAGTGTCAAAGTCCGGTATTCACATTGATCCCGACAAAATCAAAGAAATTTCTGAAATATCCCTACCTCATAACAAAAAAGCCATGCAATCTTTCCTTGGTCAAATAAATTTTGTAAAGATATTCGTTCCAGAATTTTCACGGATCGTGTCTCCTTTGCATACCATGATCAAAAAGAATTCAAATTTTAAATGGGGTCAAGATGAACATGAAGCATTCAACCTGATCAAGCAAGCTATTATTAATGCTCCATCTTTAGCAACCCCAATTTTTTCAGAATCTTTTATTTTATACACATTTGCCTCAGATAAGTCATATGCTGTGATTCTAACTCAAGCAAATCAAGGAAAAGCAGAAGCTCCAATTGCATTTTTTAGCTCAAATTTACAGGGTGTTGAACTCAATTATTCAGACGTGGAGAAGCGGGCTTATGCTGTTTTCAAAGCGGTCAAATACTTCATACCTTTCTTACTTAAAACCCATACTAAGATCATAGTACCGTTTCCAGCAATAAGGAATCTTATAGTACAAAAGGATGTGGGTGAGAAAAGGGCCAATTGGGTTACTTCCTTACAGGAATATGACCTTGAGATCAAACCAGCAAACATTCTGAGAGGTCGAGGCTTCTGCAAAATGTTGGCTGGGGCATCGCAAATTTCTGAAATTCCATCTGAAGAGGTACAAATGTGTGAGGTAAGCCTAAACGATGCAGAATCACTATATGTTGATATCATTTATTATCTTAAGAACGGGTATGCTCCTTCACACCTTGATCATACTAAGAAAATAGCTCTAAGATTGAAAGCTAAACAATATCAGCTCATAAATGATATTATTTTTAGAAAAAATTATGATTTTGTTCTTCTTAGGTGTCTTGAGAAAGTTGAAGCTGAAAAAGTTTTGCAGGAACTCCACGATGGGCCAGCAGGTGGACACTATGCTGGAGATGCTACTGCACATAAAATATTATGTGTAGGATATTACTGGCCCACGTTGTTCAAAGACTCGCACAGTTACGTGAGAAGATGTCAAGTCTGCCAAACTACTGCTGGAAGACAAAAGAAGCCATCCCTGCCACTGCAACCGATAAACATCGAGCAATCTTTCAGTTAGTGGGGCTTGGACATAATAGGTGAGATCATTCCTCACTCTTCTAAGCAGCATAGATACATCCTCACGACAACATATTATTTTACTAAATGGGTAGAAGCAGTTCTGCTCAAGACGACTAATTCTGAAAATATTATTGAATTCATAGATCAATTTATAATCACTAGGTTTGGATTGCCATCCACTTTAATGTTTGATAATGCATCATACTTTTCTGGAAATGCAATGACTGAATTTGCACTTAAAAGAGGATTCAAACTTAAATATTCAGCCAATTACTATCTGTAAGGTAATGGGTTAGCTGAATCAACAAATAAAAACCTAATCAGGATTATTAAAAGAACAGTTGACTAGAATCAAAAGAATTGGCACAAGGCTTTGATATATGCTTTATGGGCAGACAGGATAACGCAAAAAGCTTCTATCAAAACTTCTCCCTTTAATTTAGTTTATGGGAAAGAAGTGGTTCTTCCGACTCACTTAGCCATTCCCTCCTTGTCTTTAGTACAATACATTGATGAAGTACCCACTTCCTCCTTACAGCTAAGACAAATGGAAATAATTAAATTAGAACAACGAGAACAAGCTAAGAAAACGCATGCTCATCATCAAGCGCTAGTAAAATCCTCTTTTGATTCAAACATAATGACCAGAAAAGATTTTCAGATGGGAGATTTAGTTTTAAAGTGGGATAAGGCTCATGAAGAAAAGGGCAAACATACAAAATTTCAAAAGATGTGGCTTGGTCCTTTCAAATTGTTGAAGTCATAGGTCCATCAACATTTGTGTTACAGGATTTAGCAGGCAAGAGGGATCCTTTGCCTATTAATGGACAAATCCTCAAGAAATATTTTCCATAGAAGATTATTCTTCTATTTTTGTAGAATATTTTTTCTTTTCATAATAAAACCAGTTGTGAGTGGTTACGTTAGGTATTTACGAAAAAGACACCAATTCCCTTTCAGATTTTGAACTTTTCACTTGTATAAATAGCAAATCTTTTTGAAAACTGATCTTTATTATTGACAGATACAGTTAAAAACTTTAGCCTAGATATGATACTAGTTTCAACTTCAAAAAATTTGATGAAAGCAACCTTTAGTGAAGAAATTGTTTTATCTCAGTACAATGAAAGGTATCAATAACAAAATAAAGATTCTCTGTAGAACAATTGTTTCCAAAAAACTCTATTATTGTCGTCCAGAGCTATCTTAAGGAAACAATGACTTCCTCCCTGCTAAGGAAAATCGTAGCTTTCAGAGGGATAATCCAAGGATACACTATATCTTGAAGAATAAGAGGTCTCATCACGAGCCGACTTATCATGATCACAGATATTATAACTTGTTGACTTTGCCAATATTGTCTACCACAACAAGGCAATGACTCAAGATTGTTGCAATCAAAAGACAAGGGGTCTCATTGTCACACGGAATAATTCAATCTTGTGGACAAGATAGACCTTCCTAGAATCTAAAGAAGACCTAATGACAAGCAAACCAACCAGACACTATCTTTCTCTAAATATGCTTTTATAAACAATGGCAAACAAGTGTTTTTAGGGCCTACCTTATGTCCAACTCAAGTTTGTGAATGCCCTCGCTCCTTCGATCCAAATGAGCTCCTTTGTTGCGAATATGCAAACACAAACAAGGAAAACAAATTAAATAGCACCTGAAAAGCCAATATCATAAAACATATTTAACATGAAAGTCAAGGAGTTCATGAAACAAATAACATGAGATACTTGTTGAGAAAAATGAGTTTGATTGTATTAATTCAAAAGAAGAAGAATTTTACAACCCTTGCCTTGACGTTGTACAAGCTCCTCCCAGGGTCCAGCAAGAAGCCTCCTCTACTTTGACAAGTTTCACTCACTTCCCAATGAAGCCAAAAAGGTATGTGATCTCTCCTCTTAAGCTCAACTAGGAAGTCTTGATTTCACCAGCATTTACCCTAAAAAATGTTCAGCTTCTAACCTCTCCAGCAGCCAGCCCAATGCCTGAATTTATAGTGCAATGGAGGGAGGTTACTAGGTCCTCCTTCAAAGGGATAAAGCCCTCCTTCAAAGGGATAGCTCCTCTCATCAAGGGATTAGCTCCTTCTCTTTTGCGATGCATGAACCACCTCAGAGCGAACAATCCACGTCAAAATTCCTTCTAGAATCCTCTAGAATTAACCCAAAGTGAGTTTTTTAAGATAAAACTTGCGCCTTTTGACTTTCACAGGGGTCCGCCCACACCTTTAGGGACAGAGCAGGCAGGTCGCAGTTTTTGTAAACAGAAGGTGCGGGACCATAGGTAATAGTGAGAGAAAGTGCGGAAGCAGAGTTTCATTGATTTTCAATGTCTTTCTCCCATTTTCAAAGCTTGACTTGAAGAGCTAAGGTCTGAGACTTGCTTAGGAGGACAGTACAAGTGATGATATACCCATACTGACTGCAAATAATTATGGTGACGATATTTTTGTGTAACACTCATCACGAGCCAGCTTGTTCAGCAAAGTTATGAATCGAGTGAGTGACTATGTCATAATTTGGCTACCAAACCAAGACATTGTTCTTTAAGAATAAAAAAGAAAATCAAAGCAATAAGTGTGGATATGGATTTTTATTTGAAAGTTGTAGGTCACCTTAAGTAGGATCCAGGATCATTGATGGGTAACAGGTAACCCTGTCGAGGCTATAAACGCCTATTGGTAGCAGAGGCTCTACCTATGACAAATGAGCATATTTAAAACTGGTTTACAGAGGAGACTTTATTTCATCTTTACAAGACCAAGTAATGGCTGATGCAAATACAAGGACTAGCGTGAGGAAGCAAATAATTAGAGTAGAAATAGGTTGAAACAAAATATCATTGATAGTTTAAAGCATAATATACTCTATCTTTCCATAACAAAGATTAATTTTCTGAAAAAATTTCTGTTTTGGAAGTTTGAAAAATTCAATAGAAAAACAGAGATAACTGGTTCTTCCAAGTGAATCGCCAATTGTTGTGGCCACCAACAACCCCCCTCCTTATTTAGTATTACCAATAACACTAAGTAAGTAGGGACCCTTAGTAAAAAAATTCAAAAAATTCAATTAAGGCTTATGTATTCTACTCCTTAAGAAAACATCGCATCGCGCAAAGAAGATAGGATATTTCCTTATGAGTAAAATGATAAACTGCGAAAGTATGACGCGAATTCCATCGCATCGCATACATGAAGAAACACTCATATTGGAATAACCTTAAAAAATCGTTGATGGCCGATATGCGATCACATATCGCACAATCGCATAAAAAACACATAACCATTTAACGATTGTAACAATCTGCGATCTTGCGATAATGCGACAGTGCAATCTGCGATCACACGACAGTGTGATAAGAGTGATCACGCGATACAACAATCTGCGATTTTGCGATAAGCGCGATCGGGCAACCCTGCAATAACACATCTTAATGAAAATACGATAATGTGATAATGCGATGATGCGATGTTGCGATGCGAATCGCAAAAATTGTCCATCACAATTTTTCCCCAGCTCAACATTCAAGAAAAGTTGTCCATAAACCAAAAATTGGATACGCGCTTTAATGAAAATTAATGAATCATACGCCAAGTGTTAATGAAAGACAATTTTGTGTTTTTCGAAGAGTTAGTTCACGTCAGGTGGCATGTTTTTTTACATCCGTAGAGCTCAAGGCTTTCTTGTCGATTTTTATTATCATTACTCTTTCCTCATGTCTAAACTGCAGGAATAAAAAAACAGAAACAACATGAAGCAATGTGCAAGAAGCAATTAAGGAAAAGGGTAATGCTCCAAATGCTCAGAAAACAGAGAAGAGATTCCCTCATGAACAGATATCGCATGCAACAGAGCCGCAAATTCCAGAGCGCTACTGAGCTATCCATTATAGATCTTTCAGTCAGAGCCATGGTTGAATGGGTAGTTGAACAATGCTGATATCAACAGGCGATTTAATGCTCAAGGTCAGAAGCTCACGAAAGCAGTATGTTTACAAAATTTTGAAGCTTATACCCGGTGAAGGAAAAGGCGCTAAAGGCGAAAAATGCACCAGAAAGGCTAGGATCAAAGAAAGGAGGAAGTTTTCGATGCGCGATTAGCGCCTAGTGCTAATCGTGCATCGCTGAGAAAATTGCTCAAAAGCAAAGTCCCTAACTGCTCAGTCACTCATAAGCCCTAAAAAACCAAGAAAGCAAAGGCAGAGGCAATTTGAGGATTAACCAAGTGGAATTTGGATTATTACTGAGCATACACAGTAAATCCACATAGCCAGAGGATGATTCTCAAAGTATATCTTCTATTTTACTGAAAAGATGGTGCCAGCTCTTGCCATTTCTGTTTGCTTAACTCAACCAAAAGCAGAAGACAGTCAGCCGACTCTACCCAGGCAAATATTGAATGCTCGCAACATTAAGGAGAAAATACAGAAATAGTTACATATTAGATTTAATTTTTAGAAATAGTTTTGCTTAGAAAAATGGTGGTCATTTAAACCGTATCCGGAATCTATGTAATTAAGTTATTTAGTTAGTAGTATTTAAACCCTTCTCATGCATTTAGAGAAGGGTATAGAAATTTATCAAAAGCTTGTCCTCAGAACATGCACTTTTGCACCCTCAAAGGAGGTTTTGGTGAATGAATGGATCAAGATTTGTTGATGTTTGCATTTGATATCTGCTACTGATGTTGCACTTTTGTACTCTTAGTAGATGTTAGAGCAAGGAGAGATAAATCATTGTTGCTTGAAGCTTATGAGTAGGACCAGTCATAATGGTACTTTTATCTCTTGACCATTTCTGCTAATATTTTAAAGTGATATACATTTTTTTGGTTGTTTATATGTTATTGCATGAATGCTTGAGTTATCATTTGACACTTTTGTATGGTGGTAGCTATTTATTTATGTTTAATGTATGAATAACTTATTATGTGATATGTTGTTCACAACTGTTTCGCCTAACTTTTTATGCGAAGTGGTTCATTTTAATTGATTTCATTTCTTATAATCGCTGAATGATCTTTATTACCAGTTGTTATTTGAAATCTCTTTAGATAGCATAATAGTAGAATTACATCCCGGGTTAGCATAGATTAGATGTGTTGTTTATTAGATTAAAATAGCATAGAATTAGATTACAGTTTGAATTAGAATAGCTTAGATAGGAACTTTTAGATCAGCAACATCCAATTCTACACACACACACCCATAGATTGGGAAACTGGTCCCATTATCCCCAGTTGGACCCGCTATACCAAACAGATAAGGAGCTGCCAACCAAGGTCCAGACTGGGTAGGTATCCCCCTTGTTGTCGTCCCGATTTTCGGGGCCTCAACATAATCATATCCCAAAATTTTGGCTAGCAATTTATTTTGTTGTGGCAAGGATAGGCATTGCTCCAAAAAATATTTAAGGCTTTGATGGTTTGTGTGGATTTTGAAATGCCACCCCAATAAGTATGGTCACTAGGTATCCACTACATGTAAGATGGCCATCATCTCCTTCTCATAAATAGATTGTCCCAGATATTTCCCACTTAGATGTGGCTAGTGAAGGCCAAAGGTTGACTTTCCTGCATTAAGACAACCCCAATACTCATACCTGAAGCATCACATTCAATCATAAAAGATTTGGTGAAGTCGGGTAGTGCCAATACAAGAGTGGAACACATGGCATGTTTGAGAGCTATAAATGCCTATTGTGCTTCATAATTCTAAAGGAATGAATTTTTCTTGAGAAGGTGAGTGAGGGGTCTAGCAATGCAACCATAATTGTGGAAAAAATTGCGATAGTAGCCAATGAGACCCAAGAATCCTCTCAAGCTCTTCAAGGTATTTGGTTGGGGCCAATCTTGTATTGCCTGGATCTTTTTGGGATCCACCCTGACACCTTCACACCCCACAATGTGGCCCAAATACTCGACTTCTTTCATGCCAAAAGAGCATGTGGACAATTTGACAAATAATTTATGCTTCACGAGTACTTGCAAGAGTAGGTCTACACGTCGAAGATGTTTTTCCCAGGTGAGACTATAGATGAGAATGTCATCAAAGAAAACAAAATTTTTTTTTCTGAGATATGGTTTGAGCAGGTGATTCATGAGGCTCTAAAAAGTGGATGGGGAATTACAAAGACCAAATGGCATGACCAGGAATTCATAATGGCCTTCATGAGTTCGGAAAGAATCCTTCGGAATATATACTTCTTTCATGCGGATTTGGTGATATCCCGAGTGAAGGTCTAACTTAGTAAAGAATTGAGCCCCATTTAGTTCATCCAGTAAATCATCAAAAAACAGGATGGGGAATTTATCTTTGACTGTCAGCTTGTTGAGGACCTTGAGGTCTGGATACATACGCCATTCCCCATCTTTCTTGAGCACCATGACCAAAGGAAATGAATAAGGGCTAATTCTAGGATGAATGACACCAACTTCCATGAGTTCCTTGATGATTTTTTCAATTTTATTCTTTTGGGCAGAAGGGTATCTATATGGGTGCACATTCAGTGGTTGTTCCCCTAGGACCAAAGTAATGCTATGATCATGTTCCCCTCTCAATGGTGGAAGCTCATGAGGTTTTTCAAAGACCTGCAGATGGTTTTTTTAAGACCTGTTGCATCTCAGGATGAATATGAAGAGTAGTGGGCTTGAAGGCCTAGATGGCATTAAATTGGGCGATAACTCCATGGTGGACCTTTTTTAATAACTTTTCCATCCGATGCGAGTTGATGATAGAAGGAGTGCTTGCTTGGAGTCCGCGAAGGGTGTGCGTGTTGTCATTCTGCTTAAAGATCATATATAACTCCTGGAAATCCATTGTGATTGGGCCAAGTGTGTGGAGCCATTCAGCACCCAAGACAATGTCACACCCACCCATGTTGATGGCAAACATGTGGGTATTTAGGTGGTAATCTCCCATCTGAAGTTTGGTATTTTCACAGCAGCCGTCACATTTCATTGTCCCCCCATCAACAATCTAGACCTAGAAATTAGAGACTGCTCTAAAAAAACAATGCACATCTTCTGCGACTGTCTGATGGATAAAGTTATGCATGCTGCCACTATCAATCAAGACTACTATAGGGCGATGTTTAATAAAACCTCTGATTTTGGGAGTTTGCGAAGAAGAAATGCCTGCCAAAGCATGGAGCGAGATAACTAGTTCTTTTGGTGTAGCTGGGAGCTCATTGTCCTGCTAGTTGTCCTCATCTTCCTCCTCTGGTCCCTCAAAGGATTGGGCTTCCTCAAATGAACTATGGTCAGTAGCATCAACTTGAAAGAATTTGGGTTCCTTGCATTTATTCCCTGGGGAGTATTTGTCATCACAGTAGTAACACAATCCTTGCCTTCTTCTTTCCGCCATTTCTGCTGGTGACACCTTTTGAACCTTAAGTGTTTCGGTAGTGCCCAGAGCCTAGGTGGGGCATCCCTTGGCTATGAAATTTGGACAAGGCGACTGGGCCACTAAAGCGCATTCCATTTCGCAAGTCTTTTTGTAAGCTTCCAACCATGTGGGTGGGTGGTGCATCTGGACGTGAGCTTGGATGGTGTCTTTGAGACCACTGATAAAACATTCCAAGTAGAAGTCATCTGCTAGACCTCCTGTGTGGAAGGTTAATGCCTCGAAGGTTGTAATATAGTCATTTATTGTGATTTTCTATCTAAGTTTAGTAAGATGACCCAAAAAATTAAATTCACTTTCAAAGTGGTCACAAAGAGATTTTGAGAACGCCTTCCAAGTAATTGGCCTTTCATATCATTTTTGATGCCACTGCCACCATTGCCATATTTCTTGGTCTAAGTAAAGGCCTCCCACGCATAGCTTAGTCTCATCATCTCTGATGTGATTCACTATGAAATATTGGTCCATTTGTGATAGCCATATTGCCCAATTAGAGCCATCAAATTTGTACATGTCTAGCTTGGGTGGTCGAGGGTAGGAATGTTGGTGGTTTCCATGGAAGTGAAGAGAATGGATAGATTCTCATTCATGGTCTTCATTAAAAGCATATGCCTATGATTGTAATGCTGACTTGCCCTTTGTGAATGTGTCCTGCAATGTCTGGATCTGCCTTGATAAGTCCTCCAACATTTGTTCAAGGGATTCCATCTTATCATTGGCCATAGCTTGAGCTCTGGTTTCTACCATACATAGATCTGGTTCACTTGTCGTCAGTGTGAAAAAATTTGGGACCACCTGAAAATTGAAGCTGACAAGTGAATGGTACCACCTCGCTCAGCCCGTCATCCTGATTCTTATGGGCTAAGTCTCTTATAAGCGTCTCGGGAGGGCCTTAGAACTTTTTTTTGTTTTTTTACTCCAAAAGGAGTTTTACTCCCCACTTATCAACGTTGCAGTAGCCAATTTCGAGAAAATTTAAACCTACCCAATGTCCTGTGAGAATCAGCCCAAGGTATAAGAGCCACAAGCCTCCCTGCGCAAATGGTTAGATCTGTATGTGAAACCCTCAACTGCAGAGTTTGAGTAGGAATTCGGTAGCGACCAAACCCCCGCTGCTTGATCTGAATGGTACTCTAGTGGATCTAATTGTTGCGATGGTGCAGAACCCAAGCTACTAGATCTGATGTGGCAAAGAAGATGATGGGTGATATTTAAAGAGACAAGGGAACTATGGTCTCAAGGAGTGTCAGGTGCTACAGATCGCAATATACATAAGGGTCCAATAGTAGTACTCGGCCCAATTTTTCAAGGCACTAACTAAGGATGATCAACCATACCCTTAGCCTTACTACCTGACTACCCTATCGTACACGCGAGTAATATCCCTAAGTTTTTCTCTTGGTGTACTGTAGCAGAAATATGGATGACAGTTTATCTATGGCAAGCCTTCAGGTGAGCCTAGGGGGGTTTTTGATATACCCAGAGGGTACGTGGAATACAGTCCATGTGAGGTTTTGTCTAATGCACTACTACTCGAAGGGGTGCTTACAAGGGTTACAAAGGAGTCCAACAAGCGTGACTACCTCTTGTATTTCCTACGTGCATGCCTCCCCAAATCTGCTGGTTTATGTGCTCGATGACAGATCTAGTGGTTTAAAGACACCGGAAAATGTCTCTAGCCAAAAATAATTCTGCTACAAATGGAGATACCACTGGCCTTGGAAAGTTCTTTGATACCACTTGTTATGATATTGACCTGAGAGAAGATGCCAGACTACCAAATATGCAAAGAAATACAACCCAGAACACAAAACAAAATGAGAAATAACAACATGTATTTTATTATTCAGAGATGAAAGCAATGTTCACTTGCCTCCTCGAGGGGGCAACCTCCAATAGATAAGGGCTCTATTACAAAATAATACATGACACTCCTCAATGGGGAGTCTCTATCATTTATATAGGATTCATACATGCAATACCATGGGTCAGTACCATGGTTCTATTAATACCATCTATCTAATACCATGGCCCATTTGCAACTAACTGTGGTCCCTTTCTTTAAATGCAGTTCAACCACTTACAATTATTAATATGGGCTTTATTGAATCTTTAACTAACTATAACTATGACTCGACCCTATTAAATAAATAAGGGGGTTAGGGTTGGACCCTAACAATATTTGTGACCTCAGAGATAAAGTTCAAAGGAGCTAGTCATTAATTTACTTTACTTTTAGTTTTATCTTTTCCCATTCTAAGGAAGGTTGTTTGAAACCTCTTCACCTTTTTTTGTAATAATCTATTTTGAGGTATATATCTTAGTATTTAAGCCCCTCTCATGCATTTAAAGAGGGGTCCAGAAATTTTATCAAAAATGCTTTTCAAGACATTACACTTCTGTACTTTTGAGTAGGTTTTGATGAAATGAATGGAACGGGATCTATTTTTCTTTAAATATCTAGCATGCTCTACTAAAATTCACTTTTGTACTCTTAGAATGTGCTAGATTGAATGAAATTGGGTCAATATTGCTGAAGCACATAAGCTAGACTTATCATTTATGGTACTTTTATCGTATGATTATGTTTTATTTATGTATTAAGAAATACTTCTTCTTTCGATTGTTTTATGTATGAAAGTTAGAATTACAGTTTTGCATTATTGCACTTATGTATGATGTTAGCTCTGATTCTGTTTTGAATACATGAACATTTTTCATATGCAATATATTTCTCTCACTTGTTTTGTCTAAATATTTATCCAAAATAATTATCATTAAATGATACCATTTCTTTTGGTCGTTGAACGATATTTGTTACCAATTGTTGTAAGACATCATTGTAGATCGCATATCTTATTTTATTCTGGGTATATTTATAGTTATATAATGTTAGATTAAGATATATGCATGTGTTTATTAGTTAGATTATATTACACTTATCTGAACCATTTCCCGTTACATCCTATATCATCCCATCAACATTATCAAATCAACCCTTTCTAGGAAACTGGTCCCATTATCCCCATTGGGAGCCACTATAACAAATGGAAAAGGAGTAGCTTTCAAGGTCTGAACCAGGTGGCTTTCCCCCATGTTGTCACATCGATTTTCAAGGTTTCAAAATTTTGGCACTACAAGGAGGGCCTGGCTATGAATGGAAAGAAAATCTAAATCAGAAATTCATTCCAAGAATAAAACTTCCTCACCATCACCTCCAACTTCTTGGTCACATCCTAAATCCCCAAATCCTAGGCATGAAGTTGTAAATAAATCGTTAGAATCCACTATTGTTCTTCCAAATAAATTAGACCAACGTTCTTCTACAGAAGCTCCCGAAGTTCAGTCTTTAATCCATAAACTCCAAGGGATTTCCCTATCTCAAGAAGAATTTGAATTATCCCAAGCTAGTGTTTCTTCTCAGTTTCCTTCCTCTCAAAGGTTAACCAGATCACAGAGAAATAAATTTGGGATTCCGCCATTTGAATTTCCTCTACCTCACCCTCGAAGGATGTTAAAATTGGCAACCAGGGAAAAACTTCATGTGGGTCATCTTATTCATGGCTAATAATATTTTTATTAGATTCCTCTCGTCGAGAGGTGTAGGATTGATATAAAGATCATCCAATTCCGATAAGTATTCATGGAGATATGAATTTATTTTGATTATGGAATTATTATCAAGCCAACCTACAACTCATGTAGGCTCAGAAGCCCAACAGTCGCATCTATTCACCCACCAACGTTGTGTATAAATATAAGAGGAATTTTCCTCATTTGGACTCACTCATCTCATCACATCTCTCTCTCTCTACTGCGCAGATATGAGTCTCTTCTCTACTGCGCTGAAATGGGTCTCTCTCTCTCACACATGTGAAGCCGGAAGCTGTTGAATTTGAAGCTGCAACTGCAGAAGTAAAGATTGACTTGCGTGGCCTAGAAGATCTTCTCCTTGGAACTGCACTGTAGGTTCATCTGAACCTCCTTTGAAAGCCACAACGTTTGGTGGTGGAATGAAGTCAATCCGACGAACAGTTTGCAAGATATCAACTGCCCTAGTTTGAAGTCGGAAACTGCTGAAACTGAAGTTGCAACTGCAGAAGTAAAGATTGACTTGCGTGGCCTAGAGGATCTCCTCATCTGAACTACACTATAGGTTCATCTGAACCTCCTCTAGAAGCCGAAACGTTTGGTGGTGGAATGAATTCAATCCGACTATCGGTTTGTGAGATATGGTTTGCCCTAGTTTGATAATGAAGCCGCTAATGCTGATGCTATTGATCTAGGGTTTGCTACTGCTAATATGAATCAGATTTATTGTACTATTTCTCTCTGCTGAATTATTGAAGATAAAAGAAGATTTGATCAAAGGGTTTCCCCACACATTGTGGGGTTTTTCCCTGGCTAGCCGCCACATCTTCTGTCTCTTGTCTTGGCTTGTTTTCTGTCAATCGTTTAATGTTCTATCTGCACTTTACTTTATGTACATGTGATTGCTAATTAGTGGAATATAATAAGAAAAAGAAGTAAACTGTTATAAGCATAGAGCATACCATAACTTAACATGGTATCAGAGTTGAGGTGAAGACAAAGCCCGAGCAAGATCAAGAGCAATCATTGAAGAGAAGATTGGCAAGGCTATCCTAAAAGAACTATGGGGTCCTCAACACTCTTTCCTGCCGAAGACAAGCTTTGTGAGAAAGCTGACTATCACGGATGGAAGATTTCTATCGATCTAACCCTTGAAGATCAAGGATTGTTGCACCATGTAAGAGGCAATATTGTTGAGCCTTCATCAAATGCATCTGCTGCTGCCTGGAAAAAATGGAAAAATGGAGAAGTCAAAACAAAGAAGATCATCTGGGACTCTATCAACAAGCGCTTGGTGGCCTACATCTCTGATATAGACACCTCCAAGGAAATCTACAACAGACTGGTGAGTTTATTTAAAGTTAATGATGCAAATCAAGTTTTGTTTCTTAGAAATAAGTTGAGGGAAATCAAGAAGGGTAAAGATGAAAGTATGCAAGCATACTTCTTAAGAATCACCGAGATCAAGAATGATCTCCTATCTATTGGGCAAACCATTACTGACAGAGAAATGGCACTCACAACTCTCAGAGGATTACCATCTGAATGGTATGTGTTCAGGACTACTCTTTTGAACAATAATGTAATTCCTAGTTTCGAGGAATTAATGGCTAGATGCATTCAAGAACAAACAAGGGTAGAAGAACAGGAAATACCCTTGCCTAAAGGTCCTCCTACTATTTTTTCTTCTCATGCAAAGAAAAGAAATAATTCCGGGACTAAATCAAAAGGAAAGGCGGGACTAAATGACGATGTTACATTTGCGATAAAGCAAGTCACTATGTATGAGGTCATGAGCATCATGGTAAATGAGATCATGGACATAAAGGGCAACATGAGATCATGGACATATAGGATAGCATGATGATGATGCACACTAGTTTGAGCAGCATTATGATGGATAAAATCATGGACATGGGAAGCATGATGATAATCATGATTAGAGAAGCATGGTACAGTATGCAGTGGTGCAACTCGAAATCCCTATGATGGCAATCAAAGGAATGACAAATTCAACAGCAAAGGTAAGAGGAGAGCTGGGAATCAAGGAAGAGGACAAGCATTCAAGAAGGCTAGAAATTCTAGGATGTATGAAATGCACCTAACCTCAAAAAGAACCTAGTGTCCATCTCGGCAACAGAAGACAAAGGCTACAAGGTAACGTTCAGCGATGGCAAGGTATGTATATGGAAAAATAATGTTAAATATGCCTTTACACTTGGGTTTAGTTTTGATTCATTATATCAGGTCGATGGAAGTCTACTAGGTGTCATGTCTTATGACACATCTCTTTAGTCCAAACTTTGGCATCGGAGGTTTACCCACCTTCATTACAAAGCTCTACCCGATGTAAGACAGATGGTAATAGGGATGTCTGAATTCCAAGTAGAGAAATAAAGTGTATGTCCGGAATGTGCCAAAGGAAAGCTTAAAAGGGGACCATTCCCCTCAAGCCAAAGCAAGACCTCTGATATATTACAATTGGTTTACTCAGGCATACCTGAGGTTGGCATTAAGAGGGAGACTACTACACCACATACTCCTGAGCAGAATGGTGTGGTGGGAAGGAAGAACCACACGATGATGGAAGTTGTCTAAGCCATGCTACATGATCAAAGACTTCCAAAGTTTCTATGGATTGAAACTACAATCACCGCCGTATATGTACAAAATCGATGCCCTCATCAAGCATTGGGTTCCTAAACTCCTGAAGAAATGTTCACCACTGGTCAAAGGGAAGTCGTGATTAGTCATGATGTCACCTTTGACAAAGATATGGCTCTCAGCAAGGTGGAAAATCTGCTAACTTTGAGTAGCTCTCAAGAAGCCGACACGAGGGAATCGAAAGAAAAGGATGATGAATCAATGCTTGATGTAGAAGAACCCATGGATTCGATTTATCCTCATCCACATGGGCCTTCCTCTTCTAGGAAGAGGCCTTCATGGCTTAGGGGGATACTTGATGATGCTGAAGGACATGCTGCACCCTGAGGAACCTTCCATCAAAGTAAGAAACTTAACAGGTATCAGGGATACCTGACCATCATGAGCACGATCATACAAAATGAAACTTCATCATTCTCAGATGTCATCAAGCATTAACTATGGAAGGATGCTATGACCATAGAATATGAGTCTATTATGGAGAATGATGTCTGGGAAGTAGTTCCCAGACCCTGGATAACACAATTGTTACTTGAAAATGGCTTTACAAGATAAAGCATGCAGCTAATGGAAGTATGGAAAAGTATAAGGTTCATTTTGTTGCTCGAGGTTTCTCCCAAAAGGAAGGTATATACTATGATGAGATATTTGCACCTATTGCCAGATATATGACCATCCGCTCGATCATATCCCTTGCTGCTTCGCAAGGATGGAACCTACATCAGATGGATGTCAAGACTACGTTCTTGCATGGCTCGATCAAAGAAGAGGGCTACGTGGAGCAACCCGAAGGATTTGAGATTTATGATCGAGAATCTCATGTATGCAGGTTGAAGAAAGCTCTCTATGGGCTGAAGCAAGCACCCCGAGCATGGTATGAGAGGATGGATAGCTACTTGATGAAGCTGGGATTCACTAGGAGTGAAGCCGATCCTAACCTTTACTTTAAGGTTGAAGATGACAAGCCTCTCATACTGGTGTTGTATGTGGATGACCTCTTTCTAACAGGTGCAGACCCTCTCATTCACAAATGTAAGAGGGAGCTGGCCTCTGAATTTGAAATGAAAGACCTAGGACTGATGCACTACTTCCTAGGATTTGAAGTGTGGAAAAAGCCAAGGGAAATTTTCCTATCTCAAGGAAAATATGTGGTAAACATATTGGAAAGATTCGGTATGATGGACTGCAAGCCTGTGACTACCTCGAGGATCTTAACTTTTAGAAGTTATATGGTAGTGATGTCAGACCAGACTTGGGAAATGCCTCTGAGTTTCAAAAACTCATTCACATTGATGTTCTTGGTGAACCTTCGTCCGAACATATGTTTTGCAGTTAGCATTATTTGAGCTCATATTTGGTTGAGCCTCACTGGATTGATGCCAGGAATCTTTTGAGATGTCTTCAGGACACAATCTCTCATGGATTAAGATACACAGCCGAAGTTGTGAGACTACTTGGATATACTGATGTTGATTGGGTAAGCAGTGTGGTGGACCGTAAGAGCACTTCCGGGTACTGCTTCACCTTTGGATCTGCTTCGATATCCTGGATGAGCAGGAAGCAGAAGTTGGTGGCTTTGAGCACTGCCGAAGCAGGATATATTGTTACTAGCATAACCTTGTGTGAGGAAGTCTGGTTGCGAAAGCTCTTCAGTGAGCTGTTTGGATTTACATTGGATACCACTGTGACTCTCTGTAACAACCAGAGGTGGGATTCGATTATTGAGGAATCCCATATTCGTCAGTTGCTCCAGCAGATAGACATCATCTGGGATATGGTAAGTCGATGAGCAAGGAAGCTCCATCACATTAAGATGATGTAAAGGTTGATACACCTTGTCAAAGCTCCGAGGAAAGATCTAATCTGTGATTTTCCCAAACAACTTGGAGTCGGCAAGAAACCTTTGTACAAGGGTCCTGCATGTTGCATACATTGAGCTTTGAGAGCTCTGAGGGCTTGCAGTTCCTACAGGAGCAACATATGACCACAGGGTGACTCACCCTCCCCTGGTGGTGCACACAGGAACAAGATGATTCGCTCTCTTGTGGGACAAGATGATTCGCTCTCTTGTGGAACAGGATGATTCGCTCTCTTATGTAGCAGGATGATTAGTTCTCCTATGAGGCCTAGATTGATGTGTTCTCCATGGCAGCCTGGATTGATGTGTTCTCCACGGTGATTGTAGCAGGATTGATGTGTTCTCCTGTGAGGCCTAGATTGATGTGTTCTCCATAGCAATTGTAGTAGGATTGATGTGTTATCCTGTGAGGACAGGATTGATTAGTTCTCCTGTCGAGGCATCCTACCCATGCAGTCTGGGACTCATGGGAAGTACCTCTCATCTAATCAATGAGCAGGGAAATGAAGTTACGGACCATAGTAGTACCAATGGACGCATCGTTGTAACTACCGTACTCCCTACACTAGGATGACCTCCATTGATTTGGGATCAATGATACTGGTCTGGGACTAGTGGTAGGAGTTGTACCATACTATGACGCTGACTTCGGGTCGGTTGAGACTGGTCTGGGATCAGTGATACATACTCTGAGACTGACTTTGAGTCAGTGGAGGATGATATTGGTCTGGGACCATTGGAGTTGTACTCGCTATGACGCTGACTTTGGGTTGGTTGAGACTGGTCTGGGACCAGTGGTACATACTCTGAGACTGACTTTGAGTCAGTATTATACATCCTCGATCATTTCTTCTTCTTCATAATTCGGACAAAAGCAGAGTAGAACAGAACAATCCAAGAGCAGAGCAGAACAGAACAAAAAAGTACAGATTAGTGCAGGGTAGAACAAGACAAAGCAGAACAGGCAAAATAGAGCAGAGCAGGGCAAGGGTTAGGTTGTACAAGGCAGTGCATTTGATGGATGAATAGTAACGGCCGATAAACAGATTGCAGATGAAGTTCTCCATGGTTGAGAGGGAGTGTTAAAATTGGAAACTAGGGAAAAACTTCATGTGGGTCATCTTATTCATGGCTAATAGTATTTTTATTAGATTCCTCTCATCGAGAGGTGTAGAATTGATATAAAGATCATCCAATTCCGATAAGTATTCATGGAGATATGAATTTATTTTGATTATGGAATTATTATCAAGCCGACCTACAACTCATGTAGGCTTAGAAGCCCAACAGTCACATCTATTCACCCACCAACGTTGTGTATAAATATAAGAGGAATTTTCCTCATTTGGACTCACTCATCTCATCACATCTCTCTCTCTCTACTGCGTAGATATGAGTCTCTTCTCTACTGCGTTGAAATGGGTTTCTCTCTCTCACACATGTGAAGCCGGAAGCTGTTGAATTTGAAGCTGCAACTGCAGAAGTAAAGATTGACTTGCGTGGCCTAGAAGATCTCCTCTTTGGAACTGTGATGTAGGTTCATCTGAACCTCCTTTGAAAGCCACAACTTTTGGTGGTGGAATGAACTCAATCCGACGAACGGTTTGCAAGATATCGACTGCCCTAGTTTGAAGCCGGAAACTGCTGAAACTGAAGCTGCAACTGCAGAAGTAAAGATTGACTTGCGTGGCCTAGAAGATCTCATCATCTGAAACTGCACTGTAGGTTCATCTGAACCTCCTCTGGAAGCCGAAACTTTTGGTGGTGGAATGAAGTCAATCCGACTGCCGGTTTGTGAGATATGGTCTGCCCTAGTTTGATAATGAAGTCGCTAATACTGATGCTACTGATCTAGGGTTTGTTACTACTGATATGAATCAGATTTATTGTACTATTTCTCTCTGCTTAATTATTGAAGGTAAAAGAAGATTTGATCAAAGGGTTTCCCCACACATTGTGGGGTTTGTCCCTGGCTAGCCGCCACATCTTGTGTCTCTTGTCTTGGCTTGTTTTCTGTCGATCGTTTAATGTTCTATCTGCACTTTACTTTATGTACATGTGATTGCTAATTGGTGGAATATAATAAGAAAAAGAAGTAAACTTTTATAAGAATAGAACATACCATAACTTAACAAAGTAAAACTAAAAAAACACAATCTGAAGCTCATAGTGAGATTCTCTCATCATCACCTAAAACACCCTCATTGATTCCATCATCTTCCTCACAAAATCAACCATCCACCTCACAACCCCAGATCGTGATCTACACCAGTACTAGAGCACAAGCCTCCTCTACCCAATCACCATCAACTACTGGAAAACATTCCTCTACACAAAGATCCATGATGGCTCAAAGACCATGGACAAATCCAGGAGTTGTTCGAACGGAAGGACCATTACATCCACTACCTGCGCATCCAGAAAAATGGTTGTAAAAATTCAACCTTGATGATGGTATACCTACTGAAGAACACATAAATAACTTCATGTTATCCATAAATCTAAATGAAGGGGTAGAAGAAGATGCACTTGTAAGATTATTCCCTTATACCTTACAAAGATCAATAGGATCACGGTATTTTTCATTACCATCTAGTTCCATTAATAGTTGGGATGCCTTTCAAGAGAAGTTCCCAACCAAGTTTGGCACTAACCAATTAGCAGCTACTCTTCTCAATGATGTCTCCAACTTGAAAGTTGAACCTAGAGAACCGATTAAGGAATCAAATTTTCATTTTAATAAGTTATTGAATAAGGTCCCAACCGCATCCAAGCCTAGTGATAAAGATCAAAATGAATGGTACATTTTTGCTCTTCCCTCAAATGCAGTTTTTTTTGTTGATAGGGTTGCCAAACCTACTTTGGCAGAAAACATGAAAGAAGCCATAGTTGTAGAAAAACACATTTTAGCTTTAGATAAGAATAATGCATTAGAAGAAATAAAATCCAAGAAGGTTACTTTCAGGGATGAATCTAAGAAGAAAGCACCTAAAGATCCTTTTGATCTTGAAGGTCTATAAAAGGTCCTTAAAACCATGTCCAATGAAATGGTTGATGTTAAAAAATAGGTAGCTAAGACTTCTTCAAGGAAAGCTTATAGGCCTTACAAAAGAAATCATTCCTCCGATCCTCAACCTCCAAATACAATATCAATTGTTGAATCGGATGTGGAGGAAGAGGAAATCTCAATAGATGAAGAACAAATTGATGACGAAGAAGTAATTGAATTACAAGGAATGTGGGATTTCATTCTTCCTAATGAAGAATCACAAGAAACATTACCTATCACAACTAGGAGTAGGAGCACTGTTGGTTTTCCACAAACAAATAAAAAATAGAAATCATCAACTCCAACTCCCAAAGACAAAGAAATAGGTAAGAAATCTTCTCCCATATCCACTCAAACGACTCCTCCTCAATCAAGTTCTTCACCTTCAGCCAAAATCCTACTAGTATCTGATGAAATGGAATACAACATTGTCGAAGACATGAAAAAGATTAGAGCTAATATTAAATTCCACAATCTTAGCAAGTTAAAACATAAACAAAAGTTATTTCTCAAAGAACTAAAAGCAGTCCCTATGTTGGGCATGAAATCCCCCCAAGGTATGTTTTGGGGCTTAAATCCCAAGTTTTGACCGATTCTTTTTTTAAAAGATCTGTGAATTGCAGGTGCAAGACGCGAAAGTATAATAGAGTCATATGGTTGTCCACCCTAGTTTTTATAATGTAATGTTGGTTGGATAGACCTAACCATGGTCCAAAGACCATGGGATTGTATAAATAGAGCGAGGCGCTAAGTGTAAAAGATAACTAACAAAGGAATGAATAGAAGAAGAGCATAAGAAGTCTAAGTGATTGAGTCGAAGTGTAAAGTATGTCTTTGGGTCGTAAAGTAGGAGAAGGCTCTACAGCTGAGTGCGTAGAGGCCTAGTAGTCTGCAACTAAGTGCGCAGACCCCTGCAGCTGAGTGCGTAGGGCAGGTCGAGTCTGTAACCATTGGGACAATCAATAAAGAGAAGTTTTGTTATAATGCTATGTATATTTTCCTGGTTTAATGCATGATTTGATATAATTTGCAAGTATATTGTTTATTTATTGTGCGATCGTGCATGAATGTTCTATATTGCTAATTATAACTTAAGACATTCAAGTAGATGAAGGTAGTTAATTAACACTGGAAGATAAGTAATATCTCAGGTAATAGCGTAGAGCGTGGCACAGCCCCTGGTTAGGGCTACGCGAAGGCAGTGTATCAGGCCACGGGGAACATGAAGTGTGTGAAACGACCTGCACGTAGGAGAAAACAGAGAACTAGTTGTACCTCTTAGACATCTCAGGGGTGCAGAAACCTGGTTCTAGCACCCTCCCATACTACATTGGGTGAGACCTCAGTCCGCGTTCTGTAGAGTATTACTGAAAGGGCTAGTAGTACATGGATTTGTTTGGCTAATTAACTCAAAACCTAGGTCAGGCCCCAAAAATCCAACAAATGGTTCCGAGATATCCGCGGGGTCCTCTCATTTGCATGGAAGTTGGGAAATGCAGTGAATCAAGTCTGCTATGATGGGGATGGGCTCCTCTAGCCACAAACACCCATCATGCACTAGGCAGAGTAGCTGCCTGATGACAAAAATGGTTATTGGGGCGTAGTGGAAATGTGGCACCCAAAGTAGGTTCAGTAGCCCACCGCTTTCCACTCCATGCAACCACTTCTGCGGCACTAATTTTGTAACCCCCACCACAGTGTTCTGCTTGGGCTTCATGAGGTGTGAGGTCTCAAGGTGAGGGAACTTCTCGTGGCCAACAAAGTCCTAATATTTGAATTTTAAGCTTGACACCCATCCCAGGTGCGTGCCTTAAAAAATAATATTGTCTGGGAGGAGCAGGGTCTAGAGCGAGCTCTTGGTCTCATCAAGGTCCTTGGGCACTCTAGCCTTTCCTTTCCATGGGGGGACATAGGCGGGAAACTTTATTAGGAGGTGCGCAGGCTGAGTTTCCTCCTCCATGCCTTCATCCTCATCCTCTGCGATGATAAGATCCTCCAAGTGATCCAGGTGGATATTGGTGGCCACCTGCCAAGTCCACCTGGACCCCCACCATTGTCTTTCTCAGCATTTTCAGTTTCCTTAATTGTAGCACAACTTACTACTTTTAGCAGTTTTTCGGGTCCTGAACTTCCGGAGCCGTTTTGAGGCCCTAAACGACGTTTTTTGGGGAATCCGGGGGCAACATGGGTCCATGGAATGGACCGATGTTGCCCGTTCCAACAATGATAGTGCTCGGATAGATCTTTCTAATGAGCTATTGTACATGTCAAACGGAGATCATATACCAAAGTTACGACCCCAGGAAGTTGATGTACCAATTTACCCCAAACGGGGCCCACAGTTTGGCGTTTCATCTCCTAGGGTTAGGTTTTGGAATGTTAAGGGCTTTCCATTGTTTCTCAACAATAAATAGGCCTTCGAGCCTCATTGTAACACAGTTCAAAGGCATGTAGCTATCACATCTCTTCTCAGAGATAAGCTACCATCGCCCTAGCTGGTTTATTTCCATTTCTGGTTGTAAGCATATTTCAGTATTTTCCATTAATGAAACGAAGTATTATTTCCGCTGCATCTTTGTGTATATGGTTATCTCTGTAATTTGTTGTGTTCCTGTTTAAATCCAGATCAGTGGTATCAGAGGGGTCTTCTTTTTCTCTGTTTTTCTTTGCATGTCCCCAACAAGGTCGGGATATAAGGAGTTAGGGCTTGAACTGGTTGAACCTTTGCAATACCAGCCTCACAAATCCCGACGGCCTCCCATGGCGGACGAGAAGAAAGATGAGGGGGCAGGAGATCCCATCAAAATCTTGCTCGAAGAAGCCCTCGAGCGACAACGGAACGCGATGATGGACAGCTTTGTCCAGATCCTTCAGCGGCTACCCAGAAGCAACGCATCGGCTTCCAGCAGCTACTCTGGAAACGCCACACCCTTTAAGGTACAAGTTAATTTTGAAATCCCCATATTCGAGGGTCAAATAGACGCAGATGCTGTAGATAAATGGTTAAATCTGCTAGAGGGTTATTTCTCTATTCATGAATTTTCGAGTCAGGAAAAGATTGTTTTTGCTCTCCTCAAAGCAGCCCCCCACGTCAAGGACTGGTGGGAAACCTACTGCGAGCAGAAGGATGAAAGTACTGGCTCACTATTTTCAGCCGCACCCACCTGGGATTCGTTCTGGGATGCCATTAAGGAGCAGTACTACCCTGTCGGAAGCTATGAGGATGAATACATAAAGTGGACCACGCTGCGGCAGGGAAGGGACCAAGACATGCCGAAGTTCACCAATCTTTTCCATACCCTTCGCACAAAGTTGGGTATCAAGGATTCAGAGCAACATTTGATACTCAAATACCGTGGCTGCCTGCACAAGTACATCCAGGAAGAAATACAATTCCTAAACATCCCCTCGCTCGGCGCAGCATACCGATATGCCGTCAAGGTCGAGCAGAAGTTTAAACAAAAGAAGTGAGACTTTGGATCTACGAATCCAAAGCAGGGAAAGGTGCCCCTAAACCACAAAACAAAGGACAAAGCCAAGGCGGGACAACCCAAGACAACCAGCCGAAGCTGCAAGCAAAGAACAGCACTGCGAAGCCGAGAAAGGACACTGGAAAATGGTGCGAGTTCCATAAGAGCTCCACTCACAACACAAGTGAGTGTCGGGCCAAGCAGTCACTAGTGGCTGAGCTAAAGGTTTCAGAATTAGATGCATGTTCCGACTCTGAGTCAGAACCCGATAAGGGGAATGAAAAAGGAAAGCAGATCATTGATGCGGATCCCAGCGCCACTGTTGCTACTGCAAAGATCCAGAAAAATGAACCCGAAGATCCAGAGGAGGAGGAGCGTCTCTTCCACTCCCAGATGTGGGTAAAGGGCTCCCCGATACAGTTCATTGTTGATAGCGGGAGTCAAAAGAACCTCATTTCGGCAGAGGTCGTGAAGCAGTTGGGCTTACCGACCACAGCACATCCACAACCATACACCATTGGGTGGCTTCACCAAGGACGAGATCTTCGCGTGAGCCAGCTGTTACACTAAAAAATGTCACCTTGACTACTTACAGTTAGTATGGCTCAAATCAACAAGTCATGCTACCCTCTTAGGCAAGTCTCATGCCTCTGTTATCCATCTCAAACTCAAAGATGAGAGAAAGTCTTGTAAAAATCATGTTTATCTCTGGGGTCGCAGGTTCTCTCTAGCCTTACCTGCGGGGACGCTGACCATGTTCACAAAATCCGCGTCCATAGACGCTCTGTATGTTAAGGGACAGGTGCGTCCCTCTGTAAAAGGCAAAATGCGCGAGTTTTATCTTGAAAAAGTTACTTGTGGTTACTTCTAGAACATTCTAGAGGTCGGTTTGATGAAATGGATGCGCCTCCAGTTGGTTCATGTATCTCTATTAAGGGGGAACTTATCCCATCAATAAGGGAGCTATCCCACCCATAGAGGGGGATGATCCCATTGATAGTGGACCTGAATAACCTCTTTACAGCACTATAAATGAAGGCATTGAGCCAGAAGGAGAGGAGGTTGGAGCTATACATTTTCTTTGGGTAAATGCTGCAGGATTTAGGTCTTCCATTAGAGCCTTTGTGAGGAGAGATTGTCTTCACTAGATTCTACTTGGGAGAGGGTGAGTTTTGTCAAAGTAGAGGAAAACCCTTGATGGACCCTGGGAGGAACTTGCACAACACCAAGGCCAGGTTGTAAGAGTTTCTTTGTTTCGTTATTAATACAAACTGGTTTATTTTTCTCAATAGCTTGTGTTAATGAGTTATTTCATGTGTTCCTTGGTCTGCATGTTGAATATATGTTTTATTATATGAAATGCAAGTGCTTGGTAATTGTTTGATTGTTTGTGGTTGCAGGAATTGACTTGAAGGAGGAGCTCATCCGGATCGTCAAGAACGGACTTCAACAACAGCGTTTTGGAATAAGGTAAGCCTAAACACTTGTAGTTTTCATGTTGTAAAAGGTGTATTTAGAGAAAGATCACTCCATTTTGTCTTGTTTGTCATTAGAACGTCTTAGACTTCTAGGAAGGTCAGTCGTGTCCGCACCCTTGACAGATTCCGTGTGACAAATTGGCGACTCCGCTGGGGATAGATTCCATTGATGAGAAAAGTCTTTTCCTTTATGTGAACTTTGCTTTGAGAAAATTGGTTTATTTTTCTGGTTTTGGCTCTGTGATTCTGTCTCTGGGTGGGTTAGCTTAGGATTAGTTTTATTTTGGGTTTTTCTTGAGTTTTTCAGACGGACGCACCCTAGGAGTGTTGCACAGTGCGTCCCTGGACGCACTTTTGCTGTTTGCACAGAGCGGGCCCGCGCCTGTTCTAACGGGTTGCCTGCGTCTTCCTGTAAAAATTTAGGAAAACTCCATTTTTGCTTTTTTGCTCTTAGATTTTGTTTTTTCTTAGTTTTTTCTGCCCAGATTCATTAGTCCCTTGTCCAGAATCTTCACCTAAGCTTGTTCCTGCTCTTAGCTTTCATCAATTGGGTGTTTTGAGTCTCTTTTTGAGAAATTCTTGATTTGATTTCCATTGGTCATTACTTGGCGGTTTGTCTCAGTCTTTTCACAATTTTGCATCTTTTTGCTTTTGTTTTTGCAAAAAAAAATTCCCCCTCATTCGCCGGGGGGGGCTAAATTGTGTATGAGTGTTAATTTCCTTTGAGTGTTTTTATGTTTTGATCTTTGGAACTCTCACCCAATTTTCTCAATTTGCACTTGATTGGTTCTTAGATTACCTTAGAATCATCTTGTGTTTGAGAATTCTCTTGCATAGATCACATTTGCATAATTAGAATTCTCATTTTCGGAATATGAATGAAAAATGTGCATAGAT
Source organism: Pinus tabuliformis (assembly GCA_031772625.1). Lineage (NCBI taxonomy): Eukaryota > Viridiplantae > Streptophyta > Pinopsida > Pinales > Pinaceae > Pinus > Pinus tabuliformis. Next base: position 95,586,871 of record CM062809.1, read on the forward strand.
TACAATTGCATACTTTTCAAGTGAATTGTGCATAGATTACAATTGCATAGTTTACATTCTGAAAAATTAATCGTAGATTTAGATCAGTTTTCTTTGATTTGAATTTGCACAAAAAATAAAAAAAATGGTTTGGAATTGATTTGCATTAGTTTTTCTTGATGAAATTAGTGCATTAGAGAATTTGTTATATTTTCTCTTAGTGATCAATTTTTTGCATTGTTGGAAGTGAATGGAAACTCTCTCCTTACTTTAGTTAGGATTCATCGAATTGAAAAGATTACATTATCATATTCGATTGCATTCAGTTGAGTCGGGTCATAACACCATTGGTTTCATCTCCATTTACCCATTTGAGTAATAACAACCTTAATAACACAGCGCTTAATTAAAATTCATCTAGTAATTTTTACATTTCTAGGGCTCTGAAACACCAACATAGCTTAGGCTAGGGTCTTGGAGTAGGTGAGTACTTAACTCTCCAAGACTACAAAACCAAACAGATAGTTTATCTTGAGTAGAATAAATCCAATTGTTTCAATTGCACTCTGGGAAAGCTCCTCTTAAAGGAGAAGCACGAGCTCGTGTCCGAACCAGTGAGGGGATCATTCCCCCCTCGTTGGGAACGACGCCAGACAGTACGTATTACAAACGGTAAACCTCGGATTAACCATTGTCGAGGAGCCAGGGGTCACTTATCGGTAAACCTTGGATTATTGTCAAGGAGCCGGTAAGGGGATTGAGCTTGTTACTCTGCCCTTGCGTGCTGTCGGAGTTTAGACTGTTCCCCCAGGTGTAATTGTTGTGATTGGTAACTTTAGTGACCATAATCTTTAGGGTTCTACCGAGGTGACGGTGGAGGGAAGGTCCCACTGTACCTGGAGCAGACGTCGGTTATACTCACTTGGATTTTCCGGGGGGTTCACTTCACTTCGAGACGGTTAAAGTGGAGGAACTTGTGCCGGTCTATTCATTAAGCAGGTTGCCGGGGTAACTGTTCCACCCACCATTTCTGTACTGAATTCTGCAAGGTTGGGCTTCATCACCAACTAGTGTTTTCGGTCCGGAGAGCTTACTGTTTGTGTGTGGTTTGACTCCTAGATTTGATAGCACGTGTTAATTTGTTTGTTTTTACTTTTAGAGACCATAGGTGTGAATTGTGAATTTTAGTTGTTAAGTGTGAATTGTGAATTGTTAATTTTAGTTTTAAATTGTTAATAAAATTCACTGAAGTTGAATATAATGGCAAATGTTCCGGAATTTATCAACCTAGGAACCCCTCCTAATGAGAATCCTAGTACTTTTCCTTACTTTGGAAATGTTGGTCCTCCTTATATGGCTACTTTGTCATTACCTAGATTTACAATAGGTTTACCGATATGGTTATTTTCAACTTCGTTGGCCCAAAATACTCCAATTGTTCCATCTCAACCGGATGCTTCACCTCAACAGAGTTCAACATCTCAACATCACCAACCTTCTGTTGACCCTTTACCTTCTTCGCCTAATTTTTCTTCCTCCATTTCTTCCTCTTCGCCTGGTAAAAGCCTTGATGTTAGTAACCAGGAGGCTAAGAAGAAGAAGAAAGGGAAGAAGAAGAAGAAGAAGAAGAAGCAAGATAAGAAAGAAGTCAACCAACCAACCATGGCTGTAAGTGTTAGTTGTGTTGAGGAAAATTCCGACATGCATCGTAAACCCAAATACCCTTGCAGGCTTTGTAAGGGTGACCACTTCCTTGTCAATTGTCCTGGTATTCCAAAGGTCTTGGAAGTATGGTCAGAAAAATCTCATCAACTTTCCGTTGATCCATCAACCAGTGATAGTCAGGTTCCTGGGAAAAAGGGTAAAGTTAGGTTTCCTTGTAAGTTATGCAAAGGGAGTCATCAAACTCACATTTGCCCTCACATGGATGAAGCCTCAACATTGTTGGAAAAACTTGCTGTTCCACAGCAAGAATTTCCAACTGATTACCGTAAACTTTCTCCCAACCTACCGTCAACTGACGGAGTGATTGATCTAAATTCAAGTACAGTCGATCACACTCTTCCATTGGAGAGTGAAACTCATGTCACTCAGGTTGATGATCCATTAGTTGATCAAGTGGTCGATTCAATTTCACATTCGGTCGATCACACTCTCCTTTTCGAGAGTAAATTTCATACCGCTGATGTTCTTCTTGTTACATCGGATTCTTCTATGCCGGGGGGCATTTCACCTGTTTCTACAGAACCCCCTCCAAGTACTGAGGTCTTTTCCTTTGATTGGAATAGACTGACAGAACCTCGTCTTCCTTCCTCCATCCCTTTCCAAATCATTGTCAAGGCTGGTGGTAGGGACATACATCGTACTCAGGTAGATGAAGGTGCTTCTGTTAGTATTTTATCCTCAGCTGTTTGGAAAGCTTTGGGTTCCCCTCAGCTTGCGCCTATTACACAGAATCTGAAAGCTTTTAACAGAACAATTAGTGAACCTTTAGGGATCCTTCCTAAGTTTTCTATTACCTTGGAAGGTAAAACTGTTTGTGTTGATCTTATGGTAGTTCGAGGTCCCTTGGATTTCAATTTACTCCTTGGGCGAGACTATGTTTATGCAATGAAAGCTGTCGTATCGACACTCTTTCGCGTGATGTCTTTCCCTCACAATGGCAGTATTGTGACTGTAGACCAGCTTTCGTTCCCTAGTCTTGTTTCAACTACCAATAATATGACACCCCTAACTGTTCCTGATTCTAAAGTGGTATCTACCCTGCCACGGGTTAATTATGTGGCAACCGGTCCCATGATTTCAGTTACCGATGTAAGTGAGCCACTTACTGTTTGCTCATCTTCCTTTGATTTAGCTCCGGTAATTGACATGGAAAACTCTATGGGATTACTTGAACACGATGTTCTTATCCCTTTTTGAGTCCCTTGACATGTGTTCCTTCCAGAGTATTCTTCCTTCTGATGAAGACCTCTTGGAAGCCATGATCAAGGTGTGTCCATTGACATGTCTTTCCTCCAGTTGGAAGCCATGATCAATGTTACGAGGATAGTTTGTTCCTCTTTCAACCTCGTTAAAAAATGAAATTGGAGAGTGAGGAAAGTTCCTTTTACTGTGTCAACCTCGTTAAAAAATGAATCAGTGAGTGTGAGGAAAGTTCCTTTTACTGTGTCGACCTCGTTAAAAAATGAATCAGTGAGTACGAGGATAGTTTTTTCCTGTATCAACCTCGTTAAAAAATGAAATAGGCTAGCATGAGGACAGTTCTTTTACTGAGTCAACCTCATTAAAAAATGAATCAGCTAGATTTTAGGATATATAGGTAGATTGTAGACGTAGGAATTTGAGGACAGTTCCTGTCACTGAGTCAACCTCATTAAAAAATGAATCAGCTTTGAGGATAGTTCCTATTACTGAGTCAACCTCGTTAAAAAATGAATCAGGTATGAGGATAGTTCTTTTCTTGTGTCAACCTCCTTAAAAATGAAACAACTCCCTTTTCAAGTTAAATATTGAAAGTAAACCTTCATTTCATCTAGCCGGTTGAATGCAATGAAGTCTGGGAGGCATGTACCTCGCTTTGCATCATTATGCTGGGGGCATGCGAACTTTTTGAGCATAGTTCCTTGTCTTGTGTCAAGCTCATTAAAAAATGAAACAAGGGTAGGTTAAGTAGCTAGATTATAAAGAGTAGTCATGAGCATAGTTCCTTGTCTTGTGTTAAGCTCATTAAAAAATGAAACAAGGATTTTAGAGCATAGTTCCTTGTCTTGGGTCAAGCTCGTTCAAAAATGAATCAAGGTTTTTAGAATAAAGTTTTTTGTTAGGTAGATTGTAGAGAGTAGTTATGAGCATAGTTCCTTGTCTTGTGTCAAGCTCACTAAAAAATGAAACAACTCCCACGAGTCTTTCCAAGATTTTGAAAGTAAAGCTTCATTCCATCCACCTCATTGAATGCAATGAAGCTTGGGGGTCATGTACCTTGGTTTGCATCTTTATGCTGGGGGCATGTGAACTTATAACAAGCATAGTTTTTTGTTTCAAGCTTGCATAAACATGAAACTGAATCCGAGCATAGTTCTTTTCCTGTGTCAAGCTCGTTAAAAAATGAAACAAATCCTCCTCTAATTGAGTCGAGAGTTTGACTAGACCTCATAGATGTTAGGTTGTACGTTTAGGTTAGTTATTTCAGTTTTTGCATAATTTTCTTACAGTTTTAGGTCGAGTTTTTCAAATGATCTCGTTCTTGAACCTTCATTTCATCCACCTTAGTTGAATGAAATGAAGCTGGGGGGCATGCGCTCTAACAGTTATGCTTAGGGGGCATCAAGCACAGTTTTATCTCTGTTTCAAGCTTGTGTAAAAATGAAACTAATTTGAAGCATAGTTTTTATCTGTTTCAAGCTTTTGTAAAAATGAAACCTATCTCGAGTCAATTTCAAAGTTCTTTTCCTGTGTCAAGCTCGTTAAAAAATGAAACAAATCCTCCTCTAATTGAGTCGAGAGTTTGACTAGACCTCATAGATGTTAGGTTGTACGTTTAGGTTAGTTATTTCAGTTTTTGCATAATTTTCTTACAGTTTTAGGTCGAGTTTTTCAAATGATCTCGTTCTTGAACCTTCATTTCATCCACCTTAGTTGAATGAAATGAAGCTGGGGGGCATGCGCTCTAACAGTTATGCTTAGGGGGCATCAAGCACAGTTTTATCTCTGTTTCAAGCTTGTGTAAAAATGAAACTAATTTGAAGCATAGTTTTTATCTGTTTCAAGCTTTTGTAAAAATGAAACCTATCTCGAGTCAATTTCAATTATTTTCAAGACTCGTTAAACTCATGAAAATCCCGAGATTATTTTGCTATTTTTCATTCTCGTAAAACAAATGAAAATGCTGAGTTCTTTCCGTCTTTTCCTGCTCGTAAATTAAATTGAAAGTCGGCCATATGAGTACATTTTTATCCCTTTTTCGAACTCATTAGAATTTACGAAAAAGTGAAAACCATGAGTACATTTTTATCCCTTTTTCGAACTCGTTAAAACTTACGAAAAAGTGAAACCGCAGAGTCATCTTTTAAGCCCTTTTCTGACTCCTAAAACATGAAAAGATCGTCGAGCGTTTCTTTTACACTCGTTAAAACGGAATTAAAAGACGGTCCCCTTTTAGCTCTTTTCTGACCGCAAAATCAGGAAAAGATTGCCGGGTTTTTGTCGTTTCGAACTCGATAAGTAAATAAAACGACGTGTCCTTGATCGCTTTTTACTTTTCAGGTCAACGACACTATTATGAAAGTACTCCTTGGTCGCAAGATCAAGCGGTTCCCCCAGGTATTATTTTATACTTTTTCGGGCTTGAGGGACACAAATATACGAAAAAGTTCAACGTGGAGTCTCCTTTAGTTTTTTCAGACTCTCTAAAATTGAAAAACGCCGAGTTTCTCCTATACTGGGCTCGTTAAACTTTTACAGTAGAGGACCTGTTCAATTACAAACAGGAACGAACCACTCCTTCCTAGGGTTCGAATTTAAACTAGGTTGGACTCATCCGAAGGATGAGCTTATAATCAAGCATATGTTATCCTCCTCAAGCTTGTTAAAAATAAAGAGGTACTTGCCAGAAATGGTGGGGGAAAAGAGAGAAGAATGAACCTGTTTGTTACCTTTTGTCTCAAAAGAAACTTTATTACCACTCTTGAACACGACACTTTTCATTCACCTGGGTTGGGAAATCTTTTACCTCACAGTTGACCCAATCACTTTGAAAGTCTTTAACCGGGTTCTGGGGATTAACTTTGAGTTATTCGTCACCAAGCCATCTGTTGTGTCGTTATGTGTTCAAGAGGTCTGTAAGCAAAACTTTCATCTGCAAAATACTTGTCATCCATTGACCATCCCTGAGTCAGTCCTTACAGCAACATTTCTTCAACTTGAACAATGATTTCGTGTTGCGGGCTTGCCTGCAACGGGTCGCTTTCTATCGGCATCGACACATTATCTAGAAAGATGACTTAGGAATCGACAGTACCTTGAAGTCTGCATGCATCAATGGCAGGTTTCTCGCCTTTGACGTCAGTTTACATCATTGACTTTCGATCAGAGGATTCCGTGAAGTGTTCGACATCAAAACATCTATTCACATTTCACGGGTTGTGCTTGGTACTTTGAGAACCATTGACATTACTGGTGGTTTCTCTCACACTTGTTAACAGTTTACATCATTGACTGGTAATCAAGTGGTTTCTACCATGTTCGACATCGAATCATTTAATCACATGACTAGAATCGTACCAATTCGGGAAGTAGAAGTGAAGACCCTGGATCTAGTTTCTACCATCCAGGCTGCGAGGAGTTTTGTATTCATTGTCTATGTAGACTTATCATAAACAGATGGCTGCGTCCATACTGTGTCTACAAAAGTCTATAAAAATAATGCACTGCAAGATCATTCCTGTATTAGGATAGTTAGTCCATTAGTTAAAGTTTTGAATCTGAGTATGGGAATGCCTACCTCAGTGATGATATAATCTTATTCATGTATTTTGTGTTGAAAATTGCAGGTTCCAACCAGGCCATCCACAAGGCAATCCTTGAAATGATAAAGTGCTTCACCCTTCCTAGAATTACAAAACCCTATTCTATTCCAGGCTTCGCACTTTAGGGGGCAATCTGTTACACTAAAAAATGTCACCTTGACTACTTACAGTTAGTATGGCTCAAATCAACAAGTCATGCTACCCTCTTAGGCAAGTCTCATGCCTCTGTTATCCATCTCAAACTCAAAGATGAGAGAAAGTCTTGTAAAAATCATGTTTATCTCTAGGGTCGCAGGTTCTCTCTAGCCTTACCTGCGGGGACGCTGACCATGTTCACAAAATCCGCGTCCATAGACGCTCTGTATGTTAAGGGACAGGTGCGTCCCTCTGTAAAAGGAAAAATGCGCGAGTTTTATCTTGAAAAAGTTACTTGTGGTTACTTCTAGAACATTCTAGAGGTCGGTTTGATGAAATGGATGCGCCTCCAGTTGGTTCATGTATCTCTATTAAGGGGGAACTTATCCCATCAATAAGGGAGCTATCCCACCCATAGAGGGGGATGATCCCATTGATAGTGGACCTGAATAACCTCTTTACAGCACTATAAATGAAGGCATTGAGCCAGAAGGAGAGGAGGTTGGAGCTATACATTTTCTTTGGGTAAATGCTGCAAGATTTAGGTCTTCCATTAGAGCCTTTGTGAGGAGAGATTGTCTTCACTAGATTCTACTTGGGAGAGGGTGAGTTTTGTCAAAGTAGAGGAAAACCCTTGATGGACCCTGGGAGGAACTTGCACAACACCAAGGCCAGGTTGTAAGAGTTTCTTTGTTTCGTTATTAATACAAACTGGTTTATTTTTCTCAATAGCTTGTGTTAATGAGTTATTTCATGTGTTCCTTGGTCTGCATGTTGAATATATGTTTTATTATATGAAATGCAAGTGCTTGGTAATTGTTTGATTGTTTGTGGTTGCAGGAATTGACTTGAAGGAGGAGCTCATCCGGATCGTCAAGAACGGACTTCAACAACAGCGTTTTGGAATAAGGTAAGCCTAAACACTTGTAGTTTTCATGTTGTAAAAGGTGTATTTAGAGAAAGATCACTCCATTTTGTCTTGTTTGTCATTAGAACGTCTTAGACTTCTATGAAGGTCAGTCGTGTCCGCACCCTTGACAGATTCCGTGTGACACCAGCAGTGTTGCCTTCCATACAACATCAAGCCCTTCACGGATGAGGTATTGTGTGACATTGCTCCCCTTGAAGTTTGTGATGTATTACTAGGACAACCATACTTGTGGAAGCGACATGCTGTGTATGAATCAAGGCAGCGTGCTGTTATTATTACATTGGGAAATAAGTTGTTCAGGATACCAGAGGTAGCACCACCTGCCGCCATCTCTTTGATTACTGCAAAACAATGCAGTAAGATCATTTCAAAAACCAGGAAATTTGTTTTCCTGATGATACGCCCTCAAGGAAAGAAGAAGACAGTGGTCGCGGCCTCCAAACGGGGTCCCTCTACACAACAGCTACAGATGGACAAGATTGTGGAGGAGTACGAGGACATCTTCACCTCCCCGACAGGGGTTCCTCTGCACTGTCAAGTCAAGCACTCCATCGATCTGACCCCAGGTGCGCTGCTACCCAATGGATCAATTTATCGTTGCTCCGTTCTGGAGGACAATGAAATCAAGAGGCAGATTCAGGAGCTCCTGTAGAAAGGTCACATCCGTCCGAGTTCATCGCCCTGTGGGAGCCCGATCGTGTTGGTACAGAAGAAGGATGGGACGTGGAGACTTTGTATTGACTATCGGGCGCTGAACAAGATCACTGTCTATAATAGGTACCCGATCCCGCGGATTGATGACCTCCTAGACCAACTAAAGGGGGCGAAATATTTCAGCAAGATCGATCTGAAGTCAGGATATCACCAGGTACCAATCGGACCCTCCGATGTGTGGAAGACTGCCTTCAAATCCAAGGAGGGCCTCTTCGAATGGTTGGTCATGCCTTTCGGATTGACGAATGCTCCTACAACCTTTATGAGGCTAATGGATGAAATCTTGTGGCCATTCACCAACTCCTTTGTAGTAGTATACTTGGATGACATTTTGATCTTCAGCCAGAGTTGGGAAGAGCACCTCCACCACATCCGACAGGTTCTCCAAACACTGTGGCAACACAAGCTATGTGCCAATTTGGAGAAATGCACTTTTGGCATGACCCAGGTTCAGTATCTGGGATACATCATTGATGAACAGGGGGTGCATGTCGATCCAGCCAAGATCCAAGTCATTCGGGATTGGCCCTCTCCAACCACTCTAACAGAGCTCCGCAGCTTTCTAGGTCTTGCCAACTTCTACCGCAGGTTTGTGTTGGGGTTTTCTCATATTTCTTGGCCCTTGAGTCAAGTCACCAAGGGAGGGGCGAAAGCAAAATTCTTTTGGTCTGAATCTCAACAGAAGGCATTCAGGGAGTTGAAAGATCGCCTCTGCACGACACCAGTGCTCACGTTACCAGATTTACAACAACCATTTGAGGTCGAGACAGATGCCTCTGACTATGCTATTGGGGCAGTCCTTACTCAACATGGACATCCAGTGGCATATCACAGTGAAACACTTTCAGACACAGTCCGGAAGTACCCCACTTATGATAAAGAGATGTATTCCATTGTACAGGCCTACCGACAATGGAAGCATTACATTTTGGGGAAGGAAATGGTCATCCACACAGACCACCGACCCCTGCAGTTCATACAGACCCAAGGGAAATTGCAGAATGATCGCCATCAGAAGTGGTCTACATACCTGCAACAGTTTCACTTGAATATCAAGTATAAAAAGGGTAGCACCAATAATGTTGCAGATTTCCTCAGTCGACCACCGATCATGGCGCTAACCACCGTGCTCAACTCTTGTGGGCACGAAACTTCTGATTGGCCACTTCTCTACAAAAGCAACCCAGAATTCGGCCACACATACCAGACACTCTTGGAGGGTCGGCATGTTGCAGATTTTCACCTCCAGGATGCCCTATTATGCCACCTCGGTCACCTTTGTGTTCCTTCAAGCGAGCGTGCCAAGATGATTTGGGAAGCACACTACGGTCGGGCCGCTGGGCATTTCGGGGTCGAGAAAACAGTGGCAGTACTGCAAAATTATTTCTATTGGCCGAATCTTCGACAGGATGTTGGGAATTACATCCGATCATGTACTGCCTGTGCCATTGCCAAACCGACCATTAAGAAGCACGGCCTCTATACCCCGTTGCCTACCCCCAGTCGACCTTGGGAATCCATCTCCATGGATTACATGTCAGGCCTTCCTTCCACTAAGCATGGAAATGACTGTGTTTTTGTGGTCGTCGACAGGTTCTCAAAGATGGCCATTATGGTGGCCTGCAAGAAGAATATCACAACAGAAGCCACTGCTAAACTCTTCTTTGAACGAGTGTGGGTGCACTTTGGGATCCCACAGTCTATCATCTCAGATCAGGACAGTCGGTTTCTCAGCACATTTTGGTCCAGTCTCTGGTCAATGCTGGACACCAAACTCACGAAGTCCACAGCCTTCCATCCTCAAAATGATGGCCAGACAGAGGTTGTCAATAGGATGATTATGCACATTCTGCGCATGTATAACTCAAAGCATCCACGCACATGGGACGAGAGCCTCCCCTATTTTCAGCACAGCTACAACCGATGTCTTCACAGCTCCACTGGCCATAGCCCTTTTCAGGTGGGTTTGGGATTCCAACCACTATGCCCCATTGATGTGGCCATGCCCCTTGCAGCTACTCACATGAATTCAACTCATGTCCAGTCCGAAACAGATAAGGCCACGAGCTTCATTGAGCGCATCCAACATATTCGCCAGTAGGTCCATGACATTCTTGAGAAATCAAATGCCAAGTACAAGCAGCGACATGATCAACATCGGGTGCCACACAAGTTTCAGGTGGGCGACAAAGTCTGGTTGCATTTGCAAAAGGAACGCCTTACTGGAGCCTATCGGAAACTGAGACCACTCTGATATGGTCCTTAGACCATTACTAAGGCTATGGGAGACAATGCATTTGAGCTCAGCATTCTCCCATTCCTTGGCCTGCACCCAGTGTTCAATGTGGACCGCCTTCGGCCATACTTCCCACCACTGCTAGACACATCCGACATTGCAGAACAGCTCAAACCCACAGAATTAAATCCAGATTGCATGGAACAAGCTGCAACTAATCAGATCATGGACACACAGATCAAGAACACTCGCCAACAGAATATCCAACTGTATCGAGTTGTCAAAGTAGGCCAACTCCTTCAGCAGGGCAAGTGGCTCACCAGGGAACAAGTTCAGCAGAAGATGGAGGAGCTCAACGCAATGGGGACCATTGCTTCCTATGGGGGGAGGAGTGATCCAGGTGGATATTGGTGGCCACCTGCCAAGTCCACCTGGACCCCCACCATTGTCTTTCTCAGCATTTTCAGTTTCCTTAATTGTAGCACAACTTACTATTTTTAGCATTTTTTCGGGTCCTGAACTTCCGAAGCCGTTTTGAGGCCCTAAACGACGTTTTTTGGGGAATCTGGGGGCAACATGGGTCCATGGAATGGACCGATGTTGCCCGTTCCAACAATGATAGTGCTCGGATAGATCTTTCTAATGAGCTATTGTATGCGTCAAACGGAGATTATATGCCAAAGTTACGACCCTGGGAAGTTGATGTACCAATTTACCCCAAACGGGGCCCACAGTTTGGTGTTTCATCTCCTAGGGTTAGGTTTTGGAATGTTAAGGGTTTTGCATTGTTTCTCAACAATAAATAGGCCTTTGCGCCTCATTGTAACACAGTTCAGAGGCATGTAGCCATCACATCTCTTCTCAGAGATAAGCTACCATCGCCTTAGCTAGTTTATTTCCATTTCTGGTTGTAAGCATATTTCAGTATTTTCCATTAATGAAACGAAGTATTATTTCCGCTGCATCTTTCTGTATATGGTTATCTCTGTAATTTGTTGCGTTCCTGTTTAAATCCAGATCACCAGGTCTTATTCTTCTTCTTCATTGGTCTCTATGGTGATGGCTTTCCCCTTCTCCTCCGTTGACATCTTGGTGCGCAGTGAGTTCCGTGGGGACACACGTATGGGAACCATCACTTATTTGTCCTTCTTGGGTCTGTGCATGCATAGTCACTTTGAAATTTTTTCCTCAATCTCGGCACCTTCTAGAGCATCCCCCACAGTCAGGGCCTGCACGGCCTCTTTGACAGCCAATTCTATTATCTCCATAATGTCCTCAGTTGTTGCCATCATGTCCGTCCAGAAATCTATCACTCACAAACTTAGGGGCTCAATCAATGCTCATCACACAACAACCAGGACTCTGCTCAATAACTCAATTCACAAATGACAAAGTGTTGTTTGTTAGGAATCCCTTTGTAATTTATAGCGAACTTTTAATTTGAATTCGACCGTTCCCCCAAATCCAGTTCATTAATGCTCCCTTGGCGGCATATTTTCCCAAATCTTGTCCATAATTCATATCTTAAATGCCTTCTGCCTACTCCATTTGGTCTCAAGTCAAGCATCCCATCATGAATAGTGACTTCAATGGTAACGTTTTGGCCAACCCACGAGGAAACACAGCCCCCCGTCCATGGTCGTGGACCTTGTGACTCTTTGCTTCTACTTGCAGATCCCAGAGATAATATTTTATAGTCTCGTGCTTCCTTTCAACTGCCTGGAGCACTAAGACACTACGTCCTTTGGCTAGTCAGGTGGTCGCACCACCCGTGTGAAGTTTCATCCTGTCATCCATCATGTTTCTAGGAGAATACCCACCTTTTATTGTTACAGTCGGCATCTCACACTTTACCATCTGCAGCGCACTATGCTAGTCAATACGCTTAGCAATGTGCGGTTCAAGCCCAGGCTTAGACTGATCAATCCGTGGCGATAGGCCTTAAACCTGTCATCCTGATCATCCACATCTTACCTTATTGCCCTAATTTTTTTGCAGAGAAAATCCTTCTTTATCTCGTCCTCTAGCTGCTTGACTTCCACGTCCACCAAAGCACTTTTCTTCCTTAATCATAACCTTTATTCTTCAAGTTCTTGGAGACTAAAATTTCCCTGTTGGATTTTGGCTTCCAAGGTTCCGCGAACCGTTGCATATATCGGTGCTATCATGCACGATCTAAGCTCTCCAAGTACTATAGGGCTTACCATGGTTGCTTCATACTCTAGCCTTGGTGGTGCCTGCACAGTTAGGTTTTTGCACGCTGTCCTATAAGCCCAGAGAACTACTGGTATGCGTAGGTCCCAATCAGTCCACTTTAGATTGTGGACCTTGTTCAACACTTCGTGTACTTTGTTAAAATCTTCTGAATGGATATTCTTCTATGCATTTGGTCTTTCCATACTTCATGGTCCCAACTAAAGGGGTCGTTCACGCCATTTCCTTACTTACACCTGCTTACTGACCATGTCCCCTATTGCGAGGATGGTGTACATTCATACGGATTATGCACCATATTCCTGTATCCACTTAGATAGGTGGGTGCGTTAGCCAATTCATTTGACAATTTTGTCTGTTAATCGCATTGTAGGTTTTAACCTCGTACAGAAATTACCTGCATACGAATTCTAAATCACAAAAAAATAAACAATGCGAGAGCATAACACATAAAACACATATACACAGAGATTTTCCCCTGGATCCCAAAACAGGGACTACTAGCTTGATTTTCCATTATATTCCTTTCAATGTTACAATACATATTTATACATGTCGAAGCATCCAATACCATGGACCGAAAACCATCGCATCCAAAACTAAGGACCGAAAACCATAGGTAGGTTCACCCAACCTAATATAGTACAGACCATTGCATACATCAGGCTACCGACTGCACTCGCATATGGAACATGGGACATGTCCTCTTCCTCTTCTTGTGTCTTGGGACACAGTTCAGCAGACAACCTCACACCTACAGGAATAGGAAACTTTACCGGTTTACTATCCTGCATATTAAACCTCTGTAATATTGTCTTGACATACTTCCTCTGGTTTAACCAGAGCTTCCTCTTTGCCCGATCTCTTTTAATTTCCATGCCCAAAATATAGTTTGCAGCACCAAGATCTTTCATGTCGAATTTGGAGGACAATTGGGTCTTCAAATCCTGGATAATTTCTTTGTCATTTCCAACCAGCAACATATCATCGACATACAAGACCATATAAATAACACGGTCACCAATTAATTTAAAATACACACAGTGATCTGCTTTGCTTCTCGTGAAGCCAAGTCCCCACATAAATGTATCAAATTTCTGATACCACATCCTTGGTGACTGTTTTAACCCATACAGAGACTTCTTTAACTTGCATACTAGTTCTTTCTTACCCTTCACTGCAAAGCCTTTAGGTTGCTTCATGTAGATTTCCTCTTCCAAATCCCCGTGAAGAAATGTTGTCTTCACATCCATATGTTCTACCTCAAAATCAAAAGTAGCAGCAATAGATAAAAGTAACCCAATAGAAGTTACCTTAGCAACAAGAGAAAAAAATATCACCAAAATCAATTCCCGGCACCTGGGAATAACCTTTTGCTACCAACCAAGCTTTGTATTTCTCCACCTTCCCTTCTGCATTTGTCTTCTTTTTAAACACCCATTTTTTGCGAATGGGTTTCCTTCCAGCTGGCAAATCCACTAGATCCCAAGCCTCATTTTTGTGCAAAGATGCCATTTCATCAAACATGGCCTCTTTCCAGAGTTTTCCATCCTCTGAATCTACTGCTTCCTTCACAGTTCTGGGATCATCATCAATAACAGACAAAGCAAAATTTGAACAGAAAGCAGATGGACTATACCTTTCTGGCTGCCTTCTTTCTCGAATTGATCTTCTAAGAGCCGGAGTTTGTGGCTCTTCATCTTCTGATTCCTCCTCTGCTGCAGAGTCTGATTCTTCCTCCTTTAGCTCAAACTCTATTTTCTCAGTTTCCTTTGATTGGACTTCATGTTTAATAACATCTTTTACCTCTCTGAACACCACATCTCGGTTGTACACAACCTTCTGTGTGACTGGGTTCCAAAGATTATAACCCTTTAAACCATCCTTATACCCAATAAAGATGCACTTTTCAGATTTACTATCCAACTTGGTTCGTTTCTCCTTTGGAACATGTACATATGCATCCAAATACCCTCAGATGTGAAAGAGAGGGTTTCTTACCAGTCCATACTTCTTGTGGAGTATTATCCTCCAATGCTGATGAAGGTGACCTGTTGACCAAGTAACATGCAGTATCCACCGCCTCTGCCCAGAATTCCTATCCTAACCCGGCACCACTGAACATGCTTCTTGCCCTTTCCATCAATGTCTTGTTCATTCTTTCTGCGACTCCATTTTGCTGAGGTGTATATGGAGTAGTCTTCTGCCGTGCTATACCACACTTCTTACAGAATTCTTCAAATTCCTTGCTACAAAACTCTCCACCATTATCTGTCCTCAACACCTTTATCTTCTTCTCTGTCTTATTTTCCACCAGAGCCTTAAATTCCTTTAAACCTGTCAAAGACTTCAGATTTCTTCTTAAGGAAATATATCCATGTATTCCTTGAGAAGTCATCTATAAATGATACATAGTACACAGACTTACCCAGTGATGAAACCTTCACAGGTCCAAACACATCACTGTGCACAAGCTCTAAAAATCTGTTTCGCCCTCTTAGCACCAGAGGGGAAACTCACCCAATTCTGCTTCCCATATACACAATTTTCACAGAAATCAAAATCCAGAGAGCTATTACTCATACCTTCTACCATACCTTTACCATGAAGTATTCGAAGGCCCTTCTCTCCAATATGTCCAAGCCTTTGATGCCACAGCATGGTCTTCTCTCCAGAGACCACTATATTTTCATCTCCACTTTCAGGAACCACAGAACTATTGCATCCATCAACAATAGTGCTACCTTGCAACTTGTACAGAGTTCCAGTCTGAACTCCTCGCATCAATACCAGTGCTCCCTGAACCATCTTGTAGGTATCCTTCTCGAACACTGTTTTTACACCTGCATCATCCAACTTGATTACAAAAATCATATTTTTGTCTAATACAGGAATATGCAGAACACCTGGAAGTGTTCTAACCCTTCCACCTTGCAAGTTCAACTTTACTTTTCTGTGACCAATGATTCTAGCCTTCCTATCATCTCCTAAGAAGACATCACCACCATCGTATTTCTCATACTCGCAGAACCACTCTCTATGGGAAGTGAAGTGAAAGGATGCACCTGAGTCAATCAACCATGCCTCATGATCTACATGTGTACTCGAAGAATCCAAGTACACATCCCCACCTTCATCTGAGGTGGTTTTCACCTCTGCAGAAGGAGCATCATCAGATCCCTTTCCTTTATCAGGAGCTTTATATTTACAGTCCCTTTTGCAGTGCCCTTCCTTTCCGCATTTCCAGCACACCACCTTTACAGGTTTTCCTGGAGATTTAGATCTCCCTCTAGATTTAGATCTCCCACTCGATGACTTATTTTTATTTCTAGTCTGGGACCTTCCCCATAAAAACAAGGCATCACCATTCTGGCTCTCCACATTTTTCCGTCTCATCTCCTCCGTTAGCAAGGCTGAGACTATTTCATCAAACTGCAAATCAGTTGCATTGCTACCTATTGCAATAACCAAACTATCCCACAAATCTGGTACAGAACACAACAAACTGATGCACTTATCTTCATCTGAAATTTTAATATCAACAGACGCTAACTAACTTACCACAGTATTAAATGCATTCAGATGCTCTGTCACCGAGTCTCCATCTTTCATCCTCAGGTTATACAGCTTTTTCCACAGGAACAGTTTATTCACCAGAGACTTAGATTGGTACAAAGTCCCTAACTTGTCCCACAAAGCCTTTGCCGTAGCTTCCCCTGATACATTCAACAATACTGAATCTGAGACACACAATCGTATTGTGCTCTTTGCCTTCCGATCCAACTTCTTCCATTCTTCATTGGTCACTCTCATTGGTTTAGTACCTGGATCTACCGCAATCCACTGATCTTTATCCACCAACAGATCCTCCATCTTGAGTTTCTACAACTCAAAAGTCTGACCATTGAACTTCTCAATATCTATCTTTTCACTGCTCGCCATCTTCTTTCACCACTAGAATCGATCTCACAGATCTCCCACTAAACAGGGTCTACCATAGGCTCGAGCGAAACCCCTCAGCAACAACGGCATCCCCTTGAAGCCAAAACAACTCTAATACCAAATGTAGGTTTTAACCCCGTACAGAAATTACCTGCATACGAATTCTAAATCACAGAAAAATAAACAATGCGAGAGCATAACACATAAAACACATATACACAGAGATTTTCCCCTGGATCCCAAAACCGAGACTACCAGCTTGATTTTCCATTATATTCCTTTCAATGTTACAATACATATTTATACATGCCGAAGCATCCACCATGGACCGAAAACCATCGCCTCCAAAACCAAGGACCGAAAACCATAGGTAGGTTCGCCCAACCTAATATAGGGTCCAAAAAAAATTTTCCCAGGGCACTGCCCCGGACCCCGTAGAGGGGGGCTACCTGCCCTCCTCAAACCCCCCGGACAGGGGGGGCTACCACCCCCCCTGTGACCCCCCCACTGCACAATTGGTGCAACGAAGGGGGGGCTCTGCCCCCCCCCCCCCCCCCCCTCTAACCCCCCGGTTCACTACGTGGGTTAGTCCTGGAAAGAATATAACACAACCCAACACACATCAGAGGCTTCCCAAACCACATGCGCATCATCCTTCTGCTTTCGTGCCAGTCCTCAAAACTTCATTGGTGCACACCCCACCATCTTGTGGGTGTAGCTTGCAGTACCCATTTTAGAGCATCGAAACGCTGTTGTTCCTCATCCACCTCGCTTAACCCATCATACATAGTTAGATCTCTTACCTCTATTGCTACACATCGCAATGATCTTATCATTATGTTACAGTTGAGCGTGGTTACCTCGTGTAACCGATTCTTCCATCATTCTATCTCTTCGTCAAAATCGAATGTGCAGGAGATTTTGTGCTCCCAAGAGATTTGGCCATCCGTGGTTGGATTTACCCAATCTTGCTTATGTGTGGTTATCTTGTAGACACAATCTAGATCATCGTCGCTGTTGTAGTCATGTGTTGGCTTTATGTAGCATGATCCTTTTGTAGGGTTTAAGGGTACCACTACGCATAGTGACTTTTTCTCAAAGATCATCTTGCACTTCTTTAGATTTATCACTCCATTCATGTCAGTGGCCCAATCTATTACCAATAGTGAGGGGTAGGGATTGTTGTCATCAACAATCTCTATCACTTCGAAATCTGCTAGTACGCTTGCTCATTTGATATCTACTGTGATTCCCTGCAATCTCCCCATAGGTAGGATCTTTTACTGGTTCACCATTCATAATTGGATAGGAGACCATTGCAGTGCAGTCCTGCCCATGTGCTCCCATGTCTGCTTTCGTAGGACATTCGTGTCTGATCCTAGATCCAGAATCACATGGTCCATCTCATATTCCCCGATCTGAGCGGTCAATCTCATTTCCCTTCTGTTCACATCGTGTGCTTCCCGAGCTTCCGGACTACGCGTGGTTCTCCTGGCGCAGTCCCAGTGCATCTAGTTATGAGTTCTTGCAACCATTTTTCATCCTTTCTGTCACGCAACAACTTCATGCATGTCTCCAAGAACGTACTGAGCATCAATGGGTCCATTTCCGGCTCCAGTCTATCTTTAGTTCCTGAAGTGGAGGCATCAACGAAGCTCCTCTTAGCTTCCATGAAGGTCTCCTTAGCGCACTCCAAATCAAATTATGGTTCCTTCATTGGAGCCTTGCGAATCCAGGTACTTTCTTTAGGTTTCTTACCTTTGTCATCCCCTATCGTAATACCACTCTGGAGCATGATATTTATATTAGGGTCTTGCTCGTGCGGCTCAGACCTCATCATTTGCAGGTTCTAAGTCGAGGGAGGTTGGAGTGATCCTTTATTGCGCAACCTTGCTATCAGTGTGGGACAATCCTCCGTCTCATGGTCAAACAACATACAACACAAGCATGATGGTTATGTTGGATTCATACAATCACAGGCATAATTCCCTGGTGCTCCGCAATTGTAACATATCAGTTGTCCGCGACCTCTTCATAGCCCCCCTCCACCTTTGCCTCGTTCCTGCCCCTGAAACCCGGTTCACACCATCTCTGCATTCTTATCAAGGGGGGGTATTTTGGCCTAAACTTTGTAGGTAGGAGTCCGATCCATCATCAGCTCATAACTTCTACAGGAGCGCTCATCATGGCCTATTGATCTACAAAAATTACAAAACAACTGTTGTGAATTTTGCGTATACTTCTACAATAAATGGTAGTTATCTCTAGCATGCCTTCCTCCTATCTGACAAATCGTGCACCATAGTGCAAGTGCTGCGCTCGGCCATACTTGTGCCTCCAGTCTCAATCACATTGGTCCTCCTCCTGTGAGGTAATTCATGAACACTAGACAATGGTCCTTGTCATGTCCCTGACCCTTGCACTTTACGCACCATACCCCATCACACACGTCTGGGTGAGCTATCCTGTCCTGTTTCAAACTCTGCATCTCAAGGCACAAGTTTTTCAGCTGCACGTGAATCTGCTAAACTCCTAGGTTGGGATCTTATATCGGAGTTTTGTGCAACTCATCGCAACCTCCAAAGCCTCGGCCTAATTTTTTAGCCTAAGTTGTGATAGCGCGTTCCTTAGATGCAGTCTTAACGATGCAACAAACCATTCGCGGTGTTGTCCATCTGTCAACATCATGTTAGCTTCACGAATTATGCACTTCAGTATCTCATCTAGCTCCCAAGGGGTCTCTCCTGGTAGCATGGTGATTTCCTTAAACCCAGTGATCGACTGCGCCTCTGACTTTGGCCTGCTGAATTCTTTGTTTAGTTCAGCTTGGATATCTGCAATCCTCGCATTCATATTGTCATTAGAGTGCTTAATGTACCAGGCTAGTGCGCAATCTTGCAGAGCACTGACCAATGTTGCCTTCTTTATATTGTCATCCATGACTCCCTTCACTTCCCATACAGCTTTTATCACGAACCAAAACTGGTCTAGATCTTCATTCCCTACTCCCTTGAACACTGGCAACTTTATCGCGCTTGCCATAATGCTTCATGGTGGTAGCAGAGGTGATATGGGTGAAGATGGTGAAACTAGTGATGGTGTGGGTGGGGATGGTATGCACGGAATTCTCTGTCTTATCAAATTGATCTCATTTCTTGGCGAGACCTTCACGAGCTCTTCTTCGATCCCTCACGGAGGTGAAATCAAGGGGCTAGTCTCTAGTTCTATGCTACCTTCGTAGATTCTACCACTTTGTGTAGCCCCAAACATCAATTTATTCACATAACCCATTTTTCACATAGTAACATTTTAATCCAAGTGTTCAAATATTTAACGTACTTACCTCGTGGTCCCTTGAGGAAGCATCGTTTGGCCTCGCTATAGCTAACTGAAGTATCTACCACGAATTCGGTGATGAATGCTCCTATGATTTGATCGAGCCAGTGATTGACAACGTGTGCAATCTTATCTTCCAATGCTTCCAGTCTACGCTCCAATTCTGGGGTCCACACAATAGTTTTGTCGAGTTTACACCTTCCCTGGCTATCTGCTAGCTTCGCGATCCTCTCATATAATTTAGTGGGGAAATATGCAAAGAAAATTTTGTGGATCTCCGTATACAAGTAGCAGTCTAACCACTCTTCCTTTGATAGTTGTGGATTCCTGTTTTCCTGCGCCGTGAACTCGTGAATCTTCTTGTCCAACCAATCTTCAATTCCTTTCTTTATCGGATTCCAGTGATATGACATCAGATATCTCTATGCAAATCCCAGTCCTAGCAATGGAAGCATTTGTTGTCTTATTGGGGCCTAACCCAAGTTCAGAGTTAATTAGCCAAACAAATCCCTATACTATTGGCCCTTTTGGAAACAGTCCGTGGAGCACAGACTGAGTTCTCACCCGAAATAGTATGGGAGGGTGCTAGAACCAAGTTTCAGAACCCTTAAGATGTCTGTCTGTTTGTTCCTATGTGCAGGTTGCTTCACGCACTTCCTGTTCCTCGTAGCCTGATACACGGCCTTCGCATAGCCCTAACCAAGGGTTGTGCCACACTCTGCAATATTACCCAAGATCTTGATTATCTTACAGTGTTAATCAATTACCTTTACCTACTTGAATTTCTTAAGTTATAATTAGCAATACACAACATTCGTACATGATCGCGTAGTAAATAAACAATATACTTGCAAATTATATCCAATCATGAATTAAACTAGGAAAATATACAAAGAATTATAGAAAAACTTCTCTTTATTGATTCTCCCAATAGTTACAGACTCAACCTACCCTGCGCACTCAGCTGCAGGGGTCCGCACACTCAGCTGTGGACTACTAGGCCTTTGGGCACTCAGCTATAGAGCCTTCTCCTACTTTACAACCCACAAACACACTTTACACTTCGACTCTATCACTTAGAATTCTCATGCTCTTCTTCTATTCATTCCTTCGTTAGTTATATTTTACACTTAGAGCCTCACTCTATTTATACAATCCCATGGTCCACGGACCATGGGTAGGTCTATCGAGTCGACATTACATTACAAAAACTAGGGTGGACAACCCTATGACTCTATTATACTTTCGCGCTTCGCGCCCATAATTCGTGGAGCTTTTACAAAACGATTCAGTTAAAACTTGAGCTTTATGCCCAAAAACATGCCTTGGGGGGATTCCATGCCCAACACCCTACTTCTCTTCCCGCTGCTGTAATCTCACAGGCTCCTCAAGAAATGGGTAGGCCTCCCAGTACTTCACCAGACAAAATAAGTTCAACTAATATTGCTTTAATAGGCGGAAGATCTAAGTCTCACACACCTCCATTTCTTTTGACTTTTGAAGTTTTCAATAAGAACTTACATAATTGTTTGGTAGATTCTGGAGCTTCATCCAACATTCTACCAAAAAATGTTTGTGAAAAATTGATTGTGGAACACCAAAAATCCATTGTTTGCATTGTGCAGTTAGATCGATCTCAAGTTGAAGTCATAGGAGAACTCAATCAGGTCATTATTATACTTTCATCAAACCCGAAAGTATGTCAAGTGATTTACATTCTTATGGTCGATATCCCAAAATTCTATGGTTTGATCCTTAGTAGAGACTGGTCTGAAAATATTCATGGCTATTTCGCAATAGACTGGTCCCATATGTGGCTTCCTTATAAGGGTAGGCAAAATCAAATAAGGGTTGATCGTGAGAAACATCAAAAGTATATCGTTACAGAACTGGAGGGAGAAAATGAGCTCGTTGCATATAGTAACAATATCATTAGAAATTACTCACTTGAATCATTTCTAGGAAATTTTAATGAAAATAATTCACCCTTTTTGGAAAATTTTGTTATATCACAAGTCGAAAACTATTCTAAAACATATTCTTCTAAATGTATCAATTTTGTAAATAAACATGTAGTTTATTCTTTATTTTGGAAATTATTTTTGATGGATCTAAATCTAACGATGGAGCTAGAGCAAGTTGCATATTGATTAGTCCTGAAGGGGAAAAAATATGTTAGCATGCAGACTTGAATTTGAATGCACAAATAACACTATCGAACATTAGTTCAAGGGTTGTACAAAGCCATCGGCCTTGATATCAAATATCATCAAGTGTTTGGAGATTCGGAAATTGTAATTAAACAGGTGAGGAATACTATACATTGTCTCTATGGACATTTGAAACATTATTAATCACTAGTCCAATTCCCCACCTCCCATTTTACAACATTTAACATTTCCCTAATTCCAAGAATTCAAAATGCAAGTGTTGATCTTTTGGCTAACATTGCATCCAAGCTCATTCCACCGAGAGATTATAGTCCTGATCGCTTTTCTATACAATTAATTTTTAGGCCTTCTATTCCCAACAATATCACAAATTTGCGAGTTTTAATAATGATCTGGATATCATAAATTTTCTAACATGTGAAGGCTCTTATGATGACCAAATAATAGATGAAGATCAACATGACAACCAGCTTAAGCAGGAAACAATTGAAAATTACATACCTAAATCTGTGGTTAAGCTGGAAGATTTATATGATCTTAAGGACATATTCAAGAAGCCTACTAACTCAAAGCTTCAAAGCTCAACTTTGAGGTTTGAATTAGTTAATCTTGGAATTGACCTTAAACCTCAAAATATTAATATGAGACTTGGTCTTACATATGATGAAAGACTAGCCTTTATTCATTTGTTAAAGAACTACAAAAATGTTTTTTCTTGGAATTATGAAGATCTTAAGACATATGATACTTCCATCATTCAACATACCATTCTTATCCAATGAAAATCATGTACAAAATAAGTTGAAAAAGATTCATCTAAATTTAGGAAATCGGATCAGAGCTAAATTGAATAAACTTCTAAAAGCCAAAATAATTTTTCCTGTCAAGCATTTAAGGTGAGTTTCTAACCTTGCTCCAGTCAGAAAAAAATAATTGTGATATTCGAATATGTATAGACTTTTGCAATCTCAACAAAGCTTGTTAGAAGGACAACTTTCCATTGCCTCCTATGGAACAGATATTGCAATCAGTTGCAAGCTTAGAACTGATGTTTTTTCTGGATGAATTTTTAGGTTATAGTTAGATTCTCGTACATCCATATGATCGGCTAAAGACCACATTTCAAACCAATGGGGAACATATGCCTACCAAAATATGTCATTTGGTTTAATTAATGTTGGTGCAACATTTCAGAGAGCCATGGATATATCTTTCAACTATTTGGTGAATAAATAAGTGGTAATTTATTTAGATGACATAACTGTGTATTCAAAAAAGCATAGTAATCATTTAAAGGATTTAAAACAAATCTTTAAGCATTGTCAGAGATATGAAATTTCTTTAAATCCCAAGAAATCTTTCTTTGCTTTGAGTGAAGGAAAACTTCTTTGATTTATCGTATCTAAAGAAGGAATTCACATCGATCCTAATAGGATAAGAGAAATTTCTAAAATCTCTTTTCCTCATAATAAAAATACATGCAATCTTTCCTAGGTCAAATAAATTTTGTTAAGGGATTTGTCCCTGACTTTTCATGAATTGTTTTACCCCTCCAATATATGATTAAGAAAAAATTTGTTTTTAAATGGGGACATATCAAGCATGAAACTTTTAAGCTGATTAAACAAGCAATCATAAATTCTCCCTCTTTAGAAACTCCGAATTTTTCTAATCATTTCATTTTATATACCTTTTCTTCCGAGACATCATATGTAGTGACACGAGTCAATCATGACAAAATCGAAGCGCCAATTTCTTTCTTTAGTTCCAATTTTTAGGAGGATGAATTAAATTATTCATATGTTGAAAAACAAGATTTTTCTATTTTCAAATCAATAAAACATTTCAAACCCTTTCTTCTCAAAACTCACACTAAGATAGTAGTTCCATTCTCAGCGGTAATAAATTTACTAATGCAAAGAGAAGTAGGTGAGAAAAGAGAAAATTGGGTAACATCATTGCAAGAATATGACATTGAGATCAAACCAACTAAAATTTTTAAAGGTCAAGGTTTTTGCAAAATGTTAGCAGGAGCATCCAACTTACCAGCACTATAATATTCAGGTGATGATATAAAAATATGTGAGGTAAGCCTCGATGATACTGAATCTAAATATGCTGATATCATCTTTTATTTGAAAAATAGATATGCCCATATCTAACTAAGTTACAAAAGAAAAATGGCTTTGAGGATAAAAGTTAAGCAATATGAAATCATCAATGATGTTCTGTTTAGGAAGAATTATGATTTCGTTTTACTTAGATGCCTTGAAAAATCTAAGGCGGAAAAGGTTTTGCAGGAACTCCATGATGGGCCAGCTAGTGGACATTTTGGAGGAGACACAACAACACATAAAACCCTAAATGTTGGCTATTATTGGCCAAGCTTATTCAAAGATGCACATGAATATGTAAGGAAATGTAAAATTTTTCAAACAATCGTTGGAAGATAGAGGAAACCTGCATTACCATTGTAGTCAGTCAACATTGAACAACCATTTGAACAATGGGGACTGGACATAATAGGTTAGATTGTTCCTCACTCTTTAAAGAAACATAGATATATCCTTACAACAACTGATTACTTCACTAAATGGGTGGAAGCAACTCCACTTAAGGTAGCCAATTCTAAAAACATTATTGAATTTATTGACCAGTTTATTATTACCAAATTTGGTCTACCAACTTCCCTGATGTTTAACAATGCATCTTATTTCAGAGGCAATGCTATGACATAATTTTCTCTTAAAAGAGGTTTTAAACTTAAATATTTTGCTAACTATTATCCTCAGGGAAATGGTTTATCCAAATCTACAAATAAAAATCTCATAAGGATCATCAAACAAACTGTTTATCAAAGTCAAAAAAACTAGCATAAATCTTCAACATTTTCTCTATGGGAAAATCGAATAACACAGAAGGCCTCAATAAGCACTTCTCCTATTAATTTGGTCTACATGAAAGAGGTTGTTCTCCCTAAAAATGTAGTTATTCCCTCTCTAGCCCTGGTACAATTTATTGAAGAAACTCCTTCCTCTTCTATCGAATTAAGGCAATCACAAATCCTCAAGCTCAAAGAAGAAAGAGACAAAGCCAAAATCATACATGTACATCATCAACTATTAATCTAATCTTCATTTGATGCAAATTATATAAGTTCTAAATCATTTCAGCTCAGAGATATAGTATTGAAGTGGGATAAAGCACACGATGAAAAAGGTGAAAATACCAAATTCCAAAGAATGTGGCTTGTCCCATTTCAGATTGCAGAACAAATCAGCCCATCAAACTTTTTATTGCAAGATTTATCGAGCAAGATAGATTATCTACCTGTTAATGGGAAAATTTTGAAGAAATATTCTTCATAGAAGATAACCTCTTCTATCCCTTGTACATTATTGCCTTTACTTTTATAGGAAAATAAAAGTTAAATAGTATTTACTTTTGCCCTTTCAATAATAATCTCTTTTATATTCTGATTTTTCGCTTGTATAAGTAGAGATTGTTGAGAAGATAATTTTCACATTTGAAACATAAGTTAAGTTATACTTCTCTAAAACTTGCTTGTTTTCCACCAAATTCATTTGTCCTTTGCTAAAACCTCAACTTCATAATGAAACCCTTTTTATACCATTAGTGAAGAAAAGTATCTTTAACAAAGAAAATACTCTCTCCAGATAAGCATATTTAACTTTTAATTTTCATCCAGAAAATATTAAGGAGTAAATGATTCTCCCCATCTAGTAAAATTTTCTCTTTTTATAGTGTAATTCTAAAATATACTTAAAATTAAAGGATAAGAGGTCTCATCAAGAGCCGACTTACCAGGTTCATAGGGATATATTAAACTCAGATTACCAATACTGCATATCAAAACAGGGTAATGGATTGAGATTATTTTAATCAAAAGACAAGGGGTCTCATCACGAGCCAACTTGTTCAGTTGAGTTATAACTAGTGAATGGATTGTCAGTTTTGGCCACCAAACCAAGACAATGACCGTTAAGTAGGCAAAATGAAAATTTTTAGAAGAGAAAATAAACTATCTAGAAAAGAAAGAAAAAATAATAAGTATACGAACATGAATTTATCTCTAAAAATTGCACTCTTATCTGGATGGGCTTTTGAATCATTGATGGTTAAAAGGTAACCCTATTAGGGCTATGGATGCCTGCTTGCAGCAGAGACTCTACCCATGATAAATGAGTACATCTAAAAGCTAATCTACAAGAGCCCCCTGCTTAATGTTTAAAACCAAGTAAAGACTGATGTAGACAAAGGAAT
Organism: Pinus tabuliformis; assembly: GCA_031772625.1. Lineage (NCBI taxonomy): Eukaryota > Viridiplantae > Streptophyta > Pinopsida > Pinales > Pinaceae > Pinus > Pinus tabuliformis. The sequence continues at coordinate 95,613,340 of CM062809.1, forward strand.
TTTAATTTTGAAGAGGATATCAAATGGATGGTAATTAGGTGGATTTTGTTTTCTTATTCATAGAAATGTTACTTATCTTATATTTTATGTAATTCCCATTTTTTGAACTATTTTTATTTTGGAATTTTTAGAAATTTCAAAATACTATCAGAGATAACTGGTTCTTCCAGTGAATCGCTAATTGTTGTGTTGTTCAACAACCCCCCATTTATTTATTTAATAGTTAATATTCTATTAATAAATGGGGAAAAAATCCTCCAAGGAAAACTTAGCACTTAAGCGCTTTCTTAAAAAAAAAAAAACAAATAAATTAAGATATCAAGTCAAATCCCTTTAAGACTAGCAATTCTCGCTTTTATCGCATATTGCTGGACCAAGTGTGTCAAAGGTTAATTAACAACCAAAAACTGTGAATTGCAATGGAAGGGATCACCGCATTTAACTTAGGATATCATTAGAATTTTCATTTAAAGCTAAGACTTAAGGCATTTGTTGTAAAATGAAGCGCCTATCGCAATCGCATATCGGCTTTCACAAAAAAATGCAACTCACAAAGCCTGTCATAATATGCGAACTGTGATATTGCAGTAGAGAAAGCCAATACTTATCACATCATGGAACTTTACTTAAAAGCCAATCTTGTGAACTACAAAATTTTGCGAAGTGCGATAGAACCCAAACCTGATAAAAACAAATGTTATAAATTATAAGTTAAGTCCGGTGCTTAGTAAAAGGGCACTTTACAAGGTAATTATTCATTTAGGAAAAGTATGCTCTAAACAATGAAAAGTATGCCGCTCACCCCGCATCTCACAAAATTCTAAATAACTCCGGAAGAGAGCACAACAAAAAATGTGCTATTGCAATTTGTGATATTGTGATAATATTATCGCAATCGCATAATTGGCATTTCACACTTTAAACTCACCACCTTAAATTTTTCCCCTTCCCATTTGCGATGCATTAGTTTAAATGAGTAATAAAGGAAATCATATGAGATATTAGTACGTATTTAATAAGTTTAATGGCATTTATGTAAAGAAAGAATCGACATGATTTGATATCTTTTCATCTGCGTTTTGAATAAAATCTCCTTTCTTGTCACCTTTCAAGGTTAAATATATCATCTAATCCTCATTGTTATTCTTGTTTTGTGTTTATCAACTTCCATTGCTCTATTTCAAAAAGCCTCCACAAAAAATATCGTTAGAAAGAATGGCGAAGAAGGGAAAGGTGACTGCATCTAAGAAATCAAACATGGTGCCGCTTTTCTCCGATACCACATGCAGCAAGGATGGAGGAACCACGACATGGGAAGCCATGTATAACTTGTTAGAAGAAGAGCAACCCAGGCCACTGGTGGAAAAGGCCACAGCTGATGCTCAGGAGTCATCCGACACCTCCTATTTCAAGACAGTATGTTATTCTTACATTGAATAGCTGTGAGACTGAAGATAATACCATACACGGATATGGTGAAATGGGTAATTGATGAGGTAGACATCTCAGAGAAAACTTTCAACAATAAAAGGCAACAGTTCATGGGGTCCTTCTCACCAAACAATCTATGCCTAATGTACTAGCTACCAGAGTCTCAAAAGCTCTATAATAAAGAGTTCCTTGAGAATTTTTCCAAAGAGAACGCGGACTTGTGGGACATTACGCACACCTGGAGATCAAGCGAAGGTAAAGTCAAACGGGATAAAGCTAGTATGTACTCAATGGCATCTATTGCTCTGCCTCATAGTTTCACAATAGCAATGATGTGTAGGTTGTTCGGTAGACCCAATAACACCAAATTTTCTATGGAGTGGCTCCCATTAATAGATGCAACAACTAATTTGAAAATTATGAACTGGGGTCAAATTTTAATAGATAATTTAGCAAAGGCCATTATGGAGTATAGAAAGAAGAGAAGTGTTTTTGTGAGGATTTTTCCCCGTTTCTTTATGAGTGCTTTTATTATGGATGCAATTTGTTTTAATTCTCAGTTTCTGAATATGAGATAGAAGTGGACCATATAGAACCCACTTCCCATGCATATATGCCATCAAATTTTGTGGGAATCTCAATTCCACCCCCATTTTTATAAAATTTGGTAGGGTGTTATGTTGCCTATCCATAAAGAAGTTTTTGATAAAAAAACCTGTGGGTTTTCTAAAGAGGTCGAAGCAGATATCTTTCCAGTAGCCAAATGGTTCAGGGAAGAGACCTTCACCTACATTAGAGTTTTTGGGAGCATTTCTTCTCCACATGTCCTCGCATATAATGTCCTCGACAAGCTTTTGGCCAAAGAAATAGCCTATCAAACTAGGGGAAGGAGGTTTAACCGGAGGACTGAAAGAACAGAATAAATCCATTTGGAAAACCTTACCATTACAATGTGGTGCTTTCGCAATACATGATTATAGACCTGAAGTAAAGGAATCATATATTATTATGTCTCTGAAATTGGTTACAATTCCAGGAAGGCAATATGACCCAAATCACATTGCTAAGGAATTTACTACTATGGTAAAAGTCAAACAGTTCACCCATGAAGAGGATGCCTTTGACGACCTCTTCCAATAGGTTGAAACATTTTCACAAGTTCTACATATGGAATCATTATTGTTGACCCCAGAAGATATTAATCCCTTTCATGTATACAGAAATAAGAGATTGTTAAAGATCTCATTGTACCTATTGCGAATTGAACCAATAAGAGAGCCAACTCCTAGCATAATCTTGGAGGGAAGTTCCAAAGAAAATTATGAAGAAGAAACCCAAGAAAAGTCTAATCATGAGTCAGAGCATGCAGAACAACAATCTCAAAATGGAGGAAGAAACACAAATAAAGAGTTTGAAAAAGACACAGTTGCGAGTATAGAGGAAACGGTTGAACATGCCTTGGCAAAGAAGCAAGTTGAGGTTGCTTCTACTTCAGCTCAGATAGGTAAAGCTCTAGTCATTAACCTGGAACAAGAATGGGAGAAATTCAATAGGAAACTCCATATAGACACAAATCTACAAAAAACATCTGAACTACAAACCCCCAAGGAAACCCAGCATAAAGAAAATCCAGAAACAACAAGGGAAGAACCTACAGGTACCCAAGATATTGAGATTATTCATGTTGTTCCTACTTCTGAAATTGTCTTAAGAATTGAGGAAATACCTCCATTAGATATATTCTATAGTCCTACTCATAAGGTTGTAGTCAAAATGAAAAGGAAGAAAAGAAAATTGGATGCCATTGGTGTTACAACTCCAGAAAATGAACCAATGGATATTATGTTGAGGGACACACCTATTGACCCATCAGAGAATATCAAAAAGATGTCGTGGTTCGCAGGAGCTTATGCCACAGCCACCATCGACAAGGTGACGGAATTCCAAATGCTACTGAAGGAAAATGAACAGAAAATTTTGCTAGAACAACAATTAGCCCAAGAAAAAACTCATTAGCAAACAAAATTACAGGTAGCCCCACTCCAAAGAGAATTCAAGTAGATGACGGTGTAGCACCAGGCCAGATTAGAAGAAAAGGATTCATAATTACAGGCCATGATGGATAAATTCAAAGACAACTCGCAAATTGGTGAATTCATCAAAGAAGAAATCAGCCTCAACTCCCTATTATTTCAGTAAGAAGAAATATTCTGCCAAAAAATCTCATAAATAAATCCTTACTACAAGACCATTGATAAATTGACGAACCAAATAATTGATATGAGGTTTGAGTACGAAGAAATCCACAAAAAGGTTTTTGAATTTATCACTTGGTAGGAATCTGAGGATGGAAGAAAGGCTGACCTACCAAGACTGGAAGAGTCCCACAAAGATATTATGTTTATGGATTGGGACTCTTGGTTGAGACAGGCAAAAAGGGCGACAATGATAGCAGCAGGAGAGGCAAGTAGCATAATAGAAGTCGTAAATTAAAACCTTCATGGTGCCAACCTTGTTAAGGAATGTTTACAAATGTTTCTACCAAATTTCAAACAACTAGAGCAGCAATGGAAACAAACAGTGTAGGAAAAGGAAGAGGCTATTAAATAGCTAACGAGATTGAATTGGGGAACATACTAGCAATTTTTAGTAAAACCACACAGCCAGTGGATGACTCAGAGGTTCTTAACAACCTCTACACAAAAGATGATGCTAACATTGATAGATTCCATATTCTCTAGGCAGTTAAAATCTACATTTGGCCAGTCGCCTCAGCTCAATCTAATGATTGATATTTGTGACCTCAGAGATCAAGTTCAAAGGAGCTAGTCATTACTTTATTTTAGTTTTAGTTCTATTTTTTTCCCATTCTGAGGAAAGTTGTTTGAAACCTCTTCACCTATTTTTGTAATAATCTATTTTGAGGCATATATTTTAGTATTTAAACCCCTCTCATGCATTTAGAGAGGGGTCCATAAATTTTATCAAAAACACTTTTCAAGACATTACACTTATGTCCTTTTGAGGAGGTTTTGACGAAATGAATGGAACAAGATGTATTTTTCTTAAAATATCTAGCACGCTCTACTGAAATGCACTTTTTTACTCTTAGAATGCGTTGCATTGAATTAAATTGGGTCAATATTGCTGAAGCACATGAGAAGGACTTATCATATATGGTACTTTTATTGTATGATTATGTTTTATTTGTGTATTAAGAAATACTTCTTTCAAATGCTTTATGTATGAAAGTTAGAATTATAGTTTTTCATTATTGCACTTATGTATGATGTTAGCTCTGATTCCATTTTTTAATACATGAATGATTTTCATATGCGATATATTTCTCTCAATTGTTTTGTCCAACTATTTATCCAAAACAATTATCGCTAAACGGTTTCATTTCTTTTGGCAGTTGAATGATCTTTATTACCAATTATTGTAAGACATAATTGTAGATCGCATACCTTATTTTATTCTGAGGTATATTTATAGTTAGATAATGTTAGATTAATATATATGCATGTGTTTAGTAGTTATATTAGATTACAATTAGCTAAACCATTTCCCACTACATCCTATATCATCCCGTCAACATTATGAAATCAACCCTTTCTGGGAAATTGGTCCCCCCAGTGGGAGCCACTATACCAAACAGAAAAGAAGTTCCTTTCAAGGTACAGACCAGGTGGTTTTCCCCCAGGTTGTCGCAATGATTTTAGAGGCTTCAACAAGCCCATATGCAGAGCTACTCCTATTGGTGATCGAGATCTTGAGCCTATGTTGTTGCATTTATGAGATGTGTTAGTTTTTTTATTGTTTTGGCCTAAGCAAATTATTCCATTATGTCCAAAACATAATTTTCATTTGATACCACCTTTAATTTCATCCAAAAATCTAGTATTTTCCTAAGATAAAACATTTTTCATTGGATCTGAAGGTAGACAATCCAAATATGCATTTTTTTTTACAAAGTTCATATTTCAATTTTTAGTTTATATTCCCAAATTTTGACTCTTTCTGGTCTACATATGCTCTTTTCCTTGTACTTTATGCAGTCCCAGAAAATTTGAAAGAGAGGAACTTTTTTTCTTAACTGCATATGCTCTTTGTCATGTTCACTATGTGATCTTGAGAAATTGAAAATAGTGGGAAAACTTTCATTTCTTTTGTAATCCAACTGATATCTAGCCGCATTGTTGTTGAGTTTTGGAAAAAAATTCAAACAATTGTTTTTTTTTGGATGAGCACATTTTTTTTGGCAACCGCACATTTTAACACAAAGCTCCAACAACAGACCCATTTTCCTTCATTACTAATGTTTTGTTCTTTTCATTAAATTCACTTAGTTGAAAGATGATTTATTTAGTAAGAGGTCTTGGGTTCAAATCTATTTTTTGAAGTTACATTCTGAAAAAGTTCATGCAAACTTAATTTATTTCATAAATTTATTGTAAAATGTATTTCACTTGAAAATAAATCACTATAAAATAACTTTGAACTTTTTTTGGCATGCAATTTTCATTTATAAAGTAATTCCATTTTAAAAGTAATTCTCACATGTTTAATAAAGGCGGGTCACTTCATAAGGCAGTTTATTTGTAAAAGTAAGCTTACAGGCCAAGCTAGCAAGGGAGAATAATCAACATCCATCACCATGTCAGTCAAATTCTTGATCTGGACTTATGCAAGAACGAAACAAAATATAAATATAAACATAAACATAGATATGTAGCAAAAATATATATTCATTTCATTAATATCAAAGAATTTAATGATGCTTTCATATAGAATGGAAATAAACTAGCTCAGGCGATGGTAGATTATCTCTGAGAAGAGATGTGGCATATACATGCCTTTGAACTGTGTTACAGTGAGACTCAAAAGCCTATTTATTATTAAGAAACAATGGAAACTCCTAAACATCCAAAAACAAACCCTAGGAGATGAAGCGTCAAAACTGTGGGCCCCATTGGTGGAAATTGGTACATCAACTTCCTGGGGTCATAACTTTGGCATACAATCTTCATTTGATGTGCACGATACCTCGTTAGAAATATATATCTAAGGAATACAACTTTCTAATTCAAAGACTCGTGTATGCTTGGTTTCCAAAAAAAGTCATTTAGGGTCTCAAAACGACTCTGGAAGTTCAGGACCTGAAAAACTATCAAAAGTAGTAAATTGTGCTACAATTTAGCAAACTAGAAAAACATTTGGTGGGGGTCCAAGTGGAATAGGTGGGCAGCCACCAATATACACTTGCATCACTTCTACCTATCATGTGTCTCTTTGTTATCATTAATGCCTGTTTTCAAAATGGAATAACTTTCACATCCAATGTCCCTTTTTTGTGCCATTTTTTTTTAAAAAGCCTATTTTTTTTAGAGCTTTCCATCTTAACAACCACTTTTAACTTTTGAAACCACATTATCAATACCTTTTAATATAACCACTCCAAATGAACTTTTTCTTGCTAGTACCGACTACTTCGCATGGAAATCCCACATGGAGGATGTATTAAGAAGTAAAGGATTGCACCGAATTACCTTAGGACATTAAATTCCACCCACTAATGTTAATGAGAGAGCTAGATGATATAATAAGAATGGAGACGTATTTGAATTAATCAGAATGTCTAGTTGTCCTTATTTATGATTTCATATTCAAGAAATTGATAATCCAAATGAACTCCGAGAAAATTTTAAAAAGATATTTGGAAAACCTAATATGATTATATTTCTTTATCTTGAAAATCAAATCATAAATTTAAGTCCTAATTATTTTTCTTTCACTTAATATTATTTTTCTATGTTCAAAACACTTAGACATTTACTTCTAAACTGTCATGTCAAACTGAAGGATGGATGTTACATATATATTACTCCTTTCAATCTTGTTTCTACATATTCTATTTTTTCATTTATATTTTATGCCACTATTGAAGTTCTTAGGGATACCTATCAAAAACCTTATCTTGAATATTTTTTGACTCACTAATTATAGAAAAAGGCAATCTATTGCATATCAAAGTGATTAACATTTCAAGTACATCTAACAAGACCCTAGTGTTCCCAAAAAAAAGATACAACCAAGGACATAAAGAAGAAACATCCTTGCAGTACAATAAAATAAGGCTCATAAACCCTCTTAGCCAACCTCTACTCCTAATGGCGACAAAGAACCAAAATCAAAGAGAGAGTAATGACAAATGTTGCAATTATTGTGGGAAAGATGGACATTTGGAGTCTAAAAGTTTTAAAAATATGGATTCCTTTGTAGAAACAATGAAGAAGCATGGCACCATTATTGATTCTTATTTTAACACCTTCTCATGGGCGTGCAATTTTTTCTTCTATTTTATCCTTCAATGTACCTTCTTCTTATGCTAAGTGGCTTGTTGATTCTAGAGCACCTTATCATAGGTAATTTTTTCACATCTACTCAAGTGGCCTAGAAATCAAATCAATCATCATCCTTGACACCTTGCAATCATCCCTTTGCAAAGCCTTAACCATCATCTCTCCAAAAGGTCCAAGTTTTGTAGGTTAATCAGCTCAAAAACCTAGTTTTTGCACCCATCACACCTTCCTTTCTAGAAACCTACACTGTTGCATGTTGCATAACTAAGCAATTGCATTGAACAACACATGTTTCCTTTACTGCAGTTGTGATGGTTCTAGAAATTTGGGAAAAATAAAAATAATTTCAAATATTCTCTTTCCAAAAGCTTATAGGGTGGTTTTAACCATACTATTGATTGAGATATTGAATTCCTATCCTATATATCTTATCTCTTATCCCTATAGCTTATCCTCCCTCATATGTGGATCTAGGTGCTAGATTAGTAAAACTAAAACTAACCTATTTGCCCTATAAATTCACTACCTCACATGGATTATGGGTTGGCTTTTGGAGGCTCTTAGCTATGCCCTAATGCTATTGATTTTCACTGAAGGATCCATTTTCAACTAAGGACTCATTGATTAGAGATATTATTTTATGTTATTTGTATCTTGTAGTTCTCATGCTTGTTATAACTTTTTTGAAAGTTCAATTTATAAAATTTGGAGTTGGAGCTAAAGTTCAAAAGCATGGAGAATAAGAGAACTTGTGTTGGACTCAAGGCAAGTCCTTATTCCATGTTCTAATTTCTCTAAGGAAATCACAATTCTTTTGTTTTTGTTGTTTCTATATCAAACCACTAGATCTAGGGAGTTCACTTCTATCCACAAAAGATATTTTTTTGTCAAACAAGGCAACTCCAGTAGTGAACGAGATGTTACTATTGTAGTTTATTTGGCCTAGTAATTTTAGACCTTTCATTCTGACTCAATTTGACTTTTTTAGATAGTAATTAGCCTTAGGAAAGCATAATTCGAAGCTTGGTAGGGTTTTTGTTTCATATATTTGAACAAAATTAACCCCAACACACTTTCTGTTATGAGACCTAGCTACCAAATGCACATGTCTCTCTCTGTTTTTGTGATGCATCATGTTGTTTCTCTTATCTAGAGTGAAATTGTTCTTGTAGGATGCAAAAATTTCATGTTTATGCCTAGTTCTGAGGTCTAATTTAATCTAGTGTATTTTCCCAAGTCTATGAACTAGTCATTATCTCTATAAAGCCATTAGTGTGTTTACATTTGAGTTTTATTTCCTTTTGATGAGATTTTGTTTGATTTTTCTTTCTAGGGTTTGTGAATAGTTGGCTTGATTGTCGATTGGACAAAAGGAATTTTCATATTACAGTTTTAGTTTGTGGCAATTATTTTCATCAATGATCTAGATTCATTTTCATTTTCATTGAATTCAAAATTGAAAGGAAAAGAAAAGAGAATTTTTCATTTCTTGCATTGCATATAGGGTTTTGAATTGCATTAGAATAGTACATTGAAATATCTTATTAGGAAGCTCTTTTTGCTACATTTTTTTTATTTTTTCATAATTGTTTGTTTATTCCATTGTTTGTTTATTCCTTCCCATAGTTAGATCTTCATCAAAATAGAAGAGTTTTTTTCATCATGTTAATTGCATCATAGGAATTTCACATGAATTTGTACCTTGAGCCTTGAAAATGAAACTTAATTAGATTAACTTTAAAATTTATGCAATTAACCTAACGAGCATTTGGAACGTTAACGACACACATATTGGTCTAAGCTAGAAAATGTGTTCCAATGTCGTTAAATGTAGGATTTGTCATTACTTTTCTGAATTACATTATGGGGGTAGTCAGTATTCCATGTATGTAAGTATATTGGATCATTCTCTAGGTACCCTCAGGTATATCGGATGGGGGCCGCTACACATATGAAAAGTGTATCAGAATACTTCCTATCATACAAGAAGTATTAGATAAGACTACTATGGAGTGTGCTTCCATGTACCTTTGGGTATATTTTGGAAGTCCCCATTAGGTTTCTATATTTCAATAGGTAACTAAATCAACTCCCTTATTTACCATGATACACCAAACAACATTCAGGGATATTATCTACATGTACTAGAAATGGTATATTGTAGTTCACAGCAACTAGGTAAACCCTTTTGCCTAGTTACCCCTTTTGATTATTTTTGTTTTTATTTTCTAAAATTAATTAATTCATCATGGAAGAACACCCTAAACACCCATTTCATTAATGTAGAATTCAAATATTTCCTCCTTTTCTTGTAGAGGCAACACCTGATCGTCATAAGAATAAGAAAATACAAACTACTGAAAAGTGCTTCAGAAGCTACCCCTTCTAGAATTACGTCTAAATTTAATCAACCAAAATCATCACTTCCCGTAAGTACCGAACTCGAAATTACATCCTTAACAATTGGTGATTCTGAAGCAATTGAAACTGAAGTCCTTGAAGCATTAAAACTTAAAGACATTGAACCTGAATTTGTATATTTAGACACTTTACAATCTAAGGTCATACAACCTGAGGAACCACAAGTAACTGAACCAGTTACTGTAGGAGCTCATCCTTCTCTTCCTTTGCCTTCTTCTCAACCACAACTTGTATATTTCAGTCCTAATGGAGAAAAACTTCCACCTGATATTTTGAGCATAGAGAAAATTACTAAAGAGGATTCTTCTAACCCTCAAACTCTTATTTACATGCCATTATGATAGTTTGTCCTCCTCTGTACCAAAACATTTGCATCTTTACCTCTAGTACTCAAACAAAAGCTCCATTACATTGTTGTCCTTGTTTCAATTCACCTTTGAAATTCCCTCAGAAAACTCCTCTGAGAAGTCTAACCATGACCAACTCAATGACAATCTATCAACCTGTGTCTGCTATCATGAGTGAATCGACTGAAGTTGCAAGAACTTCTATGTTTGTAACTTCACTAGAAATGCATTTTTATGGTGTTCCATTAGTGCCACCCAGTTACTATTCATTGTCTACAACCTAATATAGTGTGTTAACTAGTTCATGGACTTCTCATTTATCATCTTCATCTAGGATGCCATCTAGTCCCTTCATGATGGGAGCCTCAAAACCTACACAAACCTATTACGCCCTAATCTCCTTTGGAGTAGTAGTATGGTGTGTTTCTTAGTGGATTGGGACATCCATAACAACTCTATCTATCTTATCTTATATACCCTCCTGTTGGGGGGAAGATTCCTCCATATACTCCTTATCATATAGTTGGGGGAAAACCTGTTGATCGAATGTTCCCATATGCTAATCAAATGATACAAGTTTGTGCTCCACTCTATTCGAGTCCTCTTCTTAACGGCCCTCCATTTCAAGGAATGGCTTGTAATCCTTGAAATCATATGTTTCTCGTTCAACCTGGTTTGGTCTTCACTCAAATTCCAACCTCTTAAAATTTCCCAACTAAACTCAAGGTTCCTACACCAATTTGTCCAATCCATACCTCAACCTGCCCTAGTTACACCTCATGTGAGCCAACTTGTTTAGGTTGTAGCCCAAATACAAATTAATCCAATGATATCTGGGATTTCTCAAATCCTATCTACCCAACCTCTTTAGGGTGCATTACAAACTCCATCTCTTGGTCAGCCCATACCTTAGATACAAGTAAACCAGCCTGTGCATAACATGTCATAGGTACCAACCAGTTAACCCCATATTGAAATGATGCAAAATCCATTAGGGAAACCATTCCAAGAAATTATGAAAATTCTTGTTGGCCAACCAACCATCCCACAAATGCCTTATTAAGGAAAACAAAACCAAACTTATTTATCCTAACCTTATGAAGGTTTTCATGAAACTGGACAACCTGGTTATGTTTATCTAGGTTATCAAAATCCTCTTGATCCTGGAATGCAAATACCAATTGCTCAATCCATTATTTCATGCATAGGCTATCCTCCACCATCCATTAACCTTTATCCATAAGTTCAACCTCCACAGATAGACTCTAACATGAAATTTCCATTCATTGCAACACTTGAGTTACCATATTTATCTTGGCTAATGAATTACATAATTTGTCATTCTCCTTAATGACTGACTATTCCTACAAAACTGTCGAGTGAAATTCTGAAATGTAACGAAAATCCTGGAGAAGATCCATCCACTAACATTATGACCTATTATTTATGGTGTTCATTCTCCTTAAATGATGATTCTATTCATTTACAAGTTTTCCAGAGAATACTTATCGATATGACAACTAAGTGGTATGTTGAAATACCACGGGCTTCATTCAACAACTTTAATTCCTTGGAAACTACATTTATAACCTATTTCCAATTACCTATTCATTACCAAATTGGAAGTGAACTTTTTACCTCCTTAAAATGGTTTTATTGCACCCATATATCTAATCATATACATGAGTAGAGGCATCGTCATCAATTGGTCAAAACTTACATTCTCAGTCAGTTATTGGCAGAGCAGTTTGTCAAATCCCTCTTGTCTACTATAACTGAAGGCATTTCCAAGGGTGAAGTTGTTACTGAAAAGCAAGTTATTTATCGTGCTCAATATATAGATTTGATTTATACCCAATATAGCATGCTCTATGAAAATATACCCAATGCTCCATGACCCCAACATACTATTCAACCTGCTGCTTTGAAGGAATCACACACTGTTGATGGCATGGTTGGTCCCATTGGTTAACTATTAGTGAGAAAATATTCTAATCAAACTAATTCGAAATCTTCTCCCACTGTGACTAATCAAAACCCTCCCAATCCTACTACTGTGAGTTCTTCTGAGGTAAATTTTGTTCAATCCAATAAAGGAAAATCTTAGAAATATGGAAATAAGAAAAAGAGTAAAGGAAAGAATAAACAAGAGAACCCCCCATAGTAAAATCAGAAGAATCATTCCCCTAACGAGAATCGAAAGCCTCGTTACCCATGCCTTATTTGTAAAAATAAACTTTTCACAAAAGAATGTTCACATCATGCAAAGATAAATAAATTTTTGAAAGTTGCATCCACTGCACCTACTATTTTGATAGATCCGTTCCCAAATTAGGAGACAAATGTGGTTTCACAAAACCCATCCTCATGTTCCCACATAATTTTTTGGCATGTACCAACTTGGTCCAAGTTTTGTGTAAAAGACGCCGCGAAAGAAGGAACGAACCGCGCAGAGTTGGCAAAGATATATTCATCGCGTAGACTTTAGGGATTTTGAAATGGGATAAAGCCCTTATTTTGTAATGGGTATCGGGTAGTAGTCCTTGTCTTATGGATCCATGGTATGTGAACCATGGTTTTTGTATAGATGAAATGTATAAAAGGATATGTAATAACTTAGAAAAAGGAAACCATGATAGAAAGTAATGAAATATCATAAGTGAATCTATGTTTCCGTATCTCTAGTCTTTAGTTTTGGAGAAGGCTCCATGACTGAGTATGTGGAGACCTTGAAGATTCTGCAGCTGAGTGCGTAGACCACCTACAGCTGGGTGCGTAGGTCAGAGAAGTGAATGTAATTGAAGATTTGTTTAATAAAGAAGAAGTTTTGGCGAAGTATTTTATCTCTATATATGTTATTATCTATTATTTTGTATATGATTATGTATGGCTTTCATTGAATTATGTAAAGGCCTGTAAGATATATTGTTATGTGTTAGAGTTTATGTGTTTCTATAAACTAATCATCTGCACAAAGTTCTTATGCATGTGAATTTATAATATTGACATACAATAGAAGTAAATACATGGCACCACTTCACGAATATCCCTTTGGTTGCGGAAACTTGGTTCTATAGCCTCCCACAACTGATTCAGGTGAGACTATGACCTTCTTATAGGTCGCTACTGAAAGGGCCAGTAGTTTAGAGTTTTGTTGGTGTGAAACACACTCTAAACCTAGGTCAAGCCACCTCAAACCAACAAATGGTTCTATTGTCGGGACCGAGATCTTCTTAAATGGATATGATTTGGCATTCATCGAAGAAAGAACTCCAAGAGTGGTTCGAACAGAAAGAAAGAGAATTTGTAGAAAAAGAGAAAAAAAACCCATGTTTATCTACTAAATCTTGGTTGTAGATATATATCTTTGAAGATCAATACGAGATTTTCTTTGTTTCACTCCACATTGAATTTTTTGAATGGATATCTAAGTTAGATGAACATAAGAACTATTTCAAAGGTGATGAACCTAAGAAGTGGAACCCTGATTTGATACAGTGGCTCAAGAGAATAGATAACAATATCTCAAGGGCTGTTGATTTTTGGATCAATAACATTTTGTGAGGATTTATCATTGAGTTCGCAATCAACCAAATCATGTCCTATAGCGAAGTTGAACAAAGATTCTTCAAAGAACCACGAGGTAAGTTTTTAAATTCTCTGAAGCTATATATTAAAATGTTATTGTGTCAAAAAGGGATTCTGTGGATGTAGTCAGATTAATGTTTTGGAAAAGAAGAAATAAGTCAAAACCGGGAGCTACGCGAAGTGGAAAATGATATAGAATAGATTCGAAGAATTTTATTAAGGTTGACTATAACCCTTTGTTGGGGTATGAGAATGAAGAAGAAGAACCCTACAACCCTGCGATATTCTCCCACCCATCTTGAAGGTGCATCGAAGTCAGGGGTTGAAACGAATTAGGGTGTCTTTGGGATTCCCCATCCCCCCCCCCCCCCCCCCCCTCACACCCCACCCCCTCCCAATACTTCCCCCACACTTCCACCTCCACTCCATCTCGACCTATCCCCGTGGGAAGAAGAATGGATGATGAAATTAAGCCACTTGTCTTTAGAGGACTGGGAACAGAGGACCCTGACCACTTTTGGTTTGTAGTTGAGGCAGCATGGATGGAAAGATAGATTAATAATGATGATGTAAAGAAGGCGCATCTCGTCATGTCGCTGAGGGAGATGGCAATGACATGGTACATGAAATACTCCATGAGTAAGCTGGATTATATGTTTGATGAAATTAAGAAGGCCTTGGTATTAGAGTTCAAGAAGCCAAAATCAAAATCCTAGTGTATCACGGAGTTGAAATAGATCAAGTAATCACCATCTGAATCTATGTGGGAATTGGATTAGTGATTCAAGGTTTTAATGGGTCAAGTGAGCTTTGAGATACCTCTAAAACAACATAAGGAATGGTTCATAGTCACACTATTTCCACATATTATGTTACCATTAACACAGCAGAAGATCAGGATGCAGGGTGAAGCATTGGAGATCATGATGAACTTGGAAGCCTCGCTAGTTGGAGATACTCACGCAGGAGTAGAGTAGATATAGAATCATCTAGCTACATTGACCCTAGAATTGCAAGATCTAAAGAAAGGTAAAGAATTCAGACCAAAAATATCAGAAGTTTGGTGTACAAGGTGCAAAGTGGAAGGTCATTATAAAGATCAATGCCCAGTATTCAGAGATTATATTGCAAGTGGAGCGGCTAATCTAGTAAATCTGAGTTTGTGATGCAAAATTTATAGGAAGAGCATCAGCATCACTCTGAAGACTATTATCTATTACATAAATATATACAGACCCCAAAATAGTTGTTTTGTAACTTCTGTAGATCAGTAGGCCATGATGAGAATAAATGTTGAAGTTATAACTTAATGATGGAGCGCACTGTTGGTAGTTATAGACTGCAAGTTGAAGTGCACACACATGAAGAGCAAGGCCAACACGCTAGATGAGGAGGATTTCAAGGATGATGATGAGGAGTTGGTCTAGGACGAGGCCATATTATCTCTTACAACTATGGATAGGCAAGACATTTCATGAGAGACTGTCAGAGCCTGACAAAAACCTGCAATTACTGTAAAGCTTTTGATCATGTCATAGAATAATTTCCCATCCTCATCGTGAATATGCGGGAAAAAAGAAACTAGGAGCCTACAACGAATGTCCAAATGATGACTGCTAAGCCAAGAGAAGATCAACTATGTATCAACATTGTAACAAGAAGCGGAACCATGACTAGGAATGATAAGGCCGATGGAAAAAAGGAAGTTGAAGCCACATGGATAAGGAAAAACACCAAAAAGGCTCCTGTATTTGATATCTTGAAGGAAAAGCAAGAATTCTTGGAGGTGAGGTGAATATTTATGGATGATGGGGCCTCGACCTCTACTACATAGTTGACTCAGAAGGATAACCATGAAGTAGTATTGGTTTCGACATAAGAGGTGGATCCAAAAGTTTTTAAGTCTTTTCTACAGACTTGTATGAATTTTTTGAGGAATCAGAAGGATGTGGAGAGATTACAGGAATTGATAGACCCTTGTACTTTTAGGGAGATACCTCAAAGCATGATGCATGTAGTAAATAATCTACATAGTCATAAAAAGAGAATAGGGAGAGAAATGAGGCTTATAGAGCATATTGGAGAGTATCACATGGATCAGGTTATCTTAGATCTGGGATATGATGCCAATGTCTATCCAAGGAAGACTTGGGAATCGATGGGTAAGTTAAAGCTGAAATGGTCTACTATTCAGCTAAAGATGGAAAATCAACAGAAAATATTACCCCTAGGAAAGTTTTATAATGTCACATTAGACATCGACAGAGTGCGCACTGCCACTAAATTCGAAGTGATTGAGATAGTAGATGATACTAATTGTTACCCCACATTGCTTGGATTGGATTGGGCTTTTGACAAGGCAAATGATATTTGCAAGCAATAATATGAGGTTTATTGTTCCATTAGATCCATCAAAAGGGGTGAGGTATATAGAGCCTTTCAAAGAGGAATATAGCAAGGATGATGTTGATAATATCTATCAAATAACATCGAAGGAAGAAGAATGGATCAATCCCACCACAGATGGAAAGTCAGCTTTGGAAAGATAGTTACTATACCTCATATTTAGAAGAAGAATTGGAGAACTGGCATAATGTATTACATGGAGTATCTACAAGGCAATGTGCAAGGATCACCAAAGTAGTGCGTTGCATGATAGCTGAGGCACATGCTTTACCTTTATATGATGGTTTGGGTGATGTAAATAATTTATTTAAATATTATGAAAGGTAGGTACCAGAATGTCAGAGACTTTTAGCACTAGATCAAGCGCTAAGGGCTACGCTTGCTATATGTTGGGTTACGCATAAGAAAAATATAGGATATTGGCAGAAATGTAGAAGGTTGATGTGGGTAACATTTGGACAAGTAGAAAAAGAGATTGAGAACAAGTATGATGGCTAGAATGATCCTAGACACCATATACAGTTGTGTATGGCAGCTTGGAGAGACATTCCATGAGAAGAATGGGTGCATGGTTTCATCCATTCCTTGGAAAAAATCCCTCAAAACTGGTATTTGGAAACTGAACTTCGACATGTTACTACTAGCTGGGCAGAAATGGTGGATGGGTTTGTGATGACATTCAAATTTGAAGATGACTATCCATATATAGATGTAGTGCAGAATATAGTTAAGAAGAATATTTTTGAAAATGAAGTTCTAGTTATCTGGCACCTGATTAGACTGCGCAGATCCGAAATATGATGGAATGTTATAACGTTACTTCGGAAGAGGATGAAGATCCTCACAACATTTATATAAAAGAGAAATAAGGACATTGCGAAGTGAGTGGACCTGAGATAGAGATGTTAGATATAATGCATCCATTGAAAATGAAGAAAGTAAATGTAGGGACAAAATTTGAATCGAAGTATGTGACCATAGGATATCACTGGGAAGATGACACTGTTAGCAAGATAATAGATTTATTGCATGAATACCAATAATTTTTTCCCTCTGAATTTTTAGATATGAAAGGAATCCTTGGGGATCTTTGAGTTATGTGGAAACCTCTAATGCCTGATATAAAGCCTCTTAAGTAGAGGCCTTATAGATTGAACCCATAGTATAACGAAAAGGTAAAAGAAGAATTAGACAAAATGTTAGCTACGGGGATAATTGAACCTGTCAAAGAGTCTGAATGGGTAAGTCCCATGGTAATTCAGACGAATAAGACGAAAGGAGAAATTAGAATATGTGTGGACTTGAGGAAGTTAAATGATGCATGCCTACATGACCCCTTTCCCACCCCATTTTCAAACAAAGTGTTGGATAATGTGGGTGGACAAGAGGCTTACTCTTTTATAGATGGATTCTTAGGGTATCACTAGATCAGTATAGCATCGGAAGACATACATAAGATAATGTTTGCCACATAATGGGGGTCCTATCAGTACACAGTGATGCCTTTTGGGTTGAAGAAGGCACCTGCTATTTCTTGCAAAGTCGTAATTGCAGCTTTCAAAAAGTACATACACGAATTTCTGGAAGTTTTCTTCGACGATTGGACATCATTTGCAATTAAAGTCACACATGACCAGTTCGCGGATATCCCTTTGGTTGAGGAAACTTGGTTCTGCAACCTCCCATAACTACTTCGGGTGAGACTCTGACTTGCTTGCATGCTGCTACCGAAAGGGCCAGTAGTTGAGGGCTTTGTTGGTGCATAGCACACTCTAAACTTGGGTCAAGCATCAAGCTTTAGAGGAATCCTCTTAACTCCCAAATCCCCTAGGATGCCTTTCATATCTGAAAATTTAGAGGGAAACAACTCTTGGTATTCATGCAAGAAATCTATTATCTTACTGAAAGTGTTGTGGTCTCAGTATTATCCTATGGTCGCATACTTCGGTTTAGCTTCTGTCCCTATATTTACTTTCTTCGCTTTCAGTGGTTGTGTTATATCTAGCATCTCTATCTCATGTCCATTCACTTCATGATGTCCTTCTATCTCTTTGATGTCAATGTTGTGAGCTTGAGGTTGATATGGATAGATGTAAGCAGAGTATCAGATATCATTGAACGTGAAGAAGTGCATCTTTTGTGCACCATTTGGAATATTGTTTGTACATGTGGTTTGTGAACAAGGGTTTATGGTAGATTTGATGAAGATCATAATCATTGTGAACCTACCAACACCAAAAATAGTAAGACAAATGTGTACTACGCTAGGACACACTCGTTACTACAAGAATTTTATAAAAGGCTAAGCACAGATAATTGTGCTGATGGAAAATCTACTGAAGAAGGATGTGACCTTCTAATGGGATGAAGAATTTTAGAAGAGCTTGCATGTGTTGAAAGAAAAAATGGTAACTGTGCCAATTAGTTTTTCCAGACTAGAAGAAATAATTTCATGTGCATGTTGATGCATCTTTCATAACTTTGGGAGTAG
The DNA here is from genome assembly GCA_031772625.1 of Pinus tabuliformis. Classification (NCBI taxonomy): domain Eukaryota; kingdom Viridiplantae; phylum Streptophyta; class Pinopsida; order Pinales; family Pinaceae; genus Pinus; species Pinus tabuliformis. Next base: position 95,632,386 of record CM062809.1, read on the forward strand.
TACTAGTGCAACCGAGAGCAGGAGATATTGATCATCCCATTTCCTATGTTAAGGGAGGGGTTAGCCATGGTGTAAGCATTATAGAAGTTCAAACATTACTTGTTGGGAGGACACTTTAAGATGTTCAAACATCACTCCACGCTAAAATATTTGGTAAATAACCCTGTCTTAGGAGGAAAGATCTATCGATGGTTGTTATTATTCCAAGAATATGACTTCAAATTTATAGTCAATCCAGGAAGATTGAATGTTGGTCCGAATCATCTATGTAGAATAGATATGGGAGAAGAACCTATAAGTCTTGAAGATAACCCAACCAATGCACAGTTTTTTGCAATTAAAGTTGCAGATGATCACTTCGCATATATTATTCAGTTTTTGTCCACAGGAATGGTGCCCGTGGAGTACATTGCAAAGAAAAAGAAGGAATTGGTGGTTCGAGCAGTTGATTTCTCATTGATTGTGGAACACTTGTATATAATGGGACAGGATGAAGTACTGTAGAGATATGTCCTTGAACATGAAAGAGAGAACATTCTGATGAAATCTCATGGAGGAGTCGAAGGTGGGAATTATGCAGGAAAATCCACTACACAGAAGATTTTCAGAGCCAAGTTATGGTGGCCTACAGTGCATAAGGAAGCAAAAGACTTGTTTCAAGCTTGTGATGCATGTCAAAGGACAGGCAAGCCTTCTAGAAGATATGAAATGCCACTAGTACCCCAAGAAACTTTAAAGGCTTTTGATAAATTGGCAATTGACTTTGTTGGATCGATTAGTCCACCAGTGAAAAATACTGGTTCAGGATATATCATCACTGTGACCGATTATTTGACAAGTTTGGCCGAGGCACAATCGGTAAAGGATTGTAACACAAAAATTGATGTGAATTTCATTTTCGAGTATACATTGTCTAGATTTGGCTACCCGGAGATCTTGATGAGTGACCAAGGGATGCACTTTTTGAAAATGAAGATTGAAGCACTAATTGAGGAATTTCAAGTTTACCATCAGAAGGGAACTCCTTATCATCATCAAGAAAATGGTACAGTGGAAGCTTTCAATAAGATTATCGAGAATGCATTGACCAAGGTGTGCAACATAAACAAATATTACTATGATTTGAGGATTCCAGTGGTGTTGTGAGCATATAGAACGATATGCAAGAAATTGATTGGGTAGACACCTTTCAGGTTGGTATATGGACAAGAAGCAGTTATGCCAATGAAATACATTGTGCCAAGTCTGAGAATTGCAGTTGTCATAGATATGGTAGACCCTAACAAGATCAATGAGAGAGTAACAGATAATAACTTTGGAAGAAGATAGATTCATAGCAGGATTCCGTCAGCATGTTCAAAAAGAAGGGAGAAAACCTGACATGATAGAAACATCAAGAAGAAGAGATTTCATGAAGGGGGTCTTGTATTATTATATGACAGTAAGTTCATGAAGTTCCTAACAAAATTTAAAAAGAAATTGGTTGGGGCCATATATCATCAAGAACATTACATATGGTGGTGTTGCTTAGCTTGCGAAGTTAAATGGTTAGATGATTCCAGGATGAGTGAATGGTAGTAGACTGAAAATATACAGGGACGATTATGTCCCTAGACTATCACACTGAGAAATGAAGGGAAGGAAGTTGTTATAGCAGCTACAACCACCCTCCAAAATTTTTCCTAAGCTTATTTTTGTAGCCTCGCTACCAACCTTTCACAACACCTTGTCTTGCTTCGTCAAGTACACAAGCTTCAGTGTTTTTCTTGCATAAAGAAAGTCTGCCAATCAAAGCTTTATGCATTCCCCTCACATGTTGTTCCTTCAGACTTGGTTCAGCTGTAGGTTGAGAAACTCCCTTAATAAATTGTGTAATTCTAGAGGGAAACCAACCTTCCCTCTAGAAATTTCACAATTCTGTCTGGCAGCATGCTGGGCTCCAAAATTGCGCAATTCTACTAGTCAGGTTTCATCTAGAAAATTGTGCAATTCTTCTCAGTAGGGTTTCTTAGCCAAGGAATTGTACAATCCTAGGCAACAGTTAGCTGCTCTACCTAGAAATTTCACAAATCTCCTAGGTAGCCAACCCATCTCCCATCCAAAAATGTGTATTTTCTCTGAGCGGTTGAGCAGCCTCTTGCATGTGCAATTAGGTTGACCAGTTCCACCCGGGACCAAGGAAACTTGACTTGCATGCATGCTTTTTACTAGAATAGAAAAAGGAAACATGCAAAAAGCATCCCTTGATTCAGGGAGCTACTTTTAGCAATTGGAGGTTACATGCAAATTTTGTTTTAAGATATTCCCTCCAAATGTCACTTTTTCCCAAATTTGTGGCATGCACATCATGAGCCCAAAGTTATTTATTCAACACTTCATAGCTCATTCTTTCACATCGATCTTGGATCTTTGACATCCCACATCACATCCAGGACCCTTCAACACATATGCTCAGCTATACACAGGGAAGTGGTCTCAACTTGTCTTTTTCAGCATTTCTTTTGATTTTTTTGTTTTCACTTGTGTGAGTGTTTTTGCTTGATTTCTTTGAACACTTACTATCATTTACATGCATACTAGCTTGTACTAGTAGCGTTTTAGTTTTCGTTGCTATCTCACTACTGTCGCATGCATGAAACTATTTTGTAGGAACTGTCGTCGATTCGACAACTCGCTTCACCCATATTCATGTTGTTCTATTTTCTTAATCTTCCATTCAATGTTTGCATGCATGATCAATCACTTCTACTTTCACTTAATATTGGTATGCATTCGATTTAATATTTTCTTTCAGTTTCCATTGGTGGGTCTGTTAGCCTTGGCCCTGAATCTACCTCACCAAGATAACATTGCACAATCTGAGGAAGGAAGGCTCTGTCTTCCCCTCCATAAATGCACATTTCTACCCAAGAAGTGTCCTCTAGGACTACTTTATGCATTTCTGAGGGATAGTGACTGCTAGCCTAGAAAATTGCGCAATGCAGTCACTGAGCTTGCAGTCATTGCGAGCTAGAATTGCTCATTGTGCAATTCCAGCAGTCAGCAGTCAGCCTGGATTATGTATTGCACAAATCTAGCAGCCAGTCAACCTCCTTAAACAACCCAGACTACTTTTTTTTCAAGTTTGGTAGCTAGTCTCCCAACCTCCCAGAAGAAATTGTGCAATCTTTGCCTATCAATCCCCAGGTATGTGTTATGTCATTCCCAAATTTTCTTTGGTTTTCACTGGCAGATTTATTGCCATGCATGTCTCTTTGTCTCTGGATATTTCAGGTGTTCATCTACCTCTTAGCAGTACAGGATCAATGGCCTCTAAGAGAGTAGGTTCAAAGGAAACTGATGGAAGTGCAACTGGAGTAGCAGTTAAGCAGGTGTCTGCACGTCTACCGATCTATGAAGATACCAATTTGTTTTCAAACAAGGACATCAAGCTGAAATGGGAAGAGGTTAATGAAGAATTTGCAAGGACTTTTAGAGAAGACCTTGAAGACCTCTAGGTGTATATGAACATTCACAAGTTCGGCTTGTACTAGATTGCATGTAGATACCCCACGTTCCCATCCACAGACATGATACACTGGATTGTCTTACACAGTGATCCTGAGACGATGACTTTGAGCAATGTCAGTGGGACAAAGTTTAAAACCTTCTGGGCACAATATTATGATGAGATGTATCAGATGTCAGAGCCGTGACTATCGTGGAGACTCCCTTTGGCTTACCCAGCAACAGTGTAAACTCCAGAGACAATCTGTAGAACTATGTAAAGGATCCCGCTAGATTCAGGATGACACCCAACCAGATCTACAAGACGAAGATACTATGGAAGGTGTATCAATACTTGGTCATATTTTCATGTCTATTGTATGGCCAAGAAAGCACAGAAACCTTCCCACAGAGTTGGGTGATCACATTGGACCAACTGGCCAGAGAGGGCAAACCATGTAACTGGTCCATCATGTTGGCTCATCAGCTAAAGGAACAGGTAAAAAAGGCTTGACAGTCGCCCGAAGGTGTGCAAGCAGAGGTCTATATGTCCACCTACATCTTAGATGCAATATGTGCCCGATAGGAGTTCCAGAGCTTGGAATGGGCGTGGTCACTGGCGCAGATTGTTGTGAACACTTATTGTAAGTAGTTATTCGAATGCAACTTCAGAGGAGTTATCACACGACTGTCTGATCATTTTGTCGCCCCGGTTTACAAGATGATATTCAAACAGGATCCACCCTACATGTCAAAGGAGGTAATGGAGGAACTAATAGACATAGATGATATATATCCCTCACTGTATGGCACCTTCGTACGAATTTACAGAGCGGAGAAGGCTCTGCATGTTCTACCAAAGTTTTCCTTGGACATACTCGTCATTAATGATGTAGCATATCACATCTCGGTAGGATTGACAGCTAGACTGTACTGTGTTAGGGTCCCACCCTAACCCCTTATTTATGTCATGGGATCACGTCATAGTCAAGAGTCAATAAATCCCATATTAATCTTGTAAGTGGTTAACCCGCAATTAATGATGGGACCACAGTTAATTGCAAATGGGCAGTAGTATTAGATAGATGGTATTAATAAAACCCACGGTATTGGCCCGTGGTATTGCATGTATGAGTCATATATAAAGGATAGAGACTCCCTGCGAGGAGTATCGTGTCTTATTTTCTAATCGAGCTCTGCTCTATTGGAGGTTGCCCCCTCGAAGAGGCATGTGAACATTGTTCTTTGAATAATAAAATCATTGCTATTCTGTGTTCTGGGTATCTTTTCTTCGCATATTCTGTGTTCTGGGTATCTTTCTTCGCATACTCTGTGTTTGGGTATTACTTTGCAGGTTAAGAGCATAACAAGTGGTATCAGAGCACTTTCCAGGGCTCGGTGGGATCTCCAATTTTTAGCAAATATTTTTTTGGCTAGAGACGTGTTCCGGCATCTTTAAACCACGGGATCTGTCGTTAAGCACATAAACCTGCAGATTTGGGGAGGCATGCACACAGGAAATACAAGAGGTGGTCACGTCTGTTGGACTCCCTTGTAACCCCTATGGGTACCCCTTCGAGTAGTAGCGCATTAGACAGAACCGCGCACGGACTGTCTTCCACGTACCCTCTAGGTATATAGGAAGCCCCCTAGGCTCCCTTGAAACCTCGCCATAGATAAACCTTCGGCCGTATTGTGGCTACAGTACACCGAGAACAGCACTCGGAGAGATTACTCACCCATACGATAGGGTAGTCGGGTTGTACGGCTAAGGGTACGGTCGATCCTCCTTAGTTAGAGCCCTGAAACATTGGGCTGAGTACTACTGTCAGACCCTTATGTATATTGCGATCTGTAGCACCTGACACTCCTCAAGACCATAGTTCCCTTTCTATCGGGGGATCACACATCATCTATTCCAGATCCGTGGGTGCAAAGAAGTGTAGCAGCAGCAGACATCAGTCCAGAAGCTCCATCAGATCAGCAGCAGCAGTTGTTCCACCATTTAGATCTCTCAGATCCACCAGATCGGAGTAGTTGTGAAGGGTTCCTAGCCCATCAGAATCAGGACGACGAGCTGAGCAAGGTTGTACCATTCAATTTCTTAGTAAAAAAATTTTGGCGGTCCCAATTTTTCATCAGGTTGGTGTATGGTAGAAACTCGTGCTCAAGAAATGGCCAATGAAAGGATGGACAAAATTGAAGACCAGGTGAACTCCATCCAATTTTCGGTGAACGAAATACAACATGAGATTAAAGGAATAAGTATCCAGATACAGAACGCACTGAAGGGCAAGGAGCCAGCCCACGAGGAGGCGAATAATGGTCATGAATACCATGAGGGTGAGTCTAGCCACTCTCCCCACGTCTGGCACACCCACCCACCACCCAGTCAGTGACCTCCCAAGTTGGATATGCATAAATTTGACGATTCTCACACGTCCGCATGGCTAGCACAAATGGAGTAGTATTTCCAATTGAATCATATCATAGATGAGGGGACTAAGCTTATGGTGGGCACCATGTACTTGGACAATGAACGATGGCAATGGAAGGAATGGCATCAGCGTTGCAATGGACATTTTCAAAATTGGGCCCAATTTGCCAAAGCTCTTCGAAATCGCTTTGAACAGGAAGACTCTTTTTTGGGGCGTCTCACTAAGCTCTGACAGATGGGTACAGTGGATGAATATATTACCGCTTTTGAAGCCTTAGCCTTCCGCACTAAGGGTCTCACAGATGAGTTCTACATGGAATGCTTTATCAGCGGTCTGAAAGAAGCCATCAAAGCTCAGGTTCTACTCCACCACGCTCCCACATGGACAGAGGCTTGCCAGGTAGCTCGTAAGGTGGAACGTGCATTAACAGCCCAATCCAACCGCCTCAACTTCCCCGCTAAAGGTCATCCCCCAGAGGCTCCCAACACGACTCAGACACTTAAGATTCAAAAGGTGTCACCTGCGGAAATGGCCGACAGAAGGAAGCAAGGACTATGTTACTACTATGATGAAAAATATTCCCCAGGTCATAAATGCAAGGAGCCCAAGTTTTTTCAAATAGATGCCACTGATTACAGCTCCACCGAGGAAGATCCACCACTTGAGGAACTGGAGGCGATCGAAGAAGATAACCAAAAGGAGATTGTATCTGACGACCCAATTATTTTGCTAAATGCATTGGCAGGAATTTCTTCCCCTCAAACTCTCAAAATCAGGGGTTTTCTTAAACATCACCCAGTAGTAGTCTTGATTGATAGTGGAAGTACCCATAATTTCATCCATCAAAAGATTGTTGAAGCAGCGCATTGTTTTGTCCGGGCAGTTTCTAACTTCCAAGTCCAAATTGCAGATGGGGGCACAATGAAATGTGAAGGCCGCTGTGAAAATGTCAAACTTCAAATGGGGGATTATCAGTTGAAAACCCACATGTTTGCAATACACATGGGGGGTTGCGACATTGTCCTAGGTGCGGAATGGCTCCGCACTCTGGGGCCAATCACAATGGATTTCCAGGAGTTATATATGAGTTTTAAGCAGAACAACTCCACACATACCCTCTGTGGACTACAGGCGGGAGCCCCCTCTATCATCAGCTCTCATAGGATGGAAAAATTGTTAAAAAGGGGCCATCATGGAGTGGTAGCTCAATTTAATGCCATCCAGGTAGTCGAAACCATGTCTCTGCTAATTCATCCTGAGATGCAACAGATTTTAAATAAACATCGGACGGTCTTTGATAAGCCTCATGAGCTTCCACCCTCGCGAGGGGAACATGATCATAGCATCACATTGGTTCCAGGGGCCCAACCCCCAAATGTGCGGCCATACAGATATCCATTCACCCAAAAGAATGAAATAGAAAAAATCATCAAGGAATTGTTGGAAGCAGGTGTCATTCGTCCCAGCATTAGTCCTTATTCATCCCCAGTGGTCATGGTCCTCAAGAAAGATGGGGAGTGGCGGATGTGTCCCAACTTCAGGGCCCTCAATAAGTTGACAGTCAAAGATAAATTTCCCATCCCGGTGGTTGACAATTTGCTGGACGAACTCAATGGGGCTCAACTCTTCACTAAGTTGGATCTTCGCTCAGGCTACCACCAAATTCGCATGAAGGAAGTCGACATTCCCAAGATGGCTTTCAGAACTCATGAAGGCCATTATGAGTTCCTGGTCATGCCATTTGGTCTCTGTAATGCCCCCTCTACTTTTCAGAGCCTTATGAATCACCTCCTCAAACCATATCTCAGAAAATTTGTCCTTGTCTTCTTCGATGACATCCTCATCTATAGTGGCACTTGGGCGGCACATCTTCAGCATGTAGATCTACTCTTGCAACTGCTCCGCCAGCATAAATTATTTGTCAAGATGTCTAAGTGTTCGTTTGGCATGGAAGAAGTTGAGTATTTGGGCCACATTGTGGGGCGTGAAGGTGTCAAGGTGGACCCCAAAAAGATCCAGGCAATGCAAGAATGGCCTCAACCTAAGACCTTGAAGAGCTTGAGAGGATTTTTGGGTCTAACAGGCTATTATCGTAAATTTGTCCGCAACTATGGCCGCATAGCAAAGCCCCTCACTCAACTCCTAAAGAAAAATTCCTTCTTCTGGAACGAGGAAGCACAACAGGCATTTACCGCTCTCAAAAACGCCATGTGTTCCACTCCCGTCTTAGCACTACCTGACTTCACCAAATCCTTTGTCATTGAATGTGATGCTTTGGGTACAGGTATTGGAGCGGTCTTAATCCAGGAAGGGCGACTATTGGCCTTCACCAGCCAACAACTCAGTGGGAGTAATCTGGGCCAATCTACCTACGAGAAGGAAATGATGGCCATCTTACATGCAGTCGAGACCTGGCGACCTTACTTATTGGGGCGACATTTCCAAATCCGCACAGATCATCACAGTCTTAAATATTTTTTGGAGCAACGCCTATCCTCCCCACAAAAAAATAAATGGTTAGCCAAAATGCTGGGATATGATTATGAGATCATTTACAAGAAAGGGAAAGACAACAGTGTAGCAGATGCATTGTCGCGCTAATTTGAGGAGGAAAGTACTCTGCTCGCAATTTCCCTCCCCATTCCAGACTGGATTGAAGAGGCTCGCAGGGAATGGTTTTCACACCCCGGGCTCTCCCAACTCATTTCTCAATTGCAGGTAGATCCTAATTCCAGCAAGGGCTACTCGTGGCAGAATGATATTCTTCGCTACAAGGACCGAGTCGTAATATCACCAACATCCACCCTCAAAAGTCGCATTTTGGCAGAATTGCACTCATCTCCCATTGCAGGACATTCGGGCTTTCAGAAGACGTATGCTCACACTAGAAGATCATTTTTTTGGACCGGCATGAAAAAGGACATCCTTACTTTCGTAGCAGAATGTGATGTCTGTCAACACCACAAAGGGGAGACCATCAACACACCAGTAACATTACAACCATTTCCCATTCCGACATCAATTTGGACGGAGGTTTCCATGGATTTCATTACAGGTCTTCCAAAGTCTGGGAACAAGTCAGTCATCATGGTGGTTGTGGACCGACTGTCGAAGTATGCTCATTTCTGCGCCCTACCCCAACCGTTTACACCAACTTTGGTTGCTCAAACTTTCATGGATCAGATCTTCAAATTGCATGGCATGCCCACTTCTATTGTATCCGACCGCGACCCGATCTTCACCAGTAATTTTTGGCAGGAACTCTTCAGAATACAAGGCACTCAACTCAAACTCAGTACTTCATATCATCCGCAAACAGATGGTCAAATCGAAGCCGTCAACAAATGTCTAGAAACCTACCTTAGGTGTTTCACTTCAGAAAAGCAACACCTTTGGGTACAGTGGTTACCTCTGGCTGAATGGTGGTATAACACCAACTATCATGCCACCACCAAAATGACTCCCTATGAAGTACTCTATGGTCAACTTTCACCTTCCCCTACTTCTTATCTCACGGGGTGCTCCAAAGTACAAGTCGTGGATCAACTCCTACAACACCATGCAACCATGCTCGCCCATCTTCGCGAGAATCTTCATCAAGCTCAGAATCGCATGAAGCAACAGGCCGACCAACATCGCTCAGAGCGCCAATTTCAAGAAGGGGATCAGGTCTTTTTGAGGCTGCAACCATATAAGCAAACATCACTCAAAGACAAGGGTTGTCAAAAGCTCTCTCCAAAATTCTACGAACCATACCAAGTACTTCAGCGCATTGTAGAAGTGGCTTACAAGTTGGCTTTGCCACCTAAAGCAAAAATCCACCCAGTTTTTCATGTATCGTGCCTCAAGAAAGTGATTGGGAACAATTGCCAAGTTCAAACCAGTCTACCTGAATTGGACGAAGAAGGGTCAATCTGGCTTCAACCTGAACAGGTTGTAGACACAAGGGACAAGCACCTGCGCGGCCGCATGATTAAGGAAGTCCTCATCAAATGGAAAGACACCTCTCCGGAAGATGCAACTTGGGAACCAGCCACGATTCTTCAGCAATTTCTGTAGCTTCAGCCTTGAGGACAAGGCTAGTCTTAAGGGGGAGGGCATGTTAGGGTCCCACCCTAACCCCCTTATTTATGTCATGGGATCACGTCATAGTCAAGAGTCAATAAAGCCCATATTAATATTGTAAGTGGTTAACCCGCAATTAATGACGGGACCACAGTTAGTTGCAAATGGGCAGTAGTATTAGATAGATGGTATTAATAAAACCCACGGTATTGGCCTGTGGTATTGCATGTATGAGTCATATATAAAGGATAGAGACTCCCTGCGAGGAGTATCGTGTCTTATTTTTTAATCGAGCTTTGCTCTATTGGAGGTTGCCCCCTCGAAGAGGCATGTGAACATTGCTCTTTGAATAATAAAATCATTGTTATTCTGTGTTCTGGGTATCTTTTCTTCACATATTCTGTGTTTTGGGTATCTTTCTTCGCATATTCTGTGTTTGGGTATTACTTTGTAGGTTAAGAGCATAACATACTGGAAGAAGAAGGCACCTTGGCCCACTCTTCCATTGCAGATTGGGTTATATGAGAGTCGGAGTTTCAAACAAGTGGATGTCAAAGAAGAACAAATGGAGAAGTATCCATGCAACCTCCGAAGTTACAATCTGTATGACCCACATTGTCTTGTGAAAGATCATTTCACGAGAGTACAGTTCAACTAGATCCATGAGGCATGTCATTTGGTAGAGGAGGACCCATGCAGATATTGTTACAACTCCTTTAGTCTAAATGAACTAGTCGGCTTGGTTGTGGAGTGGTTAGTGAAGCAACATGAGGTAGCATCCCAAAGAGAACTAGAAGCAGAAGAATTAAGCATACCAGTGCACAACAAGGGCAAGAGGAAGATTATCGATCTCATGGAGGAAGAGAAAAAATGCAAGTTCTGAGCAGATCCACTTTTGGAGGAAGCATCTTTGGCTATAGAGGCAAAGAGGCAACAGTGCAACAAGCGAATCGTGCAAAGGCAGAAGGAGAAGAGAAGAATGGAGGAAACAGAGAAGGAGTTGCATGAGATGAAGGAGAAAATTTGGAGGGAACAAGAGTTGTGAAAACAGGAGAGGGAAGCGCAGCAACAATAGGTACAGCAGGGGGTGCAACATGTGAACACAAATGAAACAACACCCATACAAGTGGTTGACTCATTAGAACAGTTGGCATCAGGTAGATAGGGTGAACCATCATAAGAGTAGGACTTCGCTCGTGAGATAGAGCAATCACTTCAATAGTTGGATATGGATATGGAGAAACAAGAATCCGAATAGGACATCAACCTTATGCCTCATCACCAAGAGGTCAACTTACCCGCTTCACTGCATTCAAAAGATGAGCAATTCTCAAGTGACCAAGGAGGCACTGAGATCCTTGGTGATCAACCAAAAGGAGAGATGTGCAACATCTCATTCAATGAGCCTCAACATAGAGTTGTGTAGTCTTACATAGTTTTGACTCCAGATGATCATACATCTCCTGTGCAAGTTGAGGAACGAGTGATCATGCCTGACGTGTGCAAGCATCCTCCAGCCTTGGTCGATGCTACTAGAGTGTATGCTGAAGACACTAGATCAAGTGTTCACTTTCTGATAGCTGAGAATGAGTGAATGGCTAAGGAACTACAAACGACCAAGCAAGGAGGATAGTTGGTGATAGCATCTGCCCGAGCTAAACTGAAGAAGGCAATACTAGATGAAGTATTGTCCCTTGACACAGTTATGTGAGCATTGTACTCCTAGTTTGGTACTGTGCATAAGGCAGTTGTCCATCTCAATGGATGGCAGCATCGATGTGCTAGAAGAGCACATATCATGGCGAACTTGCATGCTGTTGTTGATTACATGCAAACATGTATGATGAGTTACAAGGAAGCCCTGCTTCACTTTCCTAAGAAGATGAAGGCTAGAGCAATCGAGCTAAAGGCATGTATCCGGAGTCAGATCCGAAACTATGAAGAGCTCTCACAACTCATCACTAGTATATAGGCTTCCCATGCACGTGTATTTAAGAGTATGGATGTTGTGGTGCACGCACATGTGATCCCATCTTTTGGGACTCTCGCCCAGGCGAAGACAAAGGCAAAGGTCTAACTAGAGCTTGACTCGTACTTCGACGAGTTGATCCACATTTCCACCAACCTAGACTTGCCCATCTATGCAGACATCATGCACAAGTATGTTGTTGTTTTAGCCGCATTAACGACAATGATGCACATGCTTTCAGACAAGATGGAAAGAGGAGCCCGAGGAGTGTACTCGGATGCTCTGGAGGAAAGATTCAAGTTCCAAAAAGATGTCACCTTGGAGAAAACGGACACCATCACGGATTACTATTCATCATCGCAAGGATGTTGAAGAGTTGGACTTCCATGGTTTTCTAAGTCATAGTGATGTCTAGCATGGCTTGCTCAAGAGATTTTGTCTCACATGGGTACATGTGCATTGTAATGTAATGTCTTGTCAAGTGTAAGTTAAGTGTCGATAGTTGAATGTAACAGTCATAGAGTAGATGAAGAGTCATCAGGGTGGATGAACTGTCACAAAGGGGAATGTCAAGGGTCACCCCACCCTTTTCTATAAATAGTCCCTCATAACTCATTGTAAAGGATTTTGTTCAGCCAAGCATCTGATAAGACTATCTTGGAAAGAGCTTGGACAGTATTCTAATGAGCCTTGGCTTCTCCACTGTGCAGAGCTAGCACATCTATTTGGAGGAGCAAGCAGTTGTGGCTATAACATTCCGTTGTGGGAACCAGTGGTTGGACATGGATGTATTGTATGACTAGAACTTACACTTCTTAATATAACAAGAGTCAACACATTTCATGCATATGTTGTATTGTATTCTATGCTATCTGGTTTACTCTGAATGATATATGTATCTTTTTACTTACACATGTATGTATAGTTACCTGTGTATGTATGTATGAATATTTCTAAAATGTGTTGTTTGTTTAACCATCACTTTGGATTTCTAGCTAATTTCCTTCCATGTTGTGATGCATCTTTGCTCGTGTGTTCCCTTCTTAACTGTGTGTTATCATAGGTTTCCAATGGGTGCACTCATCTCAACCCCATGTGTTAGAACCTCTCATGCACCTTCCTTGGCTCACTATAGTTGTCACACCCTTGCTACCAATAGAGCTATCTTACTTGCCTCTCTTCTAAATCGCAGTCAAGGCATTACCATACGACTCATTGTTGGGACTCCTACACCAAACAATTTGAGGTATAATTGGGACTTCTTACCGGGGAGATCCCCTGACATGTTGGTGGGTCCAACACTGTCAACATTTCTGGCACTAGAAATAGGGTCAGATGACAAGATGTGTCCTCTCATCATGTTTTGAACCTTTTCATATCTATCATGGATTCTTGCACTCTTCTCCCTCCGCGATTTTTTTCAAACCACAAACATGTCACCATCACGAGGGAGTTTTTCAATCACTTTACCACTTACATGTATGATGGTGAAGGTGAAGTGGCATGGCCTGAGTTCTTACATGACTTTCTTCGCATGCTTTATCAGGAATATGGATGTTCTAATGAATACGTCATCTTGCTACTTGCATACACACTTTGTGAATCTCCATATCGGTGGTTGTGCAACCTACCAGCGAACAGCATGCACTCACTTGAGCACTCCTGTGATCTCATTGAACACACTTTCTATCATTTTGATCCAAAACATCTTGACCAAAAACTACTACAACAATAAAAGGGTCTACAAGAATCGACTATGGATTTTTGGCAGTGCTTCCGTGATTTTCAATTTCAAGCTCTCAAGAGCTAGATGAAGTTTTTCTATCTTTGGGACCGATTCGAGTATTGCGTTAAGAAATATGATCATCCCTAGAAGAATTTTGGAATCAAGCTTTGCTCAAAATTCTTCAGTGATGGAGCTGCACAATCTCAGATGGATGTGGTCACTGTCATAAGTGACTCCCCACCATCCCCTCATCAAACAACTCCACCACTGCAGAGTGATATTGAGGATCATGCTCACACACCGGTTCAACTATCACATCCTCCCAACATCGCTTCGCTTAATTTTTTCACAGATTTGGTTGTGAGTCCATCGATTTTTCATATGAATTATCTTCCACAACCTCTATCTTCTGACTCAGATGTTCCTCAGATGATATTGTCTTGTGTTCTTCCATTTCGGACTCTACACTTGTTGTGAATGAGGAACAAGCCACTAACGGAGTTGGTGTTGCACAACGAACATGCATTTTCATTCATGAAGAGTATGAGTGGGAGCTTGAGTATCAACATTAGGCGAAGGATGAATCCCTTCCATCTAAGTGCCCTCCATTCCTTCCTGACATCTTTGGTGACCCTGCCATCCATGATTTCACATGTGTATCTTCATCTATGGATGCACCCATTGTTGATCACTCACAGAACACACCTGATGCCATTCCATCATTCGAAAATGGAGATGATAAGTTATTCATTGAAAATCCACTTGATCTTTCATCTTCCTTTCCCATAAACATAGAGGATGAATTTGTTTGCTTCTCATCTACCCCTCTATTTGATTTATCAGATCATGAGGATGCCGATGAAATCATTGATTTTTCTGATCGTGGCTGTCGTGATCCATTTGCTTCCATATTCGATCATGAACATGATTCTATCACAATTGATTTTTTGAAGCCACCAGTCTATGATGATCTATATGATGATGAAGTTGAAACACTCCAGGCCATTGAGGCACTTCAGCGTGAGCTAATGGTTATGTTAAGTGCTCGCTCTCTTGGGTTTAGTTTCACTGTTGATCAGGAAACTATTCAATCACCCAAGGATCCTCATCACCCATATGTATGCATTGAAGATGAATCTCACACACAGATTATACTTCCTCCACTTGAACTACATGATCATATCGCTCATGCATTGGAGTATTCTTACATTGCAAGCACATGTGCACGACGCAAGTTGTCTTTGTTTCTTTCATTTTCTTGCATGTCACAGTCAAGAGTGTGTTTATGCTTCAAATCTACATGCAATGTCACACAACATAGTGATAAGTCCACGGACTTCTCATCATGCACTTGCACTAACTTATACCCTATGGGACTTTTGAAACATGAAGTGTGGTTGTCTTCATTGTTATATCTCTCTTGCTTGCTGGTTCGCACAACCGGGTTGCTCGCGGACCAAGCCCTCACCAACTTGGGTCAACTAATGCGTGGGTGGCTGCATTGGAAATATCACTTCACGTTATCAGGCCCATGCACCATTAGCTTAAGAGTAGGAGTAGTGTTTACTTCCAATCAGTTTTCTTGCATGCTTTTTTGCTTACTTGCTTCATTTGTTTGTTTGTTTTCTTGCTTGCTTGTTTTCTTACTCTCTTTGCTTTCACTTTCGCTTTTGCTTCTGATTTGCTTTGTTGTTTATTTGTCTGCTTGTTTTTTTCGTAGGTTAGTTTCACATGAAACCATGTATGACTCTTGAAACAAGTTGGGTGAAGTAAAACATTCCTTGTACATGTATCACTACTTGGCTATCTATCATCCTACCTCTGTATGAAGAACTTGTTACTTTTAGTCCATGATACGTCAATGGAAAATAAGTATTTTTCGAAGTGAACCTTGGTGAAAACAAAACACTTGCACATTATCTAGTATCACCTACTCTAGTCGGTGTTTTTTGGGCTAACCCTTTTTAGCTCAGTCAAATAGAGTAAGGTGAGGGTGAAAACCTTAAAAGGCATGTCAAAGATATAATAAACTACTTCTCTACAGGAAAAACCTCTTATGCTCTCAATAAGGTAGGATCCCTCTTCCGCATCTGAAATGAATAAGTGATATGCACACTTTAAAAATGAAAATGAAAAAATGAAAAGTAAAAAAAAATATTCAAAATGAAAAATGAATAAGGCGAAAGAAGAGAAAGGCTTCCTATGCAGAGAGGTGATGCAAGTAACTCCGTCGAGGTA
Organism: Pinus tabuliformis; assembly: GCA_031772625.1. Lineage (NCBI taxonomy): Eukaryota > Viridiplantae > Streptophyta > Pinopsida > Pinales > Pinaceae > Pinus > Pinus tabuliformis. The sequence continues at coordinate 95,648,308 of CM062809.1, forward strand.
TTGACCAGGCTCGTTGGTAGCAGATACATGCTTGTGTTCCTACGTGACTCCGTTGGGGTATTGTCTAGGCCTACTAGCAATAAAGCAACACTAGAGATGAAACTAAGACTCTAACGACTATACTGCTTATGCATCAATATACCCCTCAACCCAAATCGAAACAACTATGTTGCCTTGGCTTGGAATATGTGTCAATCAACTAAGAGCTTGGAAGATGTTACATCTTACAATCAAGCTACTGTGAAACCAAGATGAACGAAGAATTGAACAATACTTCCGAAGGTGTTAGACTTTCTTTTCATAAATAAGGCCCATTCAGAGAGCTGGAGTTCTACCAGTGTGTCACCAAGTGTTGTAGTGGCTACAACCACCCTCCAAAATGTTTCCTTAGTTTGTTTTAGAGCCTTCTTACCAACCTTTCACAACACCTTGTCTTGCTTCATCAAGTACACAAGCTTTGGTGTTTTTCTTGAAGAAAGACAGCCTATCAATCAAAGTTTGATGCATTCCCCTCAACCGGTTTTTCCTCCGGACTTGGTCCAGCTGAATGCTAAGCAACTCCCTCAAGAAATTGCACAAATATGGAGGGAAACCATCCTTCCCTCCAGAAATTGCATAATTCTGTCTGGAAACTAGCTTGGCTATAGAATTATGCAATTCTATCAGTCAGGCTTCATCTAGAAAATTACGCAATCTCAGCTGGGATGCTCAACCCAGGAATTGTGCAATATTAGGCAAAATTCAATTGCTTTGCCCATAAATTGCACAAATATCCTTAGAAGCCAGCCCAGCTCCCATCCAGAGATGCTCATTTTCTCCCAAAAGTTTATCAGCCTCTTGCATGTGCAGTTGGGTTGACCAGTTCCACCCAGGAACAAGGAAACTTGACTTGCATGCATGGCTTTATTTTTCTCAGAATAGCAAAAGGAAACATGCAAAAAGAATCCCTTGATTCAAGGAGCTATTTTTAGCAGCTGGAGCTTGCATGAAAAGTTTATTTTAGAATCTTCCCTCCAAGTGTCACTTTTTCCTAGATTTGTGCCATGTGCATCATGAGCCCAAACTTATTTATTTGATGGATTAGAGCTCATTATTTCACATCGATATTGTAGCTCTGACATCCCACAACACATCTAGGACTCTTCAACACATTCAGCTCAGTTATTCATGGGTAAGTGGTCTCAACTTTTCTTTTTCAGATTTTTTGTCGCTTTTTGTTTTTTTGCTTGTGTGAGTGATAGTTGCTTGATTTATTTGAACACTTTCTATCCTTTACATGCATACTAGCTTTTACTAGTACCATTTAATTTTTATTGCTATCTCACTACTGTCGCATGCATGAAACTGTTTTGCATGAACGATTGTCGATTCGGTGACTTGCTTCACCCACATGCATGTTGTTCTTTTTTCTGAATCTTCCATTCAATGTTTGCATGCATGATCAATCACTTCTGCTTTCACTTAGTATCTCCATGCATTCACTTTCACATTTGCTTTTGGTTGCCCGTCAGCAAGTTTGGGTAGCCTTGGCCCGGACTCTGCCTCAGCAAGACAAGATTGCGCAATCTGGGAAAGGAAGGCTCTGTCTTCCTCTCTAGAAATTCACATTTCTGCCTAGGAATTGTCCTCCATAACTTCTTTGTGCATTTCTAAGAGATAGTAACTGCTAGCCCAAAAAATTTCGCAATGCAGTCATTGCCAGTTAGAATTGTACATTGCGCAATTCCAGCCGTCAGCAGTCAGCTTGGATTATGCATTCTGTAAATCTAATAGCTAGTCAGCTCCTCAAATAGCCCAGAATTCTTTTTTCGCAAGTCTGGTAGACAGTCTCCCAGCCTCCCAGAAGAAATTATGCAATCATTTCCTATCAATCCCCAAGTATGTGTTATGTCATTCACGAATTTTCTTTGGTTTTCGCTGACAGATTTCTTGCCATGCATGTCTCTTTGTCTCCAAATCTTTCAGGTGTTCATACACCTCTTAGTAGTATAGGATCAATGGCCTCCAAGATAGTAGGATCAAGGGACACTGACGAAAGTGAAGTTGGAGTAGTAGTTGAGCGGGTGTCCGCACGTCTACCGATCTATGAAGATACCAAGTTGTTTTTAGACAAGGACATCGAGATGAAATGGAAAGAGGTCAATGAAGAATTTGCAGGCACTTTTAGGGAAGACCTCGAAGACCTCTAGGTGTATGTGAACATTCGCAAGTCTGTCTTGTACTGGATTGCATGCAAATACCCCTCATACCCATTCAAGGACATGATACACTAGATCGTCTTACACACTGATCCTTAGACGATGACTTGAGAAATGTCAGTGGAACGAATATTGCAACTTGTTGAACACAGGATTATGATGAGATGTATCAAATTTCAGAGCTTGTTACTATCATGGAGACTCCCTTCAGCTCACTCAACAACAGTGTAAACTCTAGAGACATTATAAAGAACTGGGTAAAAGAGCCAGCTAGATTCAGGATGACACCCAACTAGATCTACAAGATGAATATACTGTGGAAGGCATATCAATACTTGGTCATATTTTCATGTCGCCTGTATGGCCATGAAAGCATAGAAACCTTCCCACAGAGTTGGGTGATCGCGTTGGATGAACTGGCCAGAGAGGAAAAACATGTAACTAGTCCAGCATGTTGGCTCATCAATTGAAGGAATAGGTAACAAAGGCTCGATAGTCACCTAAAGGTATGCAATCAGGGGTCTACATGTCCACCTACATCTTAGATGAAATATGTTTCCGATAGGAGTTTTCGAGCTTGGAGTGGGCATGGTCACCGGTAGAGACTGTTGTGAACAGTTATTGTATTTTGTTGTCCAAATGTAGCTTCAGAGGAGTTATCACATGACTGTTTGATCATTTTGTCACCCAGGTTTACAAGATGATATTCAAAAAGTATCCACCCTGCATGTCAAAGGTAGCAATGGAGGCACTGATAGACATATATGATTGGTATGCCTCACTTTCAAGCACCTTCATACGAATGTATAGAGTGGAGAAGCCTCCGCATGTTCTACCGAAGTTTTCCTTGGACATACTTGTCATGAAGGAGGTAGCATATCACATCTTGGCGGGTTTGACAACTAGACTGCACCGAAAGAAGAAGGCACCTTGTCCCGCTCTTTTGTTGCAGATTTGGTTATATGAGAGTCGGAGTTCCAAGAAAGTGGATGTTGAAGGAGAAAAGATGAAGAAGTATCGATTCAACCTCCAAAGTTACAATTCATATGACCCACATTGTCTTGTGAAAGTCACTACATGAGAGCATAGTTCAACTGGATCCACGGGGCATGTCATTGGGTGGAGGAGGACCCATGGAGATATTGTTACAACTCCTCCATACTCAATGAAGTGGTCATCTTCACTATGGAGTGGTTAGCGAAGCAGCATGAGGTAGCATCCCAGAGAGAACCAAAAGTAGTAGTAGCAGAAAAAGTAAGCATACCAGTGAATGACAAGGGCAAGAGGAAGATTGTCCATCGCATGGAGGAAGATAAAATCTGCAAGTTCTGAGTAGATCCACTTGTGGAGAAAGTAGCTTTGGCTATAGAGGGAAAGAGGCAATAGCGCGAGAAGAAAATCACACAAAGTCAGAGGGAGAAGAGAAGAATGGAGGAAATAGAGAAGGGGTTGCATGGGCTGAAGGAGCAACTCTAGAATGAACAAGAGTTGTGCAAACAGGAGAGGGAAGCACAACAACAACAGGTACATCAGGGGGGCGGAACATGTGCAAATAGATGAAACAACACCTGTACAAGTGGTGGAATTATCAGAACAGCTGGCATTAGGAAGACAAGGTGAACCATTGCAGTAGCAAGACTTCACTCGTGAAATAGAGCAAGCAGTTCAATAGTTGGAAATGGATATGCAGCAATACGAATTGGAACAGGACATCGACCTTATGCCTCATCACCAAGAGGTCGACCTACCCTCTTCACCGCATCCAAAAGATGAGCAAGTCTCAAGTGACCAAGGAGGCACTGAGATCCTTGGTGATCAATCGAAAGGAGAGATACATAACATCTCATTCGACAAGTCTCAACATAGACTTGTGCAGTCTCACAGAGTGTCAACTCCGATGATAAAACATATCTTTCGTAATTTGAGGAACGAGTGATCGTGCCTGATGTGTGCAAACACCAACAACCTTGGCTGATGCTACTAGAGTGTATGCCGAAGCCACTAGCTCAAGTGTTCACTTTCTAATAGTTGAGAATGAGTGAATGGCTAAGGAACTACAAACGACCAAACAAGGAGGAGAGTTGGTGACAACATCCGCCCGAGCTGAACTAAAGAAGGAAATACTAGATGAAGTATTGTCCCTTGACACAGTTATGTGAGCATTTAACTCCAAGTTTGACACCATGCATAGGGCAGGCATCCATCTCAATGGATGGGAACAACGATGTGCTAGAAGAGCACATATCTTGGCAAACTTGCATGCTGTTGTTGGTTACATGTTGTTGGCTTGAGGGGGCCTAACCCAGGTTCAACATTAGTTAGCTAAACAAATCCCACATTATTGGCCCTTTTGGCATTAGCTCGCGAAGCATGGACTGAAGTCTCGGCCGAAGCAGTATGGGGGGATGTTGGAACCAAGTTTCCACACCCTTGAGATGGATGTGATGTCGATTTATCCCGGCTAAACCTGCTTGCGCACAGGTTGCTTAACCCTCTGCTCCACCCTTTAGTACCTTCGTGAAAGGGTACAATCGGCTTTCACACAGCTCTCTCCAGGGGTTGATATACTTTCGCACTGCTAGGGCAGTGAGCTGTGATATTTCCCAAACCAAGCTAAGTATCTTAATCGTCTTATTAACAGATCTTAATTATCTTCGCATAAACAAATGTTCTTACCTGCATTCACTTAACCAATACAATTACATACATTCATGCATCATTTAAGCATTATAAGTGAAATTCATACCAAAACATAACCATATTCATAAACAGGAAATGAAGACGCAAAAATTGTAGAATACTTCTCTTTATTGATAATTCCAAACAATTACAGACTCAACCCACCCTGTGCACTGAGCTGCATGGGTTTGCGCACTCAGCTGCAGACTTCTAGGCCTCTGCGCACTCAGTTGCGGAGCCTCTACCTACACTACGACCGAAAACTTAGACTTCTACCTCAAAGCTATTTCTCATACATGTTCGATCTTCTTCATTGATTCCATAATTATTGTAACTACTTAGAGCTTAGCCTTATTTATACAATCCCATGGTTCACAGACCATGGGTAGATCTTCTACAAATGACATTGCATTTCCAAAATAAGGGTAGACAACCCTATGACTCTTTAAGAACTACGTGCTTTGCGACCACAAAATGTGGAATCTTTACATTTGGATTACAAAATTTGACCAAAATATGGGCTTTTAGCCCCAAAACTGCCCTTGGGGGATCCTGTGCCCACCAAGCCCCCAACACAAACATCGTGGCTCGCCCTTGAGTCACTCTACAAGTGCAAAGATCATAGCACGAAAACCTCCTAGCTCCGTTTAGATCACCGCAACGTCGGCAACGCAATGAGCGGCCACCTACTGGACTTCTTCCACTTGTTGTTCGGTGAGTACTATTGAGCTACTACCCTAAATCCTCTATTGAGTTGCCTGTAGTTTCATGATGTTTCCTTCAATGGAGGTTGTGATCACATAAGCCTCATCTATCCATGGTTTTAGGAACTCTTTTAAGACTGATTCTTTGTGCCAAGCGGCATCCACCTATTCCTTGAGCACCTTTGCCTCCTGCATCCACGTGAGCCTCTGTGTAAGGGAAACTGTTAGCTCGGTCCCTTTTACCTCGTCATACCTTTGTTGTAGCTCACGCGCCTCTATCTCTAGGTGCTCTACATTTGGGTCCTCTTGCAGGGTGCTTAGGACCTCGAATGGCTGTTCAGAAAGCTGCATGCAGTCTGCCACTGCACTGTCAACTTCCACAATTGCTATTGTAACAACAATAGTATGTTGTTCCCTGACTTCCAGAGGAGTTGAAGGCTAAGCCTTCAACTAAAATTCCGCGACCTATAGGTTCAACTCCAGCTGAACCCTGGCCATCTCTACTCGAGTGTTGCACACTGGTGTGGCCAACTTGTGGATGCACACGTCCACTGGTTCTTCTGCATGAATGTCCAACTCTGGACCATCTGATAGGCTTCCTCCACTACCTGCATTATTTTCTTGTTCTACTCCACTGCCTTGTTGTGCTACAGGCCCAACTGCCCGATTTTGATGTGCTACTCTCTCATCACCTACAGAGCGCGACTCTCCTGGGTCCTGAGTTTTGTGGTCACTCCATCCTACAAGAGGTATTGTGTCTCTTGAGGGAGAAGGCCATGTTTAATATGACCCCTTTCAAACAGCTAACCATGGGCCTATCAGCCTCCTTCACTGTAGTAAGTGCCCCGACTGGTAGCACTATTGTCTTGGTCACCCTTGTGCACAACATCTCCTTAGCAGCTGAAGTGTCAATTGCGAGGCTGGTAGACACTATGCCAACCCGTGGAGTGCAAACCTGCAACTCCTACAACTCTGTCTGGAGAGCCCCAAATACCAATTGCTACTGTTCTTCGAACTATTTGAGGGCCTTTGTGGTGACATCCCTCACCATTTCTCCGATATCATGCAAATCCTCCTCAGTGAGGGTGATTAGGTCGAAGGAATTCTTTGATGCCTTGGTTTTCTTTCGTGGCACTGCCTGCTCTCATGATTGCGGACACTTGAGTTGGGTGGACGTCATCTACGGGTCTACACGACCTTGTTCTGTCTTTGTTTCTGCCTCAGCCCCATGTGAAGGTGACTTCCATCCTTCGCACTCTTCTCCACCTATTTTCTATTGTTCCAACAATTTCGTGGTGTTGTGTGCTACCTGGGCCTTAGCCTCTGCTTCCTTCTTTCTGCGCTTATCCACCAGCTATGCCATTTAGAGCTTCGTTTCTTCCTTCTTGTGCTGCATGGAAAACTTATCCATTTCCACTACGAAGCCTGCTGGAGCGCACCACTCCGGTGTCCAAGACTCGAGGACTACAATGATTACATCATCTGTTGTGAGATATTGTATGTCATTCCATGTCTTCATAAGATCCTTTAGTGCCCTAATAAAAACATGGTGGAAATCTGCTTTGAACTCTGCAAAGCTCTACAAACTGGCGTATACTATGGACAACAACCAAGGCTTGCGATTGATCCCCATCCAAATACTCATCTCCATTAAGACCCAAAAGATCTTGCTTTATTTTATACACTGTGCATCTTTGGTAACCCACAGTAAAGCGTACTTCGTTGCCTCTAGAAGGTCTGGTGCGACGGAAGGGAATTGGCTATCTTCTGGTAGCTCCCATGCCACCAGTACCATTAAAAACAGGAGCCATGCATAGTGAAATGTTTGTCCCTGCTCCTGTGCCTTGCAATAGTTCACAAGGAACTCACCGCATAGATAGTTCACCCAGTTGAACTGGACTCCTTCATCACATTGGGCTGCCAGTGCAATCACAAGCACAGGCACCTCATCCGCGCGGCACTTCCACATCACTTTTCCTACTAGTATTTGTGTCACAAACTTGACTGCGAGGTTGTTAATGTTGGAGATGGCATATCCTCGCTTCGTCTTCTCCAAATTGAACTTCTTCTTCATCAATTCTGTGAGGGCCAACTCACCACCTTTTCCTTCTAATATATTGGCTAGATCCCGCCGTGAGTAAGGAAGTCATGTGATTTGATGAATCAAGTGGTCTGTGATGGGAATGGTCTCCTCCAACCAAAAACACCCATCATGCACCAAGCAGAGTATCTGCCTGATAACAAAGATGGTCACTAGGGCGCCGTGGTAATGCAGCACCAAGAGAAAGTTTAGCAACTCGACTTTCTCTACAACCTTGAGCCATTTGTGCGGCTCCAATTCAATCATTCCAGCCGTCGCTTCAATTCATCGATGCATTAGCTACTTAGTCACTAAATGTGGAAATTTACCATGATCACGAGGTCCCAATCTTCAAACTTTAGTACCAGAACTCTCCCTAAGTGTGGCCCCTCAAAAAAAATATCATCTGGGAGCAGCAGGGTTTGCAGGGAGCTCTTGCTCTCATCTATGTCCTTTGACACCTTGGCTTTAGCCTTGTGTGGAGGAACATATTCTGGTAACCAGGTAATAGGGTCTAAACCCTGGGTTTCAACTTCCATTTCCATGTCCTTTTCATCCACCAGGATTTCTTCAGATTCTTCCTCGTCAGCCTCTAGATTAATGGCCTTCCCCTTTTCCTGCAAGGTCATCTTGGTCCTCTGTGGGTTTCTTGGTGAGATGCGCACCAGTAGCATAGCCTACTTCTGCTTATCCTTCTTTGGTCTCGGCATCTTGGGTGATTTAGGGGCTTCGACTATCACTCTGGCACTCTTTTGGGCTTCTACTACCATAATTTCCTGCATGGTTTCCTCGACTGTCACCACTCCTGTGTCCATGGCTTCTGCAGGTGCTAACATAGAGCTATTCCACAATTCTAGAAGTATCTCTGGTAGTTGCTCAAACAATGAATTCACTTTCAGAGTCTAGAAAAGGTCTCGGTTCATACTTGAGCGCGCAAAAACTCAGTTCTCAAAATGCCAAGTGTTTTTTGTTGGACATCCACTTGTAATTTATAGGGCATTTTGAATTTAAATTCAACTGTTCCCCCCACATTCGACCCTTTAATCCATAAAGTTCACCTTAAATTCCTGCCACCCACTCCATTTGACCTCAAACCGACCATCAAATTGTGAATAGTGACTTTAATGGTCACTTTCCGGTGGACCTGTGCACTAGCACCACTGTCTTTGCACTTTCGCGGACCTTGTGAAACTTCGCTACTTCGCACAGTCATGAAATCATGCAGCTTTCTAACTTAGGAAGTGTAGTTTATAGTCCCACACCTCCTTTCAAATTCCTAGAGTGCTAATACTATGCTTCTGTCAACTAGTCAGATGGCCAGGCCACTTGTGTATGGCTTCAAATGACTGCGATTCACCTTTCCTGGGAAGGGATATCCATTCAACTTAACCAACTTGACTGCGCCACCGTCGATAATGTCCTTAATAGCATATGACCCTAACTAGTGCATCCTAAATTTTCCAAGGAATTTATCGAACTTACTATCATAAAACAAAACCAAATCGTTTACCTTGAATATGTGTAGCTTGATGTGTCAACCATGCCATGCTTTTTCACGCTGCTTTTGGACCTACTGGTGAAATCTAGCAAAAAGTCTCTCTTCTTCAAGCTCATCCAACTGCATGAGCCTCTCTTCCAGGGCTCCGCAATCCATCATACCTATGAGTGCTGCTATGCACAGACTAGGCACGATGTATCCATAGGCATCACCGCTTCAACCCTATATACTAGCCTAAAGGATGTCTGTCCCATTAACTTCTTTCACGTCATCTGATAAGCCCACAATACTACAAGTATGCGTAGTTCCCAATCATTTCGCTGAGCATTGCATACCTTGGTCAGATCATTTTCAAGCACTTTGTTGAGCGCCTCCACTATATTGATAGCTTGTGGATGATAGGGTGTGGTCTTCTGGTGATACACCTGAAATTCCTCCGTTAGTGCACTGATCGTCTCATTCAAGAAGTGCGTACCAGATCGCTCATCAAGATCTTTGGACATCCAAATCGCATCAGTGCATGCTCAAATAGAAAATTTGCAGTAGTCATGCTCGTGAAATCCTTCACAAGTTGTGCTTTTTCCCAATGAGTCAAATACTCCATCACAATGATAATGTACCTTACACCTGTTTTTCCTTCAGGTTGAATGGGTCCTACAAAATCTATTGCGCACTTCTCAAAAGGTTGCAATGTCATTTGTGGATTCAAAGGCATTTCATCCCTCCGCAATGGCCTACCTGTTCTTTGACATACATCACATGCCTTGCAATATGATTTTGAATCCTGATGAAGGGTTGGCCACCACAACCCTATGCGTAGAATCTTCTATGTGGTTGATCTTACTACATAATAGCTTCTCGTGGCACCCCCATGAGTGTCTGTGAGGATGTTGCTTCGTTCAAACTTAGGTACATACCTTGGCAATATTTCATCATTCCCCATCTTGTATAGATGCCTAGCAATGATAGAGGAGTCTACCACACACACCACTAATTCCTTATTTTGTTAAACAGAGTATCCTTCCGGCATAGTTCCAGTTGTTAGGAAGTGTATTATATCCTCGAAATGTCCATCCATGATGCGCATAGAAAAAAGTTGCATGTCAAGTAATCCTTCCTCCAAATTAGTGGGTTCCTCCCCAGTCTCAATGTGCGACAAGTGGTCTTTTCCTGTGTTCAATCGTCCAGGATTCACAACAACTTCAAAATCATATTCTTGGAACAATAAGAGCCATTTGCAGATGCACCCCCTTAACACAAGCTTATTGACCAGGTACTTTAGTGTGAAGTACACATGCACCTGCTCAGGTTGGGGCTATTCTTCACAGGCATGCATCCATTTGGCCAGATGTGCACGTGGATCATTCTATCCATCGTACTTATCTACCAGTCCCATCTTAGGCTTCCCAAATCATGCTCTCATCATCCTCCTACATTCGCACCAATCATCGAAACTTCCCTTGTGTGTACCCCACCATCTAGTGGACGTAGCGCACAATGCCCAATCCAATGCCTGGAAGCATTGCTTTTCTAGAACTTCCCTTTCAAATGCATCCAAAAAGGTGTCTACCTCATTTAGAAAATCATAAGTAGGTAGATTTCTTACCTCTGACGACACACAAAGTAGCGACCTAATCATCATGTTGCAATTCAATGTAGTTACTTCGTGTAACCGATTCTACCAATATTCTATTTCTTCGTTAGAATCCAAAGTGAAAGAACTCTTGCACTCCCATGTAATCCACCAATCCGCAGTGAGATTCACACAGTATTGGTCTCACGTTGTTATCTTATAGATGCAGTCCAGATCATCATCACTCTCATAATCGTGGACCAGTTCCGTATAGCACGATCCTTCAACAAGATCCAGGGGTATTATTATTTGCAATGATTTCTTCTCAAATATCATCTTTCTCTTCTTTAGATTTATTAGCACATTCATATGAGTAGCCCAGTCAATTCCCAAGAGCACGGGGTAGGGATTTCTATCATCAACAATCTCTATTACTTCAAAATCTGCGAGCGCGCTCGCTCCCTCAATATCCACAGTCACTCCTTGCAGCCATCCCATGGTTATGATTTTTTTTTTATTCACCATCCTCAGCTGAGTCGGAGACCATTACAGGGCAGGTCTCCCCATTCACTCCCATGTCTATTTTGGTAGAACATTTGCATCTGATCCCAAATCCAGAATGACTTGATCCATTTTGTATTCTCCCATCTACGCAGTGAGTCTCATTTCATGCCCCGTCCTTGTCTTATGCTTTCTAATCTTGTGGAATATGCATAGTTCATGTGGCGTGGTCCCAACACATATATTGATAAGTTCGTGTAACCCTTTCAAAGCCTTACTAGCGCGTAGTAACTTCATACAACTTTCTAGGAAATTTGTGAGCATAGAGGGGTCCATCTCTAGCTCTGGTTTATCCTTACTTCCTGAAGCGGAGGCCTTAGTGAAGCTTTTCTTAGCTTCCATGAATGCTTCACGAGCACACTCCAAATCGAACTCAACCTCTTTCATCAGGGCTTTATGAACCCATGTACTGTCTCTTGGTTGTTTCCCCTTATCATCTCTTGTCGCAATTCCACTTTGGAGCACTATTTTTACGTTCGGATCTTCATCGTGTGGTTCAGACCTCATCATTTGTAGGTTCTGAGTCAAGGAAGGCGGTAGCGCTCCTTTGTCATGTATCCTAGTTATCAGTGTAGGACAATCTTCAGTTTCAAGATCAAACAGTGTGTAATAATTGCACGATGGGCACATTGGATTAGTTCAATCACGGGCATAGTGTCCTAGCCCTCTGCAATTGTATCAAATCAACTGTCCTCGACCTCTACTAGGTCCTCCTCCACCTCGGCCTCGTCCACGCCCCTAAAATCTTTTCTACCATCCCTGCATTCTGATCTTGTGGAATATGCACAGCTCACGTGGCCTGGTCCCAACACATATATTGATAAGTTCGTGTAACCCTTTCAAAGCCTTACTAGCATGTAGTAACTTCATACAAGTTTCTAGGAAATTTGTGAGCATAGAGGGGTCCATCTCTAGCTCTGGTTTATCCTTACTTCCTGAAGCGGAGGCCTTAGTGAAGCTTTTCTTAGCTTCCATGAATGCTTCATGAGCACACTCCAAATCGAACTAAACCTCTTTCGTCGGGGCTTTATGAACCCATGTACTGTCACTTGGTTGTTTCCCCTTGTCATCTCTTGTCGCAATTCCACTTTGGAACACTATGTTTACGTTTGGATCTTCATCGTGTGGTTCAGACCTCATCATTTGTAGGTTCTGAGTCAAGGGAGGCGGTAGCGCTTCTTTGTCATGTATCCTAGTTATCAGTGTAGGAAAATCTTCAGTTTCATGATCAAACAGCGTGTAATAATTGCATGATGGGCGCATTGGATTAGTTCAATCACGGGCATAGTGTCCTATCCCTCTGCAATTGTACCAAATCAACTATCCTCGACCTCTACTAGGTCCTCCTCCACCTCGGCCTCGTCCACGCCCCTAAAATCTTTTCTGCCATCCCTGCATTCTGGTCAAGGGGCCACGTTTCAACCTGAATCCTATAGGTAGGAGTTCTATCCATCATCAATTCATAGCTCCTGCAAGTACGCTCATCATGTCCTACTCACCTACAAAATTTGTAGAACAACTATTACGGTGTTTGCACATACTTTTGTAACAAGTGGTAGATATCCATGGCATGTTTTCTGGCTTCTTGACAGATATTGCACCACAAAACAAGCACCACGCTAGGTATTGCTTGAGCTTCCGGCCTTAAAGGCATTAATCCTTCTCCTTCAAGGTAATTTGTAAATACCAAGTAGTGGTCTTTGTCATGACCCTGACTCTTTCATTTCAAACACCATACCTCTTCATGTACCTCAGGCCGAACCATCGCATCCTACTTCAAGCATTGCATCTCAAGGCATAGATTCTTTAGCTGTGCGAGGATTTTTTGAACTCCTAGATTAGGATCTTGCATTGGAGTCTCATGTAGTCTCATGGAAATCTCCAAGGCCTCTACCTGAGTTGTTATCTTTTGCTATGACAACATACTCCTTAAGTGTGGTAGTAGCGAAGCCACATAACACTCGTGATCTTGTCCATCTATCAAATTCATGTTGGCTTCGTCGATCATACATTTCAGCCTCTAATCTAGTTCACAAGGCATCTCACCTGGTAGCATCATGATTTCTTTGAATCCCACAATCAACTGTGCTTTAGATTTAGGCCTACTAAATTCCCTATTCAGTTTTGCTTGGATGTCCGCTACTCTAGCATTCAGGTTATTGCTGGAGTACTTAATATACCAGGTTAACACACGATATTGTAGAACACTAACCAATGTCACTTTATTTATATGGTCATTTGTAACACCTTGATATTCCCATACAGCCCTTACAATGAACCAGAATTGGTCTGGGTCCTCATTTCCCAAGCCTTTGACATACTGAATCATGGTGGAGGTAAAGGTGGTACAGGTGAAGTTGGAGGTGATGGCGGTGAAGACAGAGGTGGTGTGGGTGGAGGTGGTATTCACATAAATCCTTGTCTTATCAAATGAATAGCACTTCATGGAGAGACATTCGCTATCCCTTCCTTGTCCCTTCATGGAGGTGAAATAAAGGGGCTATACTCCGGACCCTTATTTCCTTTGTTTCTGTAACTTTTTCCACTTCACGTAGTTCGAAACATCAAGGTAGCTACATAACCCATTTTTTTCACAACGACATTTTAATCCAAGTATTCAAAGATTTTACATACTTACCTTGCGGTCCTTTGAAAAATTGTCGCTCTGCCTCGTTATAATTGACTGAGGTGTCGACAGCAAATTCAATAACAAATCATCCTATGATACGATCGATAGTGCAAGCGATCTTATCCTCCGATGCTTCCAACCTTTGCACTAGCTCTGGGGTCCACACAATAGGATCGCCAATTTTCCACCTTCCTTAGCTATCTACTAGCTTCACAATCCACTTGCATAGCTCAGTAGGAAAGGAGGCAAAAATATTTCATGGATATCTGTATATAGGTATCGGTCCAACCACTGTTCTTTTAACAGTCGCAGGTTTCAATTTCTTGTGTCAAAAACTTTTGAATCCTTTTGCCCAACCAGCCTTCAATTTCTTTCTTAGTTGGATTCCAGTGATATGACATCACACATCTCTCATGTAGCTTCTAGTCCCGGAAATGGAACTATTTGTTGGCTTGAGGGGACCTAACTCATGTTTAGCATTAGTTAGCCAAAAAAATCCCTACACTACTAACCCTTTTGACATCAACCCATGGAGCGTGGACTGATGTCTCACCCGAAGAAGTATGGGGGGATGCTGGAACCATGTTTTCGCACCCTTGAGATGGATATGATGTTAGTTTATCCCGGATATACCTACCTATGCGCAAGTTGCTTAACCCTTTGTTCCACCTTTTAGTACCTTCACGAAAGGGTACAATTGGCTATTGCGTAACCCTAACTAGGGGTTGATATACTTTTGCACTGCTAGGGCAGCGAGCTATGATATTTCCCAAACCAGGCTAAGTATCTTACTCGTCTTATTAACATATCTTAGTTAGATTCATGTAAAAAGATGTTCTTATTTGTGTTCACTTAACCAACACAATTACATACATTCGCGCATCATTTAAGCATTATAAGTGAAATTCATAACCAAACATAACCAAATCCATAAATAGGAAATAAAGACACAAGAATCGTAGAATACTTCTTTTTATTGATAATCTTAACAATTACAAACTCAACCTGCCCTGTGCACTCAGTTGTGGACTTCTAGGCCTCTACGCACTCAGCTGTAAAGCCTCTACCTACTCTATGACCCAAAACTTAGACTTCTACCTCAGAGCTATTTCTCATAGATGTTTGATCTTCTTCATTGATTCCATAATGCCTCTAACTACTTAGAGTTTAGCCCTATTTATACAATCCCATGGTCCGTGGACCATGGGTAGATATTCTACAGCCAACATTACATTTACAAAATAAGGGCAGACAACCCTATGACTTTTTAACAACTACGTGCTCCGTGACAACAAAATGTGGAGTCTTTACATTTGGATTAAAAAATTTGACCAAAATATGGGATTTCAGCCCCAAAACTACCCTTGGGGGATCCCGCACCCAACAGATGCAAAAATGGATGATGAGATGCAAGGGAGCCCCACTTCACTTGCCTAAGATGATGAAGGCCATAATGGTCGAGTTGAAGGCACGTATCCAGAGTCAAATACAAAACTATGAAGAGCTCCCGGAGCTCGTCACTAGTATTCAGGCTTCCCATGCACGTGTATTCAAGAGTATGGACGTTGTGGTGCATGCACATGCAATCCCATCTATTGGGACTCTCACCCAGGTGAAGACAAAGGCATAGGTCTGAATAGAGATTGACTTTTACTTCGATGAGTTTATGTGCATTACCACCAGCCTAGACTTGCCCATCAGTGTAGACATCACACAAGTATGTTGCTAGTCCAGCCGCATTAAAGACAGTGATGCACATGCTTTCAGATGAGTTGAACAGAGGAGCTTGAGTAGTGTACCTGAATGTTATGGAGCCAAGAGTCAATTTCTAGAAAGATTTCACATTGGGGCACACAGACACCATCATGGACTACTGATCTTGGCATCAATATGTTACTATTGATCATCGCGAGGATGTTAAAGAGTTGGACTTCCATGGTTTTCTAAGTCATAGTGATGTCTAGCATGGCTTGCTCAAGCCATTTTGCCTCACATGGGTACATGTGCATTGTAATGTAGTGTCTATTCAAGTGTAAGTCAAGTGTTGATAGTTGGATGTAACAGTCATAGAGTAGATGAAGAGTCACGAGGGTGGATGAATCGTCACAAAGGGGAATGTCAAGGGTCACCCCACCCTTTTCTATAAATAGTCCCTCATAACTCATTGTAAAGGATTTTGGTCATCCAAGCTTCTGATAAGACTATCTTGGAGAGAGCTTGGACAATATTCTAACAAGCCTAGGCTTCTCCACTACACAGAGCTAGTACATCTCTTTGGAGGAGCAAGCGGTTGTGGCTGTACCGTTCCACTGTCAGAACTAGTGGTTGGACATGGATGCATTGTATGACTAGAACTTACACTTCTTAATATAACAAGAGCCAACACGTTTCATGCATATGTTGTATTTTATTATATGCTATCTGGTTTACTCTAAATGATATATGTATCTACTTACAAACGCATGCATGTATAGCTATTTGTGTATGTGTGTATGAATCTTTCTGAAATATGTTGTTGGTTTAGCCATCACTTTGGATTGCTAGCTAACTTGCCTTCCATGTTGTGATGCATATTTTCTCATGTGTTCGCTTCTTAACTACATGTTATCACAGGTTTCCAAGGGGTGCACTCATCTCAACCTCGTGTGTTAGATCCTCTCATGCACCTTCCTTGGCTCACTACCAACAGAGTTATCTTACTTTTCTCTATGTGAAATCATGGTCAAGGCATTACCATATGACCCACTGTTGGGACTCCTACACCAAATAGTCTGAGGTCTAATTGGGACTTCTTACGGGGAGATGTCCTGACATGTTGGCGGGCTCAACACTATCAACAGAAGCCTTAGTGCCACCTATAGTTGAAAGTGGGCACGAGACTATAAACTACTCTGCAGGAAGGGACTTTGCTAAAGGAAAATTTATGTGTGATACTCACGAGTATGACGAAGTCCAAAGGAGTTGCGATGAAGAAGAGGTGATTGAGCTGAAAGATTTCCCAGATGAGGATAACTAGAAATATGACTGTTGGAAGGAAAAAGGGCACCATTAAAATTAAATGACCATTTGAAGGGTGCAGGAGAAAAGAATTTATGAAGCATAGTTGGATGTATCTAGCCCATACTTGCATTAATGAACCAAATCTAGAGCCAATCATGAGTTTGGGAATTCAAAATTGTTATAAAAACCACATCCCGCACCACATTTGACACTTTGTTTCCTAAGAGAGATTAAAAGTTGCACCTAAGTGAAGAAGAGCTATTGTATGTCTAAGAGGAGCTAGGAAGTGTTGGTCATAATATTCAAGGGGAAAGGGCTAGCTGGTATCATCAAGTCACAACCCGGAAGGACCATAGGAGAAAATGTACCTATGTCCCTGACATGCTTAAGGTCACCAAGGAAGGTTCCACAGTCATAGCCACAGAAGAGACAGGAGAAGAGACCAACTAAGGTCTCTACAGTAGAATTGAGAACGTCACCATGGAAGAAGATGTAGAAGGAATTGTGGTTGAAGGACATGGAGGACAAGGGGGAAAGGCCCATATAGAAAGGGAAGATACCAATGTAGCAGGAGGGACCTCAACAGGTCCATGACAATGAGGAAGAAGCTAAGTTTCACAGGAAGGAGACAGAGGAAGGGGAGACTCCCTTTGTGCTCCAAGTGTACATGCCACTGAGAAAACCAGGTGAAAAGCCAGTTAAGAATCCAAAAGAAGGGACATTTTCTACTTATACATCAGTGTTGCCAGAAGAGGTACCTTTTGAAGGAGAATTGTTGGGGAAGATTCCCTAACTCAAACTGGAAGACTGGGATTTCAATGACAGAAACAAAATCCAAAAATTTGAGCCCTGTAGGTACTAAAGAAAGTACACTACCTAGAGAGCAGAGCTACAAGACTCGAGCCACAATAATCGGTTGTCGGAGTGGAGAGAGAAGGAATTTTGAAAATATTGAATGTGCCACACTTTGGTTGAATCCAATTTAGTATAATTTGTGTGTGACAGATCCTTGCACTGGTGCATGATGATTGCATTTGGTTGGGGATGAGGATCCCGGTTTATGAGATGCTCATCAGAAAAATAATAGCACTTCCATATCAAGGAAAGGACCTTGCGGTTGAATTCATGGGTAAAAACAAAGACAAGGATATGGCCGAGATGATGAAATAAAATTTCATACTAGAAAAGAAATCCTGTAGATATGAGACAAAATCCATTGAGGATCAGTGTGTCTGCTTCGTCGCACATATCTTAGCGGGAAAAGTCATGAGGAAGTGGAGGACCAATGAAATGCCTGCATCAGTAGTGTCGTTAGCAGAACAATGCAGTTAAGGGGTCTAGTTCAACTAGGCTTCTTATCTATGTAAGGATTTTTTAATGGAATGTAGGGAAGCACAGTAAGAAGGAAAGACCTTCCACTATACCTGGTTGCTAATTCTTATTGCACTTATTGCATGGAAGGAGCCAAAATATTCTCAATTTATGACTGCTGAGGTGGATGTATGCAAAGCAGCGAGGTATGATTTGTTATGTTTTATGAAGGAGCTGAAGAGTACAACAGAGAAAAAGATGTTATTTGTAGTCATGGTAATGGATTTTCATATGGTGGTGAATCGGTATCTTAGACTCTCGTTGATCTTGTACAAACATATTGTCATATAGCAGAGTTTAAGGTGGACTTTCACAAGGCATATGTGAAAGCGATGAAGGATGCAACAGATACATGGTATCTATTTCCATACCTGGTAGTGGAATATGATCTCCTCGCAGTAGTGTAGGATTGTCCATAGGAATGGATGACTCCACTTGATGGAACGGTTGGAGGAGAGGGAGCAGAAAAAGGTACCTCACAGGGTGTGGGTACAAGTAAGAAGACTATTGATGAGGAAATAGAAAAAATAGGGGGAGGGTAGGAACACGAATAACAACAAAATGATGTGTAGGTATCATAAGATCCCCCCTTTGTAATAAAAATGCAGCCAAGAAATAAGCATAAGGCAGATAAGAGTAAGGGCACAGTGCCGCTTATCCTCACTGATGGGGACATCAATGAGATAGCAAAGAAAATCTAGGAGATTAACATAGAGACCTGGGACAAGATTGTTGATCATTACAAAGCTATCTTGGCTGGGGTACAAAAGGGCATCGTGGAGCTAAAGGTGTTGTCACAAGTAGTGAAGCAACTAGAGAAGGAAACCCAGCCATCACAACAAGAACAAAGACTAGAAATGAGCTTTGGAGTGGGGTTGTTACATGTGCCAGCTAAGGCACTAAAGTTTGAAGTAGCAGTAAATAAAAAGCAAGCCAAGGCATGGCATAGTGTGAAGACGAATGTCATTGTGCTACCCCTCCAGGTGTTGCATGAATTTCATCAAGGAATAGCCATAAAGATGCAGGAATGAGAGAAGTGTATGTCATTATTGAAAGAAAAGGTAGAGTTAGAGAAATCAAGGTAGTAATGAAAACAATTGGAGAAGGCCATTACTGAGACTTGTAGCACAAGTTTGGATGTGAAGGTCCGTGAGGATGAAGCACCAGCAGAAAAGGTCGTGAACCTCACCCTCGCAATCAAGGACCCAAAGAATGTTATATCCAAGATGAAATTGGATTACAAAGTGAAGATAGCAGAGCTACAAATAAGGTTGCAGCCAAGTATGTCATGAGAGGTTTGGGAGCATAGCCAAAGGAACCTCAGCATAACATTGAAAGGCATTTCAAATACAATGGAAGATTTTTGGAAGTTGCTCGACAACATGATGTAGATTTGGACCTCGCTGCAGGAGGATCCAAACGTCTTGAAGATTGAGGAATAATTGCAGGCCAAGAAGAAGCATTGTGATGAGATCCTAGTAACTGTGAATAATTTACCAATCTTGTAGAGGCTTTCCAGCATCTCCAAAGGGATGAAAATCTAGACACAAATAGATGATCTGTGGAGGAAAGCACAGATCTTGCAGGAGAGGAATTAGTTGTGGTAAGAGGAAGCCTTAGAAATTTCGCAGGCCGTAGATGAACATCTGAAGGAATTGAAGAAAATGGAAGCAGAGTTACTGTAGAAGACCACCAACCCTACTACAGAATCATTATTGAAGGAGGAACAATAGGAAGAAAAGTTGATGCCAGAAACACTCCAGCATTACAATGCAATATACAATGGGATCACAGCAAAGATCAAGGGCGTCAAAGCTGAGTGACTCAGGATGAGTCATAGGTGAATGTTGGGGGCCTATTTGGCATGGCCCAACTTGGTCCAAGTTTTGGGTAAAATACCTTGTGAAAGAAAGAGCAGACTACACGGAGCTAGTGAAGAAATACTCATCACACCAACTTTTAGGGCTTTTAGGATGGTATAAGTACCTTATTTTGTAATGAGTATTGTGTAGTAGTCCTTGTTTTATGGATCCATGGCATGTGGACCATGGTTTTTTTATAGATGAAATATATAAAAGGATATGTAATACCTTAGCAAAAGAAATCATGAAAGAAAGTAATCAAATATCATAAGTGAATCTCTATTTTCACATTTGTAGTCCGTAGTTTTGGAGAAGGCTCTGCAGTTGAGTGTGCAGAGACCTTAAAGAGTCTGCAACTGAGTGCATAGACCACCTGCAACTGGGTGCGCAAGTCGAAGAAGTGAATGTAATTGAAGATTTTTTAATAAAGAAGAAGTTTTAGCGAAGTATTGTATCTCTGTATATGTTAATTATCTACTGTTGTGTATCTGATTATGTATGTTTTTCACTGAATTACGTGAATACTTGTAAGATATATTGTTATGTGTTAGAGTTTATGCATTTCTATAAACTAATCATCTACACGAATTTCTTATGCATGTGAAGTTTAATATTGACATACAATAGAAGTAAATACACGGCACCACTTCGTGGATATCCCTCCAGTTGCGAAAATCTGGTTCTACAACCTCTCATAACTGCTTTGGGTGAGATTGTGACCTGCTTGCAGGTCACTGTTGAAAGGGACAGTAGTTGATGGTTTTGTTGGTGCACAACACACTATGAACCTTGGTCAAGCCCCCTCAAACCAATAATAATGATGTTAATGTCTACCAGAAATAAGGATGGTATCTTGGTGGCTATAAGGAATAAGTACTATGGAAACTCAAATCCTTTGACTAGAAAGGCTAATGATCAACTTTCTAGCTCTACTCAACCCAATTCTAGTCCTCTCTAGATAGAGAAACCAATTTTTGAATTGGCTATAAAACCTCCTAAAGGAATGATTAATAAGTCAACATTTAATCCTTGTGCGAGAGCTACAAAAAATTACAACATAGTTGAGGATTTAATTCATACTCCTTCCTCTATGTCATCTCTCGAGGTGTTGCAGAGTTTCCTGCCCAAAAGAAATATTTAATAGAAACAATTGGAGAAGTAGATACTTTTGATTTGAATATTATTGTATTTAATCATGAGAACCACAATCCTAAACTTCCGCTCTAACTGCCATTCATGATTCAAGTTATTCTTATAAGTAAAACTTTCCATCACACAATCATAGATGAAGGTGCCTCAACTTGCATCATTTCACTTTCATGTTGGAATTTCATTGGTTCTCCACATCTTAATCAGTCACCGACAACCCTTAAAGATTTTGATGGAAGAGTATTTGAACCTTACGAGATCTTGAATTCCTTACAAGTATAATTAGCTAGAAAAATAGTCTTGGTAGAGGTTGAAGTCATTGACAAACCTTTATATTATAACCTTTTACTAGGAAGAACATGGATTTATGCCATGGAAATTGTGTGTACAATTTCCTGCAAATTCTCTACAAATCTCCCTCTGAGATCTCTGTAGAAAATTTGACTGTAGATTAACTCGATAATGCTATATGCCAAAGCAAAATACTATAATCTACTTCTACTATCAAACTTACGGAAGCTTAAAGGTTGAGCTGAATTAGAGCCGAACACATATAACCATAAGAAGAAGAATCAATATACATGAAACATAGAAAATACTCAAGGTAAATCCTCAGCTAAAAACGCCACTATTTGTATTATCATACATGGTGGAAATATATCAGAATTACACAAAGCCTTAGCTCTCATAGCTAGCTAGCTCTCAATACAATCCTCCTGTATGCTTACAAGAAAACAAAGCTTCTCACAAGCCTTCTCCTCTACCCTCCAAGCTCCTATTTCCTTGCGCATTTTCTCTCGGGTGATCCTCCTATAACCAAGTGGAATATTGATCACTCACACTGATCCTACCACCCTGGCAGAACTACGCAATCCTCAAGGATGTTAGGGTCCCACTCTAACCCCCTTATTTATGTAATGGGATCACGTCATAGTCAAGAGTCAATAAAGCCCATATCAATAATTGTAAGTGGTTAATCCACAATTAATGACGGAACCACAGTTAGTTGCAAATGGGCCGTAGTATTAGATAGATGGTATTAATAAAACCCACGGTATTTTCCCGTGGTATTGCATGTATGAGTCATATATAAAGGATAGAGACTCCCTGCGAGGAGTATCATGTCTTATTTTGTAGTCGAGCTCTGCTCTATTGGAGGTTGCCCCCTCGAAGAGGCAAGTGAACATTACTTTCTGAATAATAAAATCATTGCTATTTTGTGTTCTGGGTATCTTTTCTTCGCATATTCTGTATTTGGGTATCATTTTGCAGGTTAAGAGCATAACAAGTGGTATCAGAGCACTTTCCAGGGCCGGTGGGATCTCCATTTCTTAGCAAATTTTTTTTGGCTAGAGACGTGTTCCGGTATCTTTAAACCATGGGATCTGTCGTTGAGCGCATAAACCTACGGATTTGGGGAGGCATGCACGCAAGAAATACAAGAGGTGGTCACGTCTGTTGGACTCCCTTGTAACCCCTATGGGTACCCCTTCGAGTAGTAGCGCATTAGACAGAACCGCGCACGGATTGTCTTCTATGTACCCTCTGGGTATATTGGAAGCCCCCTAGGCTCCCTTGAAACCTTGCCATAGATAAACCGTCGGCCGTCTTGCAGCTACAGTACACCAAGAACAGCACTAGGGGAGATTACTCTCCCGCACGATAGGGTAGTCGGGTTGTACGGCTAAGGGTACGGTCGATCCTCCTTAGTTAGAGCCCTGAAACATTGGGCCAAGTACTACTGCCAGACCCTTATGTATATTGCGATCTGTAGCACCTGACACTCCTCAAGACCATAGTTCCCTTTTTTTATCAAGGGATCACACAGCATCTCTTCTAGACCTGCTTGTGCAAAAGGGTGCAGCAGCAGCAGACATCAGTCCTGCAGTCTCGAGTTCACAGATCAGCCATTTCGATCTATTAGATCCATCAGATCCGCAGAAGCAGTCTGTTCCGCCATCAGATCTGCCATTCAGATCTCTCAGATCCACCAAGTTGGAGTCGTTGTGAAGGGTTCCTATACCGGGGTATAATTTTCGCAGGACTTTTGGCCGCATTGACATTTTGAGGATTTGGCCACTGCAGTATTGATAAGGAAGGAGTAAAAATCCGTTAGGAGTTTTCAGAAAAAAAAAAAAGGTCTGAGATCTTCCGGGGCGCTTATTGGTGATCTAGCCCATCAGAATCAGGATGACAAGCTGAGCACGGTGGTAGAAACTAGAGCTCAAGCGATGTCCAATGAAAGGATGGACAAACTTGAAGAATCCATGCACACCCTCAACCTTCAGCTTAACGGACTAAGTAGCCAGGTCGTGCAACTCATCCCGAAGGACAAGGAGCAAGCCCACAAGGACGCGTATAATGGCAATGGATATAATGAGGGTGAGTCTAGTCACTCTCCTTACGTCTGGCACACCCACCAACCACCCAGTCAGCGACCTCCCAAGTTGGATATGCATAAATTTGACAGTTCTCACCCGTCGGCATGGATAGCACAAATGGACCAGTATTTCAAACTGAATCGTATCTTAGATGACGCGACTCAGCTTATGTTGGGGAGCATGTACTTGTACAATGAAAGGTGGCAATGGTGGGAATGGCATCAACGTTGCAATCGACCTTTTAGGACTTGGACCCAATTTACAAAAGCTCTTCAAGGCTACTTTGAACAGGAGGACTCCTTTTTGGGTCGTCTTACTAAGCTCCGACAGACTGGTATAGTGGATGAATATATTATAGCTTTTGAAGCCTTAGCCTTCTGCACTTGGGGTCTCTCATATGCATTCTACATGGAATGTTTTATCAGCAATCTTAAAGAAGCCATCAAAGCTCAAGTCTTACTGCACCACCCTCCCACATGGACGGAGGCTTGCAAGGTAGCTCGTAACGTGGAATGTGCATTAGCAGCCCAATAAAATTGCCCAAATTTCTCCGCTAAAGGTCACCACCCACAAGCTCACAACACAACTCAAACACTGAAGGTCCAAAAGGTGTCACCTGCGGAAATGGCCGAAAGAAGAAAGCAAGGACTACTGTGATGAAAAATACTCCCCAGGTCATAAATGCAAGGAGCCCAAATTTTTTCAAATAGATGCCACTGACTACAGCTCAACAGAGGAAAATCCACCACTTGAGGACCATGAGGCACTAGAAGAAGACAACCAACAGGACAATGTCCCTGACGAACCAGTTATTTTGCTGCATGCGTTGGTAGGGATTTCTTCCCCTCAAACTCTCAAAATCAGAGGTTTTATTAAACATCGCCCAGTAGTAGTTTTGGTTGATAGTGGAAGTACACATAATTTCATCCATCAAAAAGTCGCAGAAGCAGTGCATTGTTTTGTACGCGCAGTTTCTAAATTCCAAGTTCAAATTGCGGATGGAGGCACAATGAAATGTGAAGGCCGCTGTGAAAATGTCAAACTTCAAATGGGGGATTATCAGTTGAAAACCCACATGTTTGCCATAAACATGGGGGGTTGCGACATTGTGCTCGGCACTGAATGGCTCCGCACTCTTGGGCCAATCACAATGGATTTCCAGGAATTATATATCAGTTTTAAGCAGAACAACTACACACATACCCTCCATGGACTCCAGGCGGGAGCCTCCTCTATCATCAGCTCGCATAGAATGGAAAAATTGTTAAAAAAGGGCAATCATGGAGTTGTAGCTCAATTTAATGCCATCCAGGCAGTCGAAACAAAGCCTCTGCCAATTCATCCTGAGATGCAACAGATTTTAAATAACCATCTGCTGGTCTTTGACAAGCCTCATGAGCTTCCACCCTCGCGAGCGGAACATGATCATAGCATCACCTTAGTTCCAGGGGCCCAACCCCCAAATGTGCACCCATACATATATCCGTTCACCCAAAAGAATGAAATAGAAAAAATCATCAAGGAACTTTTGGAAGCAGGTGTCATTCGTCCCAGCATTAGTCCTTGTTCATCCCCAGTGGTCATGGTGCTCAAGAAAGATGGGGAGTGGCGGATGTGTCCGGCCTTTAGCGCCCTCAATAAGTTGACAGTCAAAGATAAATTTCCCATCCCGGTGGTTGATGATTTGCTGGATGAACTCAATGGGGCTCAATTCTTCACTAAGCTGGATCTTCGCTCAGGCTACCACCAAATTCGCATGAAGGAATTCGACATCCCCAAGACTACTTTCAGAACTCATGAAGGCCATTATGAATTCCTGGTCATGCCATTTGGTCTTTGTAATGCCCCCTCTACTTTTCAGAGCCTTATGAACCACATTCTCAAACCATATCTCAGGAAATTTGTCCTTGTCTTCTTTGATGACATCCTCATCTATTGTTGCACTTGGGCCGCACATCTTCAGCATGTAGATCTACTCTTGCAACTGCTCCGCAAGCATAAATTATTTGTCAAGATGTCCAAGTGTTCGTTTGGCATGGCAGAAGTAGAGTATTTGGGTCACATTGTGGGGCGTGAAGGTGTCAAGTTGGACCCTAAAAAGATCCAGGCAATGTAGGAATGGCCTCAACCTAAGACCTTGAAGAGCTTGAGAGGATTTTTGCGTCTCACAGGCTATTATCGTAAATTTGTCGGCAACTATGGTCACATAGTGAAGCCCCTCACCCAACTCCTAAAGAAAAATTCATTGTTCTGGAATGAGGAAGCACAACAGGCCTTTACAGCTCTAAAAAATGCCATGTGTTCCACTCCAGTCTTAGCACTCCCTGACTTCACCAAATCTTTTGTCATTGAATGTGATGCTTCGGGTACAGGTCTTGGGGAAGTCTTAATGCAGGAAGGGTGACCGTTGGCCTTCACAAGCCAACAATTCAGTGGGAGGAATCTGGGCCAATCTACCTACGAGAAGGAAATGATGGCCATCTTACATGCAGTCGAGACCTGGCGACCTTACTTATTGGGGCGACGTTTCCAAATCCGTACAGATCATCACAGTCTTAAATATTTTTTGGAGCAACGCCTATCCTCCCCACAAAAAAATAAATGGCTAGCCAAAATGCTGGGATATGATTATGAGATCATTTACAAGAAATGTAAAGACAATGTAGCAGATGCATTATCTCGCCAATTTGAGGAGGAAAGTACTCTGCTACCAATTTCCCTCCCCATTCCAAAATGGATTGAAGAGGCTCGCAGGGAATGGTTTTCACACCCTGGGCTCTCCCAACTCATTTCTCAATTGCAGGTAGATCCAAACTCCACCAAGGGCTACTCGTGGCAGGATGATGCTCTTTGCTACAAGGACAGAGTCGTAATATCACCAACATCCACCCTCAAAAGTCGCATTTTGGCAGAATTGCACTCATCTCCCATTACAGGACATTTTTTTGGACAGGCATGAAAAAGGACATCCTTACTTTCGTAGCAGAATGTGATGTCTGTCAACGCCACAAAGGGGAAACCATCAACACACCAAGCACATTACAACCATTGCCCATTCCTGTTGGAAATAATACTGAGAGGGGGGGGTGAATCAGTATTATCAGATTAATCAAACTTTTTAAATGCCCAGAAACATATACGCTACTTCAGTTAAGTGAACCAGCGTGTACACGCTACTGTGACGAAGTAAAACAGCGTATAAGCAGAAAACTCACAATTTAGTTAGCTTATTCTTCAATTAAGTGCATCAGGACATTATTCATCATATTAACAGTAAACATGTGCAGTATAACAGAACAGATAAAAGGCCACACACATGAACACCAAGATATAAGGTGGAAACCCAATGTGGGTGAAAACCACCTGCTGCAAGTTGTCTCTATCTTTCTTAATATGAAACTTCAGTTTACAATCTTTTGTACTGGTGCAGCCTTATACCAGTACGCAGGCTACAACCTGCAGAAGGCTTCAACCTTCTCTCGTTCTCCAAACTTCTTTGGAAGGGAGCTCCAACCCCCTTTGCTCTTGTACTAGCCAAGATACTAGTACGTAGGTGCTGACCTACAATCTTCTTTCTTCCAGGTATCACTTTTCATACATTTTCAGACTTGGATATTCCTGAAGCACAACATTACAATCTGAAGACCACAATTCATTCAATTTCCACAACAGATCATTGAAGCATAAAACAACCAAACTTTGAATCACTGAACCACTGAACCCTGTCAATCACCAGTTACCAGAACACAGAGCAGACTACAGAACTCTGCAATAATAGTCAGACCCCACTGTAAACCCAAATCAAGCTTCAAAAGATATACGCTACTTTAATGAGCCGAACCCGCGTATACACGCTCTTTTACCGAAGCCAACCTGCGTACAGATCTAAAAATAAACTTTCTTAATTTGCAGCTGTACCAGACATTAGTTAGACTCAGAACGTAACATTGCGACAATATGCAGATCTAGAAATACGTATAATCAACCATATCATGATAGTGCATTTCAAACCATTAGATCTCGATCTATCCTTAGATCTAGTCTTCCATTAACCGATGTGATCTCTCCTTGGCTTAGATCATGCAACTCAGAGCCTGCATATCAGATCTCTTTCACTCTTTGATATTCATGCCTTGTCGAAAAGATGATTTTGCCTAATGATCTTCTTCTCCTTATATAGCCTTAGGCCTTTCTCAATACCAAGAGCCAAAACCATAGTAACACAATACCATCAACTTTAAAACTAGGGATCGACACGCCCGTCGAGACATAATGGTCCGAAATCATAGGCACAACTTCCAAGGACTAACCACCATGAACCAAAGGAACCTTTCCACATACACGCGCTTTTTCTGAATCGAACTAGCGTGTACACGCGACTTGGGCTTAACGAAACGGCGTGTATGAGCTTCCTTGGCATGCTGTACTGAGATCTGTCTTCTGATTAAGTTGCCATCACCTGTACCAACCTCTGAGCACCTGTACCATCCTCTGAGTGAGTTGCCATCAAGGACAACACTTGAATCATAATGCCAACAATCTCCCCCTTTGGACTTGATGGCAACCACCACACCAAGTCACTCTCCCCCTTTGACATCAAGGGCAAAGGGCTATGCTCCCCCTGAGGACATGCTGATACCTCTGCTTGGCTGTGCTGACTCGTGCTCCCCCTGACAGTAGACCAGATCTGCAAAAGATGTTCTTCAACAAGAACCAGGACTTATACACCATAAGGGACCTTTCTATCACCAAAGGACTCAATACATACAACCATAACATATCAGAAACAACCAATTATATTACAGCATTCATCCCAGGCATAGTGGGGAAACCAACAAAGGCCGTTACATGACCTTGACACCATAAAAGAGACAAGAGAGATACATGACATAGAGACAACAGATCTAGACCAAGACTTAGGAAAGACATCAGCAGCATCTAATAAACATCTTGTTAGATTAGCAACTAGAATTTCTTTTTGAGCTCCTTCTCCTGAAACCAACAACCAAAAACATCTGAATGCCAACAATGCTTTATGAGACTTTTGAGCTGCTCCCCCTGAACCTGTGCCTGTTGCACTCCCTAAAACTGTGCCTGAATAATTCTGACATTCCTATTGCTGTTCAGAACTTCAGAGTTCTCCCTTGCTGTTCAGAACTTCATATACGCGTTTTATCCTGTATAAAACAGCGTATGTACGCGGATATTCTTTCTGCAACAAGCGTCCAGAATACACGCGACTTACCCACCATGAATCCGCGTGTATACGCTCATATCCCTTCCGTAACCTGCGTATACAAACTTTTCTGTAGAACAAACAAATTTCAACAACAGGATGAAGCATTAACTACTCCCAGCTTTTGTCTGAGATATTCAAAAGTTTCCCTGGGCAGTGGTTTTGTGAGAATATCAGCAACTTGCTCCTTAGAAGGAACATACTCCAACTTGACCTTCTGCTCAAGCACTTGTTCCCGAAGAAAATGGTACTTGATTGGTATGTGCTTGGTCTTTGAGTGCATGACTGGATTCTTTGAAATGCTGATTGCACTTGTATTATCACATAAGATAGAGACAGGTGGAGTGCAAGTGATTTGAAAGTCCTGCAAGGTCTGCATCATCCAAAGAAGTTGTGTGCAACAAGATGCTGCAGCCACATATTCTGCTTCAGCTGTAGATAAGGCAATCGAACTTTGTTTCTTGCTGAACCAAGATACTAATCTGGAACCCATGAAGAAAGCACCTCCACTTGTGCTTTTCCTATCATCCACACTTCCAGCCCAATCTGCATCTGTGTAAGCATGAAG
Source organism: Pinus tabuliformis (assembly GCA_031772625.1). Classification (NCBI taxonomy): domain Eukaryota; kingdom Viridiplantae; phylum Streptophyta; class Pinopsida; order Pinales; family Pinaceae; genus Pinus; species Pinus tabuliformis. The sequence continues at coordinate 95,677,797 of CM062809.1, forward strand.
AGTGAGATCTGTATTTCTAGGATACCATAAGCCATAGTTTTGGGTCCCTTGAAGATATTTGAAGATTCTTTTGACTGCCTGAAGATGAGTTTCCTTTGGGTTGGCTTGAAATCTTCCAACCATTCCTACTGCATGTGTAATATCTGGTCGAGTACCTGTCAAATAAAGCAAACTCCCAATCATGGATCTATAAGTGGGTTGGTGGACTGCTGCTGATTCATCATTTGCACTTAGGCTGCATCCTGTAACCATGGGTGTACATACTGGTTTTGACTCTTCCATGCCATACTTCTTCAAGATCTGCTTGAGGTATTTGGTTTGTGACAAGAAGATACCTCCTTCATTTTGTTGGATTTGCAATCCAAGAAAATATGTCAATTCTCCAAGAAGTGACATTTCGAATTCTTTCTGCATAACCAAGGCAAAGTTTTGACTCATAGTCTCTTCATTGCTGCCAAAAATAATATCATCTACATAAACAACAAGAATTAGCAATTTGTTATTTTCAACTTTTATATAGAGATTGCTATCTGCTGATCCTTTTGAAAAGCCTTGTTGGTGAAGATATTTGTCCAACCGATAGTACCAAGCCCTTGGAGCTTGTTTGAGCCCATAGAGAGCCTTTTTCAATCTGCATACAAGGTTTGGATCATTCCCAAGAATGAACCCATCTGGCTGCTCAATATATACTTCTTCTTCTAAGTCTCCATTCAGGAAGGCTGATTTCACGTCCATTTGAAATACCTTGAAGTTTTGAAAGCTTGAGAGAGCAAGGAACATTCGGATGGCCTCTAGTCTTGCCACAGGAGCAAAGGTCTCTTCAAAATCTATTCCTTCTTGCTGTGCATACCCTTTACAAACAAGTCTGGCCTTGTTTCTAATTACTTCTCCATTTTCATTTAACTTATTCTTGAAGACCCATTTTGTTCCTATTACATTCTTATCTTTTGGTCTAGGAACTAATTCCCAAGTGTTGTTCCTTTCGATTTGCTCAAGTTCTTCATCCATTGCTTTGACCCAACATTCATCTTTGCATGCTTCTTTCACATTTTGTGGTTCAATGGAGGAGAGTAGAGCCAAGTAGCTTGAAGCTTCTGCAAGTGTCCTTCTTGTTTGTACTCCTGCTTCTTTCTGCCCCACAATCTGAGTTTCTGGATGATTCTTTTGGACATATCTGGATGGAGTCTTCTCTTCTATTCTTGTCTGCTCCTCTGGTTCTTCTTGAGATTCTTCTTCTTCTTGAGGTTCTTCTTCTTCATCATTTCGCCTTTGAGAGTAACCTTCATCTTCTTCATGATGAACTTGCCTAGGAATATATCCCTTCTCATCAACCACTATATCAATACTGTCAACAATTCTGCCAAGTCTTTTATTGTAGCACTTGTATGCTTTGCTATGTGGAGAATAACCAAGAAGAATGCCCTCATCTGCTCTAGGTTCAAGTTTGCCAAGTTGCTCATCAGTATTCTTAATATAACATTTGCTCCCAAAGATTTTGAAATGCTTCACGGAAGGAGTTTTACCGCTCCAAAGCTCATGAGGTGTTTGAGTGCTGTTTATTCGGACATTTGTTTTGTTAAGAATGATAACAGCAGCATGTGCGGCTTCTCCCCAGAAGGTTGCAGGAGTACCTGATTCATCGAGCATAGCACGAGCCATTTGTTGGATAGTTCTGTTCATTCTTTCCACAACCCCATTTTGCTGAGGAGTTCTAGCTGTAGAGAATTCTCTTCTTATCCCATGTTCATCGCAGAAATCAAAAAATTCATTTGATGTGAACTCCCCACCTCTGTCAGATCTGAGGCACTTGATTTTGTGTCCTGATTCATTTTCAGCCAATGCTTTGAAGGATTTGAATTTTTCGAATGCTTCATCTTTGTGCTTCATAAGCCCTAACCAAACAAACCTTGAGAAATCATCAATGAATAATATCAGATATTCTTCTCCTCGAGGTGTCCTTTTCCTAAATGGACCACATACATCTGTATGGACTAGCTCAAGAGGCAAGCTAGCTGATCCTTCCTTCTCTGGAAAGTTAGTTCTGGTCTGCTTTCCAAACTGACAAGATTTGCATATGGTGTTGTCTGGAATTTTGATATCTGGAAGATCGCGAACTGCCTGATATTTGCATGCTTTCCTTATTTGTGAGAAGCTTAGATGTCCCAACCTTCGATGCCATAACCAGTGCTCTTCATCCTTGCTAAGATAGCATTGTTGTTGTCCTTCTTCAAATATGTACAGATTATTTGGAGTTCTTTTGCCTTTGAGAACTGTTTTACCTGTATCAAGATCACGAACAAGACATCCATTCGATCTGAAAATAACCTCTGTTTTTTGATCACACATCTGGCTGACACTTAGAAGATTATGCTTTAATCCATCAACATACAAAACATTTCCAGCCTTGACCTTTTCTTTCAAAGGAGCAATACCTTTTCCTTTTATAGTTGCAGGAGTATCATTTCCAAAAGAAACTTTCTTTCCCTTTTCTAAAGTAGAATAAGATTCAAGTTTTTCTTTATCACCTGTCATATGTTTCGAACATCCACTGTCAATGTACCATAGATTTTCCTGTCCTTCTGCATAAAATGCTATCCCACATCTTTCTGTTTGAGGTTCCTTTATTCTCCATGTTTTGGTGCTTGTGGCTTGTTCCTTTTTCTCCTGAAACCTGCTCCTGCATTCAGAGTCTTTATGACCAAAATTATTGCAAATAGAACATTCAACTTCATTTTCAAGCACCGAAAAGTTGTTATAGGTCTTTTTTGTAATCCCTGTCATACTTCTTTGTTTTTGAGCTTCCCTAGTCATGATTGTTTTATATGCAACACATTGAGCTGCTCTGTGACCAAAGTTGTGGCAAGAAAAGCATTGTCCATTGAAGAAGCTTCTGCGGTTATTGAATCTACCAGCCAACTGATTGTAATTTCTATTTTCATCTATTCTTGAGCCAAACTGAGAAGATTTTACCTGTGGTTGGTTGTAGCTTTTGTTCATCCTTAAGGAGGATTGTCCCTGATAGTTTCTGTTTGTAACTCGTCCCTGCTTTACCTGATTATCTTCATTGTTCTTCCGCTCATTTCCTCTTGCTGCATCAAGATAACTTTTTGAGGTGGATGCTTGAGAGGTTTCTCCATTATAGCCCAAACCTGTCTTGTTTAGAGGAGACCGCTGCACACTGATAATCTCATCCAAAGTTTCAGATCCTTTGACAAATTTAAGATTAATAGCTTTTGTTTTCTCAATTTCTTTTCTGAGACCAACAATTTCACCTTCTAGTTTTTCAAGATGTTTTTCCTTTTCATCAATCTGAAATTGCAAAGTATCAATGATCACATTCTTTTCTTCTATGCCTCTCTTGAGTCTAGTGATTTCATTATAGAGATTATCCACATCTATAGCATCCTCATAATCATCATCTTCAAATGCCATTAACAACTTATATTTATTACCTTGTTCATCTTCATCACTGTTTGATAAGCCATCACTATCTTCATGGGTGTAGTAGCTTTTCCTATTTGCACTTTGTTTCTTGTTCCATCTAGCAGGTTCTTTTCCTTTATCCTTATAGGGACATTTTGCAGCATAATGACCTACTTTCCCACAAGCAAAGCATTTGAAAGGTAGCTTACCTCTGAACCTTCCAGAACCCCTTTGAAGATTTCTGACAAAATTTGATTCTTCTTCCTCTTCTTCTGGAACATGGCTTGCTTCATAGTAATCTTCTTTTCCTGATGCCTTAAAAGCAGCTTCCCTTCTGTCAGATGGACCTCCCTTTCTCATTTCATAAGCGGTTAGAATTCCATGTAGCTGAGACATAGTGAGAACACGGAGATTTTCTTTTTCTTCTATTGCAGATACTTTAGATTCAAACTTGGGGGATAAAGATCTTAGAATTTTTTGAACTACTATAGTTTCTCTTATTTCTTCACCCAAATTTTTCATACAATTAACAATCTCATCTACCCGAAGAAAATAATTAGCCACACTTTCATCATTATACATCTTGAGAGTCTCATATTGAATCCTGAGTGTTTGAAGTTTAGCTTGCTTTACCTGTTCATCTCCTTCATAGCTAGTGATCATTTTGTCCCATATTTCTTTTGCTGATTTGAAGTGCATGACCTTCATGAATTCTGTTTGAGATATACTTCCTAATAGAGTACTGACTGCTTTTGCATTTGTTTCATATGCCTTTTTCTCAGCTGGATCTGTAGGAGTAGCTGAAGGAAAAGCATAGCCTGTTTCTACAATGTCCCAAGCTTCTGTACCAAGAGATTGAAGATATGCAGTAACTCTTACCTTCCAATAATTGAAATTTGTTCCATCAAAAACCGGTGGCCTGATTGATGCTTCTTTCTCGTAGTTGCTCATGATGAATGATCTTCCTTCAAGCGATCAAGCTTCTCTGAAGGACCTGCTCTGATACCAATTGTTGGAAATAATACTGAGAGGGGGGGGGTGAATCAGTATTATCAGATTAATCAAACTTTTTAAATGCCCAGAAACATATACGCTACTTCAGTTAAGTGAACCAGCGTGTACACGCTACTGTGACGAAGTAAAACAGCGTATAAGCAGAAAACTCACAATTTAGTTAGCTTATTCTTCAATTAAGTGCATCAGGACATTATTCATCATATTAACAGTAAACATGTGCAGTATAACAGAACAGATAAAAGGCCACACACATGAACACCAAGATATAAGGTGGAAACCCAATGTGGGTGAAAACCACCTGCTGCAAGTTATCTCTATCTTTCTTAATATGAAACTTCAGTTTACAATCTTTTGTACTGGTGCAGCCTTATACCAGTACGCAGGCTACAACCTGCAGAAGGCTTCAACCTTCTCTCGTTCTCCAAACTTCCTTGGAAGGGAGCTCCAACCCCCTTTGCTCTTGTACTAGCCAAGATACTAGTACGTAGGTGCTGACCTACAATCTTCTTTCTTCCAGGTATCACTTTTCATACATTTTCAGACTTGGATATTCCTGAAGCACAACATTACAATCTGAAGACCACAATTCATTCAATTTCCACAACAGATCATTGAAGCATAAAACAACCAAACTTTGAATCACTGAACCACTGAACCCTGTCAATCACCAGTTACCAGAACACAGAGCAGACTACAGAACTCTGCAATAATAGTCAGACCCCACTGTAAACCCAAATCAAGCTTCAAAAGATATACGCTACTTTAATGAGCCGAACCCGCGTATACACGCTCTTTTACCGAAGCCAACCTGCGTACAGATCTAAAAATAAACTTTCTTAATTTGCAGCTGTACCAGACATTAGTTAGACTCAGAACGTAACATTGCGACAATATGCAGATCTAGAAATACGTATAATCAACCATATCATGATAGTGCATTTCAAACCATTAGATCCCGATCTATCCTTAGATCTAGTCTTCCATTAACCGATGTGATCTCTCCTTGGCTTAGATCATGCAACTCAGAGCCTGCATATCAGATCTCTTTCACTCTTAGATATTCATGCCTTGTCGAAAAGATGATTTTGCCTAATGATCTTCTTCTCCTTATATAGCCTTAGGCCTTTCTCAATACCAAGAGCCAAAACCATAGTAACACAATACCATCAACTTTAAAACTAGGGATCGACACGCCCGTCGAGACATAATGGTCTGAAATCATAGGCACAACTTCCAAGGACTAACCACCATGAACCAAAGGAACCTTTCCACATACACGCGCTTTTTCTGAATCGAACTAGCGTGTACACGCGACTTGGGCTTAACGAAACGGCGTGTATGAGCTTCCTTGGCATGCTGTACTGAGATCTGTCTTCTGATTAAGTTGCCATCACCTGTACCAACCTCTGAGCACCTGTACCATCCTCTGAGTGAGTTGCCATCAAGGACAACACTTGAATCATAATGCCAACAATTCCGGCATCAATTTGACGGAGGTTTCTATGGATTTCATTACAGGTCTTCCAAAGTCAGGGAACAAGTCAGTCATCATGGTGGTTGTGGACCGACTGTCGAAGTATGCTCATTTCTGCGCCTACCCCACCCATTTACACCAACTTTGGTTGCTCAATCTTTCATGGATCAGATCTTCAAATTGCATGGCATGCCCACTTCTATTGTCTCCGACTGCAACCCGATCTTCACCAGTAATTTTTGGCAAGAACTCTTCAGAATACAAGGCACTCAACTCAAACTCAGTACTTCCTATCATCCGAAAACAGATGGTCAAACCGAAGTCGTCAACAAATGTCTAGAAACCTACCTTAGGTGTTTCACTTTAGAAAAGCAACACCTTTGGGTACAGTGGTTACCTCTGGCTGAATGGTGGTATAACACCAACTATCATGCCACCACCAAAATGACTCCCTATGAAGCAGTATATGGTCAACTCCCACATTCACCTACTTCGTATCTCAAGGGATGCTCAAAAGTACAAGAAGTGGATCAAATCCTACAACACCGCGCAACCATGCTCGCCCATCTTCGAGAGAATCTTCATCAAGCTCAGAACCGCATGAAGCAACAGGTAGTCCAACATCACTCAGAGCGCCAATTTCAAGAAGGGGATCAGGTCTTTTTACGGCTACAACCATATAAGAAAACATCACTCAAGGACAAGGGGTGTCAGAAACTCTCTCCCAAATTCTACGGACCATATCAAGTACTTCAACGCATTGGAGAAGTGGCCTACAAGTTGGCCTTGCCACCTACTGCAAAAATCCATCCAGTTTTCCATGTCTCATGCCTCAAGAAAGTGATTGGGAACAATTGTAGAATTCAGACCAGTCTACCTGAATTGGACGAAGAAGGGTCCATCTGGCTTCAACCCGAACAATTCCTAGACACACGAGACAAGCAACTGCGCGGCTGCATGATTAAGGAAGTCCTCGTCAAATGGAAAGACACCTCTCCGGAAGATGCAACTTGGGAACCAACCACTATTCTTCAGCAGTTTCCACAGCTTCAACCTTGAGGAGAAGGCTCGTCTTAAGGGGGAGGGCATGTTGGGGTCCCACCCTAACCCCCTTATTTATGTAATGGGATCACGTCATAGTCAAGAGTCAATAAAGCCCATATTAATAATTGTAAGTGGTTAATCCGCAATTAATGACGGAACCACAGTTAGTTGCAAATGGGCCGTAGTATTACATAGATGGTATTAATAAAACCCACGGTATTGGCCCGTGGTATTGCATGTATGAGTCATATATAAAGGATAGAGACTCCCTGCGAGGAGTATAGTGTCTTATTTTGTAGTCGAGCTCTACTCTATTGGAGGTTGCCCCCTCAAAGAGGCAAGTGAACATTACTTTCCGAATAATAAAATCATTGCTATTCTGTGTTCTGGGTATCTTTTCTTCGCATATTCTGTATTTGGGTATCATTTTGCAGGTTAAGAGCATAACAAAGGAACCTTACCTTCACTGCATGGATGAGTTTCCTTTACAGGAAAACACATGAAATTGATAGTAACCTTCCCTTGACATTTAGCTCAACTGCGTATTTCTCATAATAGACATGCATGAGTTTCTGATGAGAGAATCTTCAGTTATCTGGAGTACACTTGTTAAGTGCATGCATGCATCAACTAATTGATAACTCACAATTAGTTCCTCAAACAATTTGGAACTAATTTAACTAGACTTAACTCAATAAATTGAGCTAACTAATTACAACTCAAATATAACTCAATCTTATCTCCTTAATTAAGGAATAATCTCATTAATTTAAGGGATCACTGTTGCATGACTTTAGAAAGACTTCTAACTTGAATTTCTCCAACTAATTAATCCATAATGAATTAATTAATTATTTCCAGGTAGCCGGTGAGACTAAATTCGATTTTAATTCACAATTTTAATTCAAGTACAAATTAAAATTGGAATATTCTGGATTCTATTTTTATCATTTCTTGTTGCTATTTTTAACACTCTGGTCTCAACCTATTTTAGGATTATTTATTTCCCTTACCAGGGGACCATTATGGACATAGACCAGCTTGCCTTTTTTTCCGTTGATTCTCAAACTCCTAGGAGTATTCCACTTGTGGGTGAATCCCCACACCCTTATCAACACGTTGGGATATTATTTCTTAAATATTCATCCCTAATGGGAAATTTTACGCTGCTTCCTCCTAACATTCCCAATCTAGTTACCTCGATCAACATGATTTTGTCTTGGACTATTCCATCTGATCCCTAGACAGTACCTGACAAATCTAACATTGACTCATTTGATGACCGTATGTCGCTCAGCCCCGTCGAGCTAGAGTATGAAGCTATTTACTCAACCTGTTCAACAATTTTTGGTACTAATACCTTAGCAAAATTTTGTTGATCATTCCCAAGGTCCAGGTTCAAATTGTGACCCTTTCGAAGACATATTTTCCACTGAAAAAAGCGTCATTAAGATCATGATGTCAGAAGAAACACCATGGAATGATAATCATCATCGATTTTGTTTTCTTGAAATTCTTGAAAATAATCTTGAAGACTTTTATTCATCCAACATTTATGAGACACATCAAGGTTCTATCTCTATTTATGAGGTGTATTCTGAGAAGAATTTAATAAATATTGAGGATACCATATCCCTCGATATATCTATCTAACCTAGAGTTATTGAAAATTTCCATATTGGTGCATATTGTTCTCCTTACGAGATTAAGATTTATAACGACCTATTTCAAGAATTTTGTGACATGTTTGCTTCACATACGAAGAGATGACGAGCATATATCCAAACACTATGGTGCATGAGATTAAAACTTATCTAGATGCTAGACATGTTCGTTTACGTCCAATTCACCCAAAGAAAGTTGTTGCCATAAAAGAAGAAGTTAAAAAACTTTTTCCTATTGTTTCTATCTATATTGTTCCTTTATCCAATTGGGTTTCTAATATTTTTCATGTTATGAAGAAATAAGGTATGATCCAAGCATACGTCGATTATAGGGATATTAATCGACCTTGTCCCAAATACATCTAACTAACCCTTTTCATCGACAAAATCATTGATGACTGTTCCAAAAGCGAAATTTTCTCATTTATGGATGGCTTCTCTACTTACAATCATATCAACATCTTGTCATCAGACTAGCATAAAACTTCATTCATTTCTTCATGGGGTATGTTTGCTTACCAAAAACTTCTTTTTGGTCTCAATAAATTTGACACAACCATCAAAGGGAAATGAACTATGCTTTCCATGATATCAAGCATATAGTTCAACCTTATTTGGATGATTTTCATGCCCACTCTAAAGATCATGAAGATCATCCAATGCATCTTAGAGTGATATTCCTATGTTTTTTTTTTTCTCGTTAAGACTATGCTATTCTATTATATACATAAATAGGAAAACAGTTACAGTCATGAGGTCATATTGCCAGAGGCCATGGATGGCACTCTGGACTGACAGTGATAAAAAAAACAGCCCACGCAGGGACCGCACCACTGAGACAAATCACCCGCGCAGGGGCCCTACCACAGAGACAAGTCACCCGCGCAGGGGCACCACCACTGAGACAAATCACCCACGCAGGGGCACCACCACTGAGACAAATCACCCACGCAGGTTTGTTAAACCGTTGAGGTGCAGTAAGAGCAAAAATTGACATCCCACGCAGGGGCTCAAAAAAGAAAAAGAAGACCTTCATAAGGATCCCTTGCAGGGGCATTGACAAACATTGAACCGGATATTTCTCGAACCAAACAGAAACAACCAAAACATACAGTAAGCCATTGTAGCAAACGTAGCAAATCATGGGAGAACCTGAGCAGCGTCTGAAGGGGAGAACCTGAGCGAACGGACAACTATTCGTCCGGCTCCTCCTCGATGATCCAGCACATACCTTCCGGGAGAGAGTCCCATGCGGCCTTGTCCTTCTCTGGAGAAGGTGCTGCCTGAGTCGAAGGTGGAATGACAGCAGGCTCTGGGCTAACCTCTGGCAAACCCTCAGCATCCCTAGAGCTTCCAGCCTGGTGCATCTTTGTGCTGGGTTGTTCCTCGCCCTCCTCCTTCGGTTCTTCAAGAAAAAGGACCGAGACATGAGCGTTGATGCGAGAATTTCCCTGGGAACTGCTGAAGGAGAAGACTGCAGTTCCAAACGCAGGTAACAGAGCCGAGTCCGAATCTAGATTGCTGGAGTCCAGGAAATGGCTCGACTGGATGGGATGGGCCTCTGCAACTTGATGGCATAGACATCAACATCAGCAGGAAGGGGGAGTTGCAACTGAGGGACGAGAGGACCTGCCTCTGCTAGAGCCTCGACGGCTGAGAAGGTGCTGTCGAGGCCTGACCATGTTTCCATTGATAGCAGGAGAACGAAACAGAGCGGGATAAGAGGAGTTGGAGAGATTGAAACACCCTTCACCCACCCTTGCAGACCTAAAACCACCGTCAATTGCCAAAGGGGCGACGTGAGCACTATCTCTGTGAGCCGTCGACCATAAACCCAATTCCGAAATCTGAGCTCGACCCAACACATTATATTCCATTCCCTCACCATTCTTATGCTCCTCTGCTCTTCCTCGAACTCCGCATGCCATAACTGCACTCTGAATTGGCATTTGAAACCCGGACAGAGCAATGAATTGCCATCCCTTATCGATCCTGTGCCCACGCTTAAGATCCATGGCGGCGGATCGCAGTAAATGCGAGTCTTAGGCTTGGGGCCGCCCATGGTGACCATGTGGCACCTCATTCTCAGCCATCGTGTCACCCGCATCCGGGGAGGCAGCATCGCTTTGGACCAGCCTATCAAAGTCCTGAGCCTGGGCATTATCTGGTATAATGGCCGAGGTTCCTGTGAGGAGATTATGATCATTATCTGTTCCTATGTTAGCTAAGAGGTCTACGACCTTGTTTCCTTCTCTTTTTGTGTGAATGAAGGTGATGGCCCTGTTGCTGCGGAGAGCTTGTTCAATGGCTTCTAGTCTGGCTGCGAGTCTCCAGCTGTTTGTGATTTTTTTCGCTTGTGAGCCATTCTGCAGTCTCTTGGCCATGTTTATGAGAATCTGGGAGTCTCCTTCCACGATCAAGGGTTGAAGATTGAGGTTCCATGCGAGAAGGAGTCCTTGTCATAATCCCTCAATCTCCGCCGAGTTGTTGGTGTCCCAACCCAAGGATCCGAAGTATATCTGCAGGGGGGTGCCTTCGTGATTCCTAAGGATACCTCCAAAACCTGCCATTCCAGGGTTACCTTTGGAGGCCCCATCAAAGTTGAGCTTATAAGAATGCTTAGGGGGGGTGATCCAAGTGCCTCTGATTGTACTACTGCTTGTGGAGGTACTGATCTTGTGTTGAGTCTGAGGTAGGAGCAATTGCTAGTTGCTTAGAATGCCTTTTCGACATCTAGAGATGGAAGATCTTCCGATGTCCAGGAGTGGAGTAGCACCGTCTCATTGAGGTTCCCACATAGTCTGGTCCATATGTCTTCGATACTTGAGCTATGATTTTTGAATATACGTTTATTCCTTTCCTTCCATATACCCCATAAGATGAGTCCAGGGAGCAGGTTCCACAAACAGTTGAGAAGCTCGCTCTTGTAAGGATTCTGCGGCCAATGTCTTAGGGAGTTAGTTATATCATTCTTTGTTCTGCATCTTTTTTGACATCTGAAGCTAGCCTTTTCCCATAGTTGATTGGCTAGGGGGCAGGAGTCCAAGAGGTGTTGGAACGTTTCCTCATTTTGATTGCAATTGGGACATATCGATGGTCCATGAAAATTTCTTCTTCTTAGTTTGTCCCAAGTGAGGATTCTTTTGTGACTAACCAGCCATAGGAAGTAAGAGACTTTGGGCCAGGAACCAAGACCCCATATTTTGCTCCAGATTGGATCAGAAGGGGTATTGATGTTGTAGACTATCTTGTAGGCTTCTAAAGTGGAAAAGTCACCTTTTGGTCGGTATCCCCATCTTAGGATGTCATTGCCTTCGTCGTGTCTGATTCTTCCTTTTCCAAGCTCCTTCTCCAATTCCCCTATATCCTGTAGGTTTGTGAAGTTAATTAACTGATTACCCTGTTTCCATTTCCTGAATCCGTGCTCTGTTTCCTACATCCAGTAGTGATGGATCTTTTCTTGCTGCCGCTCCCGCCTTACATGATCCAGAGGTGAATGAAGAATGTGGGTAAGTTTTGGCAGCTGGTTCCATGCATCTGTCCAAAATCTAGCCGTTTTGCCATCCCTGACCTCCCAAAAACTGTGTTGCTGTATTAACTGGAAGTGCTGTTTGGCCGCGTTCCAAATTAGCGAACCTTTTCCCGTGGGGGTGAACCGGATGAGCTCCTCCTGGGGTCGGTTATTAGCATATTTAGCTGTCCAAATTCTTGCCCAGGGTTTTTCTGGATTAGTGATCCAGTGCCACCATATTTTGGCACTCATGATGGAATTACTATGCTCCGGGTCTCTCAGACCAATACCCCCTTTATCTTTTGGTTGACAGACTGTGGGCCATTTGACTAACGCCCATTTTCGATTAGTTGCCGAACCGCCCCATAGAAAGTTGCGTTGAAGATTCCTGATTCTTTTTAAGACCCATTTGGGTGCAGCAAGGATTGAGAAAAGGTACAGGGGTATTGCCTGAAGGAATGACTTAATGAGCACAACCCGGCTGGCCAGATTGAGAGATCTGTGCGTCCAAAGGTTGAGACGAGATTCAAGCTTCTCAATGAGGGTACGCCAAGAGGAGTGCTTTATAGCTGAGGCTGTGAGGGGGGCTCCTAGGTATTTAGAGGGTAGGGAGATTGTGGGAAAGCCAAGGATTCGGGTAACTGCCGATTTAACAAGAGGAGGCGTGTGAAAGAAGAATAACTGCGATTTGGTACAGTTAACATCAGTTCCAGATGCTTCAGCAAAGTCATTAAGCAAGGATTTGAGGCATGCGGCTTCCTGGACCGAGGGATATCCAAATAGCATGGTGTCATCAACAAACTGCTGATGAGATGTGGCAGGGGTGTTGTGAACTGAAAGACCTTTGAGTTGGCGGGATTGGAGGGTTTTCTTATTGTGATGGCCAAGCCCTTCTGCCATGAGAATGAAGAGGAAGGGGGATAGGGGGTCCCCTTGCCTAATTCCTCTTGATGGTTTCAAGGGTCGGGAAGGGATTCCATTCACAAGGATGGAGAATTGAGTGGAGTTAATTAAGCTCATGATCCAGCGAATCCACATAGTACTAAAACCAAAAGCCTTTAGCATTTGCTAAATGAAAGTCCAGCTGAGTTTATCAAAAGCCTTAGAAAGATCTAGCTTAAGAAGCATACCTGCCTGTTTTGATTGTTTGAGGGAGTGTATAATCTCGTGCGTAAGGAGAATACTGTCCATGATCTGTCTTCCTTCCATGTAACCCGATTGTTCTTGAGATATGAGCAGTGGTAGCAGGGGCTTCAGCCGGTTAGCCACAACTTTAGAAATAACTTTGTAAATGACATTACAAAGTGCAATCGGCCTATATTTGTCGGGAGTAATTGAGTCCTCCTCTTTGGGGATGAGGGCAATGAAGGTGGTATTGAGAGAAGGCAGTAGCCAGTGGAGAGCTCTCGATTCTTCAACGATTTGCCAGACTTCCTGTTTTATCAACTCCCAAAAGGTGTGAAAGAACGTGGTGGTAAATCCATCCGGTCCGGGGGCTTTTCCTTCCTTTAGCTGGGAAATTGCCTCATCCACCTCCTGAGGCTGAATCGGGCGGAGGAGAAGCTCATTGTGTTCCTCCATAATGATCCTTGGCACATTGTTGGTGATTCTTTCAATTGCCTGTCGTCTGTCTCCTTCCGGCTCTTGAAGGATCTGGTTGAAGTGATTGCGAAATTCTTCCTCGATTTCCTCATGCGTTTCTACTTTCACCCCTCCTTGCTTTTGAATAAACGGAATGCTGTTGTGCATTCTTCTTTGAATGGTGGTTCTGTGGAAGAATTTGGTGTTGCGTTCGCCCTCCTTCAACCATCTTATTCTGGATTTTTGCTTCCAGTAAACTTCCTCCTGCTTCTGCCTTTCCTCAATCTGTCTGTGGATACGTCGTTCCTGTTCCAAGGTCCCTTCAATGTGTCCCTCTGTGGTTACTCTTTGTTGGAGATCCATCAGTTCCCGATTGAGGTCTTGCTGCGCTTAGAAAATATCTCCAAAGGTTTCTCTGTTCCGGCGCTTTAGGTCGTTTTTAAGGAACCGAAGCTTCTGTTGGAATTTATACATCTTAGACCCTTCTGGAGGGATAAAGGATGTCCATGTGGTTTTGAAAAAGTCCTTGAACTCAGGGTGCGTGAGCCAGAATCCTTCGAAGCGGAAGGGTCTCCGAGTCTGATCACCGGGTCGTTGCCATTGGAGGGCTATCGGCCAATGGTCCGAGCCGGTATGCAGAAGAATTGCAGCTGTGATATCTCCTCCAAGGTGAATCGCGTTATCTGAGATAAGGAAGCGATCTAGTTTGGATGCGATTTGGTGTTTTCCCACTCTGCGATTGCTCCATGTGAAGGTTCCATTGCAAAAAGGCAAGTCTATGAGGAAGGCGTTTTGAATGAAGTCCTTGAAATGGATGTTTTCTTATTCCAGTCTATATCTCCCCCCAATCTTCTCCTCTAGCTTGGTGATCATGTTAAAATCCCCTCCGATGATCCAGAGTGGGTGCCTCCTGTTACTGTTCAATGCCTTTATGGTGTCTAGAAGCGCAATTTTGCTCCCTGTATCCTACGAGAAATATACATTTGAGAGATTTCCATGGACATTCGTACCCAAAATGTGGAAGGTTGCCTGTATGAGGTGATGAGAAGCGTGGAAATCTGAGAGATTTAACGCTTGAGTATTCCATGCAATGGCCAACCCCCCTGATGCTCCAGATGCATCTACTGCTACTGAGCGACATCCTGGCCAAGCTTTTGTGAGAATGCTACCTAATGTAGATCTGTTACATTTGGTTTCCTAGAGTAAGCATATTTGTAGCTTTTCCATTTTAATCATGTTTTTTAACATTCTAAGTTTCCCTGGGCTATTGAGCCCTCTTAAGTTCCATGATACCAGCTTCATGGTTCAACTATTTGCAGAGGGTTTATAGTACTTTGTCAATGTCGCATACCTACCTGAGTCTACCAGGAGTTTCCCAATCTCGATCGTTCTCTGTAGATCTGTTCTTCATCCTCTCTTTTTGGTTTCTTTTGGGGGGTGGCTTCCATACCACTGGCTTCCTGGTTGAATCCCTAGTTGCTGCTGCTGGTAAGCTCTCGAAATAACCACCTCCAGCTTGCTGAGTTGGGTTTCGGTTATGCTGTCATATGCTTTCGTTTTGCATGCTAGTTCCAGTTCCAGAATGTCTAGGCCATGCAGGTCTATGCTTTCTGGTTCTTCTTCCATCTGTTGCACATGATTGCCTTCTGCCCCATTTATCTCTGAGCTAGAAGGAGGGTCTAGCTTTCCATCAATTTCCATATCCTTGTCTTTCTCTGTCGGTTCTTTCCTATCTCCTGAGGGGAAATCATGGAAGATTATGGGGGTTTGGCGTTTGGGGGAGGAGGCTGAGGGAGGGGGGGGGGGGCGGAAGATGAGGGATGGGAAGGGTTAGACTCAGAGATCGGGGGAAGATCATCAGAGGATTGAGCAAGGATTTCGAAACTGTTCTTAGAAGCTTGGCCAATAGTGCTGTTTTGTTGGGGCTTGAGCCCATTAGAAGGTTTCTTGTGCGCTCGTCTTCGGCTTGGGGCTTTGGTGAAGCCATATTGGGTAGCAGAAACAGAAGGGTCAGGTGAGGTGGCTTTGGTGTTCAAGGGACAATCATGGAAAAGATGCCCAAGAGCATGGCATCTCCTGCAACGGAAGGGTACATGCTCATAGTCCAAGGGTTGAATCCACTCTTCGTCACGGTGGGAGAGACTTACCGATTCTGGTAATGCTTCATTCAGTCGCATGAAGACGAAGATGCAAGCATAGGAAATGAATCTGCGTAGTTTGGTCTCTTCTACAATCCTAATGTACTCCCCTAGTCCATTTCCTATGTTCTTGAGTATATCCTCGTCCCAATATTCATCTGGAAGTCCATACATTCTGATCCAGACTGGCGCCCAGGTGAGATCTTCCTTATCCAGATTGAATCTCGGTATCCAATCTCTCATATACAAGCCCGCTGCATTGAAGAAGTGAGGCCCTGTTCCCAGTACCCTGAGTTTGTCCTCAATACAGTAAAAAATTACTGTAAAGAAGCCCTTCGGCCCTAGCTGCAGGGTAACGTCTCCTTTTGGCTTCCATTTCGCTGCGATCCACCCGTATAAGGCTCTTTCCATCGGCCAGAACCCTATAAAGTTCCCAATAATGGCATGATCCCTCATAAACTCGATTCGTGCATCTATCTTGTGTCCAGGTAGCTCTATTCGTGGCCTTTCTGTGGCTATTGGCTTGCATGTTGTTGAGGATACTTTCGGGGTTTCCTCCGGATTTTTCCCTCTGTCTTGAGTGACGCTGGCTTGGTCCTTTCATCCTCCTGTCTTCTTGTTTCCTTGTTGTTGCCTATTCCCATTGTTCAAGATCTCCCTGTCAACTGATCCAAAGAGGAACGCCTGCTCCGGATCATGCTGCATTGGGGAGGGCTCTGACGCCCCCCCCTGAGGATATTCCATAGAGCCGCTCTAGTACTCTGCTATTCTGCTACGCACCAATGGATTTGGTCTGGTTTGTGAGTAGAGCCAGTGCTGTACTGTCTGCGCCGTCGATGCTTTCCGCAAAACCCTAATCGCTACGGCTTCCCAGAGTGAGCAATCCACCGTGTTGAGTGATATTCCTATGTTGTCGAAATTATAAAATAATATTAAATCCACACAAATGTGTATTTTGTGTCCAATTTGGTCGACTTCTAGGATTCATTGTGTCCAATAATGGGATCTGCATTGATTCTATAAAAATCTAGAAAATCATTGATTTTCCTTCTCCTTCTTCACTTGTTCAGTTACAACACCTTCAAGGGAAGGAAAACTTTCTATGTAGATTGGCCCCTCGCTATGTAGAACTTACAGAAGGATTTACTTTCTTACTGAAAAGAGGGGTTCCCTTCCCTTGGGATCACTCTGCTAAAAAATATTTTGATGCTTTGAAAAATGTGTTAGCTCATGCATCTCTGTTATATCCCCCTCACTATCAATGAGAATATTTCATCTATTTAGTTGCAATAGTTACCATAATCGTAATGGTTTTGGTACAATAAGATAACATAGGAGACAAACACCCCATATATTACTTGAGCTGAAACTTAATTAAGACTAAAGCCAAGTACTCACACATCGAAAAGTTAGCTTTGGAAATTGTGTAATTTGTCTAAATATTTCTCGATTATATCCTGCTTCAGAACACTAATGCAGCTTCTGATTGAAACCATATGACTTACATTCTTTCATGTCAATTATTTGGGTAAAAATACTCGAAATGGACAGTTATCCTCCAAGTGTTTTATTTGGAATTCATCAAATACAAATCTAAGAAATATTTAGTCTTCACTGAATTCATTTGCAACCTTCCCTCCTTTGAGTCGGAATCAACAACTGATGATTATATTCTAGATGAAATTTAGTTTTTGATTGATTCTTCTAATCCCTGATATGGATATAACATCATTTATCTCTAGACCCAAACCTTTTGGCCTGATACTACTCATTTTGATCATCGTCAAATTCAATACTAGGCTCACCAATACATCATAATTTATGACACTCTTTACCACTGTGGTGTTGATTCGATATTTCAACGTTGTCTTACTCATGAGAATACAAATAAATATTTAAATGGTTTTCATGTTGGAGCATGTGGCAGAAACATGTCTGGATATGTGACCACCCAAAAAAAATTACGTGCTAGTTATTTATGGACGACCATGTTTTGAGATTTTATTATGGTGGTCCAGAAATGTCATGCATGCTAGATTTTTAATTGGAAATATCATGCTCCACATGGTCCTATGCATCTAGTTATTTTCATTGGACCTTTTTCAAAATGGGTCATTAAATTCATGACTTGTAATCCTTGCTCAGCCAAGGGGCATGGCTACATTATTGTTGTTGTATACTACTTTATTAAATGGGTCGAAGTGATGCCTACATTTGACAATGGTGGAAAAACTACAGCATTGTTCCTTTTCAACCTTGTTATTGCCATATTTGGTGTGCCTCAAGGCATCTTTATAGACCATGGTACACATTTTTGAAATTACATGATGTCTAAACTTACTACCAAGTTGGGCCTTCCACGTGATAGCTCAATTCCCTATTAATCCCAAGCTAATGAGTAATTATAAGCCATTAATAAGGTTTTGAAAATGATGCTCCAATGCATGGTAGATATTCATAAGATGAATTGGCATGCCATTTTTTCCGCTTTGTGATCATACCAAACATCTGTCTACACTACGACTAGATTCACACCATTTTAGTTAGTGTATGGTATAGAAGCAATTCTCCCAATTGAATGTGATATTCCATCCTTAAAACTAGCCATCTAGCTTCTTCCCTCAACTTCCACAAAAGAAGAATGCTTTTCGAACCTAGCTTGCCTAAATGAGACCCGATGTGATGTTGTAATGGCCAATGAGGCTCACAAAAAATGTGTCGAATCACAATTTGACCATAATGTTAAACCACGTGCCTTATCCAAAGGTGACCCAGTCCTTTTATACAACTAGGAAGCTGAAAAATTAGGAGTTGGGAAGCTCGAATCGTTATGGTTAGGTCCATATGTAGTTAAGTGTGTACTAGAAAAAGGGGCCTATGAACTGGTTGAATTTGATGGAATTCCCTTGGCACAACCCCAAGATGGGTTGTACCTAAAAAAGTATTATGCTTAATATTTCTTTTTCATAGTCACTATGTCATACTATATAGGTTTGCTAGTGTGTTTACACTATGGTTTTCTAGAGTTTTCTGCTTCCTCTACTCATCTTGAGTTTCATTTGATTTACGCTACATTTCCTCAGCTATATGTTGGTTATGCATATGGCACTAGTCGTATTACCCAGAATCTTTCCTCCACAGTGCGAGCAATCCATGCTCTTGATGGTGATTTAGTGAGTCTACAAGGAATTTATATTAGTCGCTCAACTAATAATGTTGTTGAGTATAGTGGACTGATCGAATTATTATCTATTACTATTTCACCTGGAATTCACCATTTAGTTATCAAGATGTATTCACAACTTGTGGTACAACATTTAAAGAATGTCTATTCAGTAAGAAGTCCAACTTTATTATGCATGTTTTCAAGGATTTGCCCCTTAGTGCGACATTTTGATTATATCCAATATCAACATGTTCCTAGTATTCTTAATACATTAGCAAATGCATTAGCCAATTATGTATTAGAAAGACATTTGCAACATATGTAAATACACAAATGGTTATCATACATTGTGCAAGTGAGTAGAATATAAGTAGAAGACATCTATAGATACGAAATAATATATAATGTTTGGTTTTACAAAAAATTGTGTCCTAGACACATACGGCCACATACCCTATAATATGAAAATACATGTAGACAAAGTATGGCTCAAAAGCCTCCCAGGCGACAAATCCCGATGATGTTAACACACAATAGCGTAGGAAACTTTACACAACAATTGACTAATATGATATGGCACTCCTACAGTGTATCACTATAGATAGATAGGGACTTTATTAATCCCTATTTCCGTAACATTGTGATTCAAACCCTCGACATGATGCTCAAACTCGATAAGTATCTCCGCTATGTCAGGATCAACCATCTCCTCCTCTACCCCTTCATCTCTAGCCTCTAAAATATGTGGTTATGCCCGTTGAGGAATAGGCGACATGCCTACTAGTTACATAGGTCCAATATCTGCATGTGAAATTGATAGTTAGTCTCTGATACACTTAAAATAAAAATAAAAATAAAAATTATAGAACCCAAAAACCAAAAATATTCAAAATGACTTTATTTTGCATGCATCACTCCATCACTCACCTTCAAGTAAAACAAGCTCTACATCTCCAAAAACATCAACCTCGATATATGGGTAGTCCTCAATCATAATTAGATGCTTCCACAACCAATCAAAAATTATAGGAGTGAATTTCATCATGGGTGCTCCTGCGTTCTTGACCATCAAATCTATCCATTTCCTCATACGAGGCTCTCTAGGTCTAGCAAGTTTGTGGGTTATCCATTGAGGTCGTATCAATGACACTCCTTGTTACACAGTAATTTTTCACCATTGGTCACCGTCCCTGTTACCCCTGTTTCCGTACATTGGAGGACGCATTTCGGGACCTGTGAACAATGACATAACCTAAAAACACTTGCATTATGTTCCCCTGAGTATGTACTTCATGTTCCCTGAAGACACCTTCTGCAAAATATCCTTGAAAAGTGCCCTTTTCCCATTAGCGCGGGTCCACAATGTCTTACCCGCGCCAATCACTGAGATCCTCAAAAGGGGGTGCGACCATTGGCGCTCTGTCTCAGAACAACACCCGCGCCAACCAAGTTTGGTAATGATTTTTGACAAACGCGCACCCAGATGTTTTTTCCCTTCAGATCACGAAGTCTTTTGAGGATAAAGTTTATCTGATAGAGGTCGAGAGTCATCATCTATCCTTGACATCTATCCACAACGGCTTTTCGGAGATAATGCCAATCCACAATGGGTGTCCTGATGCATTGTATCTTCCTCCCTTCTCCATCTATAAAAGTCTGTCCTCATGCATTAGACAAGCTAGTTTTTGAGTAATGCTAGTTGTGATTATGCTTGTCTTGAGTGATAGTAAGGGTCTTGAAGCATAGGGAGGTTATGCTGCCGGAAGTCTGAGAGAGAGAAGGTCTATTGCAAGACATACATAGCTGCTCGCCCAGCCAGAGGAGAGGTTCAACGTCAGAACCTTGGTTGTATCTTTCTCTGTTGATTATTCATTAATAAACGACTACTGTTATGGTTCCAATCTCATTGTTCATCATGATAATGTTTGGTTTATTTCCTTTCTGACTGAAACATAGTTGTATTTTAGTGGATTTTATGCTTGTATTCGCTTCGTTCTTTGCATGTGCAGGTATCCATATGCGGGGATCGCAAGGATTGTGACCTGCCGAAGCAAGGGAACGGGAGTATCAACTCTTCTTCGACATTAGCGTTGGACTCCAGGTTGGTTCTCGTAATCCACTTTCAGTATGCAACTAGGAACTTGCATAGTAGCGTGATTTGATTGTTGCTAGACCCATTTTGGGCTAGTGGGATTTCCTCTGTCCGCAGAGGGGATTTACCTCTCCAACACTCCTTGTAAAGAAAATGATACCATGATGGAGCAATAATTGAAGTTCTTCAATCGTCCAGTTTTTTCTCTATTTAGTTATTCCTTCAGATTGACTAAAACCCCTTCACACCAATTGAATATTGTAGGCTTCAAGTATTCCAAGGCACACTACATCTGAGTCTTAGTATCTAAGTGTAAAGAAGCACTACCATCTAGCCAAGTGATAGTCAAAAGGATTGTCCTGAGAGGAAGCCACACAACACCATTTATCTTAAGCTTCCCAATTTGAGTTATTTCAGAGTGAGTTCAACAATGAAAAAAAATCAATATTTCATTGTCTCCCCACCTCTCCTAAATCCAGATAATGAAATGGGAGCTCCTCTCTATGATAACCCTATTAGGAAGTAGATGTCTTTGACATCTATTGTGACAATGTGTACTCCAATATTGAAGTATTGTCCCGTTGTGTCCCAACATCTTACCAAACATTTCGATAACTCTAACTATGCCATCATGCTCAGAATAATAAAAAGCTTGAGAAGCCCATAGTTTCTCAAAGCTTGAACCATTGTTGGGTCATTGGAAATAACTGTGTCTTGAGCTTCCTGCTCCCTTTCTCTCCAGGTCAAATCCATTTTCTCTCTAGTAAAACACTTGAAAATAACATCAAATACACATAAGATCAACAATTAGAAAATATTTGGGAGAAAAATCACTTAAAAAAAACTTTTTTCAAACCCTTGTTGTGGCCATCACACTATATATTCTTGGATAGAGTGACCCATCACACTCGGTCCCACTAGTGAGTGCGCTAGGTCACAATTATCTGTTTCAATTGCTAACCCATCATCCCTCTTGATATAGGAGGAGTGCGATGATCCGAGGGCGAGTTTTTAATCCTAAAAAATAAAAATAAAATCCCAAAAGATGCATGAAACGAGAAATGGAAATCGTAGAAATGAAAAGAAAGGATAGATCTCCCACCTAGAACTACCAAAACTGGAAATGGTCCATCATATTGGTTGCAATCAATTTTAGAAGATTAAAGGTAAACACCCACTCATAACTCACTCAACATGGTAAAATGAAAATGTTAAGAAATGAAATTACATTTTCACTCTTTATAGTCAGAATAACTCATTATTTTAATATATTTCAATACTTTTTAATGTTTTTTTACCTATTTTTTCCATGTACCATGTATTTTTAAAGTTTTTATGGTGTTATGAGAAGGTTAAAAGGTAATTGAAGGATGCAATGAAAATTATAAGTTGAATACAAGTATTTTTTTTGATTGAGTACACTTTTCTCGCTTTTTGGGCTCGTTAAATCTATGAAAAAGGAACCCCTGCATTCCTCTTTAAGCTCTTTTCAGACTCCAAAAATGTGAAAATATTTCCAAGCACTTGTCTCTTCAAACTCATTAAAGTAAATGAAAATACGTCTTCCCGGCACAAGTTTAACCCTTTTCTATACTTGGATGGACTATTTACAAAAAATGAATACTTTAGTCAAACATGGCTAAAAGGTTTCCTTGAATACCATTTTATGCCTTTTTAGACTCAAGAGACTAAAATTATGAAAATGAACCTTTAGAGTTTTCTTTTTTGCCTCTTTTTCAAACTTTGTAAACATGAAAAAGGAGTTGATTTATGCCTTCACGAGACTCGTAAAACTATTAAACAACAATGGAATCATCAAGCATGATGAGACTGAACCACTCATTTTTATGGTTCATTAAAAATACTCAGAATGATTCATCTGATGGATGAACTTATAGATCAAGAATATGTTATCCTCCCCAAGCTTGCAAAAATAAATAGGTACTGACTAAAAATGGTTGAGAAATTGGGAAAATAATGGCAATGAGTCGCTCTTGAACATGACACTCTCTCACTTCATCTATGTGACTTCTTTGGGTTGGGGAATCTGCGTTCCTCACTAACGATCACACCTTCATCATGGGCCTTTGAGTAAATGCTCCCAACCCCATTGAGTGTCACTAATATGTTCAAGAGAAAGTACACCCTCAATTGAAATCTGCTACAATACCTTAAATCTTACTTCATGTTTTCCTCTCCTAAACCAACTTTACATCATTACATTCTATCTCAAATCTTGATACGGTGGTGTTGATGGGGGATACACTAAGGCCCTTCTACAACGGGTCACTTCCTATCAACATCACCATATTATCCAGGAAGTGGACTTAGAAACTCCCTTTAGTTGTTTGGAACTTGTATACCTCAATGGCAAGTCTCCTCACTTTTAGCAACATGTTCCCATCATTGGCCTTCGACCGAGAGATTTTATGTGATGCTTGGCATCAGTGCATTCATTCACATCACATAGATTGTATTGTATTACCTTGAGAGCCATTATCATTATCGATGGTTCCTCTCACGTTTGTTAATGACTTACATAATTGGTCGGTAATCAGATGGTGTCTACCATGCACGTGTCTAACTCATTTATTCGCATGGTTAGACTCATACTATCGAGTGACAAGGTAGAAGGCCCCAGATGTGCTTCCACCCATTCTGGCTGCATTTTTAGAATTCATACCAAATTACAGAGTATGATGGTTATCATCATTCAAAAATTCAAACAATTTACCGATCAAATGAGAACTCTTACCTCAATACAAGATCTCTAGCAAAAAAAATCCAAAAAAACATGAAAAAACAGTTCGAAAATGAAAAGTGTTGATTTTGCATCATCATTTTTTTCGGGGTCAATTTTCAACATTTTTTAGCAATGGCATTAAATATAAAATATCATTACTCCGAAAAACCTTAAAATTCCAACAATTTTCAGTGATGACATTAAAGATAAAATACTTACAACCATTTTCAACCATAACATTAAAGATAAAATATTGTGACTTAGAACCACCTTAAAATTTTGACAATTTTTCAACCATGAAATTAAAACCAAATATCACGACTTAAAAAAACCTCAAGTTTTCAATATATTTCAACCATGGCATTATGGAAAAATTATATGACTAAAAAAAACTTAGAAATGAACACCTGGATGAAAGAGTCATTATACCAAGAGTAATTTATTTTCTAAATGCTAAAAATATGGCTATTTTAAAATCTTACCCTAAGACAACTTGACACATTGCAACGAAAATTTAAAAATCAACCATCAAATTGACATGCAATGTAGGTGAACTCGACCTATTGCAATGAAATCTTAAAAATCAACCATGAAATTGACACACTGTGGGGGAAGACTTGATCCATTATAATGAAAACTTTAAAATCAACTATCAAATTGACACATAATGAAGTCGGGTTGCTAGTTGAGGATCGACACGGACCCTACAAAATAATAATAATAATAATAAATAAATAGATAAATAAATAAAAATGAAAAATACAAAACAAAACAAAATTTAAAATATTGAAAAAAGTTAAAAGTAAAATAAATAAAAAAATGGTTAAAATAATATTAACTAATAAATAAAAACACATATTAAAATATAAATAAAAATAAAGTAAAAATAAAGCAATATATACAAAATATCTTAAAAATCACAAAGTAGTTTTTAGGGTCGACGCATTTGAACCACTTACTATGGTTCATCATTAAAGAATAAAAAAAAACAACCATAAAAAACAAACTTAAACACAGAAAACTAAAAAATAAAATAAATAAATAAAAAATAAAAACATAAAACTAAAAAAAAAAAACGTAAAAAACGAAAGAACAAAAATATTTCCAAAAAACCATTATTTAAGAAAAAAAATTTAAAATTTAACATTAAAAAGAAATTGCAA
Organism: Pinus tabuliformis; assembly: GCA_031772625.1. Taxonomy (NCBI): domain Eukaryota; kingdom Viridiplantae; phylum Streptophyta; class Pinopsida; order Pinales; family Pinaceae; genus Pinus; species Pinus tabuliformis. The sequence continues at coordinate 95,702,813 of CM062809.1, forward strand.
ATAAATAAAAGTGAATTAAATAATTAAAAATGAACTAATAAAAACAAAAAAAATCAAATACAAATTAAACACAATTTAAAAACACAAAAAATAAAGAATAAAATATTTAAATTATAAAAATAAAGATAAATAAATAAAATAAAATAAAAAAATACTTAAAAAACAATAAAAACACTAAAAATTTAAAATAAAATCAAACAAAAACACTTATTACAAATAAAAATTGAAAAAAAAAAGTTAAAATAAAACATTGAAAAAAGAAATGATTTTAAAAAATTAAACAAAAATATTATAAATAAAATCAAAATACAAAATAATAATAAAATATAAATTAAAATAAAATTCCAAGAAAAATAATTAAAGAAAAAAAGGCACTAAATTTTAATTAATTTGGAAAAAAAAATAATTTCATTTATATTTTTTATTTTTTTAGTCTTTAATTTTATTTTTTAAATCTTTTTACTTTATTTTATTATTTTTTAATGTTGTTTTTGAATTTTATTATTATTATTATTATTAATTGGAATGTTATTTTAATGATTTTTATTTGTTTTTCTTCTTCATTTTAATTTTTTTTATTTATTTATTTCCTAAGAAATTATTTATTTTTATTTTTATTTTTTTATGTTTTTTTTTTTAATTATTTTTTTTGTTTTTTTAGTTGTATTTTTTCATATATATATATATATATATATATGAAAAAATACAACTAAGAAGATTAATATAGCAAAGATTAGAACGAATTCTCATGAGCTCCATAGTGAAACAGGTCGTTGGGCAGTTCCTAAAACGCCATGGACGGAAAGGATCTGCCATATATGTAAGAGTAGGAACTTCGAGGATGAAAACCACTTCCTCTTAGAGTTCCCCGCGTATAACCACATTAGATCTCAGTTTCACAATCTTTGTTACAATACTGACCTTCCTAGCCTTTTACAATGTCAAAATTATAGTGAGCTCGGGAGGCTTCTCTCCAAGCTTTTTGAGCATAGGAATAAAATCTTAAATCAAAATAGATAATTTGTTTCTTTAGGTCCGATAGACCATTATTTGGTCTCGCGGACGTTAACCACCACCACCACATCATCATCATCATCATCATCATCATCATCATCATCATCATCATATATATATATATATATATATATATATATATATATATATATATATATATATATATATATATATATATATATATATATATACATACATACATACATACATACATACATATATATATTTATTGATTGTATGTTAATTTTTTTACTTTTTAACATCGAATTTATCTGAATCTTTTTTTTTAACTTCAAATGTCTTTATCTTTGGATTTCCAACATTATTTATTTGTTTTTTCATAAAAATAGTTTATTTAACTTGTCATTTTTAGCAAAAAGGTCCTAAAATACTTATTTTTTTTAATTACATCTATATGCAAAATGTGTATTTTTTGTTGATTGTTAAATTTTATTTTTTTTAGTGACAATTATTTTATGTATATTGAAGTATTAATCAACGATATATAAATTTATAAAAAATCATAACCTCAAAATATTAATGTTACTATATTTTAAACTTTGCAAAAAAAAAATCATTATAAAAAAACATTGCAATGAAAAACAAAAACACATGTTTGGAAAACATTTGAAAACAAACATCTCAGGACAAAAAACAAGAAGATGAGTAAGACAACTTGAAAAATGGTTAAACAATCAACATTTAATAAAAAATTATGCATACATAGGACATGAGAAAATTTAAAGTGTCAAAAATATGTCTTAAAAAATTGTTGATTCTTTTCAAAATTTGCATGAAAATCATCAACATTTGAAAAAATTATCCACGCTTCATACATTAAAAAATTTAAGGTGTAAAAAATAAGCCCTCTAAAAAGAGAGGTTGATGTTGCATCAACACTTTTCAAAATCAACTTGAAAATCACTAACATTTAAAAAAAAAATGTCCATACTTGATAGGTAAGAAAATTTAAAGGGTCAAGAATATCGGATGTTTTTTCTCTACCTCAAAAAAACGAGTAATCAGTAAAGTTATTGTTTGATCGATAACTATGTTAGTCATCTAAAAATGAGTCCAGGATTTATCATCAGTGGACGTGACTTTGATTATTGTACATGTAATATTGGCTTATAAGTTGAGTATGGGTATGCTTACCTCAACAATGATATCATGATGATTATGTATTGTAACAAATGATGATCTCAACCAACCTTTTCTTGATCCAGACTTGTCACAAAGTAAAGCACTTTAGTCCTTAGTCACTACTTCTGATTTTGTACTTTATGGGGTAATCTGTTACAGGTCATTTTGTCACATCTTCTCAAATGGCCTAAAAATCAAATCAATCAACATCCTTGACGCCTTGCAATCATCCATTTGCAAAGCCTTAAGCATTATCTCTCTAAAAATTCAAAGTTTTATGGGTTAATCGGCTCAAAAACCTAGTTTTTTGACCCATCACACTTTCCTTTCTGGAAACTTGCACTATTGCATGTTTCATAACTGAGCAATTGCACTAACTAGCACACCTTACCTTTGTTGTAGGTGCGATGGTCTTAGAATTTTGGGGAAAATAAAAAATAATTTCAAATATTCTCTCTTTAGAAGATTCTAAGCTGGTTTTAACCATTTACTATTGATTGAGAACTCGAATTCCTATCCTAGAGGTCTTATCTCTTATCCTCCGTTATATGTGGATCTAAGCCCCAAATTGGTAAAACCAAACTAACTGATTTACCCTATAAATTCACTGCCTCCCATGGAGTATGGGTTGGCTTTTCCAAACTCTTAGCTATTCCATAATGTTACTTCTTTTTACCTAAGGATCCATTACCATCCTTGTGCTGTGATTGAAGGCTTCCTTTGTGGCCAAGGAAGGAAAAATTAGGTGGGAGACATTTACATGGTCAAGATCTGTAAAAGTGTTATAATCTTCGCCTACATTCCATTAATACAAAATTTTTTGTTTTCCTATACTTATGTCTATTTGATACATATGCATTTCAATGTCTTCTTGACTCATTGATTAGAGATATTAGTTTATACTATTTGTATCTTGTAGTTCTTATGCTTTTTATAATTGTTTTGTAGGTTCCATTTATAGCATTTGTAGTTGGAGCTAAAGTTCATAAGCAGGGAGAAGAGGAGAACTTATGTTGGACTCAAGCTAAGTCCTTCCTCCATGTTCTAATTTCTCTAAGGAAAGCACAAGTCTTTTGTTTTGTTGTTTCTAGATCAAGCCATTAGATCTAGGGAGTTCACTTATGTTCGTAGAAGAGAATTTTTCGTCAAACATACATTGGTATCTACAAAAAGACATCTACATGGAAAAACCTCTTTGGATATGTTTAGCGTTACTGCAATGTTGTTTGTCACCCTAAAATATCTCTCTATAGACTTAAACAAGCTCCTCGAGCTTGGTCTTGAAAAATGGGTATTTTTGTTCTTAACACTAACTTCTCCAGATGTCATTCTAACCTTAATGTCTGTAACAAGAATGTAGGAATGCATCTCATAATACGTTTTATTTATGTTTATGACCTTATTCTCACTTATAGTGACCCTAGAATCTTAACCTATGTGAAGTCAAGCACTAAGAATAAGTTTGAAACAACAAACTTACAATATTTGTAGTATTGTCTTGGCCTCTAAGTATTTCAAACCAAGGAAGGAATTTATATTTCCCAATATATGTATGCATGCGATATTATTCACCATTTTCACATGGAAGAATGTAAACCAAGTTCTTCTCCCTTTTAGTGTGGACTCAAACATACTACAACCTACACTACACTCAAATTTGATGACACTTTGTACCATCAATTAGTTTGCAGCCTCTTATATTTGACTCATACCCATCCTACTATTTCCTTTCTTGTTGGTATTTATTCCAAACATATGCAAACATATCATGAAATTATTTGGAAAGAACACAAAAGTATACTTTGATATATCCAAGGTACAATTCAGTTTGGGATGCATTACAGTTCAGGGGGGGCTCCTTTATTGGTTGTTTACATTGATTTAGAGAGGGTTGTTGACGTTGATGACTGGAAGTATATTGCAAGTTATGTTTCTAATATTGGTCTTATACATATCACTTGGGCTCATAAAAAGGAATAGATTGTTTCTCTCTCTTCAATAGAAGTAGAGTACCAAGTAGTAGGTAATGCGAGTCAAGAAGCCTTGTGGCTTCAATCAATCCTTTGATAGTTTGGATTTAATAACAACATTTGACCACCATCTAGTATTACAGTCAAATTTCCATCATGATTGTTGTTGGGTCTCCTTTTTTATGCCTTTAATACCCCATATCGTCCTCTATTTTTGACCAAATTTACCTCAAAACCTACTCACCACTTGCCTACCTTCTTCAAGAACATAACTTTTAGCATCCTTGCATATCTATGAGGTAATTTACATTCAAATATTTATTGATTTCTTGTTATTGGAAATAGAATGATTGATTCTTTATACTCTCTAATTATTTGGATTGACTCAAATAGATCTTAAGACCCTATTCCTGCTCATCTGACACTAGTATTATCCATCCAGTACCAATGCTTCTCATCCAGTACCTGTGCGCCTACATTCATCTAGTACCCATGCACCTTCGTTCATCTAATACCTATGCTTTTCTAGTACCCATGTACCTATGTTTGTCTGGTACCTACGTTCGTCCTGCACTGATTGTGTTCACCTGGTAGCAGACATGACTCTTCAACTTTGACTTTTCGAGTGAACTACTTTGATTATACCAATGGAACTGATGGTCAAATCTTTACCATTTTATGGAAAATCGAGATATGCTTCATCCTCATGCACTGCGTGTCATGAGGATGAAGCCAAATATGTGAAGGAAAGTGAATTGTAATATTTTTATAATGATTTGATAATATCTTTTAAGCTTTGGATGTAACATCTGTTATCACTCAGGTTGTTCCCTTTGACTCCCAAGGGAATACGGCCAAGGTAACCACTAACCAATCTTTGGGTCACAAGTTCTAGCCTACCTATGACCAGAGAGGGCTCTCTCTTTATGATTTAACTTTGTTTGTATAATATTTTAGGCTAGTTATGATGCTCAAGGTTTTGTTTTGAATTTTGCTGGATGATGACTTCAGTCAAGATAGATATATGTTTATCAGGGTGCTCTAGGCCATTGGGCATGGAGTCAGTGATGCTTAATTTTCTTGATATGTCTGTGTTGATACAAAGTGATGCTCCAGAGCCAGATAAGTGTCTAAGAAACAATTCTTTAAATCTGTGATTGGGTGTGATGTAATCAGGGCATGAAAGGCAATTAAGGATCTTTCAGTAATCTGATATGGAGAACAGTGGGAATATTATTTAGGAGCACTGAAGAATTCCTATATAACATTCATATTTGTAGAATTAATGTAAACATGAGCAATTAAGAATTCATGTTCATTATTAATTCTGAAGAAAACATTTTCAGCAACAGAGATTGAGCACAAGGTGTAATTAAACATTTCCTGTACTATTCCTTTTCTCCATTGTTAGATTAGTGAAAGCATGTGTATGATTCAAACAAACATAAGAAGATAAAACATAGATTGAGAAAACTTATTGTTCCATTAGACAGCACAGGAATTCTGCAACAGCACGCAGAGCATCATCAAGACATCAAACATCCAAGAAATCACTGAGCTTTTCCAGCCTCTTGCATTAGATTATCTGAAAGTATACAATACATTTGCCTTAGAGTGAAAATCACCAACCCCTAATACGTTGCCAGGGGAGGTATATATACAAAATTTACATCAGAAAATATCTAGCTAATGAGTTAATGGCTCATTAATATCGTGCCAACTCCTGGAGCGTTGTAGCTGAGGAAGTAAATGTTGTAGTAACTCCCAAATGTATTAGCTATCCAAAATGGTCAGAGAATGTTGACTTTGTGACCGTTGGAGTCGGCTGAAGATGTGCTGCCTAGATTCTGCTTTTTGCTTTTGGCTGAGTGGAAGCTGACTAGGATTGATCAACTGAGATCACTGAGGCAAAATTTGCAGCATTGCCTGCCACCAATCCTCTTTGGGCAGCTGGTGTCTTCGAATTTTCACCAAGGTTTCATCTGCCTCTGTATATCTATAAAAATTAGGAGGAACCTCAAATAGGTGATTGACTTCATGTTCAATGAAAAATAGATTTTCAAGCTTATCATAGAGGCCCTGTCCTGTTGGAGGCCCTGTTTCCTCAGAAGTGCTGGCAGATGCAGTAATTTGATTTTCAACAAAATTTGTCAACCTGGTAGCATATTGCTCACGAGGGAGCAGTCTTCCTGTGCTAGTTAGTAGGCTGGGTAATCCCTTTCCTTGCAGTGTTCCTATTTTGAGCTTGTACTCATCTACCTCAGCCTGTATTTCATGGCATTTTCTCTCTACAGTCTGTACAAAATTCCTGAGAGTTAGCACCTTTTTAGCTGTAAGGACAACCTCTGTTCTGTTAACAATGTTGAGGGCTGCCAGCTCTTCCTTAGTCTGATTGTTCAGAAAATTTATCATTCTATTGGCCTGCTCAGGCCTGTTCCCTAGTACTGTCCTGGCCTTTTGGATCTCAATGTGTGCTTGGCCAATCAATTCCATTTGTTCATGCACAGTCTTGATTGACTTCCACTGTCTAGTAAGGGAGTGGTCAATCCGGGCCCACAAAATCCTCTTTATTTCTGCCAGAGCATTTTCTAGTTTGAGCTCCTTTTCTAAGGCCTTGATTTTGTCTTTGAGGGCCTTAATTTCTCTAGACTGCTCTGCTACAGTCATCTTTGATTTATCATATTTGGCCTCTAGTTCTGCCAATTTTTCTTTGGCCTCCTTGATCTCAGTAGCTTGGAGCTCCAACTCTTTGATAGCCTTTGTCAAATCTTCCATGTTCAAGCTGGACTCAGGAGCTGTTGTTGTTGTTGCTGCTGCTTCTGTTGTTGCTGTTGTAGTTGCAGGGGCTACTGCTGCAGGGGCTACTGCTGCCTCTGTAGTGGTGGCAGTGGTTGAGGTAGTTGGAGGAGGTTGGGATGTGGATTCTCCCTGTTTATTCTGTAGTGCCCCTTCTAGCTCCTTCTCCAGATCAATGACTTTTTTATTGAGCTGCATTATTAGATCAAGCTGCTCATCAGCCTCCCTTTCCTTCTACAACTCTGCTGTTTGGGGGTGCTCGGTGGGAAGCAGTTTCAGCCTTTTCTTCAATGCATTAAGATCATCATCCTTCTTTTTCATGAGGGCCCTCACGCCCTTTGGGTCCTTAGGATCATGTCCTAGGTCTATGATGATGTCCTTTAGTGATTTAATCCTATTGTCCTTGGCCATGGAGGAAATTCTCTCAAAATCCAACTGAATGTTGGTATTCTTCAATGATTCTTTCAATTCATGGGCCATTGTGGCCCTGTCTACCAAGGTGGCATAGACCATTTCCCCCATTTGTTTGTACAGTTCAATCTGGTCCATGGGGTGAATGTCCTTTGCCATGACTTCCACCCTTGTTCTTACAAAATCTGCAGCTGATTTAGGCTGCGGTACCTTGGGTTTGAAGTGACTGAGGATCATCTTCTCCTCTTGTATGTCATACACTGACATCAACCTCTCTTTCTTGGCTGGTGTTGCTTTGAGGAATTGCTTATACACCTCTATTCTTAACAGCTCATTTTGTGCTTTTATTTCTTTGAAGGAAGCCTTGGTGCTTGAAGGCTTCTTGCTCTGTTGAGAGGAGGAGGACACCTCCATGCCAAGCTGTAATCCCTGCTCTTGCTGAAAAGAGCTTGTGGCCGTTTGCTGACTGTCTTCCCCTTCTTTCCTTGGGCTCTCAAGGACTTCTTCACTTATTTCTTCTATGATTGGGGAGTCAACCTTTTGCCTCTTGGCCTCAGGTTGATGGGAGGATCCACTAGCAGGAGTGGACTCTTCTCTGTCTCTCTTCTTGCCCCTCTCCTCATGTGCAGGAGTCTGCAATATAGGTGTTGTTGGTGGTTCTGTTTGCAGTGGGGGGTTCTGCTCTTGTTGCTGCCCAATTGAGGAGGCAGGCTGTTCTTTTACTGTTTCTTCTTCAGCACCCATTATTCCTTTACCCTTATCTGTGCCTGGTGCTGCTGTAGGTGGCGCCTGGGTGGCTGGTGCAGTTGTTGTAGTTGACGTTCCTTCTCCCACTGGATGCGGTTGCTTGAAGACTACCTGATGCACAGAATCCAAGTCAAGAGTTTTTTCCAAATCCTTGACATTCTTTTGCATTATTTCTTCTTCAGTTAGTTTCTCAATTAATGTATCTTGCAACCATTCTTGCTGATTGGCATACTGCTCAATATGTGGATATTTACAATGCTCATAGCCTAGCAGCCTGTACTTGACCCTTCTAGCATAGATGAAGCCTTCAGGGTCATAAGGGACCCACCGGAAGCTTTTTGATAGCTTGTACTTGTTTTGAGGATTTGCTCAGCATCTTGCCACCCCTCTTTTTTGTTCATGATGAAGGGGCCCAGGTGGTGCTTAAACTTGAGATGGGCTTTCTTTTTAGCACTATGAAAGTGGGTGAGGTCAGAGTGAATGAGCTGCCTATAGTACTCCAAGGCAAACAGTCTCATTGGTACATATTTTGGGAGCCTATATGGACAGAGCTCACAGCCATAAATTCTGATGACTGTATGATCTTGGTATAGGTACCAGTCACCTATTTTATAATTTTTGGACAGCTGCAGAGTTTTCTGGATTTCAAATGAGACTCTAGGAGGAGGGGACCTCATCAATAAGCAAGAGACTGGGTATACAAATTGATCAATAAATTCACAGTATGAATATGGTGAGTCTTGGACTTGGTGAAAAACAGATGTCCAGAAGATAACAGATCTTCTTTCTCCTTTAGAATCCAGCTTCTTAATATGGCATTGAAAGGCCTCGGACTGGTAAGACATGAACAAGTGGTAGATGTAAGATGAATATTTGAATATGCCCTCCCTGTCTACTTTGAATAGCTGGTCATGTATCTTGTTGGCTATGAATTTAGCAAAGTTATACTTGTAGGCAGGAGGTTGGCCTGGGCTATAAGCAGCTAATAACACCAGCACAGTCTCATCAACATACTCACTGGTCTTATAGCCCAACACATATGCAATCATGTCCAGCAGAAGTTTGCCTATATCAGTAAAATGGACATACAAGAAGGGAGGTGGCCCTGTGGGCTGGCGGTCAGCTCTCATAAATGTCTGGGTGATCTTTTGAATGTCAGCATTGGAAAGCTTGGCACCTGTATCCAGCAGATAGTTCATGGAGAAAGGATGCAGCAGCTGAGTTTGTTTGAAATTAAGCATCTGGTTGATGGACTCAGCATTAATGTGGAAGAGGATGCTCCCATATGGAGACTTGACATCTCTGTGATTTGGATCATAATTCTCAGCACATAGGCGGATAATCTCTGGAAAAATGTTGACAGATGGGAGGAAGTAATAAGGCAGATTAGATTCCCATATCCCATATGTATCATTGTTGTTCAAATAGTTATCCCTTAATTCCCGGAAGGTCTGCAAATGGTTCCTGTCACCCACAAAGTCTTGGATGAGGTAATCCCTGTCAGCAAGAGGCAGGGACTCAAGCTCTTTATTTGGTGGATTCATGGGGGCAACACTGAGAGCTGTGGGTGCTGGAGCAGCCATTGTGTAGCTTTTGGGTGCTGTTTTTAAAATGCAGTTTCTGAATGCAACAAGGTAAGTGCAATAGCTTGCAAACTTTTCTAGAAGTCAAGTGGCAGATTGAATGCAGATGATAGATATGTTCTTCAAAGAGGAGTAGGTGGATTGAGCAGGCTTGTTTCTGTTCTGCTCTGGTGAACTCACAGGGATTGTGAATCAATGAGGATGAATTGCAGAGGTAGGGCAGGACTAAAAGTTGGTGAAATGCAGTTGTTCAAGTAAGTACTCGACAAAAAGGGAACAATGTCGGGCAGATTGGAGGATAAATTGTGAATTAAGGCTGCAAATGAGTTCTCAACAGTGAATTCTGGAGCAGGGGGCAATGTAGGTTGTTTTGGTCCAGCATTAACTAAGTGACAATCTTTACTTTGGGAGTTATCAGGTATTTAGTGGAGAATTTGCAGAGAAATGGCATGAACATGGGCAAAATAAGTGAATTGCGGTGAATACCTGGATAAATGATGCCGAGAGCCTCCGGGTTGAACAGTGGGTGCAGAACACAGTTGAATTGGTGAATGATGGCGTCCAGAGCTTTGAATTTGCAGCGTAGAGGCAATTTTTGGAGCGAATGAAATACAGTGACTCTGTCTTTTTCGAATGAAAATGACATAAAACGGCTCTTTTGCGCGTTTTTAACGACAATTTTGGAAAATGTGGGTTATTGGCGCTTTTCTGCCGATGACGTCAGCATGACATCATGGCGGGCCCGGGTACGGATGGTGACGTGGATGCTGAGCTGGAGGCCAGCATGGCAGGACACGGTGGCGGGATGTGGGGGCCGCGAGATGATGTGGAGGGTCACGAGGCGCGGTGGCGGGGCCGGTGGTATGACGTCACGATGATGCGGGGGTGACGTGACAGGGGAGGCGGTAAGAGGGAAGGCGGTAAGCGGTCTCCCCGCACCGCTTTTGGCAGAAGGCGGTATAGGGGAGGGGGGCTCCGAACACCTCCGTCGGCTGCCACGCGTCCAGCGTACGGGAGCAAAACCACCCGCTCCCCGGACGCTAAACCGCGGCAGGTTTAAATCCGAAATCGCCCGCCCACCGTTGGATTGAGGGCGGCGGGAGATCGAGGGCTGGCGGGCGCCCCGACCCATCGTGCAAGTTTGGGTGGGGACCCGCCAGCGAATAAAATATTCGTTTAAATATTTCGGGTTTAGACTTTGGGTTAGGGGGTTTTTAAATGGGTTTTAACGTATGTGGGTTAATCTGTCGGGGTTAAAAACCTTTGAATGCTAGGTTTGAGAGGGGGGAAGGGGTTTTTCATGAATTTTTTCGGAAAAAGGGTAAATGAGGGTTTAGTGTAGGTTATTACTCTAACCAGAGGTTAGAGTAATCCCAAAGCAAGGGTTGACTATAGTCCCTGGTGGACTAATGTCTCCCATAGAAGTGTTATTTAGCTATAATGCTAAAGGGGAGGGATATTTATACATTTTTTGGGCTTTTGCATATAATGCTATAATAGTAGGGGAAGGGGTAGCACTTAGGGGTTTATAGAGTAAAATTAGAAATTAATATGAATTGGGGATATGAGAGAGGGATGAAGAGCTAAGTTTAATGAGTAAACTTAGTTTTTAGAAGCAGATGGGAATGAAGAAAGATTTTACACAAGAAATGTGGCTTCTTTTCAAAGAGAGAAGTCACTTCTGACATGAAATTTCTACAAATGAGGAGTGTAAGGAGGACTGATCAGGCAGATCCTGCAGTGCTCAAGGGATGTTAGTAAGAAAATTTTGAAGGGGATGAGGGAAGTTAGTGATGGTTTGGTAGTTTGCCAAATAGGCCATTGCTCTTGCCTTTCTCCTGCTGGTGACATCATATGTGATTTTTCTCATGTCAAATGCTTAGACCTTGTATTCTGCAACCTTCAACTGCCTACCCTGCCTAGTATGCCTAACATTTTTTCTTCCTTTGGATGGGTGCACTTAGCCTTGCAAACCCTGATAATTCTCTTTTCTTTTTGCTGCCCTCCTATCTAAGTCTACCCTTATGACTTCCAAGGGCCCAGATTAAGCAGTTGGGCTCCTTTCTTTCTCTATCCACCTAGTCATATGTCAAGCTTGAACTGTTTGAATAGGTACTTCCTCTCTAGTCTACAACATGCAATTTAAAACATGGTGAGGCCCAGCTTGAGCTGTTGGACCACCCATCAAAGTAGCAGTGGCAATTTGGACTAGCCACTTTCATGGTCTTTGTTTGGGGTTCATTTGCTTTATTTTTTCTTTGACCAATTCATTTTCTTGCCTTTTGATTTTTCTTTTAAGGCATACCCTCTTTACATTTTTTAACTGTTTGCTTCTTTCACAAAAATGGAACCTTAGTAGCATGGAAGGTGAACATTTTTGGAACATCCACTGCCAATCATGAGAAATGAAAACCTATTGGTATAGGAGGCTAACAGTGGCTCCACTTGGGGATGGCTTTTCTAGGTGAAAAGCCAAGAACAGCAGGTCAGATTGCCTGAGTTCTGCTTTCTTGCTGCAGGCTAAATTTCTCTGTTGTAGGAGACCATTGGTTAGGATCCTAGATAGTTGCTGGCAGCACCCATTGAGCTGATTTGTTGTGAATTCGCAAATCTGTTTTTTACCTGTTTCTCAGAATTTCTCCTCATCACTTGATAGTTACCCTATGTTTTTCTTTGCTTTCTAATGCCAGGATCAAACATATTCAAAAAAGAAAATAGTGCAGCATCCTGGTCTTCTCAAAATATGCTCCACTTGGTGCTTTATTTATCTGTTGTGAATGAAAGTACTTGAAAATACAAATATTTATGTACAATATATGCCTGTTCAGTGTTTGTTCAAAGGGAGTCAAAATAATGCTTGAGCATTCTCCCATTGACTGGGCCTTCCTCAGTGTTTGAGCCATCCAGACTCCTTAGAAAATAGGTGTTGTTACCTTGTATAGCAAAAATGACATAAGGTCCCTTCCATAAGAAATCAAACTTACCATGTTTGCCTTTGTCCTCCCTCCTGGAATCCCATCTTAGGACTTTGTTTCCTATAAAGAAATCTTCAGCTTTGGTTCTTTTGTCAAATATTCTTTTGAGCTTTTCTTGTAGAACTTGGGTTCTTTGATAGACTTCCTCTCTCGTTTGTTGTAAATGAATTGTCTGATTGATTCTTCTTTGAATGTCATTGGGCTCAGCTTGTATTTCTTGCAGCAACTTGATCACAGGAATTCCTAGAGATGTAGGAAACTTTGCTTCTAGCCCATAGACCAGTTCATATGGACTCATGCCAATTGATCTCTTGGTGGTCAGTCTGTCTGCCCACAATGCATTTACCAACTTCTTATGCCAATTCTTTTTGTTTTCTTCCAAAACTTTCTTAATGATATTGATGAGACTTTTATTGGAAGACTCAGCTAGGCCATTACCTTGAGGATAATAGGCAGTGGAATGACCTAGGGTCATGTGATACTTGTGACAAAAGTTGATCATTTTCTTGGACTTGAAAGCAGCAGCATTGTCTGTAATAATTTTTTCTGGATAGCCAAACCTAGACAAGATGTTGGTTTCTAGGAATTGTATAATAATGGAGTCATTGGCTTGCCTACAAGGGATGGCTTCTATCCATTTGGTAAAATAGTCTGTGGCAGTGAGAATCCACCTATGCTGGCCAGAGGATGGAGGGTGAATTTCACCAATGAAGTCTAGACCCCATTGCTGGAAAGGTCTCTCAGTTGAGACTGGTTTGAGTGGTAAAGGCAATAGCTTCCTCTTGACCTCAAAAATTTGGCATTTGTGACAAGACATTATAAATTTTTTCACATCAGCAAACAAGGAGGGCCAATAAAATCCAGCCCTTAGGATTTTATCAGCTGATGACTTCCAGTATAAGTGTCCTCCACAGTCACCTGCATGAAATTCTTTGAGGACATTGTCAGTTTCTTCTAATGTTAGGCAATTGAGTAAGATCCCTTCATGATTTCTCCAAAATAAAACATTGTCAATAATACAAAACTTTGATGCTTTCATTTTCAAGAATCTTTTCTTGGTTCTGGAAAACCATGGAGGAGCTTGCAGGTTTAATAATACAAAACATATATCAGCATACCATGGAGATTGCATAAAGGCTTGGTTGATCTGTGGAGTCGGCATCTCCTGTTCGTCATCCAGTTCATTAATGTCAAGGGCTTGAAAATTGGTTTCAGTCATTAGTTTGGCTAGGCCTTGTCCTTTTATCAGTTTGGTAGGTTTAATCTAAATGTCATATTCTAGGATATTGGCAATCCACTTGCCCCTCTTGCCTTCAATTCCTTCTTGGGTTAAAATGTCTTTGACCACTGCATTAGGAACATAGGCAATTATATGAGAGTACAAGATATGGATTCTGAATTCCTTGATGGCCTTTACCAAAGCATAGGCTTGTTTTTCCATGATCTGATATTTCAAGGGAGCATCTCTAAGGGCTCTACTAAAAAATGCAATGGGTTTTTCACAGCCCTGGTCATCTTTTTGTAATAGAACAACAGCAATCGTATGTTCAGATGCAAAAGAAAAAATGATAAAATCTTGATCAAATCTAGGGCTTGTTAGGACTGGTGTGTTTGTCAATGCTCTTTTGATATCCTCAAAGGCTTGTCTAGATTCCATGGTCCATTTGACCTTGGAATCCTTTTTCAGCATATTATTTAATAGTCTTATGAGTTCAGCCAGATTGGGAATGAACCTCCTCAAGAAGTTGATCTTTCCTAAGCTTTGTAGTTCTTTGATGTTTCTTGGATGTGGTACTTGTAGGATAGCTTGAATTCTGTCAGGATCAATCCTAATACCATCTTTTGAGATTATATGCCCCAAGAGTTTGCCTTTCTCCAGTCCAAACAGTGATTTATTTGGGTTCAAAGATATGCCATACTTTCTACAAATTGTGAAAACCTGCCTCAAGTGTTCCAAATGCTCTTGATCTGATTTTGAAAAGGCAGTGAGATCATCAAGATAGATAACTAGGAAGTCATGAATTTCTTTGGCAAAGGCAATATCCATTGCTCTTTGGAACGTGGCCCCTGCATTTTGACATATTTGAATGTTCCCCAAGGTGTTGTGAAGGCAGTTTTGTCTTGATCATCCGGGTGTACTAGGATCTGATTGAATCCTGAGAAACCATCTAGTAAGGAGATCCTTGAGGCTCCCACTACCCTTTGCAAGATATGATCCATTTTAGGTAAGGGATAATGGTCTTTGAGAGATACTTTGTTCAGATTTCTTAGGTCAACACACAATCTGATTTCCCCTGTCTTTTTCCTAGTAGGCACCAGGTTTGAGATCCACTCTGAGAATCTGATTGGGGCAATGATCCCAGCTTCATACATACGTTTAACCTCTTTTTCAATAAGGGGGAGGAGCACAGGATTGACTCTCCTAAGCTTCTGTTTGAAAGGCTTTTGATTTTCTTTTAGAGGTATAGTGTGCTGGATAACTGATGTGTCATAAGATTTAAGGTCCTCATAGCTCCATGCAAAGACATCTTGAAACTCTTTGAATAACTCAATGTATTTTAGTTTCTGCTCAGGTTGTAATGCTTTGGATAGCTTAACCATTTTGGGATTTTGGGGAGTCCCAATGTTACAGTCTTCTATTTCAGCATTCAATGGTTGCATTTTTGGTTTTCTTGAGATATCATTTGAATCAAACAGATCCTCCAAAGGGGTTAAACCTGTGGGCAGAAAATTATCCTTTAGCTCAATTACCTCATCCTTTGTTTCAGCCATTTCCTCTTCATCTGATTGTTTCAACTCCCGTATAGTTTCGTTGTCAAAGGTGGTAGGATGTAAAACCAAATCAGCTGTTTCAGCTGATATTTCCTGCGTAATTGTGCAGACCTGTGATTGATCATCTCTAGTGTTGGTGTCAATGTTCATGCCAGAAAATTCTTCCTTTAAAGTGAGGAAGTTGTTTATCTGTGTGTTACTCTCGAAGACTTGCCAATTCTTGATGTTATCCGGAACTGAAGGTCTGTGTTTGATTTCAGCAGTAAATGTATGATTGGTTTTGAAAGGCAATTTACAAGTGTTGGCAAAGGTTGCTAAGCTGTGAGCATGTGCATTGAGTTCTCTGGAAATTTTAGTCAACTGTGATTGTGAGAAGCTCTCAAGGACTTGAATAGCTGCTCCCTTATATGCTCTCAACCTTAGATCATTTGTGGTAAAGTTTCCTTTCATCTGTTGTATGACCAAATCTGAATCTCCTAAGATTGAGATTTTGGTTGCACCTAGATTTTTTATGAGTTTCAGACCTAACAGGAGGGCTTCATATTCAGCCATGTTGTTTTTGCATCGAAAGTTTAGTCTGTATGCATGGCCCTCAGCTTGGTCATTGTGCATATTGTGGATCTAGACTCCTGCCCCAGCCCCTAGCTTGTTTACAGAGCCATCAAACTCTAAATACCATAAGGTTTCATGATCAAGATCTGGATTGAAATTTTTAGTGAGTTGGATCATGGGAAGATTTGTTTCTTGCAAGTTACTTGGTGCATCCTGTTCCTTTGTCTTCTTATCAGCTATACCCACAGTCCCTTGGTCTTTGAAAGCACATTGCTCATCTAACTCCTCGGTCTCTACTGTCATTAATAGTTCAGAATAAGCTTTGTGACAGATGTCAGCATTGTAGAGAATAAATGAATCCATGTCTGAGTGTATTGAATAGATTGGAAAGTTTTGGGGCTTCTCTTGACTGCTTACCACATATTTCATCAAAGTTTCACGGTATAATCTCTTTGGCTGGCCAAAGACTGAGATAGTTACATAGGACATGTCTAATTGCAAAGATCCTTGAAGTTTGCCCCCCTAGGATCTAGACAAGAGCATGCCATACTTAGGGGGTATGTCAGCGACCACTACATCCATCAAGATAGTTTTGGTTGGGTATTGAACCAGGGAGACACATAAATCTTTAATCAAGCCCAAGCACCTGACTTGGCTTGAATCAAATGAGAATAGATCTTTGTAAGGTCTTGTGATGTCTAAGTCAAGTTTTTCCATTACAGATTTGGGCATTAGGTTGTGTGAGGCCCCGGAATCAAACATTGCATTATGTAGGACCTTATCATGAATGTTTAGACTGACATAAAAGGGTGGTACCCCTCCATTTTCTGTTTTTCCATTAACCTCAGGTCCGAACAGCAACTCTGGTTGGTCATCTAGGACATTCACAACATCTTTGTTGTCTGATACTTGGAGTGACTTATTGATCTGCTGTCTGTATATGTCATGTTTGGCCAATTCTGAAAGAGGAACTGATATCTTTAGCTTACTTATTTTTGTTTCCAAGTTAAAAGGTTTTTCCACTTGAACTTTGGCATTTAGTGCAACATATTTTTCCTTTTCAGCTGAGTTATCAAGTGTCTTTTGCTCATAGTTGGGTCCATTTTGGGTAAAACTGGTGTCATGTTTATTTCCTGGGGGTGTATCTGCCTTTGTCTTTAATGGATGGGGTGGACCTGGCTGATTTTGAGAGGACTATTGCTCTGAAATGTCCTCCACAGTCACTTCTGTGGCAGGTGGGTTTGAGTTGCCAGCTGATTGGGGAAGGGTAGTATTTTCATTGATCTTTTTTGGCTGCTTATTGTCCTTTGGTTTGAGGGGTGTAGGTACATCTATTGTTCTACTCCTTAGTTTGTACTGTTTGTGCACCTCATACACAGCTGCATCATACCCTTCTTTAAAATCGAATGATTCTCCTGACTTAGTGTGGAATTGATTGTCATTGTAAACCTCTTGGTCTTCTTGTGTCAAAAAGACTTGATTTTCACTGTCCAAACCCATTAGGTTGATGTGAGGGTCCTCACTAGGTTCACTAGATGTTGAAGCCTCGGCATAATTCTCTTGGAAAGGAGGTCTGACATGCTGGTCAGGATCAGTCCTTCCAACATTAGGATTTTGATTCTTTCTGAAGTTTGGGTTTCTAATATTGCTTGTTTGACCTTCCCATGATGATTTTCTTTCTATGGTTTCCACCCTGTCTCCAAGTCTATCCATCCCTTTGATGATTGCATCTAGCTTTTGCTCAAATGATGAGGGTTCTTCTTTCAGTTCTCGCCCGGTTTCTCTTGGCAATTAGATTTGCCTCTACACTCACAGCTATGTTTTTCATGTCTGCTAGAGTTGCAGGGGCCCTTTCTCTTAGTTGATATGCCATATCAGCATCAAATCCATCAGGAAATTTAATCAATGCTAAATCAGGTGGAGGCCTAAGATTTTGAGGAATGGAATTATAGATAGTGTTGAATCTAGTGCAATAGTCCAAGACTGTTTCTTGTGGGCCTCTCCTTATGGTATCATATTCAGATAAAATGTGTAGAGGGTCCTTTTTCTTTTCCCATCTGTTCAGGAAGGACTGATAAAGGGCACCCGAATCAGCTATAGAATTTGCAGCCAGTGCCCTGAACCAAGTTCTCACTTCACCTGTTAAACTTTGGACAAAAATTTTCATCCTTACATCATCATCATCTATCTCATAGTTTTCAAAGTAGTCTTGCATTTTCTTGGTATGCTGTAAGGCAGTGTATGTACTGGTTCCATCAAAATAAGTAATCTTGCTTTGGTAGTCCTGAGGCATGGCCCCAGGATTACCCGGTAAGTGAAGGGGTGCATAACGATTCGCCATGTTTGGAGGGATAAGTGGGACAACTGGTAGAAAAGGAACAACTGGGATAACAGGGACAGCAACCGCAGTTTGTGTGTTGGGTGTAGACAATATGTTTTGTGAAGTGGATGATGAAGAGGGGGAAGAATGAGTTGTATGAAGGTGGACTGATGGTTTTACAGGGGTTGGAATAAAACTTTGCTGAACTGCCTCAGGGCTAGATTCAGGAGATTGCTCTGGTTCCTTCTGGTTCCTAAGAGTTTTATGGATCAAATTTGGATTTTCGAAAACAGGTGGGGGATTTGGGTCAGGATTTGACCTGGTGTGCCTAGTTCTCTTTTTAGGAGCCAGCTTCTGAACTTGTTTTTGGTATTTTTGAGGATATTTTCAGAACTGTTTAAGGGACTGCTCAAGTTTTTGGAACCACTGTCTATAAACAGACAGCAGCTGAAAAATACGTTTTGTCCCCAGTGGAGTCGCCAATTATGTTATCACTCAGGTTGTTCCCTTTGACTCCCAAGGGAATACGGCTGAGGTAACCACTAACCAATCTTTGGGTCACAAGTTCTAACCTACCTATGACCAGAGAGGGCTCTCTCTTTATGATTTAACTTTGTTTGTATAATATTTTAGGCTAGTTATGATGCTCAAGGTTTTGTTTTCAGTTTTGCTGGATGATGACTTCAGTCAAGATAGATATATGTTTATCAGGGTGCTCTAGGCCATTGGGCATGGAGTCAGTGATGCTTAATTTGCTTGATATGTCTGTGTTGATACAACAGTGATGCTGCAGAGCCAGATAAGTGTCTAAGAAACAATTCTTTAAATCTGTGATTGGGTGTGATGTAATCAGGGCATGAAAGGCAATTAAGGATCTTTCAGTAATCTGATATGGAGAACAGTGGGAATATTATTTAGAAGCACTGAAGAATTCCTATATAACATTCATATTTGTAGAATTAATGTAAACATGAGCAATTAAGAATTCATGTTCATTATTAATTCTAAAGAAAACATTTTCAGCAACAGAGATTGAGCACAAGGTGTAATTAAACATTTCCTGTACTATTCCTTTTCTCCATTGTTAGATTAGTGAAAGCATGTGTATGATTCAAACAAACATAAGAAGATAAAACATAGATTGAGAAAACTATTGTTCCATTAGACAGCACAGGAATTCTGCAATAGCACGCAGAGCATCATCAAGACATCAAACATCCAAGAAATCACTGAGCTTTTCCAGCCTCTTGCATTAGATTATCTGAAAGTATACAATACATTTGCCTTAGAGTGAAAATCACCAACCCCTAATACGTTGCCAGGGGAGGTATATATACAAAATTTACATCAGAAAATATCTAGCTAATGAGTTAATGGCTCATTAATATCGTGCCAACTCCTTGAGCGTAGTTGCTGAGAAAGTAAATGCTGTAGTAACTCCCAAATGTATTAGTTGTCCAAAATGGTCAGAGAATGTTGACTTTGTGACCGTTGGAGTCGGCTGAAGATGTGCTGCCCAGATTCTGCTTTTTGCGTTTGGCTGAGTGGAAGCTGACTAGGATTGATCAACTGAGATCACTAAGGCAAAATTTGCAGCATTGCCTGCCACCAATCCTCTTTGGGCAGTTGGTGTCTTTGAATTTTCACCAAGGTTTCATCTGCCTCTGTATATCTATAAAAATTAGGAGGAACCTCAAATAGGTGATTGACTTCATGTTCAATGAAAAATAGGTTTTCAAGCTTATCATAGAGGCCCTGTCCTGTTGGAGGCCCTGTTTCCTCAGAAGTGCTGGCAGATGCAATAATTTGATTTTCAACAAAATTTGTCAACCTGGTAGCATATTGCTCACGAGGGAGCAGTCTTCCTGTGCTAGTTAGTAGGTTGGGTAATCCCTTTCCTTGCAGTGTTCCTATTTTGAGCTTGTACTCATCTACCTCAGCCTGTATTTCATGCCATTTTCTCTCTACAGTCTGTACAAAATTCCTGAGAGTTAGCACCTTTTTAGCTGTAAGGACAGCCTTTGTTCTGTTAACAATGTTGAGGGCTGCCAGCTCTTCCTTAGTCTGATTGTTCAGAAAATTTATCATTCTATTGGCCTGCTCAGGCCTATTCCCTAGTACTGTCCTGGCCTTTTGGATCTCAATGTGTGCTTGGCCAATCAATTCCATTTGTTCATGCACAGTCTTGATTGACTTCCACTGTCTAGTAAGGGAGTGGTCAATCTGGGTCCACAAAATCCTCTTTATTTCTGCCAGAGCATTTTCTAGTTTGAGCTCCTTTTCTAAGGCCTTGATTTTGTCTTTGAGGGCCTTAATTTCTCTAGACTACTCTGCTACAGTCATCTTTGATTTATCATATTTGGCCTCTAGTTCTGCCAATTTTTCTTTGGCCTCCTTGATCTTAGTAGCTTGGAGCTCCAACTCTTTGATAGCCTTTGTCAAATCTTCCATGCTCAAGCTGGACTCAGGAGCTGTTGTTGTTGTTGCTGCTGCTTCTGTTGTTGTTGTTGTAGTTGCAGGGGCTACTGCTGTAGGGGCTACTGCTGCCTCTGTAGTGGTGGCAGTGGTTGAGGTAGTTGGACGAGGTTGGGATGTGGATTCTCCCTGTTTATTATGTAGTGCCCCTTCTAGCTCCTCCTCCAAATCAATGGCTTTTTGATTGAGCTACATTATTAGATCAAGCTACTCATCAGCCTCCTTTTCCTTCCGTAACTCTGTTGTTTGGGGGTGCTCTGTGGGAATCAGTTTCAGCCTTTTCTTCAATGCATTAAGATCATCATCCTTCTTTTTCATGAGGGCCCTCACGCCCTTTGGGTCCTTAGGATCATGTCCTAGGTCTATGATGATGTCCTCTAGTGATTTAATCCTGTTGTCCTTGGCCATGGAGGACATTCTCTCAAAATCCAACTGAATGTTGGTATTCTTCAATGATTCTGTCTACGAAGGTGGCATAGACCATTTCCCCCGTTTGTTTGTGCAGTTCAATCTGGTCCATGGGGTGAATGTCCTTTGCCATGACTTCCACCCTTGTTCTTACAAAATCTGCAGCTGATTTAGGCTGCGGTACCTTGGGTTTGAAGGGACTGAGGATCATCTTCTCCTCTTGTATGTCATACACTGACATCAACCTCTCTTGCTTGGCTAGTGTTGCTTTGAGGAATTGCTTATACACCTCTATTCTTAACATCTCATTTTGTGCTTTTATTTCTTTGAAGGAAGCCTTGGTGCTTGAAGGCTTCTTGCTCTGTTGAGAGGAGGAGGACACCTCCATGCCAAGCTGTAATCCCTACTCTTGCTGAAAAGAGCTTGTGGCCGTTTGCTGACTGTCTTCCCCTTCTTTCCTTGGGCTCTCAAGGACTTCTTCACTTATTTCTTCTATGATTGGGGAGTCAACCTTTTGCCTCTTCGCCTCAGGTTGCTGGGAGGATCCACTAGCAGGAGTGGACTCTTCTCTGTCTCTCTTCTTGCCCCTCTCCTCATGTGCAGGAGTCTGCAATATAGGTGTTGTTGGTGGTTCTGTTTGCGGTGGAGGGGTCTGCTCTTGTTGCTGCCCAATTGAGGAGGCAGGTTGTTCTTTTACTGTTTCTTCTTCAGCACCCATTATTCGTTTACCCTTATCTGTGCCTGGTGCTACTGTAGGTGGCGCCTGGGTGGCTGGTGCAGTTGTTGTAGTTGAAGTTCCTTCTCCCGCAGGATGCGGTTGCTTGAAGACTACCTGCTGCACAGAATCCAAGTCAAGAGTTTTTTCCAAATCCTTGACATTCTTTTACATTATTTCTTCTTCAGTTAGTTTCTCAATTAATGTATCTTGCAACCATTCTTGCTAATTGGCATACTGCTCAATATGTGGATATTTACAATGCTCATAGCCTAGCAGCCTGTACTTGACCCTTCTAGCACAGATGAAGCCTTCAGGGTCATAAGGGACCCACCGGAAGCTTTTTGATAGCTTGTACTTGTCTTTGAGGATTTGCTCAGCATCTTGCCACCCCTCTTTTTTGTTCATGATGAAGGGGCCCAGGTGGTGCTTAAACTTGAGATGGGATTTCTTTTTAGCACTATGAAAGTGGGTGAGGTCAGAGTGAATGAGCTGCCTATAGTACTCCAAGGCAAACAGTCTCATTGGTACATATTTTGGGAGCCTGTATGGACAGAGCTCACAGCCATAAATTCTGATGACTGTATGATCTTGGTATAGGTACCAGTCACCTATTTTACAATTTTTGGACAGCTGCAGAGTTTTCTGGATTTCAAATGAGACTCTAGGAGGAGGGGACCTCATCAATAAGCAAGAGACTGGGTATACAAATTGATCAATAAATTCACAATATGAATATGGTGAGTCTTGGACTTGGTGAAAAACAGATGTCTAGAAGATAACAGATCTTCTTTCTCCTTTAGAATCCAGCTTCTTAATATGGCATTGAAAGGCCTCGGACTGGTAATACATGAACAAGTGGTAGATGTAAGATGAATATTTGAATGTGCCCTCCCTGTCTACTTTGAACAACTGGTCATGTATCTTGTTGGCTATGAATTTAGCAAAGTTATACTTGTAGGCAGGAGGTTTGCCTGGGCTATAAGCAGCTAATAACACCAGCACAGTCTCATCAACATACTCATTGGTCTTATATCCCAACACATATGCAATCATGTCCAACAGAAGTTTGCCTACATCAGTAAAATGGACATACAAGAAGGGAGGTGGCCCTGTGGGCTGGCGGTCAGCTCTCATAAATGTCTGGGTGATCTTCTGAATGTCAGCAGTGGAAAGCTTGGCACCTGTATCTAGCAGATAGTTCATGGAGAAAGGATGCAGCAGCTGAGTTTGTTTGAAATTAAGCATCTGGTTGATGGACTCAGCATTAATGTGGAAGAGGATGCTCCCAGATGGAGACTTGACAGCTCTGTGATTTGGATCATAATTCTCAGCACATAGGCGGATAATCTCTGGAAAAATGTTGACAGATGGGAGGAAGTAATAAGGCAGATTAGATTCCCATATCCCATATGTATCATTGTTCTTCAAATAGTTATCCCTTAATTCCCGAAAGGTCTGCAAATGGTACCTGTCACCCACAAAGTCTTGGATGAGGTAATCCCTGTCAGCAAGAGGCAGGGACTCAAGCTCTTTATTTGGTGGATTGATGGGGGCAACACTGAGAGTTGTGGGTGCTGGAGCAGCCATTGTGTAGCTTTTGGGTGTTGTTTTTAAAATGTTGTTTCAGAATGCAACAAGGTAAGTGCAATAGCTTGCAAACTTTTCTAGAAGTCAAGTGGCAGATTGAATGCAAATGATAGATATGTTCTTTAAAGAGGAGTAGGTGGATTGAGCAGGCTTGTTTCTGTTCTGCTCTGGTGAACTCACAGGGATTGTGAATCAATGAGGATGAATTGCAGAGGTAGGGCAGGACTAAAAGTTGGTGAAATGCAGTTGTCCAAGTAAGTACTCAGCAAAAAGGGAACAATGCCGAGCAGATTGGAGGATAAATTGTGAATTAAGGCTGCAAATGAGTTCTCAATAGTGAATTCTGGAGCAGGGGGCAATGTAGGTTGTTTTGGTCCAGCATTAACTAAGTGACAATCTTTACTTAGGCAGTAATCAGGTATTTAGTGGAGAATTTGCATAGAAATGGCATGAACACGGGCAAAATAAGTGAATTGCAGTGAATACCTGGATAAATGATGCCGAGAGCCTCCGGGTTGAACAGTGGGTGCAGAACACAGTTGAATTGGTGAATGATGGCGTCCGGAGCTTTGAATTTGCAGCATAGAGGCAATTTTTGGAGT
This sequence comes from Pinus tabuliformis, assembly GCA_031772625.1. NCBI lineage: Eukaryota > Viridiplantae > Streptophyta > Pinopsida > Pinales > Pinaceae > Pinus > Pinus tabuliformis. The sequence goes on from CM062809.1 coordinate 95,726,886, forward strand.
GAACGAAATACAGCGAATCTGTCTTTTTCGAATGAAAATGACATAAAACGGCTCTTTTGCGCGTTTTTAACGACAATTTTGGAAAATGTGGGTTATTGGCGCTTTTCCGCCGATGATGTCAGCATGACGTCATGGCAGGCCCGGGTACAGATGGTGACGTGGACGCTGAGCTGGAGGCCAGCATGGCAGGACACGGTGGCAGGATGTGGGGGCCGCGAGATGATGTGGAGGGTCACGAGGCGCGGTGGCGGGGGCCGGCGGTATGGCATCACGATGACGCGGGGGTGTCATGACAGGGGAGGTGGTAAGAGGGAAGGCGGTAAGCGGTCTCCCCGCACCGCTTTTGGCAGAAGGCGGTATAGGGGAGGGGGGCTCCGAACACCTCCGCCGGCTGCCACGCGTCCAGCGTACGGGAGCAAAACCACTCGCTCCCCAAATGCTAAACCGCAGCAGGTTTAAATCCGAAATCGCCCACCCACCATTGGATTGAGGGCGGCGGGAGATCGAGGGCTGGCGGGCGCCCCGACCCATCATGCAAGTTTGGGTGGGGACCCGCCAGCGAATAAAATATTCATTTAAATATTTTGGGTTTAGACTTTGGGTTAGGGGGTTTTTAAATGTGTTTTAACGTATGTGGGTTAATCTGTTGGGGTTAAAAACCTTTGAATGCTAGGTTTGAGAGGGGAAAGGGGTTTTTCATGAATTTTTTCGGAAAAAGGTTAAATGAGGGTTTAGTGTAGGTTATTACTCTAACCAGAGGTTAGAGTAATCCCAAAACAAGGGTTGACTGTAGTCCCTGGTAGATTAATGTCTCCCATAGAAGTGTTATTTAGCTATAATGCTAATGGGGGGGGATATTTATACATTTTTTGGGCTTTTTGCATATAATGCTATAATAGTAGGCGAAGGGGTAGCACTTAGGGGTTTATATAGTAAAATTAGAAATTAATATGAATTGGGGATATGAGAGAGGGATGAAGAGCTAAGTTTAATGAGTAAACTTAGTTTTTAGAAGCAGATGGGAATGAAGAAAGATTTTACACAAGAAATGTGGCTTCTTTTCAAAGAGAGAAGTCACTTCTGACATGAAATTTCTACAAATGAGGAGTGTAAGGAGGATTGATCAGGTAGATCCTGCAGTGCTCAAGGGATGTTAGTAAGAAACTTTTGAAGGGGATGAGGGGAGTTAGTAATGGTTTGGTAGTTTGCCAAATAGGCCACTGCTCTTGCCTTTCTCCTGCTGGTGACATCATATGTGATTTTTCTCATGTCAAATGCTTAGACCTTGTATTCTGCAACCTTCAACTGCCTACCCTGCCTAGTATGCCTAACATTTTTTCTTCCTTTGGATGGGTGCACTTAGCCTTGCAAACCCTGATAATTCTCTTTTCTTTTTGCTGCCCTCCTATCTAAGTCTACCCTTATGACTTCCAAGGGCCCAGATAAAGCAGTTGGGCTCCTTTCTTTCTCTATCCACCTAGTCATCTGTCAAGCTTGAACTGTTTGAACAGGTACTTCCTCTCTAGTCTACAACATGCAATTTAAAACATGGTGAGGCCCAGCTTGAGCTGTTGGACCACCCATAAAAGTAGCAGTGGAAATTTGGACTAGCCACTTTCATGGTCTTTGTTTGGGGTTCATTTGCTTTATTTTTTCTTTGACCAATTCATTTTCTTGCCTTTTGATTTTTCTTTTAAGGCATACCCTCTTTACATTTTTTAACTGTCTACTTCTTTCACAAAAATGGAACCTTAGTAGCATGGAAGGTGAACATTTTTGGCACTTCCACTGCCAATCATGAGAAATGAAAACCTATTGGTATAGGAGGCTAACAACATCCATTCCTCTATAAGAGAAGGCTCATAGATGATAGGTGCTAGTTAATAAGAGACATAAGTTAATTAGAGACAGAAGTTAGTAAAAGACATAGCGATATAAAGATTTAAAAAGTATTTCTATGTTGGAGATTTGATTGAACAATTAATTTTTGTAATCCTTTTTTTTGAAATCAATGATATGAGCAGTGATTGATAAGTTCGATGTGTTAATAGATTCTTTAGTTCTGTAAGTTCTTTCATCTTTCCTTGGTAGCTCAAAAAGGGCCCACCGAAGCCATCAAGGCAAGTTTTTATTACAGTTATTGTGAATTTAGTTTGATTTATGTGTGAAGAGTGACTTAGTGTTATAATTCAATTTCAAAGTATTTGATATGATTCCAGTTTTGATTCTATGCAAGTAATATGTTTGAGAGTGTGTGATATAAATCTGGAGATGTTAGTTTCTGAGTGATAATTCATTGGTTTTATGAATGAAAACTTTATTTCTCAGGTTGTATGTTTAATTGTTGGTTTCTATTTTGAAGAACAGGAAGAGTTAAGATAAGAGATCTCACCATTCACCTACATGTGTTGTTAAGTGAAGACTCTTGTCATACCTAACATTTCCTGTATAAGAATGTATAGCTTCCTCTAGAACTAGTTAAATTAGGAATGATTGCTTTGCTTGATTGCAGTGAGTTGATTTTAATCAGTTGCTACAGGAAAACAAAGTTGAATCCATATTTTTATTTCATGAGCCTATAAATGGACAGACTTGTTACCTGAGCAAGAACCTTTAGATTACATGCTTGTTAAGATTTTATTTATGAGTTTTTCTTTCTAATCTTTAATTGTGTGAGGAAGTTAGATTGAAACTTGTAAAATGGAGTATTGGTTTTGAATGCTTCTTATCTAGGCTATACTCATCAGACATAGGAACTTATCCGTTATCAACACATATAGTGTATCAGCTCTACTGATTATAATTCCCTTGTTGATAATTTAATTTTTGGCAATATACCATTCATATAATTGCCCCAACATTTTTGGCACCATTTTTGGGGAGTTGTAAATGGTAATAGGTAATGATTTGTTTTTTTTAATGGATTTTGAGTGATATTGAGGATGACCTAAGGACAAAGAGAAGAAGGTAAGACATGAGTGAAGAGCCACACATCCACTATGGTGGGGTTGCTCCAAATTTAAGTTTTCCTCTCTTTTGGTAAGTAGTTAAAATTTGATGCTTTCATTTCATGAGAAGAATTAGAGATAGGAAAGGTAGGTTTGTTTCATAAAAAAACTCAAAAAACCTATATGGTCCCAAAATTGTTAATCCAACTAATTATGCTAATTTTTATACAAGGAAAACTCTAAAGGAGAAAATTCTGGTGGTAGCAGCAGTGAAGACATTAGTAAAGAAGCTTGGAGCATAAACAAAGATAGTGGTAGAGGAAGTTCAAAATACAGTGGAGATAGTACCTTGGAACATTGCAAATAACTAATTGTCTAAGCCATCATCTTCTGAAGGAGATATATCTCCTACTTCCACAAATTCCAAATTTTGGGAAGAAAGAATGGAAAGAGAAGGAGGAAGAGTAGACAATACAGAAAACAATGAACCCAACAATGTACTAGAAACGTTTGGATTTCCAATTCTCAAAATTACTAGGAATGTCACCATGAAGAACATTCCTTTTCCATCATTACATCACTTCAATGGTATGTCATCCAAAGATCCTAATTCATTTCTATTGGAATTTGGTATATTGTGTAGAATCTATAATTATACAAATAATGCTCAAAAGTTAAAACTTTTTCCATCATTGAGATGGTTCATGAGCTAGGGGAACATACTATTACATCTTGAGATGATATAAAAGTAGCCTTTCTTCAGAAATAAAAATATTACTATAGGCCTAAGGATGCCAAGAATGACATCTTTAAAATGTAGTAGAGCGAAGAAGAAAGCCTAGAAGACTACTTAGAAAGGTTCCTTTACAATGACCAAAAAACCAAGCAAGTTAGAAAGGTTCCTTTACAATGACTAGGGGAACATACTATTACATCTTGAGATGATATAAAAAGTAGCCTTTCTTCAGAAATAAAAAGATTACTATAGGCCTAAGGATGCCAAGAATGACATCTTTAAAATGTAGTAGAGCGAAGAAGAAAGCCTAGAAGACTACTTAGAAAGGTTCCTTTACAATGACCAAAAAACCAAGCAAGTTACTCTCAACCTAGCCACAGTTAGAACCATTTTTCTAAAAGGAGTACGGATGACTACATGGAAGTACTTAATATCATGAGCTTTAGTGATGTTTATCAAAAATCATTTGTTGAAATTGTTGAATACTACAAGAAGTACTCCCATAGTCAAGCTAAAGTTGGGAAAAGTTCAAGAGAACTTACAAGTCGAGTTGGCAAACCCACTACAAGTGGTGTAACCAGAATAGAATTGGGAAATCTATTGGAAAATATTAAAACTTATATCGTTAGTACAATTAGTAACCAGCTAGATACCCTCAATAGTAAGAGGAAACAAGAAGAGGAAAGCATTGCTTTAGTTATCTTTTGTCATTATTGTAAGAAGACACATCTTGAAAAAGAATGCCCTTTTAATGCCATAGAGGTCTGTGGAATTTGCATGGATAAGCACCCAACTAATGAATTCACTTCATTACCTAGGTTGCAATCCATCTACAAGGGGGGAACAGAACCACAAGATCCATCTTATCCCCCTAGGAGACCATGGAGGCAACAAAATCCCTATATGTTCCCATAACCTTCCATGCAGTTTACACAACCAAGTGGGCCCCTTAAATGCCTTACTTCCAATGGGGGCCTCAACCATCATAAGGACATTCTTGGAAGAAAGGTTGGAGGGGGAATCCCTATGGGAATATTCCTCCACAACCATACTAGACAGCTTCTTACCCAATCTACACACAATATCCTTCAAATATTTTCCATCTATTTCCAGGGTTTAACCCACCCTTACCTTCATTTCCTCAACAACAACTGCCTATGAACCCAAATTCACAACAACCTTATTTTCCCATGAATCCAAGTCAACAACACCTACCTATAAATTCAATTCCACAAAAACCTTCTCTGCCCATGAATATGAGTCAACAAAAAATGCCACCAAATCGAAATCCTCCTCGAACTACTCAATTACATGCACAAACCCTTCCAAACCTTAATAATAGGTCAGCTCAACCTATACAAAATATGGAGCTTCAAACCTTTCCTATTTACACTATCACTTCAGTTCCAATAAGTGAAATTTGACTAAGATCTGGGAAGGTATCAAATAAAACAAGACCTGCAGTGATCATTCAAGAAGAACAACCAACATAATCACTTCTTGAAGACAAGGACTTCTTTCATGCCATCCGTTTTTGTGCCATGTTCGTTTGTATACATGTATCTATAGTCACTCATGACGAGACAACATCAAATCCAAAAATATCCTAGTCTAACATGATGCATGATAATTTCGGATGCAGGTGACTAGGATAGGTAACAAGGTTGCAACGCAGGATAGAGGATCTAGGCACTGATGATGAAAATTGTGCAAGTGTCATTGGGTGATGAAAATGGGCAATCTAGATTAACAGTGACTGTCTACAGGGTCTGGCTCAGCTAGAGGACAAAACTGTGCAGTTTTTGGGAGGAACAATCTAGGCTATGGCAAGGATGGGAAGGAATAATCTGCGCAATTTCTGGAATGAGTGGGGAGCAGGAGCCTTGTAGTAAAAACTGTGCAATTCCTGAGGAGAACTAGCAGTCAACTGTTGGGTCACTAGTAACAAAAGCTGTGCAATTCCTGGAGGGAACTGGCAGTCAGTTGTTGGGTCACTGGCAGCAAAAGCCGTGCAATTCCTAGAGGGACCTGTTAGTCCGCTGCTGGGAGTTACTAGCTAGAAAAACTGCATTGATGTTGGGAGGTTGGCCTACTGATTACGTCTGCACAGTTTCTGAGCTAAGTGCACTGCTGGGAAACAGAGGAATTTCTCATGAAAACTATGCAATTTTCTTGGTGAGAAATTGGTCGACTGTTGAGAGGTATGGCTGGAAAAACTATGCAATTTCTTGAGAGAGACAGGAATGAGCACTGGGTATCTGCATAGCTTGTCTGTGCAATTATCCTAGTTAGTGAAGCAGGTAAGGTCTGCAACCCCTATGAAATTTTTTAGGGGAGTCAGTCCTAGGGTGCTTGCTGATTCAAACTCTCCATTTGACCAGCATGAAGGTTGATTGATTTTCTCGTGGACAATGCAGCTTGAAACGGCTTGCTTGGTGCTTCTGCATTGTTCTAGGTGAAATTTGATTTAGTTGATGGTATGGTGATGGTCCAACTGTCAGAGGGGAATCTGGTCGTCAGAACTTCAACAAAGTGACTAAGTGTGTGAATGAGCAAAATATGCATATGTGATCTTGCAAACACACACTTACATGACTTGACAACAAGACAACTCAAAACATCCAGACACACATCCTCAACATGATTGACCAACGGTGTAAGCAACAACCACGACACTTGTGATTGATCATTGGTCGACCGTGATGACGGTTGCGCAACAGTGAATGTGACTTTATGTGTGAGTGAAGCAGATGCTTTCATAGTGAACACAACAAGTACACATGAAGTGAAGACTTTGAGTATAACTAGAACATGGTTGCAAGCATGACTTTGACATCAACATGCGAAAAATTGGGTGAAATTATTGTTACATAGAATTATTTCACTATCCCTGTACTCCCCGTTGCTTGATCCTAGAGACCATCTACGGTGAACCCTATAGGCTTACCCTTCATGAAGAAACTCCCATTGTGTCCCTCTTCAAGAGCAGAACAATTCCCTTTTGCACCATTTCCCCAAAAAATTATGTTTTGCCCAATTTACAAGACGAAGCTAATTGCCCTTGTCTTCCTCGTGTCGATATGTAGAGATTAGCACTATCCCTAGCACCGACCAAAGCGACTGAGCTTTGTTCCAGTTGTGTCAGTCATCTTATGGAAAGTTTTCTAAATAAAGAGTCAAAGTTCCCAGCTCTAGAAGCTTCGTAACGGAATTCTGGTAAATGGTTTGGCCGAATGGGGTCGAGGATTTTAGTTTGGGCTCCTTTCCCCTATAATGATGGAACTAACTCAAGGGACAAGACCTTCTCCCATGAGAAGAGGATCCATATCCCATCCATTCATCCTATATAAACCTCCCTTTTCCCCAAGCACAAGCTAGTGTTAAGGATGGTGTGTTAGTGCTAATTAAGTTCAGAGTAAACAACAAGATATTCATAGTTGTAGCTCTCATGTTGTGTGATGGAGAAGTGTGAATTTGGTTTGGAGTGAAGCCTAAAGGGAAGAGCCTTAAAACTACTGTTGTTGAGGCCATCATGGTGTGCTAGCAGAAGTGTGTGGGAACCTGGTCTTGTCAGAGGAGAACGACAACGTCAAGACAATGGTTGTAATCTCTTCTTGGTTCAATATATATGAAACCCTCGATTGATTTCCTACATTATTTGTCATCTTACATATTCATGGCTTAATGTTTGTTGACTTGTTAAGTAGGTTGAAATACATTTTGTCTATTATCACAGTTGTTGTTTGTTGTTGTTTACTTGTTTCAGGTGTTTGAAGAAGGAAGTGAGAGATAGTTGGAGTGAGAAAGAAAGAAAATCATCAAATGGGAGAAGCGTACTAAGAGGTAGGCCCTCTTATTTGGTTCTAACCTAAATATTCCATAGAATGTATTGGTTGTGGCTAAACCCATTATCGGGCTAGAGGAATTTGTTTGTGTCCACACTTATAATTTTACTTCACCACAAATTGGCGACTCCACTGGGGATCCCATCATTTTGTTTGTCTCATATTTCATGATTTCGTGTGAACTTTTCTAGTTCCACTTTTTCCCTTTGGTTTTGTTTCTTTTCTCCTACTTACTGGCTTGAGTTTGAAATTCATAGTAGCAAATTTGGTCCCTATTTCAAAATGTTTTTATTTTTTTCTTCGCAACCTCGATCAGCGTGCTTAATTTTCTGACAGTTGTGCCAATCAGCGTGATATGTTGAGAAATAGTCATGTCAAACAGCCTCTATCGCTTGTTGTTAGTTACGCAGTTGCATCGATGCTTGTAAGTGAAGATTAGGGTTTGTCCCCAATCTTGGCCAGTGTGTTTTACTCTCCTAGTTTTGACTTCGTAAGACTTTTAGAACATTTTCTCCCTGACTAGAAAGCTACTTTTCATTTGGTTTTGTTTTCTGGTTGGCTTATCATCTTTCTTCTTGATTCTTGAGTCATTAAGTGGTTAGTGACACTAGGGCATCTAGATTGTCATCCATTCAATTTTTTTTGAACTCAGTGAGTCCAGTTGTAGGTGTACTTACTCCTTGCATTTCGTTTGCAGTCCTTTTACGACTTTGACCTCCATTACACAAGTTTGAAGAGTTTTCATTTCTTGTCTAAACGTTTCGTTTTCGGCATGGATTAAGGTTAAATTGATGCTTTATTAGTCTGAATGAGCCTCTCTTTTCATGTTTTCATTTTCTTGAAGAGATAATTGTCTCAAAATTTTTTCATTGAAGTGTTATATGCAAAAATTTTATTTTGTTGTTTCATGAAAAGTATGAAATTCTAGTTTTTTGCATCATTGTGCTACGATAGCTTGCATAATTGGATACTAGGATTGCATTGGCATTTGAAAAAGGGAAAATAACTCTTTTGATTTTGAAAGGACAATTAGAAATGTGCTTGTCAGGAAATTAGGAATTGGAATGAATTTTTCATTAGTTTATTTTCTCGAAAAGTGAAGTAGTGAAAGATCATCTTGCTTTTGGTTTCTTGGTTGTTTGCATTTGATTTTGTAGTTTCTACCCTCTCTAGTGTAGGCAATTCATCAAATTGGAAGGATCTTGTCTCATTTAGTTGCATTTAAGGTTTTTGAGTCATATTGTTAAGACCTGAAAATTGAAACATAACTCAAGATAAACTTTAAAATGAATTCAATTAACTTAAGGCGCATTTGACATTTAACAATCATATCTAGAAGGTCTAGGCTAGATACGTGTTCTGGTGTCTTTAAACCTAGCAGCTATCATTAGCTTTAGCATTGGAAAGCGCTAGTACAGATTTTTGCTCCCCGTACCATTGAGTATATAACAGGAGACCCCTCTAGGCTGCAATCCTTTATCCTTAGGAAGCTGAGTCGGTCACCTTGCAAACATGATACAACGAACACAACATTTGGGGAGATTGCCTACTTGTACTTCTCGGTTCCCCGAGAGGTATTCTGCAATTCACGGTTGCCTAGTAATCTTGTTTACCTAGATCATCCAGAGTAGTTATTTGATCTTTTTGACTCAGTAAACTTAAAATATCATTCGAGAACTTGTCCTTTTGAGCTACTTTCCAATCGAAAGTGATAGAGTCATCCTTGTTTCTTTCTCGACTCTTAAAAAATGAAAGAGTGCCAGTATTTTATGCGTCTTAAGAATTGATTGCCCACATTTCGATAACATCATTTTATTCTTTCTTGAGACCAAATCATGAGTTTCCCTTAAAGAACATTTTAAAGCATTGAAATTTATTTTTCTGTCAACTAAGACAAGGTCATCGTGGCTGAACCATTTGGTTCACCTATTTCCTCTTCCTCTCCTCCATCTACAAGATTGTATGAGGAGTCATTTCCTGAGTTACCAGAGTCACTCAAGGACCAAGGCGTTGAAATTGGAATTGTTCTAAGCATTCAACCTTTGTCATCTCATCGTCTGCCTACTTTTCATACTGGGTCATCTACTGATCTTAGCCCAGAATCTCTACACAACCCTGTTCAAACTCCTGGGAACTCCCCAACCAATGACAGTCAGCTTGGACTGGTTATCTACCCTCTAAATCCCCTATTCAACCCTATTGTGATATCACCACAGTGTCCTTATAGTTCATACGACCAGCCGGGTGTTCCTTTCAAACTATCCCCTTTTACTTCTTTGGCCATTCGTCGTCATTTGTTCTTGGACATGGAACCCGAAGGCGATGCTCCAGTCACCTCTCTGCAGGAGTCAAAGATTTCTACTCCACACACTATCGAGGAGGAAGAACATCCTTTTCCTCCTGAGGGTTTCCCCTATACAGGGGATATTCCTGCTAGTTTTCCACCTAACTATGTGTCTTTGGCACAGTTGGTTTTAGGTACACCTAGTGCCTCATCACTTTACCATAACCCTATTTGGGCATCAGGCACCATGCCTACTTCAGGTCCATTCATTGCAAACACGACTTCCCAATAGGTTGTTACCTCAGTCCCAGTGCAACCCACCATTCTAAACACCCTTGTATCATCAGTCCCAGTCACTTGTCCAGCCCAACCAACAGTTTCGAGGAATGTCTCTGTCAGTTCCTCCATCCCTCTAGTCAGTGGCCAAGCTGTTCCACCGCCTGGGGGGAAAAACCTAAATGTTTCTATGGTGTCAAGTGCCACCAATGTGAGTGGCTCATAAGCTCACATGCTTGGTATGAACCAACCTTCTTCTGGTGTTATTCATAACCCTGTTGATCCTACTAGATCAAGCAATGTCTAGTACCAACGGGTTCAAAATCTCATTGGTCCATCCGGATCAAGAAACATCCAGTGTCAACAACTCTATGAGGCTCAGGTCCAATACCAAACTCCTTACGTTCCATATGGTTCTCAAGGAATGGTTAATCAACCTTACACCCTTCAGTCTGGGTAATACATTCAGCCTGGCTCATCCACCTTCCAGGGTGGCAATGGCCAGGTTCAGTTTAGAAATTTTCCAAGCACTATTCAAGTACCCTTGTAATAGCAAGGAAAACCTCTACAACAACAAGGAAAAAATTTGTTACCACAAGGGGAACCTTTTTTGCAATGAGGGCTATCTGTGCAACAACAATGGAAAATGATCTTGCAGCAAGGTCAGTTGCAACAGCCGCAAGGTCAACCTTTGCAATAGTTGTAGAAAACCGTGCAGCAATAAATGCAATATGCTCCACATACCTCACATCCCATGTCCTTGCATGGCCAACCTCTGCAACCCCAGGGAAAATTTTGCAACTGGAAGGTCAACCCTTCCAATAGCAAAACCAACCCTAGCAGCAACAACCCTTATATACATATCAACAGGGTCAACCCTTGCAAGGTCAAGGCCAAAGTCAAGTCTTGCAACAACAGACCCAAAATCCTAATGTCCTAGGTCAACAGGTCCATAATCCTTTTGTCCAAGGGCATCAGGTACAAAACCCTAATGCCCTAGGTCAATAGGCTCAAAATCCTTTTGGTAAAGGGCACTAGGTACAGAATCCCTATGTACAAGGGCAACAAGTGTATCAACCTGTTGTAACATATTTTGACGCACTGAAAATTTTAAATTTTCAATGTGAAATTTCCATTCCTTCTGAGTTAAATACTGAGGCATATATAAATTTTAGGCTTTCGAATGACTTATTTATATAATTTTATTTTTTAAATAAATTATTTTTAACAAAAATATATAAGTTTATATTTTTTATTAAAATAATTTATTTAAAACATTAATTTTATGTTTAAGTGGGCCAAGCTTTAGTTGCCAACCCCACCAAATCTCATTCCATTTAATTACCAGGACCCACAACTATCACTTCCGCCTTCAAAATCATGACCCCACCACCATTTACGTTCATGTGTTAAAAACCCATCACCTCACCTCTCATCCCGCACACCCTTCCATCATCTGATGGCCCACGACCCTTTTCGACCCTCATTTGCTATCCAAACTTTATCGCCGAGAGGGGGGGGCTCCAAAATAGGCAGTTTCAAAAACCACCGTCATAAACAACCTTTTCTATATTTTAGTGTTTTGGGACTTAAAATCCTAAAACCACTTATCGCCTTGACTTACTCGCGAACGTGGTTTACATCTATTCCATTACCGCTGCTCCTATGTCACCGTTCACCTCCACTCTCCTATTTGTTGCATTCATTCCACTTCATCTCCCTCATCATCCATCTGCTGCCCTCCATCCAATAAAATTTCACCATGTCAGTTTCCTGTTGCACCACAACGCTCTCGTTCCATTGTCTGTCTCATGGTCATTGAAACTATGTTTTTACTATACACCTAATTGATTTAAAACATGGTTTCCGAACCCATGAAAATGTATTTTCAGAAACTGAAAGACAACTTTTTTTTCAATATCCTTATTAATGAAAACCTCTCCCAGTTTTGTAACAACTCTTATGGTTTGGGAGATTTTAAAGAAACTTTGAAGACATATGTTCTCGGATTTCTCCTGTTTAGTCATATTTTTTCAGAACAGATTATGGCCAATAAAAGATGGTTCATGAGAAACTGAAGGAGGTTTATGTTCATAATATGCTAAATTAAAATAACCTACTTTATATTTTACACAACTATTACATAATCAGAGATACAATTACATATTCACAGCCTATTTTTCGTATTATGTAAATTCTTTTTTAGACATCTTTTTGCAGAAAGTATTGTAAACAGTTGGAGCCGAATTTGTGGAAACTGAGAAAGTTTTATCTCAAGAACATATTCATCTGCAATAACCTCTCTCAATTTTACATAACTATCTCAGATTGATATATACAAAGGCAAGACTAAACCCTATTCTGAAAGATTTTGGGAGGAAAATGCTCAAAGACAATTAGTGACTTGGAGGCCACCTCATCAAATATGAGTTGATAGCAATTTCGAATTTATTTTCTTAGCAATAGAAATCCTCAAGGATAGTACCAAAACTCTTCAAATAGTTTTAGTCATCTTTATTTGTGTTCTATTTTTGTAATACAATTTTCAGATATTTGTAGTAGCCCTTGATATGTTTATCAAGATATTTTGTAATAAACTATATAAATACTTCATCAATTGAAGTAATAAGTGTGGGCTTTTGATGTAAAAAATCTTAACTCTGTGATAAAACTTTTGTTGTAGTTTTTCTAATGAAAGCCTCATGTCTCTAGTTTTGACAAAATTTTGTGCTTCAAGTATGTTTTTCCAGTTTTTCATATCTTATTTCTACACATGACAAAAGTGTTTATAAGAAGGTTTGCAAAATCATTATCTTTAGAAAGAGATTTGTTTATTAGACTGTTTTTTCATCATAACTCCTCTTTAACTGGTTTTTTTTGTGCTTTCTGACAACCATTAAAAGATATTAGCTTATTAGGCTATTTGTCTGAAATAGCTCCTCTTAGAATTGGTTTCAATTTGGCCATTATGTTTCCCTTTAAATCTATTTTGTTGGGCTATAGAAATCTTCTACACGCATCCAAATCTTCCCACTGGTCAGGTAATCATTCTAGGTACTCAATTATTAGGAATCTCCTTACATTCTTTTGCCAAATTCTTATACAAATCAATTCATTCTGTTAGGCTAGAAGCTGACACTTTCAGAATGAACCCTGTGAGAGAGCCTTTAAATCATGAGTAGGGATTATCATTGATCGCCAACCACCCCCAATTAAAACCATAAATCTAGCCATTGTGCTTCAAAGGCTGTTGTTCAGTGACAGATGAACAACGTTAACAAAGCCTCGTAACAACTGAGGGATCCCCCTCTGGTTCAAGGGCTAGCTTGACCCTAAAGGCTGGTTGAGTTGGTTTCCTGGCATAGTTTTTATAGCCAAGGACTGACTACAGGAAACAGGAACAACACAACCTTATGCCCAAGGGCATCAAGTCCAAATCCTCTTATTCAAGGACAACAGGTTCATCACCCATATGTTCAAGGACAACAGGTCCAATATCCATATGTCCAAGGTCAACAGGCTCAACAACCTTTTAACCCATACGTTGCTTATCAGCAACCTATGGTTGGACAGTTCCAAGGTATTCAAGGTCAAAATCCTCCCTATGGTCAAGGTAACCCACAATGGGGCAACATTAGATTCCATATGGCCAAAATCCCCCACTATGGGGCCAAAATCCTAACCAGTAGGGATGGGTTCCTCCGTTCATACTCGCTTACCAACCTCTTGTTGTTTAACAATCAATTGCCATTCTTTTCCACACTCGAGTTGCCAGATGTATCTCGCCTTACGAATGATCCAATCCTTCATTCACCATATTGGTCTCCGGCGTTGTCCAAGATACCAAGCGATTGTCAAAGTTCTATGGGAAGGTAAAAGAAGATCCTCAAGCCCATGTGATAACATATCACATCTGGTGCTCTTCAAACTCTTATGTTCATGATTCCATTCATCTTCATCTTTTCCAACAAACCCTCACGGGTGCTGTAGCCAAGTGGCCTCAAAGTTCTTACCATGACTTTAACTCTTTAGCCATGGCTTTCCTCCCACATTTTCAGCTGCCAGTTCATTATGAAATTGGCACCATTTGCTCACATCACTTAAGCAAGATACTGTGACACACATCTCTGATCATATCCATGAATCAAGAGGTAGATGTTTCCTGATCAAATTTGAGATTGTTGATCATTTTCTCACTGAATGGTTCACTAAATCATTCGTGGCCTCGATTTCTCGCGATATAGATATGGGTCGATGCGTTACTAAAGAGAAAGCCATTTTTCATGCCCAGTACTTTGATCTAGTTTATTCTCAGTTTGGCACTTTGTATGAGTTATTACCCAATGGTCCATGGCCATCATTCGATCCTGTGGCATCCAAGTCACAATTTGTACCTCATGTCGATCGATTTATTGGTTCAGTATCCCAGGCCCCTGCTAAATCTTCTTCTAAACAGAAGTCGGTCTTGAATACTGTTCCTAGTGGTTCTTCCCATAATCCACCCAGCCCTGGTAAAACCTCAGAGGTCCATGCTATCCAATCCACTACAACGGAAAAATCCTCGAAAGGTAATAAGAAAGGAAAAGGCAAGGGTAAAGCTGAAGCCCCAAAACAGGGTCCTTCCAAATCGTCTGCTGGTGAATCTTCGCAACGGAAACCTAAGTATCCCTGCCTCATTTTCGAGGAATGTCACTACACAGGATTGTCGCCGATGATCCGAAGTCTCTTGCTCAAAGGGACCCCCTGTTGTCCTCAAAGAGCCATTTCCGATTCAGCAGACCCAAATGGTAGACCAACCCCAATCATCTGCTTCCTCAGGATCTCAAGTGTTCATGATGAGTATGCCTATTAATGTGCTACTAGGTTGAAATATTATCAAACTCCTACTCTAATAGATAGGAAAGAGAAAGAAGCCACCCCTTCTTCTTCTGCCCTGAGTTCTGTCCCTCTTCATATCGAGCGCCCTAACCCTGATTCCGCTATAAGGCCACCCTCTCGAGGTGTGCTGCGGAAATCCTCGTACAATCCTAACACTCAAGCCGCTCAGCACTATAATATTATTGAAGATTTGGCTTAGGCGTCATCAGCTATGTCGGCTCTCGAGGTGCTCCAAAGCTACCCATCGCAGCAGAAATCTTTGCTATCAATTATCGGGGGTATCGATCCCACTGATTCTAAATTGATATGTTTTGATCTAGAGAACCATGTTTCATGCCTCCCTCATCAGATTTCCTTTCTCATTCAGGTAATCATCAATGAGAAGACCATCCACAAGACTATCATCGATGAAGGTTCTTCCACTTGCATCATGTCAAACACATGCTAGAAGGCTATTGGTTCTCCTACTTTGAACCAATCTTCGAACACTTTGGAAGCTTTCGACGGGCACAATTCGTGATGCTTTAGTGTCTTACCTAACCTTGCCATTACCTTAGAAGGCAAGACAGTGCAAGTTGAGGTATATATTGTTGACACCAATCTCAATTACAATCTTCTACTCAGCCGGAGTTGGACCCATGCTATGCATGTTGTAGCCTCCTCCCTATTTTGTCTGATTCGTTTTCCCCATCAAGGGAATATTGTCACTGTTGATGAATTGTCTTTCTTTGCCTCTTCCACCTTGGATGGAGATGTACCATACGTCAAGCACACAAGTGCTCCGTATGAGAGTGTGGGGGTAGGTCTTTTTAAAGATTCTTCCTTAATGGGAATTTTTCCGCTCCCACCTCCTCATGTTGCCTCTGTCAGCATGGTCTCGGTTAAATCTTATCCTTGGGTCATACCTTCACTAGATTTTGTTGATACATGGGTCAAGGTTATGCCACATAGTCCCACCGAAGTCAATTACGTAGAAATTATTTCAGCTTCAAGTTCTGCATCCTCTGATTCTTCTGTTTTGAAGACCTCTCTCGATATGTACTCTCAATCCCCATGGATTGGCACTTGGAATCACTTGATCCCTTAGCCAGGACCTTCCTTGTTGATGAAGGTATCATGGAAGTCATGTCTCTCGAGGAAACACCTTGGACAATTACTCATCATCGTTCCTCATTCCTACCCCGCCTGGAAGTCATGTCTATGTGTCTTGAGAAGTTTTCTTCTCAATTGTTTATTGATGTGTCAATTTATCCTGACGTGGTCAAGATATTTCAACTAAGGGCACATTTATCCCTTCATGGATTTAAGATTTTTCACCCTCCCTGAGTTTTTACCGATTTCCCATCCATGCATCAGGTTTCCATCCAACTCGTAACCCTCCCTCGCCCAGGGGACATGGGGGCAACATCTTATATGAGTTCTACTCTATTATTTGACTGAATCGATTCTTACTTGTCATGTCAATGGTAAAACTCCAGTGTTCATCTATGTTGATTGATTACTCAAGCCCGGCGGCGGATTCTCTCAAGAAGTAGTATGCTTAGGTCATCTTGCATGGTACATTAGTGTGTCATTCATTTTTGTGCAGCGTGGTTTGGTGTGTTAGTTTTCAAACAGCTTTCCTATTTACTATGTTTTTCTTGCTTTGCATATGTCTATGACTCCTCACATCAGTTTTGCTGATGGTGCTTGCCATAGTGCTCGGAACCTATCATCCATGGCATGGGCTATTTATGACCCTAACAGTGAGTTGATTGACCTTCAAGGTATATGTTTAGGTCATACAACTAACAATATTGATGAATACAATGCAGTCATCAAACTATTGTCAGAAGCCATTGCTCTTGACATTAGAGAGTTGGTTGTCAACCTGGATTCATATCTTGTCGTCCTTCAACTCAACGAGCAATATTCTATCAGAAACCCTCAAATATTGAGAATGTACCTCCATATTCATCTATTGGAAAGACAATTTGATTACATTATATATCATCATATTCCTAGGTGCATGAATACATTGGTAGATGCATTAGCTAATTATGCGTTGGATAGACATTTACGAAACATATGAAAAGATAAAAAAAACCATTTGTACCATAGTAAGCAAGAAAATACAACATACATATAGACATATATATATATATATATATATATATATATATATATATATATATATATATATATATATATATATATATATATATATGGTGATAATGTTTGATACATCAGAACCCCAAAAAATAATGTGTATCCAAAATAACATCGATGGCTCGCAGGCCTCATATATCCATGGCATGCAAGCCTCAAAAGAAAAATAAAAATGTAACTGTTGGACCTAGGAACTAATCAGCATGGTGATCATGGTGGCATGACACAACTCATGCAACACGAGTCAGCAATCAGTGGATCTGATCCGAGACTCCCACCATGTGTCTCTGGTACTAACGATAAATGTCTCCTACCCGAGCATACTTCGAGATACCATGAGTCAACCTCTCAAGGTTCCTCGCGATCTCCTCCTCATTGTCACTCCCCTCCTAATAAGGAGCAACAACATCAATCAAGCAGGGGATGCGCCTAGCTATTGGGGACACCCCAGCAAGCTGCTTCGGTCCAATGTCTGCATTAACAAGAGAAATGTTATGAGCACATATATACCAAAAACAATTAAAAAATCTCAAAATTGATTTTTTACCTTCATCGTCAAAATCCTCTCCATCTGGTAAAGGCATGTCCAGATCTCCATGGAAGTTAGTGTCACTGTATGGCTAGTCCTCCACGATGATATTCTATCATCATAGCCATGAAAAGAATGTAGGTATGTATGACATGTGCTGACCCTCAGTGATCCTGGGCATCAAGCGACTCCAGCGGGCCATCCGTGGATTGCATGGCATGGGAGGATCCACCTCAGTCAGCTGATACTGGAATAGTGGTATCCATTCCAAGAAAAAGGTTATGAGCATAGATCCAAAGCAAAATTGCTTCAGATTCCCTGCCTTAGCTTTGGTCAGCTGGCATTTTATGTTGATCTTCATGGCCTCTGCCCAGTTGAATATCATAGGTGTTGTACATTTGATAGCATACAAAAACTTTGACTTGTTGGTCTCATGTTCTACCTAGGACCCTGCCACTATGTTGATGGTAAACAAAAGCACTCTCATGTTAGATCCCGAATAGTGGAAATCTCAATCTTCCCACTCTTGGATTTCAAGGCCTCAGGGAAGTGTTCAGAAAGCAATGAAGATATGTTTGCCCCAATCAGTTGTGACCCATATAAGTTGACTAGTTCCCCTCTTCAGGACAATCCAGTGATGAAATATATATCTAAATTTTCTAACTCCAGCTCCTAGTCACCAATGACAAATATTTCCCCATTTATGTCCCAAACACTAATCAGCTATCGAAGAAACTCAGGTTGGGCCCACATCCCTGGTGTGAGAAAGAATTTAAGGAGCTCACAAGCCCTCAAAGCTTCCAGGAAATTCGGATCATTCAATGCGTAGGTGTCCACATCCTCATGTTCCCATTCTTTCCAGTCCACCATTTTCAGTGATTCCTTCCTTCAAAAGCCATTAATTTGAGTCAACAATCATACTTGGCACATAAAACTCAAGTTTTAACGGTGATTTTGTGAGGAAATAGGGTTTTTCCCTATTCTCGATGCTGGCACACCTATTTTAAAAATAGTTGCACCGATGGCATGACAGGACTTGTTAATCACCCTCAGACGACGAAATTCCGTGCCCAGAAGTTTTATCGATTGAGGGCAAAAAACTTTTCATAAAATCCCCCTCAAAAAATCTAAAAATGGTTAGAAACAGGAATAAAAGACATGAACATGGAGCTCAGGGCTTTGGCTCTTACCCATAACTAGCGGCTCAGCGAATGACCTCCTGTATCTCCAGTAATCTACTCTGGAGCAATTAGAGAAAAAGTGAGTGAAAAGCCTTCACAGCAAGGAAAAGTGGTAAATGGTAAAAATATATTTACTTTTATCCTTTTTATTCTTTTTTCATGAAAATATTAGTTTTTTGTAGCCTATTTTGCCTCAAGAACTAGATAATACACTTTACCTTTTTTTGCGCAGCGACAGGTGATGGATGTTTGATGATGATGAAAAGTTGCATTTTAGCTCTTTTCTTGACTCGTTAAACGCATATGTAAATATTTCCAAGTATTTTTCCCTTTTGACTCGTAAAAGTGAATAAAATGGGGGGTCCATTTTCAAGCTCTTTTCCAACCATTTAAAAGAGAAAAGATAGCTGAGCCATTGTCATTTCGAACTCATTAATGGATGTGAAACGTTGCGTGCCCAGTATAATTTTACCCCTTTTTCTGGTTGGGATGCACTATTTACAAAAAAGGTACTCCTTAAATGAAATGGTCAAGCAGTTCTCTCAAGTATCGTTTTATACCTTTTCAAACTCGAGAGACACAAATGTATGAAAAGGGACCATGTCGAGTTTTCTTTTCCATGTCTTTTCCAAACTCTCTAAACATGAAAATATATCAAGTTACACCTTTTTCAGACTCGTTAAAATATTAAATGACATCGGATTCATCGTCATGACGAACATGAGCTTCTCCTTCCTAGGGCTTGTTAAAATTACTAGGTCAGATTCATCCGAAGGATGAACTTACAATGCAAGCATATGCTATCCCCTTCAATATTGTCATTAAAATAATTGGGGTACCTGCCAAAAGTGGTGGGAGAAAATTTTGAAATCTAATCAATTGTGTTGGCAACTTACTCTTGAACATGACACTTTCTGCTTCGCGTCGCGTTGGTATATCCTCCTTTGTATCATTGACCTTCCTGGGTTGGGCCGTTGATTTTTTCCTCCCATTTGATCTCTACCACGTCATCATGACCACCAATCCTATGGATCCAAAAGCTGCCAAACTTCCATTCGTGTTGCTGATATGTTCAAGAGTTGTCCTTCTACAGTTACATCTACCTCAGATTCTCTATATCATCCAAAATCATTTTGCATCCTTTTGTCTCGTGTCGATGATGTGGGAAACATTATGGCCCTCCTTCAACACAGTCACTTCCTATCAACTTCAACTCATTATCTGGGAAGTTGACCAAGAGACTCCCTTCCAGTACCTTAGAGCTTGCATGCCTTAATGGCAAGTTCTTCACACTCGACAAGTTCACATCATTGGCTTTCGATCGAGTGATTTCACGGGTGTTCAACTTCAGTTCCTTTATTCACATTCCATGGACTATGCTGATAGTACCTTGAGGACCATTGTCATTATTGGTGGTTTCTCTCATGCTTGTTAACAATCTACATCATTGACTGGTAATCAAGCGACTTTCTCGCATGTTCGACGTCAACACATCTATTCACATGTTAGGATTTGTACTTTGATAGGGTCGTGTTGGAGAGCAAGACCCTGGTCTTAGATCACAAATTTCCAGGTTACAAAGTAATGTGACATGGTTATGTTAATATACATGTCTCTTTCAGATGGATGGTTGTGACCATACCATGAGTTATCATATTTGATCCTTCTCATTTTTGGATGGCTGCAACAATACCTTAGTTTCATTATGATCCTCTTTGATGGATGGTTGTGCCCATACCTAGATCCATTTACATGATCATTCTCTGGATGGCTACGGACGTGCCATGATTCATGTATCATTTGACAGAGTTCTTAGTTATGTATATGTATTTGTACTTGCTTGCGGGTTTTCCGACGACAGACTACTATTCCCCACACTGATTCATAAAGCATTTCATCCCTCACTCTAGTTCAACCTTCATGCTTTAGGGGGTATCTGTTACACAACATTTTTTCGCTGTCCTTATACTCCCCAT
This sequence comes from Pinus tabuliformis, assembly GCA_031772625.1. NCBI lineage: Eukaryota > Viridiplantae > Streptophyta > Pinopsida > Pinales > Pinaceae > Pinus > Pinus tabuliformis. The sequence continues at coordinate 95,747,687 of CM062809.1, forward strand.
TCCTTGATCCGGGAGGACCTCTACAGTGAACCCTACATGCTTACCCTTCATAAAGAAACTCCCATTATGTCCCTCTTCATGAGCAGAACAATTCCCTTTTGCACCATTTCCCCAAAAATATCCGTTTTTCCCAGTTTACAAGACTGGCGCTAATGGCCCTTATCTTCCTCACACTGATATGTAGGGATTAGCACTATCCCTAGCACTGACTGGAGCAACTGAGCTTTGTTCCAATTGCGTTGGTCCTCTTATGGAAAGTTTTTTAAATAAAGAGTTGAAGCTTCAATCTCTAGAAGCTTTGTAACAGAAGTCTGGTAAATGGTTTGGCTGGATGGGGTCGAGGATGTTAGTTTGGGCTCCTTTCCCTTATAATGATGGAACTACCTCAAGGGGTAAGACCTTCTCCCATGAGAAGAGGATCTATCTCACATCCAGTCATCTTATATAAACCTCACTTTTTCACAAACACAAGCTAGTGTTAAGGTTGGTGAGGTAGTACTAATTAATTTCGGAGTGAGAAGTGTGAATTTGGTTTGGAGTGAAGCCTAAAGGGAAGAGCCTTAAAACTATTGTTGTTGACGCCATCATGGAGTGCTAGCAGAAGTGTGTGGGAACCTAGTCTTGAACCTGGTCTTGTCAGAGGAGAACAACAACTTCAAGACAATGGTTGTAATGTCTCCTTGATTCAATATATATGCAAATATCAATTGATTTCCTACATGATTTTTCATCTTACATATTCATGGCTTAATGTTTCTTGACTTGTTAAGTAGGTTGAATTGCAATTTGTCTATTATCATGGTTGTTTTTTGTTGTTGTTTACTTGTTTCAGGTGTTTGAAGAAGGAAGCGAGAGATAGCTGGAGCGAGAAAGAAAGGACATCATCAAATGGGATAAGCGTACTAAGAGGTAGGCCCTCTTATTTGGTTCTAACCTAAGGAAATATTCCATAGAATGTATCAGTTGTGGCTGGACCCATTATCGGGCTAGAGGAATTTTTTTGTGTCCGCACTTATAATTTTACTTCACCACAATCATCAAGCAAGGTGGGTATGAAGTCTCACACGAGCTCATGGAGTGAACCCAAGTGTCTGTAGTCATCAAGTGAAACTCTCAAGGGAGGCTCTGAAATTGGGTGCATGCCAAAATTTTGGAGGGTGATTGTAGCAGCTACAACACTTGGTGACACACTAGTAGAACTCCAGCTTCTCTATTTTGGTTCATTGGTAGCACAGGTCCTTGGTCTTTCGGGGAGTATTGAATCATTGTGCGGGTTACTCCAGCTACCCCACTTAACCCATGGACATACATGGTTCACCTTTGGCCAACTAAGTCAAACACAATCAAAATTTCAGCTTGATCGTAGTGTTTCAAATTTGGGAAGGGTAGTTTAGCTCCTGAGTTGAAGAATTTTAGAGTATAAGTTTTCATCTCTATTGTTGCTCCACTTCTAGTAGGCCTAGACAGTACCCTGGTAGATTCACGCAGGAACACATGCATTTCTCCACTGCTAGCGAGCCTGGTCAATACCTCGATAGAGTTGCATGCTTCACCTCTTTGCACAAGAAGCCTTTCTCTTCTTTCGCCTTTATATTTTTCAAGAGGACTGTGCATAGGCACTTATTTATTTTTGGGGTGGGAGAGGGATCCTGACTTATTGAGAGCAGAAGAGGTTGTTCCTTCAGAGAAGCATGTAAGACCTTTGACATAGGTTTTCTCATTTAGATTCTCCCCTTCTCCATTTCTACTAGTTAGATGAGCTTGAACACACATAGTAGAAGGCTCAGTACAAGCATGGGGTTTCCCAGTGTGGACACTGGTTCATGGTTGGACCAAAACTTTCCTTGTAGATGGTTCAAATTTTTTGTCTAGACTTCATCAGTCGAAGGTTTTAACCAAGCACAGAGAATACAGACACAAGACTGGCGAAGTGTTGTAGGATCATAAGTATCTTCAAATCTTAGCCACATACTCTATTAAAAATCCAAAATGCAGTAGTTGGCAGCACTTATTTCTAGAAAAAAAAATGTAAGGTATCAAGCAAAAAAAACAAATTTTTCATTTATATTCTCCCCTTCTCTGTTTCTACTAGTTAGATGAGATTGAACACACAGAGAAGAAGGTTGAGTACAAGCATGGGGCTTCCTAGCATGGACACCGGTTCATGGTTGGACCAAAACTTCCCTTGTAGATGGTTCAAATTTTTCGTCAAGACTTCATCAGCCGAAGGTTATAACCAAGCACATAGAATATGGATACAAGACTAGCCAAGTGTTGTAGGATCACAAGTCTCTTCAAATCTCAGCCACAATACTCTATTCAAAAGCCAGAATGTAGTAGTTGGAAGCACTTATTTATTGAAACAAAAATAGTAAGGTATCAAGAAAACAAAACAAATGTAAACAAAAATAGTAAGCAAAACAAACAAAATAAAAGAAAAGATAGTAAGCAAGGCAAACAAGATGAAAACAACAAGCAACAATCAGACTATGTACATGGCACGAGGCGTAGCCCAAGCTACTGGAAGTAATGCTTGAGATATTGGTCATTGAAACGAAGGTTGTCAACCCTCCTGTCAAGTGATTATAGATGGTACATGTGTGGGCCAAGCTTCCCGTGGACTATGTATGGACTAATCCACAGGGACTAGAACTTCGTATGTTTGCCTTTGTGTTCATGGGACTTATCCCATTTCATAACTAAGTCACCAACACCGAAGTTATCTTACCTTACAGACTTCTTATTGAACCATCTCTTGATATAGATCTCGTGGAGTGTGAGTTTTTATTTTTCTTTCATCCTTTCTTCCTGAAGCTTATGGAGAGCATCCATCCTATGTTAAACTAGATGGCAAGGCTTGCCTTGTCATTCTTGGGAAAGATAAACTGCAGGAAAGTAGATACTTGGTGGAAGGATGGCTTCTTTACCATAAACCAAGAAGTACGATGAGGTATTCATAGAGGGCTTGGGTGTTACATGGTTAACCCATAATGCATTCGTTAGGGTGGTATGCCAATTGCGCTGCTCAGAGAAAATACTCTTCTTGTTTATGCAAATGAGGTTTTTATTCGTGGATTTTGCTAGACCGTTTCCTTGCGGGTAATAGTTAGATGAATGTTTTAGCACAATACTATTTTGTAATAAAAAATCATAGAGTTTCAAAGACAAAAATTATGTTTCATTATCAAAAACAAGTGATACCAAAATGCCGAAGTGTGAGATGATGCTCTGCTGGAGGAAGCTGATGACCTCTTGGTCATTCACTTGTTTGAGTTGAACTGATTCTATCCACTACGTGAATTAATCAATTACTATTAGATAGCAATGTTGCTTGGAAAATGTGGGAATATTTCCCCAATGATGTCCAAATCCCACTATTGGAATGGTTTGGTCACTGCAACATGGTGCAGTGGGGCTACTGATATTTGTGTTCTGTCAGCGCATCACTGATAGACAGGGCACTTACAGACATAAGCATGTGCATCCTTCAATAATGTGGGCCAGTAGAAACTGACTTGCATAACTTTGTGCATAGTGTTATTTCCTGCAAAGTGGCCCCTGGTGGGTCCATCGTGCCAATATTGAAGTACCTTCCCTGATTCATGTGCCTCTAGGAACTTGAGAAAAACTTAGTTACTGTTCTTTCTGTAAAGAATTCCATGCACCGACTGATATGCTAAGTGTTAAATTGGCAATTAGGACCAAACTCCATGTGGGTCGGCTTATTTATGGCAGCTGATATTTTTATTGGATCCCTCTTGTCGAGAGGTGTAGGATTGATCCAAATATCACCCGATTCCACTAAGTATTTATGGAGATACGAATTTATTATGTTTATGAAATTATTATCAAGCCGACCAACTATTATGTAGGCTCTAGAAGTGCACCGACGTGTCTATTCATCATCCTTGCTTTAGTATAAATAGAAGAGTTTTGATGTCAATTGGCACACGTATTCTTAAGGTGATCTCCTCTCCACGTCTGGGTTTTTGGAAGGAGAGAACCAAAAGATATGCTGGCCCAAGGGTGATGCCCTAACCGTAAGAAGACACAGGCATATGAGGATGAGCAGCAGATAGAGTCAGATACGAGGCACGCAGGCCCTAATCTATAGTGGATCTGGTAGCACGCAATACGTGAGTTCATGTGCTGGGGTGATACGATGTATGTATATGCTGGTCGATGCTGATCAAAGAACAATGTATGCTGACAGTCATACGCTGTGACCTATCCGCAGTTATATATTTATATATGCAGGCAAAAACGCAGCAAGGGATATGTATATCTGCAAGCGATGGCACATATATATACTTGCTATTCATACGCTGTTCAATCAGAGATACATATGTTGTAACAGAACGCAAGTCATAGCCATAGTTATACGCAGTTCAACGCTCTCATGGAAACTCAACGATGTTATGAATACGTTGTTATGTATACGCAAAGTATGATATCTTACGCAGTCATGGCACTTACATACACGCTGTTATGTATCCGCAGAGAGACTGATATAATATGTATGTATACACAGTCAAAGCACTAACATAAACACTGCACAATATTAATGAATGGAAGCCGCAGTAGTTACATGAAGCCTGCAACTGAATTATACCTGAAACGTAGTATCCCGGATGGAAAAAGAAGACTGTGTATATATATTGCAGAAAGAAAAAGGGTTACATCTCGGCTCTATATTCAGATCTGTCTAGACATATCACAACGAATATATGTGATACTCAGTATACCTGTGATTAAAGGAAATATCTGCGGATGTATAAATCTAGGAATATATATGAACAACATCTCGTCAACCTGCAAGTGTTTTCATCAAACAGATGAAGCTGAAGGATCTGTCCTATGATCAAGGATCTTAGCATACAATTTATATTAACCTGCATACCTCAGTGTGAACTGTAATATGATATCTCTCGATGGGTATTCGAAATAAAGTTCCACAGTTGCAATCATGGTAGACTTCATGGATTTAGAAGCAATAGTGAGGGTCTCAATGATGATGTAATAATGGTGCAGCAATGAGGACAACCTCAGTCTCAGTGCTAGAAGTCTGGGCATAATTACATTCATAGCAAGGTCAAGATCTCAATGAAGCAGTGATGAATGATGATGAAAAATGTGACACTGTGGGCGAAGTAATCATGGGCAACATGATCATGGGCAGCATGATGTATGGGCAACATGATGAAGATCATGGGTAGCACAGTGATGTATGAGAGCATGGGTAGCATGATGGTGCTACACAGTAAGGCACAACAAATGGACGAGATGCAACACGATGATAGGTGAAGGAGTCACCTTGAGAATCAGTTGAAGAAGAATGTCTTCAACTGATCTCATCATGATACGAAATGATCTATGCTAGATCTAGATAAGTCAAAGTATTGACTTCTGTTGTAAATGTACTCTCTCTCTCTCTCCTTCTCTGTTAACTTTGAAGATAAAAGAAGATTTGATCAAAGGGTTTCCCCACACATTGTGGGGTTTGTCCCTGGCTCGCGCCATATCTTGTGTCCTCTTGTCTTGGCTTGTCTTTTGCATTTTATATTTATGTTCTATCTGTAGTTTATCGTAATGCTAATGTGATTGCTAACTGTGAAAATTTAAATAAATTGCTCTAGCATAGAACATAACTAATCTTAACATGGTATCAATGCTGAGGTGAAGACAATGCCCAAGCAAGAGTGAAAGAGCAATCACCGAAGACAGTTGGGACAAGACAGAAGGATCAATGGGTTCCTCATAATTCACCTAGGGTGAAGTCAAAGCAGAGAATGTTATCAGAATGGCGCAATGAAAGATTATGATGGTCCATCTTAAGATCACTTCATTGGGAAGTTCGGATCTAAGGGTGGAAGAAAAGGCGGATGCCTTGTTGAAATAAGTTCGGTTGTTATACGAAAGAGTGTCTGAGTGGCAGAGACACATATCTTGATGAAGATAACAATCATTCCTGGGACATCTTCAATGATCAAAAGAATGACTGGTAATGCAGGTCATCAAGGAAATGGTCGACTCTTCCACAAAGCAAGGAACCCCAAAATCTCTTTTATGTACCTGATCGAACTAGATGTCCATCTTGGAAATGGAAGTCAAAGGTTACAGGGTGGCACTTATCGATGGAAACATACGTGTTTTGAAAATAGATCTTTTAAAGATGTTTTTGAGTTTAGGGGTGTATCAAGTTGCAGGAAGTCCACTTGGGACCATGTCAATTGACTCAGCACCAGAGGTCTGTGAGTCAAATGGTGACTAGGATGCCTGAATTCAAAAAGAAGCATGAAGGTACATGTACTGAAGGAAAATATTATAAGGGGACCATTCCCCTCATGCAGTAGGTTCACAGGTTTGGAACAACCCGAGGAGTTTGAGAATCATGATCAAGGAATCTCATGTGTACAAGTGGAAGAAAGCCCTCTATGGCTTGAAGAAAAACACCTCGGGCATAGTATGAGAGGATTGATAGCTATCTAATGCAGCTGAGATTCACTAGGAGTGAAACCGATCCAAACCATTACTCAAAGGTTGTGGATGATAAACCTCTCATACCGGCACCTATGTCTAACAGGTGCAAACCCTCTCATTTATAGGAGACAGAGGGAGTTGGATTCTGAATGTGGGAAGATAAGCTGCAAGCCTGTGACTACCTCGAGGATTTTAACTTTCAAGAAGTTATATGGTAGTGATGTCAGACTTGATTTGGGAAATGCCTCTGAGTTTCATAAACTCATTCGCGTTGATGTTCTTGGAGAACCTCCATCTGGACACATGTGTTGCAGTTAGCATGGTGAGCTCATATTTGGTTGAGCCTCACTGGATTGGTGCCAAGAATCTTCTGAGATATCTTCAGGGCAAAATCTGTCATGGATTGAGATACACTGCCGGAAATATGAAACCACATGATTATTCGAATGATGAGTGGGTAGGCAGTGTGGAGGATTACTAGAGCACTTCTCGGTGTTGTTTCCCTTTGGAATCTACCTCGATATCCTGGATGAGCAGGAAGCAGAAGTCGGTGACTCTGAGCACCACCAAGGCAGAATACATTGCTGATAGTATGGCCTTCTGTGAGGCAGTTTGGTTGTTGAATCTCTTCAATGAGCTGTTTGTACATATGATGAATACCACTATGATTTTCTGTGACAACCAGAGATGGGATTCGATTATTGAGGAATACTGTATTTGACAATTGCTCCAGCAAATAGACATCAAATACTGCCTTATCTGGGATATGGTAAGTCGATGATCAAGGAGGCTCCATCACATTAAGATGATGTACAGGTCGATACACTTTGTCAGAGCCCCATGGAAAGACCAAATTTGTGATTTTCCCGAATGACTTGGAGTCATCGAGAGACCTTTGTAAAAGGGTCCTGCATACATTGAGCTCTAGGAGCTTTGGGGGGCTTGCAGTTCTAATGGAGCAACATACGACCATAGGGTGACTCACCCTCCCTGGTGGTGCACGCTGGAACAAGATGATCCACTCTCTTGTGGGACAAGATGATTCGCTCTCTTGTGGGACAAGATGATTCGCTCTCTTGCGTAGCAGGATGATTAGTTCTCCTGTGAGGCCTGGATTGATGTTTTCTCCATGGCGATTGTAGCAGGATTGATGTGTTCTTCTGTGAGGCCTGGATTGATGTGTTCTCCATGGCGATTATAGCAGGATTGATGTGTTCTCCTGTGAGGACAGGATTGATTAAGTTCTCCTGTCGAGGCATCCTACCCATGCAGTCTGGGACTCATGGGAAGTACCTCTCATCTGATCAATGAGCAGGGAAATGAAGTTAGGGACCATAGTAGTACCGATGGACGCATCGTTGTATCTACCGTACTCCCTACGCTAGGATGTCCTCCATTGATCTGGGATCAATGATACTGGTCTGGGACCAGTGGTAGGAGTTGTACATACTATGATGCTGACTTCGGGTCGGCTGAGACTGGTCTGGGACCAGTGGTACATACTTCGAGACTGACTTCGTGTCAGCGCAGGACTGGTCTGGGACCAGTGAGAGTCGTACATTCTATGACATTGACTTCGGGTCTGCTGAGACTGGTCTAGGACCAGTGGTACACTCTCTGAGACTACGATACTGGTCTGGGACTAGTAGTAGGAGTGGTACCTACTATGACGCTGACTTTGAGTCGGTTGAGACTGGTCTGGGACCAGTGGTACGCACTCTAAGTCTGACTTCGGGTCAGTGGAGAATGGTATGAGACATTCTCGATCAATTCTTCTTCTTCATAGTTCAGCAGCGGTGAGTAGAGTTGAGCAGAGCAGAGCTAGCAGAGCCAGCAACATTGAGCAGAACAGAGCGAACAGAGCTAAGCAGAGCTAAGCAGAGCTAGCAGATCCAGTAGCGCTAAGCAGAGCAAAGCTAGTAGAGCTGAGCTGAGTTGAGCAGAGTAAATTAGAGCCAGCAGAGCTGAGCAAAGTAGAGAATAGCTAGCTGAGATGAGCTGAGCAGAGCCAGTAGAGTTGAGCAGAGCTGGGCAGAGCAGTGCTAGGCACTGATGGCTGAGATAGTATAGTCAGACATATGGATCAGCAGATGGAGTTCTCCCTAGTTGAGAGGGAGTGTTAAATTGGCAACTAGGACCAAACTCCATGTGGGTCGGCTTATTTATGGTAGCTGATATTTATATTGGATCCCTCTTGTCGAGTGGTGTAGGATTGATCCAAAGATCACCCGATTCCAATAAGTATTTATGGAGATACGAATTTATTTTGTTTATGAAATTATTATCAAGCCGACCAACTATTATGTAGGCTCTAGAAGCCCACCGACGTGTCTATTCATCATCCTTGCTTTAGTATAAATAGAAGAGTTTTGATGTCAATTGGCACACGTATTCTTAAGGTGATCTCCTCTCCACGTCTGGGTTTTTGGAAGGAGAGAACCAAAAGATACGCTGGCCCAAGGGTGATGCCCTAACCGCAGGAAGCCGCAGGCATATGAGGATGAGCAGCAGACAGAGTCGGATACGAGGCACGCAGGCCCTAATCTATAGTGGATCTGGTAGCACGCAATACGTGAGTTCATGTGCTGGGATGATATGATGTATGTATATGCTGGTCGATGCTGATCAAAGAACAACGTATGCTAACAGTCATACGCTGTGACCTATCCGCAGTTAAATATTTATATATGCAGGCAAAAACGTAGCAAGGCATATGTATATCCGCAAGCGATGGCACATATATATACTTGCTGGTCATACGTTGTTCAATCAGAGATACATACGCTGTAATGAAACGCAAGTCATAGCCATAGTTATACGCAGTTCAACGCTCTCATGGAAACTCAACGATGTTATGAATACGTTGTTATGTATACGCAAAGTATGATATCTTACGCAGTCATGGAATTTACATACACACTGTTATGTAGCCGCAGAGAGACTGATATAATATGTATGTATACACAATCAAAGCACTAACATATACGCTGCACAATATTAATGAATAGAAGCCGTAGTAGTTACATGAAGCCTGCAGCTGAATTATACCTAAAACGTAGTATCCCGGATGGACAAAGAAGATTGTGTATATATATTGCAGAAAGAAAAAGGGTTACATCTCGGCTCTATATTCAGATCTGTCTAGACATATCACAACGAATATATGTGATACTCAGTATACCTGTGATTAAAGGAAATATCTGCGGATGTATAAATCTAGGAATATATATGAACAACATCTCGTCAACCTGCAAGTGTTTTCATCAAACAGATGAAGCTGAAGGATCTGTCCTATGATCAAGGATCTCAGCATACAATTTATATTAACCTACATACCTCGGTGTGAACTGTAATATGATATCTCTCGATGGGTATTCGAAATAAAGTTCCACGGTTGCAATCATGGTAGACTTCATGGATATAGAAGCAATAGTGAGGGTCTCAATGATGATGTAATAATGGTGCAGCAATGAGGACAACCTCAGTCTCAGTGCTGGAAGTCTGGGCATAATTAAATTCATAGCAAGGTCAAGATCTCAATGAAGTAGTGATGAATGATGATGAAAAATGTGACACTGTGGGCAAAGTAATCATGGGCAACATGATCATGGGCAGCATGATGTATGGGCAGCATGATGAAGATCATGGGCAGCACAGTGATGTATGAGAGCATGGGCAGCATGATGGTGCTACACAGTAAGGCGCAACAAATGGATGAGATGCAGCATGATGATAGGTGAAGGAGTCACCTTAAGAATCAGTTGAAGAAGAATATCTTCAACTGATCTCATCATGATACGAAATTATCTATGCTAGATCTAGATAAGTCAAAGTATTGACTTCTGTTGTAAATGTACTCTCTCTCTCTCTCTCCTTCTCTGTTGAACTTTGAAGATAAAAGAAGATTTGATCAAAGGGTTTCCCCACACATTGTGGGGTTTGTCCCTGGCTCGCGCCATATCTTGTGTCCTCTTGTCTTGGCTTGTCTTCTGCATTTTATATTTATGTTCTATCTGTAGTTTATCATAATGCTAATGTGATTGCTAACTGTGAAAATCTAAATAAATTGCTCTAGCATAGAACATACCTAATCTTAACACTAAGGCTTTAAGGTGCAATGCCATCTTTTGTCTGATGGAAAAGTGAGAGGGTATGGTGTCGTGCTCAAGGTACTGGTGCACTTCTACATACCAAGAGGTTCCATCCTCAGTGGGTGTTGCTCGCCTTATATCATACATCTCAATTTCCTGCTCCCAACCGACAAGCTCTTCTTCACTCTCTGATGCATGCATTGCTTCAGCTGCAAGTATGTAGAGCCCATGTCCTTTGATTGTGTGAAATGGCTTGATTTCAATATCATACTCTTGCAAGCTTGTCATCCAGCTCACACACCGCTCACCCAATTCTTGTTGTACAAGCAATGTGCGAATTGTTGGGTGAGGGAAGAAGACTATGTAGTGGTTCTTCAACAAGTAGGGACTGAAGTGTTTCACCACATTGTAAACTGCATATGCTTGCTTTTCAATGATGGGGTGGTTGATTTCTTGTCCCTGCATGCTTGCATTCATGAAGGAGATGGGACGTTCATTGTTCGTTTCATCCTTCTGAGTGAGAATTGCAGTGAGAAAATTGTCAGAGGTGAAGGTGTATAGCAGGAAATCATTATTGAAGTCTAGGCTATAGAGTGCAGGTGCTTTTGCAATGGCCTCCTTCATCTGGGCGAATGCATACTTTTCCGTCTTTCCCCAGCTATAGACTATATCTTTCTTGATCATGTCTTGCATGGGCTTGACTATCTGCACATAATTTGAGATGAACTTCCAGAGGAAGTTTATATTGCCCAAGAAGGACTGCATGGATTTATTGTTGGTTGGGTGAGGGATCTGTGTAATAGTCTAGACCCAGTTCGGATCCACCTTGATCCCTCTTCTAGCAACAATGTGTCTGAGGAGGTTCCCCTCCGACACTACGAATATGCTCTTTTTGGGATTCAAGGAGATCCCATATTTCTGGCATCCCTCAAAAATTTTCTTTGGATGGTGTATGTGGTTTTCTCATCTTATTGAGAACATAGTCTCATCATTGAGGTATGCCACTACAATTTGTCTTATGAGTCCAGGAAAAGTGATGTCCATGGCGCGTTGAAAGGTTGCGCCTACATTTACAAGACCAAACAACATTTGTCTGTAATCGAATGTGGCCCACTTGGTACGAAAGTAGTCTTAAGTCTGCTAGACTCTGCTACCAGAACTTGATTGTATCCTGAGAAACCGTCAAGAAGAGAAAAAATTTGTGCCCCAAATACTGTTTGCAGAATATGGTCCATAGGTGGCACAAGGTATTTGTCTTTGTCCAAGGTGCGGTTTACGTTATGGATATCAACACACAAGCGGATTTCCTCGTACTTCTTGCATACAGGAACAAGATTTGAATCCCATGTGGAATGACAAACTTTGTATATGATCCATGCATCCAACAGCTTGGTAAGCTCTTTCTGTATGAGGGGTACAAGTGACGGGTGTACTTTTCTCAACTTCTATTGATATGGCTTGACCCCTTCTTTGATCAAGATAATGTATTGGATGATTCGTGTGTCATAAGTTTTCAGATCATCATACATCCATGCAAACACATTATTAGTGTCGGTATCTTCATCCCTCCATTAGAGATCAAATTCTCTTGTTGCATTGCATGTTAGGTGTCCTACTCAGTCAGCTGCATTCCATTAGGAGCATGGATCATCTGACAGTAGTGGCTTCTCCTACAGTTTCCCTAATGTCATTTACTTGTTGGTTTATGTTTTTTCATAAAAAATTGTACACAGTCACCTTTTTGTCTTAAAGATTGCAAAAGTCTTTACTAGCGTTTCGTTGTCATTTTGGTCTAGGGTTTCATTAGGGTTTTGTCCAAAATGGTTTCAAAAGGTCCAATAACAACCAGCAGGTGTATGAGGAGTTTCCAGTACCAATAAAATTCATAATCAATTGCTCAGAAATGTATTTTTCCTCAAAACTCTGTTTTGAGGAAAAAACAGAGTATTCTAGGTTTTTGTTATATCAATTTATGTAATTTCAGTTCTCTTGTATGTAAATCACTTCAGTGGCAACCCTGGTCACCTTGCTAAGCTTCAGCTGCTCCATCACCTGCAAGGCAAACAAAAAATCAAAGCATTCAGTTCATTACAGGAAAAAATAAAGCAAACTGCCCAAAAACAGAGTTTGAAAAGCAAGTCAAATGCAAACATTACAAAGTGGGTTGTTGATAAGTGAAAACTTAAAATCTCTTGTATATAACTCATTGGTCATGTTCAAAGAGCTCATTTGCATTCAAAGAAAACATATTAAGCAAGAGAAGATAGTGTTGGAGAAAGGAAGCAAGTTTGAACCAAAACTGTGCAAATCCAAAGGCGTGGTGCATTGGGTGAGAGGCACGGCGCATAGGGCCGCGATTTTCAGTGTTATTTTGTATTGGCGCAGTGCATACACTGGGCGTGGCGCATTGGGTTTGATGCGCGGCCCACATAGCCAGCAAGCTCGAAATTTCAAATACTTTCTCCAAAATCGCAAAAAATGCGTGGATTGTCACCTATCCAAGTAGGTTGACCCTTTTCAATTGCTCTTCATCCAAATTTGATGGTTGTTTGATTGTGTTTGTTTCATGATGAATGTTTAAAGGAAAACAAACCCTATCTCTTCAAAATTTTCAAAGGAGATTGATGTTAGGGCTTTGTATTGACTGTTTTGCTACCAAGTATCCCCTCACCTCATCACTCCCTTATTTCATATTTCCCTTGTTTTCCCTATTCCCCAATTTCACATACCCCTAAATTCACTCATCCCTATCCCCAATTCCCATTTTCCCAAATCCCTAGTCCTAACTATTCCAAACCCTAGTTAAAAATTCCCAAACCCCAATGGCTGTCCCAAGAGCTTCATGTCACCATTCGGCTGAGTGTACCATCATTCAGAGGGTTTTCATCATCATGTCTGGTTCCAATGGGTCATTTTACCCCTTGTTCATATTTCAGTTGTGCCTAGGTAAGGTTCATTTCCCTCTCCTAGGGTTTTGAAGGTAATTTCTCTTGGATGGTCAAATCATAAGCAAAATTTGTATCTTGATGTTCATACACCTTCCCCTATCCTTAATGTACCTTATTAAGCACTTCCCATCACTAACATCCCTCAAGTTCCTCATTTTCGCACAAACCCTAGTTTCTTGCTACAACTTGACAATTTTCTGGGCTAGGCCTGTGTTTTTCCCTTTTGGACCCCTTCCCCTCAGTCAATCCTTGCAGTTCCACTTTCCCCTACTTCCTAACATCCCTCCCTACTTCCAATAATTTTTCCAAGAATTTAGAAGCCCCTTATCCCCTTCATTTCGACAAATCCCCTGTTCCACGCATTGGGATAGGTTTTGCTTCAATGATCTTTCTGAGCAAGAAAAGATGAATTTGGGAAAACTGAGAGAGTTTTTTGTCCAAAATATGCCGAGGAAGAAATAAATCTTTCACTTTTTACACAGGTGTCATGGTTTTAGAGAAATGTCAAAAATATAGTTGCCTCAGGAGAATTGATGAACCTCTGAAGTGACTTGGGAAAATCAAGATTTATCCTAGCTTGGTTGGCCAAATGACTTGCTCGATGAGTCAAATGATAATTAGACACAAATAAATTTCCAATGAGCTATCATGAGCTCACTTTGGGGTTGAGGAATACCTTCAAAAGTTGACTGCAACAACACTTTGCCTTTAGGCAGCCTCATTTTGCACATTTTGACCAGTCTTGGGAGATTTGACGTTTGATAGGGAAAATGAACTCCAAATTTAAAAATTAAAGTTGGGAAAGTAGACTCAATACGATTTCCAACTAGCTATTTTTCACCCAATTTGGACATCAGGAAGGCCCTCAAAACTGGTCTGCAAAAAGGCGCTACGCACAGAATTTTTTAACACGGGGTTTTCTGCCCTATGCACCGCGCCACATGGTGCTCGCTTTTGCTAGAGGCCTCCAAATCTCAAAAACCCAGCATTTTTGGATTTTTCATGCAAAATTACACTTGTATACCTATGTCCAAGAAATTTGGGCAGGTTTTGAGCCCTCAAAAAGGTCGAAAACACTCAAAAAATGACCTCACTACCCCTATTTTGACACACAGGAAGAAGTGTTGGGAGAATGGACATTTGGAGGGGGAAATGGAGGCCAAATTGAAAAATTCCACTTGGGTTGGAAAGTAAACAGTCAGAACTTTCCATCAAGCACACTTGGAGCTCATTTGAACATCACCAAGGCCTTCAAAAGTGGGTCCAAACAGGCATTATGCATAGAGAATTAGGTGCGACGCATATAGGAAAAATTGCCAGTTTGACCAAGTTTTGCTTTGTTTTACGCCTAGCTTCACCTAGTTTGAATTTTTCACTATCCTAATGGAAAATTTATGATGTAATTTGATGAACATTGATGGATTATGATGTAAATATGTTGGATTTTCACTTGTATAGGTAGATTCATCAGTTTATAGGTTGTTTGAAACTGAATGAATAAGTTCCCTTGTTTCTAGAGGCATGCTGTTATGTTGCCTAGTTTCTAGTTCTCAGTTTAGAATTAGTTGGATCAGCCCCTAAACTTGTGAAATCGACCCATAGAGGCAAGGACGATATATGTTTGTCTATATTATGTTGTGTTTCAATCATTAGCATGGTTGGACTCTTGAGAAAGCCTTGAGCTTCATTGTATATTCATTTTCAGTATTTTGGCTAAGGAATTGAGACCAGGATTTGCAGCACCCTTTGGGATTCATGTGGCAATTTGTGTTGGTATAGTGCTTCTCCTTGTGATTTCGAATTTTTTTATGTGATTGAATTATATATCTTATTTCTTCTGAACTAAACAAACAAGAGTGTAAGTAGAATTCATTGAAAGTGCAATGCTCTACTTGAAGTTTGCTTTAGTTATTTGATGTTTTCAGTAGTTTGGGGAGGATTCATGATTTCCCTTGCCCTCTTCAACACCTCACCTATCTTTTCCTTCCATCTCACTAAAATTTAAGTGCCAAAACGATTTCCTACCTTGCCCCATTGAGATCTTTGCAGAACTGAGCCTCAATCCCTGCACCCCAAAATCTGCCTTTCCCTCTGAGCCAACAAAACTCCATTTTATCAAATCAAACTCTCTTGCATTCATAATTAGCCTAATATCATAAGATATTTTAGTCATCTCAAGCCCCCCATAGATCATAATTTTCTAATATTGACTCGGAGAGAGCCCTCTCCTAACCTGGTAGGGCTAGCTACCAGGCTGAGCATGGTTTGATGTTGGCCCTTGATCCTACCTTTTCAGCCTGAGGTAAATCTGGGAACTAAAATAGTGGTGACCATACTGGGGAAGAAAAGCTTATTTGTTTGTTAGTGTTCTTGCTTCATAAACTACAGACGGAGTCTGAAGGTTAGCCAGGTAGCCTTCGAAACGCTTTTGCTTTGCAATAGCAAAAGTAGATAAAAGCTACTTCAATCAATCTCCGGTCTAGTCTTATAAGCTGAACATTTGACTTGCACATTGTCCCAGTAACATGTATCAAGTTCAGATCTGATTGTTGATGGTGGACAACGATCAGACACTAGAAAGGTTGAAATCATTCACCTGGCGATTCCAATGTCGAAGAATCCCAAGGTTCCGAATTTTTATGGCGATTCTACTCTTCAAGAATCAATAGCCTGAAGAATTTCTTGGTCAATTCATTGTTATCAAAATGGATTTGATTGCTTGACGGTATGCTCCCATGAGCTGAGATCACATTCCAGGTTTTCCAAATAAAATTCCAAAGGTAAACTGGCAAAGGAATTTTCCTATGTTTAAAGATGATGATAAGAATGATGTTGCTTTATGTTAGGACCTCATATTGTCCCTTTTTGACCATACATTTTTCCATGATATCATCATTTTCAACTTACATTTAAAAGTCCTTGTTAGTGTTTTAACCCAATTATCCCAAAGGTATGTAATGATTCTTCTCATCACTATACGTTTAATTATGTAGCATATAATCATGATATATTCATAGTTAATCTTTGAATTATTAGGTGCTAAACAGTTAAAGAATGATGTGCAGTCGGCGTTGCTGAAACGGCCTGGAGTTTGCGAGACTATTTTTGCAGTTGCTAAAACAGTAAAAACGGCACGCGAATCTCGATGCTGAAACAGTTGAGATTTGTGTTCTAAATTTGACAGCAGCAAAGGAACCAGATTGAACATCGAGGAAGCTATTACACTGGATGTAACACCTATAATCTAAAGACAATATTACTGTAACAGCATTTTGTTGATGGGAAATTGATTTCCCTATTTTTGTATAATGGGTTAAAATAATGTAAATCTTTTGTAATGGATGTCTCCTCTTTATAAAGAGGATACATCTACATTATAAGGGGAGAGGTAGACTGTTGAAGAAGGTTCAGCTGAAGGAACAGGACTAGAATTCTTTTTGTAATATGACATATCGATGGATGAATAAAATTTTGTTCTGAACATCTTTTTCTAGTTCTTGTCTCCTGGGTAATATTGTGAGAAGGACAGGACCCACCTTCATCACAAGATTCACCCATTATATTTCTGCAGTG
Organism: Pinus tabuliformis; assembly: GCA_031772625.1. Lineage (NCBI taxonomy): Eukaryota > Viridiplantae > Streptophyta > Pinopsida > Pinales > Pinaceae > Pinus > Pinus tabuliformis. Next base: position 95,764,779 of record CM062809.1, read on the forward strand.
TGTCAAGTGTGTCTTTTATTCATGCCTTGTTAACAAGTACTGTTTGCTGAATATTGTTTATAATACCTTTGTTGAAACTTGGTTTCTTTCTCAATTGATTATTGTATTATTCAAAGTTAATTCATGAGTGTTTCACTGGTGATTAGGTTACAGAGTGAATTGGCAAGATAGCTAATCAGAGGCAAGTGCCGGAGATTCCTGCTCTGGGGATAGGGTCCTGACTCTCTGTTACAGCACAACCATTATTTTCCTTTGCAGATTGATTCTTTTCTATTATATGACTCTTTGAATGGAATCAAGCATTCTTTGATAGTTATCTGCAATAAAGTGTAATTGTTGTAATGTAGAGTGGAGCTTCAGTTTGTTAAAGTAAGGCATGATTTGTTTGTACTACAACTTTTGTTGCTTTTAAAATTGAGTGCATATAGTACGCAGTTTCCTTTGAAATAACAAGACTTCCCTGGGTTGACAATTTATGTCGCACTTTGTTGTTTAATTCAATAAGCAATTAAAGTGACCAACACTTTACATCTGGTTAGATTTCACATGCATATACGCATGTTGAAGGTTGATTTTCCTGAAGATTGCTTGATGAAGATATTCATGGCCACTCTGGAAGGTGAAGCCCGATCTTGGTATGAAAGTTTGTCGCCTGCTTGTATTTACTGTTTAAAGGATTTTCATACCATGTTCTTTGAGAGGTATAAAGAATCTCATCCATCATTAAATTTAGTTCATAATTGTTGCAAACATGCTTATAGTTTTATTGAAAATATTGAGAAATTTTATGAAGATGATGGCTTCATGGATGATGAGATCATGGAAGCCATGTATGAAAATCCATTTCAGCAGCATAAAGAGAGTGATACTTATCAATATGATCAGGAAAATTTGCAGCAGGATAAAGATCTTAGTACGGTGGAAGATGATGAAAGAGAAGGTTTTATTTCAGATCTGTCCATTGAAGAAGACAGCATGCAGGAAAGTCAAGTTTCAATTTCAAAATGTGATAAAGTCGAGTCATCTATTTCAGATCTAGATTTAGATCGTGATGATTAAGACTACCTTGTTTTGAATCCCATGAAGGAGAGCTCTGCTGTTGAGATCATCTGGAATGAAGAAGACAGAGTTATTGACCCAAGTGTTCTCATTTCATTAGAACAAAGCCTTCATGAGGAGGTAATCCAGTCATTTGATGAAAAACAAGATGAAACCTTTGTTCAAGTAAGTGAAAAATCTTCTTTTGATAACTCAGTGGTAAATGATAATTTGGATAATTTGATTGCCATGTCATATGAAGATGATCAACAATGTTTTCAAATTTCAGAAGATCAGGGAATTAAGGACTGTCATTCAGGTTTTTCATGTTTAGAAATGTTATTTCAAGAAGACAATACTTTCTTGAGCAAAACGAAACAAAAAGTCTTATCTCCTCTGTCTGAAGATGAGATAGATCAACTCTTGAAAGGTCATGTTACAGCTCAAGTTAACGCAGATCTGCAGTGTGCACATGGTCAAGAAAGTGTTAGTGAAACTTCTTCCACTTTTGAAAATAATCATAGTCTTGAAATTATCTTTATTTATCAGTGAAAAGATAATGTTTTCCTTCATGAAAATGATAAGGCTGTCATGTTTGACAATCTTGAAGATTGTTCTCTGTTTAAGAATGACCTAGACCATGAAATTGAGAAATATGAGCCTGAGAGAGACAATATGCCAGAATTTCTCATGCTCGAGAAATTTACAACTGACGCTCAGATGGCAGAAGCTTATACCTCTCTATGCCTTCCTATCACTCGGCAATCAATTGTTCTTTCATATCAAAATAAAAGGACTCCTTGTATTTTTGTTGCTGGATCTCAAGACAAGCTAGTGCTTAAGGATTTTCAAGATCCCTTTGGCATTCTTTTGCAAGCATTAGAAAAGATAAATGTTGCCTGGTTCATTAGCATAAGCCTTGGTTTCAGTGGCTATTGTGAGTTGCCTACATGTACATCGTTCTACTTGCTCGGGAAAAGTGAAAGAAAAATTTCGGTATGTAGCCATCTACTAGATTGGTTACATAGGAAGGCTCACTACACATGATTGTGCATATTTCATCAGTAGGAAAGTGGCTGTCATCATGATTTGAAGCTCTCAAATCTTGATGGTTTGCTTCCATTCAAAAAGCTTCGTAAGTACTTGTTTCAGTTAAGTAAGTCTTGAGTCATATTTTGTTTTTGTCAGTTTTGAATGTCCAGTTTCAGCTTTTGAGTATCTTGTTTTAGTTTGAGTTAGTCTTACTTATTTCAATTATGAGTCTTGAGTCTTGAGTTTCAATGTTTTGGTGTCAAGATATTGTTTTTGGTTTGTCGAAGTTATTGACTCCATAGCCCAATGGACGAAGGCATTGCCTACTTTCCCATAGATCTGTAGTTCTTTGCATCTCCAAGGAGCTACCATCCCCATTGGAGCCAATGTTAGTGTTGGTATCTTCATCCCTCCGCCAGAGATCAAATTCTTTGGTTGCATTGCATGTTAGGTGTCCCGCTCAGTCAGTTGCATTCATTATGAGCATGGATCATCTAACGGTAGTGGCTTCTGTTGGAAATAATACTGAGAGGGGGGGGTGAATCAGTATTATCACATTAATAAAACTTTTTCATTTCCATAATCAGATTCATATATGCTACTTCCACAAATTCTTATGATTAAGTTAATTGATCTTCAATGAGTGAATTAGAACATTATCAACCATATTATCAGTTAACAGATGCAGTAACATAGAGTAGATCATCACACATAAGGCACACACATGAACACCATGATATAAGGTGGAAACCCAATGCGGGAGAAAACCACCTGCTGCAAGTCATCTCAATCTTCTTCTTAATAAGAAAATCCTTTTACAATATTTTGTACTGGTGCAGCCTTATACCAGTCCGGGAGCTACAACCCCCTTTGCTCTTGTACTAGCCGATCCATTTACTAGTACGTAGGCTACTACCTGCTACAATGCTCCAAAGATTTCCTTTAGCTCTTGTACTAGCTTAGATACTAGTACGTAGGTGCTGACCTACATTCTTCTCTCCTCCTGGTACCACGTTTCATCAATTTTTAGACTGGATACACTGAAGCACAACACATAATCTGAAAGGCCACATTTCATCCAATTTTCATACTGGGCCCAACAACATTGAAGCTCATAATCAAACAACCTTCTGAATTACCCAAGCACTAGATCAATACATATAAAAGTGAGTCATCAATCAGATCTAGTCCATTAGATCACATAAAATGAGTCAATAAGAACCTGATCCATTCATCCATCAATGTATAAACATTTAATCAATCACTGTTGTTATCAGAACTTAATACCAAAAACCAGACATCACTTCAAAACCCAGAACACAACAATAAAATAGATTTCATGAGAAGTACGCAGCTTCACCCATATAACACCTGCGTAGAAGTACGCACTGTTTCCAACTGCGTTCCTGCGTACCCACGCACTGTGCCTTACAGACTTCCTGCGTACCTGCGCTCTGTGTCCAATGAACTGCCTGCACACCTCCGCATCTGCATCGCTTTTGGGCCTGCGTATCTGCGCACCTGCAGCACTTCTGCGCCTGCGTATCTCCGCACTTTTCTTTCACTGTACTTGCATACCTGCGGGTATGGATAATTTCAAGACTTCAAGAATAACCCAGACTGTCAGATCTACAGATCTGAACATGCGCCAAGGAGATATCAACCCATTAGTAGATCCGACTTGTAATTCTCATGTTTCTCCTTGATATTGATTCAACTCTCTCTCACAAACCGATTACAAGAATTTCAGATCTAGCTTCTCTTCAGATCTTCTAATTTCACAAGTGTCTAGCCAAATGATCTCCTTTGCTTTATATAGACAAGCTCTTCCTAAAATCATGGATCAATACCATAGATAACCAAAACAAGGGGCCCAAAAACATGGGGCTCAATAAAAATAATAATAATATAAAAAAATACCACGGGCCAAAACCATAGAATCAAGAACGGCGGGCTAAATACCATGGGCCAAACATAAGAAACCCCACGTGAGCGCGCTTCTCTGCCTTGAAGTAAGTGAATTGGGGGTACGCACCTCTTACACGGGATACCTTCGTGTATGTACGCACTTTATGTATGACATGACTGTGGGTCCGCACCTTTTGTACGGCGTACCTGCGTACCTCTTATTTTCTTACAATCTGAGAGGCTACTCATCAATCTTTGCTACTGGCTTGATGTTCTATGATCTGTCACCTGTATGAGTTGCCATCAAGGACAACACTTTAGCCATAATGCCAACAATCTCCCCCTTTGGACTTGATGGCAAAGCTTACTAAGAACTTGCCATTTGATTCCTTTGAACTGTCCTGCATCTATGTATTATGTCACATCTGATATCTCTTCTGTAGATTCATCTAAATGTATATAAGTGAGATGTTCTTCTATGAGTGGGTTGCCATCAAGTACAACACATGAATCATAATGCCAACAATCTCCCCCTTTGGACTTGATGGCAACAACACCAAATCACTCTCCCCCTTTGACATCAAGGGAAAAGGGTTATGCTCCCCCTAAGAACATGCTCCCTTTGACTATAAACCAGATCTGCTGAAGTCTTTGAATGAGCTCCCCCTTTGTATATGCCATGGTGCACCAATCTGATAATGCTCTTTCTAAGAGCAAGCTGAAATATCTGCTCTGCTATATAGTGTTGTTCATGCTCAAGCTCCCCCTGACTGTAAGCAAGGTCTGCAAAAGATGTTCTACAAGAAGAACATGACTCTATATATCATAAATGACCTTCCTATCACCAAAAGACTCAATACATACATCCATCACTCAACCAAGTGGGGATACATCAGGAAATAAATACATTACATCTTCATCCCAGGCATAGTGGGGAAACCAACATAGGTCATTACATGACCTGAAGAGATGACTACAATAGATAGAGACATACTATTACATCATGAGTCGTGATATGATATTCATAACAGAGACCAATCACCTAAGATAAACATCAGCAACAACATTAAATGATCTACTCCATAGCATTTGTCACCAGCAACTTGTATTAGTGCAAGAATCATCAAGGTATGTCTGCATCAACTCATTCATAGCCAAGTTTCATCAATTTCGAATACCTGCATTGATGCAACTTTGAATAGTCATCCATGTATCCAGCTAACAATCCTCATCCATATATGTGCCAAGAACAATCATAACTGTAATATATGATCTTTATGCATATGACGACAACAGCATATGAGTGACTCATCATCAAGTAAAGAAGATGTGAATTCAAGCTATGTACTTCTCCTTATCCTTATGAGGATCGCCATGTGAGCACCACATATGTAGCATCTGATCAACTATGTAAACCCCAAGAATCATATGAGATGGACAACTCATAACCACATCATAGCAAGATATATCATTTAGCCATATAATCTTCATCACCAAGGACTATTAACCATAATGCCAACAATGCATTAAAAACATATGCTCCCCCTAAACTGGTGCCATCTGTCAGATCTTATCAACAAGAAAAGTCAGCCAATAAATGCCTTAAGACAGATACGCAGTTTCTCATTATACGACCTGCGTGGCTCCGCACTTCGTCTTTCGCTCCTCTGCGTATCCCCGCACCTGACCTTCTATGTTTCTGCGTATTTACGCAGATAGCCTTCTACTACAGTGCGTACCCATGCACCTGTGCCATCAATCGCGCCGTGTACCTCACGCATCCTTTTCTTCTATCACGTCGCGTACTTCTATGTGCCTCCGTAGGTTTTCCTTCTATCGCGCCGCGTACCTCCGACCTTGCTTCGCACTTCTTCTTTTGTCACGCCGCATACCTTCGCACTGGGACTGTGCCTTCGCTGCGTATCCTCACACTTTCACTGTGTATCACCTGCGTACCTCTGATTAGAACCCAATTAACAGTCCTCCTATGTGCCACTGACAGTCAGATTCTCAAATCTGATCTTGTGCTCGAGAGATCATACTTCATAGATTCACTTCCAACTTCACTTTCCCTACTGCCTTTCTTCGAACAATCATATACGCGATTGTGCAGTATCCAACTCGCGTATATACGCGACTTCCTTTTATGGAGTTTGCATATGAGATTCAGGACACTGAAGTTTTGTACTTTCAGCTCCCTCTGATTCTGGTATGTCTGTATGTTGTGCTGTGCCGCCACTTTCTGACTGAACTTCCTTTTTCCTCCATATCTTCAAGCGTGATGATGTTTTCTCCTTTTGGTGTGATGTCCGTGCTTTGTTCCTGCATTTCTTTGCTATATGTCCAGGCTTGTTACATGCATAACATCTTACATGTTTCATATTCCTTTTGTAGCAATCAGCAGCTTTGTGACCATGCATATTGCAAGCAAAGCAATATCCATTAAAGTACCTTGAATGAGATGATCTTTCTGCATGATGGTCTTGAACCCTTCTTCTTCTACATCTGGCTACAACTTGTCCAAGATTATGACATACATAACATTCAACTTTATTCATAGGAGGAGTAAAAGATTTTCTTTGAAGCATCTCTTTCCTTGGTAGATGATGACATTGACGTTTCATCTCTTCATTGATAATTTTAGATTTCTCTTTAGGGTTCCTTGCCTCACCTTGTGAACTAGATTCACCTTCAACAGATTCATGGAAACCAAGACCAGTCTTTATAGCAGGAGACCTTTGACTACTAAGAATATCATCCAAGACTTTAGAACTATCTTGAAATCGTAAAAGCTTATCCTTTTCTTCTAATTTACCTTTCAAGATATTTACCTCAACCTGAAGCTATTCTTCCTTTTCAAGAGATTGCCTTTTCAAATCTTCTTCAACTTTCCTTTCTTCTTCCATTTGTTCCCTTAGTTTGAGAATCTCCTTTTCTTGTTCTTCATTCAAATCCTGCTGCATTTGACGAACTCTGAAGGCACCTTCCAGCTGGGATTTTAAGCTGATGACTTCGTTGTCTTGTTTTTCAATTGCTTGGTGTAGATCTTCATTCTGCTTCTTTGATTCTTCAAGATCTTCCTTTAGTGAGAGGATTGTAGCTTCAAGATTTTCATAATAACTGGATCGATATCTGAGCTCCTTGATTGTTGTGTTCTTTTCAATGACTTCATCTCTTAGTGATGTTACTTCATCCAACAACTTTTGATATTTGTCCCTAAATAGCTTCCTTACCTTGCTTCCTCTCTCTTGATGAGCTTTTAGATCAGTCATTACCCTTTCAAAAGCACAGTCCCTTTTGTCCAACAGATCTTGCTGAGTTCTAATTTTGTCTGTAAGACTTTTAAATTCTGCCTTAATTTGATATCTTTCTTGCTCACCCATAAGAGCAAATTCAGTAGTCTCACTATCACTTTCATCTTTTCCAAAAAGAAAGATAGTTGGATCATCAGAGGATAGAAAATTCATACCTGATAGTTCATCTTCATTCTGAAATGATTCTGAATCTGAAGAGCTTCTTATACCTAATCCCCAATCGATTCTCCCACTGTCATAGTTCTTCTGAGATGACTTCCTTTTCTTAGGTGCTTTCTTCTTAAGCTTCTTTCCCATTGTTCCACGGATCTCCTTCAAGCGATAAAGCTTCTACCAAAGGACCTGCTCTAATACCAATTGTTGGAAATAATACTGAGAGGGGAGGGTGAATCAGTATTATCACATTAATAAAACTTTTTCATTTCCATAATCAGATTCATAAATGCTACTTCCACAACTTCTTATGATTAAGTTAATTGATCTTCAATGAGTGCATTAGAACATTATCAACCATATTATCAGTTAACAGATGCAGTAACATAGAGTAGATCATCACACATAAGGCACACACATGAACACCATGATATAAGGTGGAAACCCAAAGCGGGAGAAAACCACCTGCTACAAGTCATCTCAATCTTCTTCTTAATAAGAAAATCATTCTACAATATTTAGTACTGGTGCAGTCTTATACCAGTACGGGAGCTACAACCCCCTTTGCTCTTGTACTAGCCGATCCATTTACTAGTACGCAGGCTACTACTTGCTACAATGCTCCAAAGATTTCCTTTAGCTCTTGTACTAGCTTAGATACTAGTACGTAGGTGCTGACCTACAATCTTCTCTCCTCCTCGTACCACGTTTCATCAATTTTCAGACTGGATACACTGAAGCACAACACATAATCTGAAAGGCCACATTTCATCCAATTTTCATACTGGGCCCAACAACATTGAAGCTCATAATCAAACAACCTTCTGAATTACCCAAGCACTAGATCAATACATATACAAGTGAGTCATCAATCAGATCTAGTCCATCAGATCACATAAAATGAGTCAATAAGAACCTGATCCATTCATCCATCAATGTTTAAACATTTAATCAATCACTGCTGTTATCAGAACTTAATACCAGAAACTAGACATCACTTCAAAACCTAGAACACAACAATAAACAGGGGCAGCTAAATAGATTTCATGAGAAGTACACAGCTTCACCCATATAACACCTGCGTAGAAGTACGCACTGTTTCCAACTGCGTTCCTGCGTACCCACACACTGTGCCTTACAGACTTCCTGCATACCTGCGCTCTGTGTGCAATGAACTGCCTGCGCACCTCCGCATCTGCATCGCTTTTGGGCCTGCGTATCTGCGCACCTGCAGCACTTCTGCACCTGTGTATCTCCGCAGTTTTCTTTCACTGTACTTGCGTACCTGCGGGTATGGATAATTTCAAGACTTCAAGAATAACCCAGACTGTCAGATCTACAAATCTGAACATGCGCCGAGGAGATATCAACCCATTAGTAGATCCGACTTGTAATTCTCATGTTTCTCCTTGATATTGATTCAACTCTCTCTCACAAACGGATTACAAGAATTTCAGATCTAGCTTCTCTTAAGATCTTCTAATTTCACAAGTGTCTAGCCAAATGATCTCCTTTGCTTTATATAGGCAAGCTCTTCCTAAAATCATGGATCAATACCATAGATAACCAAAACAAGGGTCCCAAAAACATGGGGCTCAATAAAAATAATAATAATATAAAACAATACCACGGGCCAAAACTATAGAATCAAGAACGGCGGGCTAAATACCACGGGCCAAACATAAGAAACCCCACGTGAGCGCACTTCTCTGCCTTGAAGTAAGTGAACTGGGGGTACGCACCTCTTACATGGGATACCTGAGTGTATGTACGCACTTTATGTATGAAATGACTGCGGGTCCGCACCTTTTGTATGGCGTACCTGCGTACCTCTTATTTTCTTACAATCTGAGAGGCTACTCATCAATCTTTGCTACTGGCTTGATGTTCTATGATCTGTCACCTGTATGAGTTGCCATCAAGGACAACACTTTAGCCATAATGCCAAAAGCTTCTCCTACAGTTTCCCTCGTGTCATTTACCTACTGGTTCATGTTTTTTCATAAAAAATTGTACACAGTCACCTTTTTGTCTTAAAGATTGCAGAAGTCTTTACTAGGGTTTCGTTGTCATTTTGGTCTAGGGTTTCATTAGGGTTTTGTCCAAAATGGTTTCAAAAGGTCCAATAACAGCCAATAGGTGCATGAGGAGTTTACAGTACCAATAAAATTCATAATCAATTGCTTAGAAATGTATTTTTCCTCAAAACTCTGTTTCGAGGAAAAACAAAGTATTCTAGGTTTTTGTTGTATAAATTCATGTAATTTAAGTTCTATTGTATGTAAATCACTTCAATGGCAACCCTAGTCACCTTGCCAAGCTTCAACTGCTCCATCACCTGCAAGGAAAACAAAAAATCAAAGCATTTAGTTGATCACAGGCAAAAATAAAGCAAATTGCCCAAAAACAGAGTTTGAAAAGCAAGTCAAATGCAAACATTACAAAGTGGGTTATTGATAAGTGAAAACTTAAAATCTCTTGTATATAACTCATTGGTCATGTTCAAAGAGCTCATTTGCATTCAAAGAAGACATATTAAGTAAGAGAAGGTCGTGTTGGAGAAAGGAAGCAAGTTTGAAGCAAAACTGTGCAAATCCAAAGGCGCGGCGCATAGGGCCGTGATTTTCAATGTTATTTTGTACTGGCACGGTGCATACAGTAGGCACAGTGCATTGGGTTTGATGCGTGGCGCACACAGCCAACAAGCTCAAAATTTCAAATACTTGCTTCAAAATCGCCCAAAACACGTGGATTGACACTTGTCGATGTAGGTTGACCCTTTGCCATTGCTCTTCGTCCAAATTTGATGGTTGTTTGATGGTGTTTGTTGCATGGTGAATGTTTAAAGGAAAACAAACCCTATCTCTTCAAAATTTTCAAAGGAGATTGCTGCCAGGGTTTTGTATTGACTATTTTGCTACCAAGTATCCCCTCACCTCATCACTCCTTTATTTCATAATTCCCTTATTTTCCCTATTCCTCAAATTCACATACCCCTAAATTCACTCATCCCTATCCCCAATTCCCATTTTCCCAAATCCCTAGTCCTAACTATCCCAAACCCTAGTTAAAAATTCCCAAACCCTAATGGCTGTCCCAAGAGCTTCATGTCACCATTTGGCTGAGTGTACTATCATTCAAAGGGTTTTTATCATCATGTCAGGTTCCAATGGGTCATTTTACCCCTTGTTCATACTTCAGTTGTCCCTAGGTAAGGTTCATTTCCCTCTCCTAGGGTTTTGAAGGTAATTTCTCTTGGATGATCAAATCATTAGAAAATTTATGTCTTGATGTTCATGCACCTTTCCCTATCCTTAATGTACCTTATTAAACTCTTCCCATCAATGATATCCTTCAAATTCCTCATTTTTGCACAAACCCTAGTTTCTTACTACAACTTGACAATTTTTTGGGCTAGGCCTGTGTTTTGCCCTTTTGGACCCCTTCCCCTAAGTCAATCTTTGCAATTCCACTTTCCCCTACTTCCTAACATCCCTCCCTATTTCCAATAATTTTCCCAAGAATTAAGCCCCTTATCCCCTTCATTTCGCTTCATTTCGACAAATCCCCTATTCCACACATCGGGATAGGTTTTACTTCAATGATATTTTTGAGCAAGAAAAAATGAATTTGGGAAAAATGAGAGACATTTTTGTCCAAAATAGGCCAAGGAAGAAAAACCTCCTTCACGTTTTACATAGGTGTGATGGTTTTAGGGAAATTTCAAAAATACAATTGCCTCAGGAGAATTGATGCACCTCTGAAGTGACTTTGGGAACATCAAGATTTATCCTAGCTTGGTTGGCCAAATGACTTTCTTGATGAGTCAAATGATAAGTAGACATAAAGAGCTTTACAATGAGCTATCATGAGCTCAATTTGGGGTTGAGGAAGACCTTCAAAAGTTGACTGAAACAACACTCTGCCTTTAGGCAGCCTCATTTTGCACATTTTTACCAGTCTTGGAAGATTTGACTTTTGACAAGGAAAATGAACTCGAAATTGAAAAATTAATTTTTTTTTGGAAATTAGACTCAATAAAATTTCCAAATATCTATTGTGCACCCAATTTGGACATTGGAAAGGCCCTCAAAGCTGGTCTGCAAAAAGGTTCTATGCACAGAATTTTTTAACATAGGGTTTTCTGCCCTATGCGCTGCACCACGTGGCACTCGCTTTTGCTAGAGGCCTCCAAATCTCAAAAACTCAGCGTTTTTGGAATTTTCATGCAAAATTAAACTTTTCTACCTATGGCTAAGAAATTTGGGCAGGTTTTGGGCCCTCAAAAAGGTCAAAAACACTCAAAAAATGACCTCACTACCCCTATTTTGACACACAGGAAGCAGTGTTGGGAGAATAGACTTTTGGAGGGGCAAATGGAGGTAAAATTGAAAAATTCCACTTGGGTTGGAATTTAGACAGGCAAACATTTCCAGAAAATACATTTGGATCTCATTGGAACATCGAGAAGGCCTCCAAAATTTGGTCCAAACAGGCGCTATGCATAGAGAATCAGGCACGACATATAGAGGAAAAATTGCCAGTTTGACCAAGTTTTGCTCTGTTTTTTGCCCAGCTTCACCTAGTTTTACTTTTTCACTATCCTAATGGAAAATTTATGATGTAATTTGATGAAAATTGATGGATTATGATGTAAATATGTTGGATTTTCACTTGTATAGGTAGATTCATCAGTTTAGAGGTTGTTTGAAACTGAATGAATCAGTTCCCTTGTTTCTAGAGGCATGCTGTTATGTTGCCTAGTTTCTAGTTCTCAGTTTAGAATCAGTTGGATCAACCATTAAACTTGTGAAATTGACCCCTAGAGGCAAGGATGAGCTATGTTTTTCTATATTATTTTGTTTTTCAGTCATTAGCATGGTTGGACTCTTGAGAAAACCTTGAGCTTCGTTGTACATTCATTTTCAATATTTTGGCTAAGGAATTGAGACCAAGATTTGCAGCACTCTTTGGGATTCATGTGGCAATTTGTGTTGGTACAGTGCTTCTCCTTGTGATTGTGAATTTGTTAATGTGATTGCATTATCTATATTATTTCTTCTGGACTAAACAAACAAGAGTGTAAGTAGAATTCATTGAAAGTGCAATGCTCTACTTGAAGTTTTCTTTAGTTATTTAATGTTTTCAACTGTTTGGGGAGGATTCATGATTGCCCTTGCCCTCTTCAACACCTCACCTGTCTTTTCCTTCCATCTCACTAAAATTTAAGTGCCAAAATGACTGCCTACCTTGCCCCATTGATATCTCTACAGAACTGAGCCTCAATCCCCACACCCCAAAATCTGCCTTTCCCTCTGAGCCAGCAAAACTCCATTTTATCAAATCAAACTCTCTTGCATTCATACCTAGCCTAAGATCAGAAGATACTTCAATCATCTCAAGCCCCCCATAGATCATAATTTGCTGAGATTGACCCAGAGAGAGCCCTCTCCTGACTTGGTAGGGCTAGCTACCAGGCTGAGCATGGTTTGATGTTGGCCCTGGATCCTACCTTTTCAGCCTGAGGTAAATCTAGGCACTAACACACATCTCGGTATTGTTTGAACAAGCGAAAAAAGGCTTGTGACTCTTGTCGTGTGCAACATGTACCAATATTGATGGAATTTGGATCTTTTTCAGTTCCTAGGTTGATCAGTTCGTGCATCATGGTGGAACAGTGGGTCTTGTTGTTTCTTGGCCCCTGAAAACATTCTTGCAATTCATAAATATTTTCCAATGTTGCCACACCTTTTGTGATCAGGTGGCCTTTTTTGTTACTAGCTTCTGCTTGTAGAGAGAATTCGTGCTCATCATCATCTATTGCTACATCCTTGAAGACATCAGTGTTGGCCATGAAATGTAGTATCTATTTATCATCACTAAACATGCGTAAATTAGTTATGTTGTATGGGATAAATGGCTTGTACAAAATTTCAATAGTAAAATCTATCCCTAATCGGTGATAGTCTCAAAGTTGCATTTTCCAAAGCATTGGTAGTTGCATTACGCATATGTGGTACAACATTGATGTTAAATGCTTGGAAGTTAGAGATTAGCCACCACAACTCTCACTCGTAACCTTTGAAATGAGGTGACAAACAGTGAATGGTGTTACGTACTTGTCATACCACTATCTCTGAATCACCTACCACTTTGAGCATGGCCACGTTGAGACTGATGGCTTTCTGCAAGCCTAACACGAGTGCTTCATACTTAGCAACATTTTTCATGCACTCGAACTCCAAGAAACTTGAAACAAGATGCTTCCTATTGTAAGGGTCAATCAATACACACACAACTCCTAAGCGTCTTGTGCCTTTGATCCATCAACGTACATGGTCCACAACTTGTCTGTACATAGACCGTTTGACATGCTAGTACTGTTGCTACTACTATTGCTACTGCTACTGCTACTGCTACTACTTGTACAATGCAATGTACATGTTTCCTTACCATTAGTTGGGCATGGAAGGAGTCCCAATTGCATGTGTGGTGGGGTTGGAGCTAGCATGGCAGGATAACACCCCAATGTTGTTTCCAGTAGGCAGTTGCCAAACATGAGTTCTACGAAGGCCAATGGTTCATTCTCGTAGTTAAGGGGAGTGACATTGTGCTTCATATACCTCTTGGACAATAACCAAATTTGGTTGCATTTTCCCTTGTAAGGAAGCCACATGTGGGACCAATCTGTAGAAAAATATCTGTCTAGCTTGCCGGACTAGTCTTTGCTAAGTAGTAGATTGTATGCTTATGGTATGTCCACAACAACTATGTTGATGCATTAGTGGACTCAACCATCATAAGATAATCGTATGATCATGTCTTGCAGTTCATCAATGGCTAGTACAGATGTTCGATCAAGATGGATGATTCGCACAGATGTCTCGCTTCATTATGCATTGATCTTTCTTGCAATGGAGAGTGGCATGACATTGGCTGTCACACCAGAATGAACGAGGCAGTTGTGAACATTGCAATTAAAAATTTCAAATTATAGTAGTAATGGAGGGAAACTTGAGTTTTCTTTTTCCATTTGGAGTGTGTTGAGTACTGTAGAAAGTGATTTGACAGGTTTGATTGTTCCCTTGCTAGCAGAGGTTGCAATGTTAGTTGTTGTCTATCCCAATGCGCATAGCAGGATGTCTTGTTGACTTTGGATCTTAGCTAACTTGAACAAGCTTATGTTCGCTCTAGTTTTCTTCATGTCATATACAATGTTGTAGTCCATAGGTGGTAGACTCGCAAAGGTGTCCGGGGTAGAACGAATGTTCACATTGTCCAGTGGAGTGTTTTGTAGGTTGATGCTCATGGACATACTCTTGTGCGTCACTATCTTCTCGAACTTGTTTTGTGTTTTTTGCTTTGGGGCGGCCAATGGATCATCCTTCCTCAATAGTAGTCTCATATTTTATTGTGCTTCCCCAAGTGTAAGGGGAGTCCCTTTACTCCTGAGATTGTAATGGTCATTTTTGTTTTGGGGCTACTTCTCGATGTTCATCGTCGGCATTTCTTGTGAGCACTAATACGCATTCTTCGCATGCCTAGAACTTGATGATTCATCAAGTGTAACCCTTCATCATTATAAATGTCTTCTGACTACTCCTGCATACTACTTTCCACGTCGAATTTATGACTTCATACAGAGCTTGCAACTCACTTCTAGTCCAAACAAGAGTTCTCAGGGTCATGTACTTCGTGGAATGAATAGAACTTAGGATCTGCGCACTGTTCAACATGGAACCAGTTGTTGCCTAATGAGATGCTTCCCTGTCTCTATTTGGGTGGATGGCTGCTTATATATGTGTCTATTTTCCATTGTTTAAGCTCAGCCACTTGCATAGTCAAGTTCTTGAAGAGGTGAGTGAGGATTTCAATATCAATTGCTTCCCTGTCTCTACCCTGTCTCTACCCTTGGGACTTCCTGATCATGTCTTTAGAGTCCTTTTTTGGTTCATCATCCTTGATGGCTCCAATCATGCATAGGTATTTCTCTACAACAATAGCCTCTTCGCGGTTTTCCAAGAGTGTTGGTTTCACAGCTCGCTTGAAAAACTACACAATGTTGGTCGGCAGTGCAGATGTGTAGTAATCAATAGTGATGGAGTCATGAGCTTTGGTGTCTGCTGCAAATTTTTTCAATATGCATGTAAACCTATGATTAAAATATCTTACCTTTTGTTTCCCATCCATCTTCAGGCTTCCCAATTCTTTGAGTAACATAGTTGGGGCTTGTCATCAACAAACTTTTCAAGGAACATGTGTTTAAATGCACCCCAATTCTGCATGTAGTTTGGTGGAAGGTTGTGATACCATGCAGCTATGCGACCGTCCAACGTACATGGAAACAATCTACATGCTATATCATCATGTTGTACCTAAAGGGTCTATAGCTATAGGTAGAAGTTGTCCAAATGGTCATATGCCTTCACCGTGTTGTCAGGGTTGAAATTGATTCTCATTTTCTCCGCTTGCTTTGGCATCTTGTGCAAAACACCTGGGAGAGCCAATGGTCCCTGATTCATCCATTCCAGATTTGGGTCAGCCATCTCTTCTTCTTCTTCATCCTCTTCCTCGCTTTTAGAATATAATGGTTTCGACTCTAAGTCTGTTGGTTCGTCTCCACCTCTGCCTCCCCCACTGCCTTCACCTCTGCCTCCTGTATTGGAGTCTAATCGCAAGATCACAAGGGTATCCCATTCCCCTTGTCAAAACACCAGAGGTTCCTCTCCATCTTCAATAGCTTCTTCTAGAACTTCAAGTGTGGCAAGAATTTCTTCTTCCTTTGATGATTCAACAACCCCTGTGGGAGTGTATTTTTTCTTCCTTGATGCACATGGAATATGTTGTATGCTTGGGATCAGTGTAACTTCTTTCACGAACTAGCTGGTGATGGGATGGAGGGTGCAAAGGTGATGATATGGAATTTTGTGTTCAGTCCTGGGAGATGATAAGTAACCAACTATAGAGTCGCATGTAGGTGAGAGGGAGTGCGAGTTACTATCTTGACTATATGGTTGATGGGTGAGTGTGAGAGGAAATTCAACCATATACAATTGGCAGTCATCCTTCTAGTGCTATAAATGTTGATGGCGCTAGACCCACCAACATTCAGGGGATCACCCCAGTATGAAGTCCCAACTAGACTTCACATCGTTTGGTGTGGGAGTCCCATCCTGTATGATGGCCTAGTTTCCATTATCTTAAACAATTGCCTCAACTCTTTCTTGTTAGCACAGGAGAGTGGTCTTCTTTATCTTTGAGAAGTGAGGTTTGCATGCTTGGTGATTTCTAGTGTTACTTGTTTCAATGTTTATTTAACTGTAGAGGGAGAGGGTGGGAGTGAGTCCCAAGTTGGTTGGGAGGAAGACCCAACTCTATTAGGAACACACAACACAATAGGACGTGCACAGATTCTAGAAGAACAATCCACACGGATGCGGCAATCACGATACACAAAGAAAGATAACACATACAACACTCAACAGATGAGTCTGCGTGAGTGCCACAATTTTTATAGCAAGTTTTATGTGAAAGGTTTGTCTGATTTCTGAGGAGGTAACCAAAATTAGTGAGACAATGTTAACAACATATACAACACATTTTCATTAACATATATGTATGACAACAAGTGAATGAGTTCAAGTGTTAAACACAGGTTAAAGCAACATGAATTACAAGTGTTCAAGATTAGTCTTACAACAGTTACAATACATGTGTGAAAATGTGATGGCCTGTTAGCAGGATTCTAAATTAAGCAAAAGTTCCAAGACACATAATTACACCATACATAACTAACTCTGTGGGCAAGACGTTGGATCCACTACTTACTCCTCAAAGAAAATATTATAGACTCTCGAGGCTATGTTGGAGGAGTTGAGGTGAAATTCCTTTGCATGTAAAAAAGAGGGGGTATTTATAGCCAAGGGTGAAACTAACCCTTGTGGATGTTTGACTACCTTCATGACTGCTTGACTTCCATGACTTTTTGACTTTACATGACTCTTCATACAACAAGTGGGTCTCTTGGACTTCCACGTTACATTACATTGATTGAAAGTATGGCCCATAGTAGAGATGTGGACAACATGACTCATGACATGACTTGACATGACAGTGCTAGTAGATTCGTGTTGTTGCTGGTGTGCATGTCGAGCTGCAGTGCTATTGGGTGATGGATATCCTCATGGTGTGTCTCAACTTCACCTCCGCATGTAAAAGTGCATGGAGTCTTCGATGGTCATTGGTTCGCTTGACGTTGCATTCACACATTGCTCCTTGCTTGTATGTTGGTAAGCTTGACAGGTTCGTCTGTTCGAGAAAGGTGCATGTTCTTCCATCCATCCATCCATGAGCACATCTTGCATGTTTTCTCGTTCGTCCATAGGTGAACACATCTTTGCATGATCATCCATTCACAAGAATATATCTTTGCTTGCATCGTTTGTTCGTCTGTTTGTGAACCTGCCCTTATACATGTGCTCCCTTCGTTCATCCCATCCATCGTCATGCCATGTTCATTTTTGTATCTATATCTACAGTCACAAATGATGAGATGACATCAAATCCAAAAACCTCCTACTCTAACATGATGCATGATAATTTCGGATGTAGGTGACCAGGAGAGTTAACAAGGTTGCGAGGTGGGATGGAGGCCCTAGGCACTGCTGATGAAAATTGCACAAGATTCACTGGGTGATGAAGATGGGAAATCAGGATTGACAGTGACTGTCTACGGGGCCTGGCTCAGTTGGAGGAAAAAACTGCATATTTTTTGGGAGGAACAGTCTGGGTTGTGGAAAAGCTGGGCAAGAAAAATCTGTGAAATTTCTAGAATGAGTTGGCAGTGGGAGCTTGGCAGCAAAAACTATGCAATTCCTGAGGGGAACTGGTAGTCAGCTACTGCGTCACTGGTAGTAAAAATTGTACAATTCCGGGAGGGACCTGGCAGTCCGCTGCTGGGTCACTAGCAGCAAAAATTGTGCAGTTCCTGGAAGGAACTGTTAGTCGGCTGTTGGGAACTACTACCGGGAGAAAAAGCATTGATACTGGGAGGTTGGTGATGAGCCTAGGTATTGCAGTAAGAATGTTGCAACTCCCAGGTGTTATAGACATTTTTGTGCCTTGCAGCTCCAAGCATGAAATTTACATAAACCAAGGGCTCCTAAGTCCCTAAAAGTGTTGTTCCAACCCCTAAAGGAACAAGGTAAACAAATTACAGCTTCTCCCAGAAGTTCTCCACCAGAAACTGCTCAGAATAAGTCAAAACATGATCATTTCAGCTGCTCCACTGGCTACCTGCGTTGCATAGCACCTAAACACACTAGCTAGGTGCGTTGCAACGCACCTAAATGCACTATGAGGGTGCGTTGAGCGGGAAATGACAAATGGCAGTGCCATTCCGCGAGGTGGAAAGACAATGGAAGCTTCCAGAATCTTCTCCTATGACACTTGCCTCACTGAATTCGACCAAGGATGAGTAAGAGGCTTTCAGTCTCCAAGTGGAATCAAGAACTGACAGAGAGAAAACACTAATCAAATCACAGGCTGACTCATCCTCCTTGCATACATCTATATATGGATCCCTCATCCCAGAGATCCAGAGGCTGGAATTTTGCACATTGTAAGGAATTGCTGTTGGTTTTGAGATAGATATCAGAGTATTGGGTGATTTATGCTTTGTTGGAGGTGAAGAGGGGCTTCTTTGCTAGGAGGTTGATGCTGGGTCAGGAATCATCGGTTGTAACTCCTCCTGGATCTTCTTGTATATCAATAAAAACTATTTGATTTTCTCCTCCATGCTTTTGTATCATTGATGCTTGTTACATTTGTATGGTTAGCTTAAATCTGATCCTAAGCTTGTTTATGAATATAGATCCATGTCTTTGTATAGTTTTCTTCTTCTGTGATCTTACAGGTACTTGGTGAAGCTGGGCAAGTAAGGGAGCAAATAGCTGGAAGCTGTCAAAGAAGAGAGGGATTGGATCAAAGGACTAGCGCAAGACACAGGTCGGTTCTTTCTATCCCCCTCTATCTTTAATTCATAAAGGAAATACAAAAGTAGTTTTTCTCTGTTTGTTTCTAAGGCAGCTGTCACACCTTAGTGGGATAGAGCAGTTCTAAATAGACACTTTTCAACGGTAACAAAATGGCGACTCCACTGGGGAAATTGTCTAATTAGTTTGTTTGTGTATCTCTTTGTTGTTGGTTTCATAAACTTATAAGTAGCATTCGAACTGCATTTGCCATAACAAATCCAAAGTAGACATCTGCTGCTTCAATCCATTGACTGGATCTGTTTATGATTTGAACAGCTGATTCACAAATAATCTGATTGCCCTTGTGATAGCTCTTAGACCCTCCATAGATCTACCCCTGATTGTGCATTACTGATTGCTTTTACTCGGCCAAAAACCAAAGACTGAACTGCAAACCATGACCCAGAACCCAGACAGATTCTCGTTTCTAGCCCAGCGCAGGCACTGTTAAGAGTTCCTGCATTTCAGTGCACTTCCCGAAAGGGCAACCTACGCTACAATCCAGTTTCTCTTTGTTACAGGTGCGCTGATCAGAGTAGCCCTGTGTAGCTGAGTTTCTTGTGTTTCATTCTTTCCAGTTTTGTCTTTGAATTTTGCAGCCTGTGATCAGTATATGTTTGTCTAAAACCCCTTTTCCTTACAGTTATTCCGCCTCCTTTGTACAAAAGAACTGTAGATGTTTTTGTGTGTTTGTTGCGTCGTTTACAGTTTTCCATTGCAAAAGTAGAATAGTCATACTGTCGTCCTTTGATTTAGATCTGTCGCAAGTGTCGATTTCGGTCATAGGAGAAAGTTTGATTGCTGTTGATGGTCGATTATACTTTTACTATTGCCTTTGGTCTGAATTTGTGAGTTTCTAGTGTCAAAAACGAGTGTTCATTTCAAAATCGTAAAGTGTCGTAATCGTCTTTATCTTTTGATTTCGAAAAGAAGCTTGTTTGTGTTTGTTGCTTGAAAGCAAATTCAGATTTGTACATCAACTTTCTTTTTAGCATCAATACTAAGAAAGTCAAAAACAAATACATGCACATGTGCATTTGCATATTGACAGTCTGTTTGGCTTGATTTAGGAAAGTGCATTTACAGTGTGCTCTTTGCTCTTTGTGAAAAGATTGTGTCTTTCTTTTCCCCTAGTAGCTAGGATTTTCATTGCAGAAAAGAGATAAAAGTTTGCTTATCATCTTTAGATTGCATTTTATGAATTACATCTACATCTCGTGGTGAACCCAAAAGGAAAACTTCATAAGAAAGATCAACCTAAAATAAATTCAATGAATCTAACAACGCTTTGGAACTTAACGCACAACATTTAGAGGTCTAGGCTAGAGACGTATTCCGGCGTCGTAAAGCCTGGTAACTGTTGTCCTCATTGATGGTTGGGTGATTCCTCCACTTTGAGACGATAAGTGCCAGTACAGACTTGTGCTCCCACGTACCGTCGAGTATATTTTGGGAGACCCCTATAGGCTTAAATCCTTTATCCATAGGAAGCTGTGTCTGCCGCCCTATCAATCGCAATGCACTGAACACAGCATTCGGGAAGATTGACTGCCATACCGTAAAAAGTATTATGCAGTTTTGCGATTGGTTTGGTACTCCCTCTACCTAGATCTCCAGAGCAGTCCCTTTCGTTCCTTTTCAGACTCTTTAACGAAAAAGGTCCATCTGAGCACTTGTCACTTCAGGCTCATTAAAAATCGAAGGAGACTAGAGTCATCTTTTTTTTTTCTCGACTCTTAAAAACTGAAAAAGCAAGTTGTGTCAAAGCGTATTAAAATTTATTTTAAACGGAATATTCATTACCCCTTTCCTACGTTGATCTTGGGTTGAGAAAACGGAGTCTACCAACCAAGGAACTCCCCTTGGTGGAAATCCTAGTCCCTTCTCCTCTTGGGGAGATGTTGGTGCACCCCATATGGCCACATTGTCGCTTCCAGGGCTGACAATTGGTTTGCCAGTATGGCTCTTCTCAACCTCTGTCGTTCAGAACACCACTATTCCTGAACAATCGAATCAGCAATTAGGCGAATCCAGAGTTACCCACCAACCTTCTACTTCCTCTAATTCTTCCTCTCCTCCATCCTCTTCACTTGATGGGGCTGGTAAAGCCAAAATTCAAGTTCCTAAGGATAAGAAGGAAAAGAAGAAGAAAGAGAAGAAGAAGAAGGAGCCAAAGGCAAATGGGGGAAAACGAGTGTCGTCTAATGAAAATCCACACACCGCACCGACCAGGCCTAAATCGCCATGTGTCATTTGCAAAGGAGACCACTTTCACAGAGATTGTCCTTGCATTCCTCGGATATTAAGGGACTGGTCTCCTAGTTTGCACAACCCGGTGTCGTCAACCTCTGATGATCATGTTGAAAACACACCATCCACTAGTGAAAGTGAAGCCCCAGGACAAAAAGGAAAATATAGATTTCCTTGTAAACTGTGCGAAGGCGATCATGCCGTCCACCATTGTCCCTTCTTAGATGAAGCTAAAAGAGTTTTGGATGATCATCCGGTTTCACCGTTACGACTTCCTCCTGGATATAAAAAACTCTTGCCGAGTCCGTCACTAGTTGAAAATCCGGCTGGCCCGCTCAGGTGGTCGGATGAAGCACCTATCATTGAAGATAAACCATCTGGATCCATACCAGATGAAAGTCAAAAGGTCGAGGTGGCAGTTGACCTGGTCTTGCCTCCAGAGGTTTCATCTTCAGATGATACAATCACTGAAGAAAACAAGGATGACACCGTCCAAATTCTTTTCATAAGCATAGACTCCAACGAACATGGGGGCAATTTACCCATTCCTTTACCGTAGGAAGGAAGTTCGTCAGAGTCATACCTGGCCGTCTATTCGGTCCCACCTCCAAGCAACCTAGTTGTCTCCTTCGACTGGAATCAACTAGGCAGACCCCGTTTACTAGCAAGCATACCATTTCGAATTATCGTTCAAATATATAGAATGGTTATGGCTCATACCATCATAGATGAGGGGGCTTCTGTGAGTATCCTTTCCTCAACTACTTGGAAAGCGCTTGGTTCGCCATCGCTTTTTCCTGAGATGAGAAATCTGACAGGTTTTGATAAAAGGAACCAGTCAACCTTTAGGGATCCTTCTGGATGTGCCCATAACATTGAGAGGGAAAACCGTTCACCTGAACGTAATGGTAGTTCAAGGACCCCTAGATTACAATCTACTCCTTGGACGAGACTATATTTATTGCATGGGAGCCATTGTCTCCTCACTCTTTAGAGTAATGTGTTTTCCGCACGAAGGAAGAGTGGTCAAGCTCGTGGACCAACTTTCATTTCCCAGATCATACAGAGCAAATAGTCATATACCATCCCTAAATGGTCTTTTCACGCAAGAAATGTCTCAATTTCCAGTCCGTCCTCCCGATGAGTGCGAGTAATTCGGAGGGATATGACTGAAACCCAGGGGGCATGCATCCTGGTCTGCTTCGGCAGGAAAACTTCGGGTATAGAGTAGGTTTCCGCGGGAGAATATGCCTAGTCTGTACCCCCGTCCGTGAGTGGAAGAGGGGGTTATTCTAGTACAAGATTCCCTTGTCAAAGTTATGTAAGTTGGCGAGCGCCGCCACTCACCTTTGTTTATCTCGGTAGACATCGCCGAAGAAGTGTTTTGTTTGCGCCGCGAATAGAACAATCTTTGGGTAACCTATAAGAGGTAGGCCTCTCTCGGTAAAACAAATGTTTTAATGGACTAAAGAAGAGGTAACCTTGAAACTCTGTTTTATACCTGGGGGCATGCAAACCTTTTGGAGTGCAAGCAAAGCGCGATTATTTATCTGCTTTTTGGATTGGTCATTTCCTAACTTGCATAAAGAAAGGATGTGGGTCAAAACTCTAAAAATTTCCATTTTTATATGAGACATTCTTATCATACGAATGGATTAATCGAGTAGTGTTACCATGAGGTTCAAGCTCATTAAAAAATAAACCTGGACCGAGCAAATGTTTCCACCCGTGTTTAAGCTCATTAAAAAATGAACTATTCCCCGGTAAATAACCGCCGTGAATGTAGTACTTCAGCCATTAAAGCCTTGGTCGTGTTTGCACCGTCACCTCCACTTTTACATTGGCCGATCATTCACCTCCATTTGATTGTTTACCCATTTTGAGGAACAGCTACGAAGAGTGATTTCACTAGCCATCCTTGTGACACTGTCGTGATTGGAAAATTCCAAACCTTACCTGGAATCAGCTGCTACCCGTTTTATCACTCGTTCCTCAAAAGACGAGTCTTCTTTAAGCTCTTTTCAACTGACTTGTAAAATATGAAAATATTGCCGAGTCCTTGGCCTTCCAGCTTGTTAAAGGGACAGGAAGTGCTATCTCTCCTCTAGATTTTAATCTTTTTGGACCTGAGGGATTATTGCACAAAAAGATCGAGCACTTGTTTTGTTTGGCTCGTTAAAGCTATCGAAAATTCATCCCTTCTGTATTGTTTTATACTTTTTCGGACTTAAGGGATTAGATGACGAAAAAGGAATTTTGGAGTTACCTTTACGTACCTTTTTAGAATCTCTAAAAATGAAAAGGACCGAGTTATCTTTGTCGTTAAACTCGTTAAAAAGATTAATAGCGACAAACTTGTCTTTAGACAAGAATGAGTTTCACTATCGCTAGGCTCGTTAAAACATAGCGATGGGTTTGCCTGAAGGGAAAATTATAGAACAAGCATATGTTATCCTCCTCAAGCTTGACAAAAATAAAGAGGTACTGGTCAGCAATGACTGGGGAAAAATTGGGAAGAAAACTCAAAGAATCTTTATTGGTAGCAAGTTGCTCTTGAACATGACACTTCCGCTCCGTGTCCGAGTCGGGTTGGGTTGTTTCATTCACCGGTCACATCGCCATGGTCACGCCATACCATCCACATTTGGGGTTAATGCTACCAATCCATCACATTAGTGTCGCCGACATGTTCAAGAGAAGTCATCTAGAGAAGTCACCTGTGTCCCACCCACTACCATACATTATACTCCATACTTTCATGACCGCCACCCTGAACCGTATATCATCAGATTGTTTTCACCTCCATCAAAATCATTTGCTCCGTTTCGTGTCATTGATGTGGGATTCATTAAGGCCCTCCTTTGACGGATCACTTCTTGTCGACATCAGCTCATTATCCAAGAAGATGGTCTAGGAACACCCCATTCAGTACTTTGAAGCTTGCATGCCTTAATGGCAAGTTTCTCACTTCCGGCGACAGGTTTACATCAATGGCCTTCGACCGAAAGATTTTGCGTGGTGTTCGACGCCAAGTCCTTTATTCACACCACGTGAAAGTAGTACCTTGAGGGTCATTATCATTATTAGTGATTCCTCTCGCGCTTGTTAACAGTTTACATCATTGACTGGTAATCAAGTGATGTATGTCCATGTTCGACTTCAGAACATTTCTCACATGGATCAACTTGTACTTCGAGTGAAGATCAGACGAGATTGAAGACCCCGGATCTAGTTTCATCCATCCGGGCTGCGATATATATTCAGGGAAATAAAGACATTAAATGTACAACATTGCAGCACAGATAATCATCCTACCAAAAGGATGATGGCTCTATCAGAATCATCAGTCTACACTCAGACGATTGTCTGTCCTATGTACATGAAAATGAATTTATAAAGCTGAGCATGGGAATGCCCGCCTCAACTAGATCATGAAAAATAGTATGAAGATAATGTATTGTATTGTATCTTATTACAGGGCTCCTCCCAGCATTGAAAGAACTTCGGATCCTCATAATAAAGCATTTCACTCAATTAACGGCCTCATACTTTAGGGGGCAACTGTTATAGACATTTTTGTGCCTTGCAGCTCCAAGCATGAAATGTCCATAAACTAGGGGCTCCTAAGTCCCTAAAAGTGTTGTTCTAACCCCTAAAGGAACAAGGTCAACAAATTACAGCTTCTCCCAGAAGTTCTCCACCAGAAACTGCTCAGAATAAGTCAAAACAAGATCATTTTAGCTGCTCCACTGGCTAGCTGCGTTGCATAGAACCTAAACACACTAGCTAGGTGCGTTGCAACGCACCTAAATGCACTATGAGGGTGCGTTGAGCGGGAAATGACAAATGGAAGTGCCATTCCGCGAGGTGGAAAGACAATGGAAGCTTCCAGAATCTTCTCCTATGACACTTGCCTCACTGAATTCGACCAATGATGAGTAAGAGGCTTTCAGTCTCCAAGTGGAAGCAAGAACTGATAGAGAGAAGACACTAATCAAATCACAGGCTGACTCATCCTCCTTGCATACATCTATATATGGATCCCTCATCCCAGAGATCTAGAGGCTGGAATTTTGCACATTGTAAGGAATTGCTGTTGGTTTTGAGATAGATATCAGAGTATTGGGTGATTTATGCTTTGTTGGAGGTGAAGAGGGGCTTCTTTGCTGGGAGGTTGATGCTGGGTCAGGAATCATCGGTTGTAACTCCTCCTGGATCTTCTTGTATATCAATAAAAACTATTTGAGTTTCTCCTCCATGTTTTTGTATCATTGATGCTTGTTACATTTGTATGGTTAGCTTAGATCTGATCCTAAGCTGTTTATGAATATAGATCCATGTCTTTGTATAGTTTTCTTCTTCTATGATCTTACAGGTACTTGGTGAAGCTGGGCAAGTAAGGGAGAAAATAGCTGGAAGCTGTCAAAGAAGAGAGGGATTGGATCAAAGAACTAGCGCAAGACACAGGTCGGTTCTTTCTATCCCCCTCTATCTTTAATTCATAAAGGAAATACAAAAGTAGTTTTTCTTTGTTTGTTTCTAAGGCAGCTGTCACACCTTAGCGGGATAGAGCAGTTCTAAATAGACACTTTTCCCGGTAACACCAGGGCTACCAGATTTACTTATCAACCCGGTGTTTGTACAAACTTGGAGGTGATAGTGCTATATGCACAAGTAGAAGTGAAGGTACTACCTGTTGTCACTGCTCATCTGGAAAGAGACCCCAGGGGTTCCAAGCCAGACTTTTATAGGGTCAAAAGAATATTGATTTTGATGGAAGAAGAGAAAAATTATTCTAAGGGGAAGCTAATCTACTGCATTAATGAAGGAAACAACTTGTAATGCTAACTCACACCAGACCCTAGCTAACCAATTAAACAACTATGCTAAGAATAATTACTAGAACAACACTTATCTAGTGCTAGTTATCTAAGTTACAGGAGTAAAAGCATCAAAACTAGACTAAGGGGTAAGCAAAGGAAACTAAGCTAAGTCTCTGTTTAAGCGGAAGAGCAGTCGGAGGGTGAAATTGGTGAAAGAAGGACATGAGGGAGAAACAACGCATGAGAACCATTGGATCAGGCAGGTGAAAGGTAAATGAACGGCTTAGATTAGATCACAGGAGGCTTAGGTGAATAAGTGAATGAACAAGGTAATGAAGCAAATGAACAGTTGAGATTATATCACAGAGGCTAAGTCAAAATATGGACGGATGGGACTAATCGGTAGATGGATGGCAGAGATTAGAGCATGGGCAAAAGAAATGTGTGGAAATGGTAGCGAGTTTGCGGAGGTGGTAAGTTGTATTTCGCATGCCTTCAAAACCATAAGCTATATTTTGAAATTTCACACAATTAACCTCCCCGGGTGACATGTAGCATGGAGAAACTACTTTTGTTGCATGCTCTCGGGTGGATAACGTTCGGGCAGAAATCCATGCAATATGTCATGACAATCGTTGGATCAGGTGGGACTGATCAATGATGGATATCGGTCAAGCTGGTTGGAGATCGAGTGAAGCAACATCCATCAAATCAGGAGACAGGTCTACGGTGGAGATTGAAGCACCAAAAGGAACGTTTGGAAATGACGGAGTGGGTTTAGAGGGCGGTAAGATGTTTATTGCGTGCGCTCAAAGCTGTAAGCAGTTTTCCATAATTTTACACGATTTGCCTCCTTGAGCGACACATAGCACAGGGAAACCTCTCTTATCATGTGCCTTCGGGTGGATAACGACTGGACAAAAATCCACGCGATATGGTGTGATAACTGTCAAATCTGTTTAGGCAGATCAACGGTGGAGACTTGACCAAGATGGTTGGCGAGCGGGTGCGTGATAGCCATCGAATCCGATAAGCGGATCGATGGTTGGGATTAAAAGTGCACAAAGTCAAACGCTAAAAGTGAATTCGGGTAGTGGTTGGTCAGTTTTTCTTGTGAAAGGTGATCTACCAGTAAAAACCGTTTAAACATGAATTATCAGCTTCCACTAAGCATTTCGTGCTGAAGGAGAATGAAATGGGAATGTGAGGGAGATCAAATGATAGGAAGAGAGTGAAGGAACAAGTGACCATGAAATGACTAAATGACCATGAAATGAACCAAGTAACAATGTAATGAACCAGTGACTGCGTTAAACGACAAACTTCATTCAAAACTGAAACTCTGTGTTTTTGGGGTTACTGCAGGGTTTCTTCCTCACGTCATGGTCCCATAAGGAGGAGGTCAGGCTGAGAAACTTGTGGACAACCTTATGGATCTTTTCTTTGCTAACCTGCTAACTGAATGAAATCATAAATGATCTACATGCACTATTGTAATGAGACTGCAACTATTTAAGCAGATGAACAATTAAACAATAAACCTCTAGAATGGAAATGAACTACTTAAGTAGATGAACAGAAACCAGGGAACTATGCTACTTAAAAATACAATAAAGAGGAGCTTTGGCTACTAGGGTCAGGCCCTAACCCAAGAGCTTCAGCCCTATGAGTTAACTCAGTGCTGGCTCAAAACAAAACTCGCCTTCATTATAAAAGAAAATTGTATTACATCAAAATTGTTACAAGTCTACACTTGGACACAAAGTAGAGTAAAAAGTCCAAATACTTCTGATGCTTGCTAACTGACTTAAAAAAAAACTGAGGTCCTAAGCCCTTCTATTTATACATATAAAGTCTCCAACGACTTCCTTCAAAATTAGGGAGCCCCAGCTCCCAACACAATGATAAACTCATAGTCTCCCTTTCACTAGCTTAGCTACCTTCTAGTAGGGAGGCTGCTTGTACTTTTACTTGCTTGGTTGCCTTCTAGTACTCCTGATTTGGCTTGTTTGCACTTTCCCTTGCTTGGTTGTCTTCTAGGAGGGGGGTTGTTTGTACTTTTAGCTAATGGAGGGGTATTCGAATGGAGGGGTAGTAAATGAGGAGGATTTACCTCTTGTAAATTGTAATTCCTGTCCCTTGTCCCCACCGAGTTTTTACCAAGGTCATTTACCATAGTTCCTTGCTTTTATATTTTATTCCTGTATTACATATCCAACTCTAACTCATCTCATAATCAAAATATAATCAAAGTTATGCAATAAGTTGTGAGAATAGTTGGTTTGACTAAGCTAGGAGATGAATTAAGCCCAACTAAGACCCATGTAATTACTCAATGATGAGTCTCATCATCACTCCCTACTGAAAGTGTTGCTCATCCTCTGAGCAACTTAGTGGCTCAGGTAGCCTCTCTGACGTCCTATGCTTCTGCTATGGTCTCTTCTTCTTGTTCATAGAAGCCCACTTTCTTTTCTACTTCTTCCCACTAATATTCTTTGATCTTCAAGCTATGTGGTAGTGTTTTCCATCTCCTTATGCAGGCATGTATATTATCATTTCTTAGCAGCCTAAACATGTCCTCAAAATGTGAAATTGCTTTCTCTTGGATAGCAAGATATCTAAGTGTCAGTTGAAGATTTCAATTATATTATTGGTGCAGATTAGGGACATGGGATTTGATTGTTTAGCTGCTTCTCTGTCCTTGAAGCCACTTAGATCTTTTGTTTCTTGCTGCTCTTTCTTTTCTTCTTTTGTTTCAATGCCTTCTTCCTCTTTTGTTTCAACATCATGTTCCTTTGTATTAGTGTCTTCTTCATCATGTCCCTCTATATTAGTTTCTTCCTTATCCACCTCATCCCTATCTAGCTCTATATCTTCTTCTTCTTGTTTTTCCTCCTCCTCACTGACAGAAGGACTAACACCATAGATGAAGGTTCTGATGTCATCCTCTGCTGGTAAGTCATTGAAGACTATCCATGTTATAGGGATCCTATGGTTTAGGAGGGCATCGTCAATGAGGATTCTGGTCAACCCATGATGAGCTAATGGTTGGGAATTTCCTTTCTTTACTTTGCTGCTGGAGTCCATGAGTGATTGCATCAGAAAATAGGGTATGTTGAATCTTTGGTGAACTGGTGTTTCTACCCCAAATCTTAGTTCTTCAAGCATTCTAAAATGGTAGCCATAAACAATATTGTATCTACCCTCACATGAAATATACTTGATGAGAATCTTGCTTGTGAGGCTTGAAGAGGAAATGAGAAAATTTTTGAGAAAACAAAGCTTCTTGTGTATGTAATCCACCAGGGTTTTTTTTAGAGGAAACTAACCACCTTTTTACTTACAAACCAACTACCTCTTAACCTTTAAAACTTTTGATCAAATGATGCATATGAGTGAGTGAACAGGATACTTACCTATGGCCTTAATGCGACACTGCAATTGTCAAAGATTAGAGGTGTTGCTGATGGTCATTCTTCTTCCTCCTCTGTTGTCTGCTGATGGTTTCTTGACCGTAGATCTGATGTCGTTGCTGCTACTACTGTAGGTCATATTTCTTCCTCTTCTACTATCTGTTGATGGTGTCTATGACTGCAGATCTGATGCTACTGAATGGGCAGAGGGAGTAGGAGTGTGTGTGAAGGCAGGGATGATGGTAATGTATGAGGTGAGGGGTCCTTGTAGAAAACACAATTTTCACCTGAATTGGAGCAATGAAATAAAAAACAATGGAATTTATGGAAGGATGCATGGTAAGGAGTGGAGGAGATGAAAATATGTGAGGCAAGGCCCCCTTTGGATCTTCTCTTTGCTCCCTGATTATCTTTCTCATCCTCCTACAAATTACAATTATGATTTTTTCCTTTTTCTCTTATTATATATATAAACACCTAGGCTTCCTCAGAGAAGGAAGGTTTTCCCCGAGGGATCTTATTTTTCTTTCCATTTTTCTCATCCTTAGGCCACCTCATGGAGTTTTTCAATCCAAAGATGGGACTTAGGCACCTCATGGAGGTTTTCACCTAAATCTTTATTCTATTTTTTTTTTTTCAGTGACCTGACGAGGGAGGATCTGAAACTTGCTCCACCATCATCACTGTCTTATTGATATTGTTAATGAACTTTTGTTTGGATAAAGGCCTCTTATACATTTTCAATCTGTGTCCATTAAGTAGTAATGGAATGTCTTCTTCATCTATAGTTCTAATATGCACTGAACCATTTTCATGGCATCTTTCCACCACATAAGGTCTGAGCCATCTTGTCCATAGCTTGCCCTTGAAGTCTTTATACCTGGAGTCATATAACAATGCCCAATCTCCTTCTTGAAATTGCTTCGCCTTAATGTGCTTATCATGCCAGATTTTCCTCTGAAGCTTAACTATCTCTGTATGGAGGAGGGCCTGCATTTTGAATTCATCTAATTCATTCAAATGGAACAGTCTTTCTTTCTGTGCATGACTGAGATCCAAATCTAGTTGGGCTGCCATCCTCAATGTATTATATTCAAATTCAATGGAAAACAAATCCTTCCTCCCATAGACCAGATCATAGGGTGTAAATCTAGTGGTGGTCTTCCAGGTTGTATTATAGGCCTAGGTGGCCTCAACTAGTCTTTCTGCCCAATCCTTTCTGTTGTTCTTCACTACCTTGGTTAGGATGTTCTCCAATGCTCTGTTGGTCACCTCCACTTTCTCATTAGCTTTTGGATGATAAGGAGTGGAGGCCCTATGTTTGATTTTGTGATGCTTGAGCAATTCTTCAATCATGCTGGAGGTAAAATGGTTGCCTTGGTCTGTGACTAGCTCTCTAGTGTACCCAAATTTGTAGAATATATTCTCCCTTAGGAACTCATCACCTTTTCTTCTGTTGTTGCCTTAATTGCCTTGGTTTCAACCTAATTAGTCAAGTAATAAATGCACACAATAATGTGTTTTTTTTTCTTTGAAGGAGGATTGATAGGCCCAATGAAGTCCATGCCCCACTTATCAAATGGCTTAAAAGTCACTTGAGGTTGTAGGGGAATTTCATCTCTTATAGTAGGCTTTCCCATCCTCTGGCACTGATCACACTGAATAATGTGATTCCTCACATCCTGATGAATAGTAGGCCAATAATAGCCTGCTTTCAACACTTTGAATGTTGTCCTCTTTTCTGCAAAGTGACCTCCATAAGGCCCATCATGACAGGTCAGAAGGATTTCAAAGAATTCCTCTTCCCTTACACATCTTCTCAAGATTTGATCTGTGCCAAGTTTGAACAGATTGCCCCCAATCCAGGTGAAGGGGGCACTTTTCCTGATTATCTTGCTCTTTTGTCTGCAGGGCAGGTTTGGTGGGATTTGTGCTGAAACCAAATAGTTTTCTATATTAGCGAACCATGGGGAGAGCAATGAAATAGAAAAAAAAATGCTCGTCTGGTAACTGATCATCCACCATTCCTTCTTCACCTGCAGGTAGATTCATCCTAGATACAAAGTCAGCAACAACATTCTCCTTACCATGCATATCAACAATAGTTAGATCAAACTGCTACAATAAAAGTAACCATCTTATGATTCTAGCATTTACATCTAGTTTGTTCATTAAATATTTAATTGTAGCATGCTCAATATGCACAAATGTTTGATAGCCTATAATGTAATGCCTAAACTTGTTCAATGAATTCACAATACCTAGGAGTTATTTTTTGGTCACAGTATAATTTAGCTCAGCCTTTGACAAGTTTTTACTGGTAAAATAGATGGCATAAGGGAATTTCTCCTCTACCCGACCTAAGGCTGCTCCTATGGCTTTATGTGAGGCATTAGCATGGATATTAAAAGGGAGGGCCTAGTTTGGGCCTCTAAGGATTGGTGCAGTGGTTATTTACCCTTTAGAATGTCTAGGGCCTCTTGACAACCCTTTGACCATATAAATTCAGAATCTTTGGCCAACAATCCAAACAAAGGAGAGGTTAACTTGCTGAAGTCCTTTATGAACCTTTTGTAGTATCCAGCTAACCCCAAGAAATTCCTAACATCTCTCTGCTTTTATGGAGGTGGGACCCTTTGGATGATGGTTATTTTTTTTGGGTCCACTTGCAGTCCTTGCTGAGTTATGAAATGACCTAGCACAGTCCCTTCAGTCATTAATAATTCACATTTTTCTGGACTGAGAGATAGGTTCATTTCAATTCATTTGTGTAATACCTCGCCTAGGGTAGTTAGGGCTTCTTGGAAATCATAGACATAAGGTTTCAAATCATCCATATAGATTTCCACAGCGTCATGCACTACTTTAGAAAAAATACTCAAGACTTCTCTTTGGAAAGTGGCAGGAGCATTGCATAAGCCAAAAGGAACGACCCTATAGGCAAAAGTACCACAATGATAGGTGAATTTGGTTTTATCCTAGTCTTCTGGGTAGATTTGGATTTGGTTGTACCCACTGAATCCATCTAAGAAAGAAAATAACTTATTCCCTGCCAGGCCATCTAGTACTTGTTCAATGAAGGGTAGGGGAAAATGATCCTTCTTTGTGGCTTTGTTCAACTCCCTATAATCGACACAAATCCTCCACTTACCATTCTTCTTGGGAACTAACACTAAAGGAGAGACCCACTCACTGTCAAACATAGGGTAAATGAACCCTGCATCTAACAGTTTTTGTAGTTCTTCTTTGACGATGTCTTTAAGGGTTGGATTCATTCTCCTTTGTGGTTACCTGACTGGCTTGCAACCTTCCTTGATGTATATGTTGTGAGTACACATTGAGGGGTACTCCCTTCATTTCCTTATAGCTCCAAGCGAAGGCTTATAGGTTCTCCTTCAATAATTTGCATAGTTTTTCCTCTTATAAAGTAGAAAGAGATGGATTAATCTTCAAGGTTTTATTTGGGACAAATTCTATGTTTTTGACTCGGAGTGGGTTGGAATCGGCCAAGCATAAGTCAATTTGATGATTGTTCAGTGTTTCTTTTACTTCTTCTTCTAAGGGTAATGAACTAGGAGTTGGACTTTGGAGTAGGTGTTCAATTAATTCAGCCTCCTCTTGTTGTCGTCCTCCTATGATTACTTCCATAGAATAAAGTTGGGCAGAATAAATCTCATCTTCTTCCTCCTCCTCCAACCATAAAGGTAAATCATGTTCTAGGGAGGGTTGAGTAGGAGGGTATAATACTAACTGTTTGGACATATGCCCATTCTTCATGGTCATATTCCTAGATCTGTAGCTAATGTAGGCATCAGTTGTGGCCAACCATAGCCTCCCAATGATGAGAGGGTAACCAGTAAGCTTAGCCTTAGGCTAGAGAACTAGGAAATCTGCAAGGTACTCCCAGGAATCAATGGAGACCATCACACCCTCCACAATTCCCTCAGGGGTGACTATGGAACGGTCTTCAAGCTGCAGCACTGTTGTGGTCTTCCTTAATGACCCTTGGAGGTTAAGCTTGAGCATGGTGTCCTTGGTCATCACATTAATGGCAGCCTTAAGATCAATCAGAGTGTGTGGGACAATGGTGCCATTGATGTGCACATCAAGTACAGGGCTTCCAGGGTCTAAGTATTTTGGACATATTACCTACCCCAGCATTAAGTCAGATAATTGCCCAATGACATTAATGGTAGGGGTATCCCTTTTTCTTCTTCCTAGATGCTTAAAGCACTTCTCCTTAATCAATTTTTGTAAATAGGAACATCTTTGATTGCCTAGAGAAGGGGGATCTTTACACATAGGTTGTTCAATTCTCTCAGAAGTTCAGTTTCTTTGGGGGTAGGCTAGAGTGCTTGGGATAATCTTTCAGGAAAGGGTGGATTTGCTTTAAGGTTGCTTTCCTCTCTTTCTTCCTCAACCTCCCTATGTGGAGAGGGAGGTTGTTTATCTGGGATAATTCTCTCAAATCTTAGGTTGATCTCCTAGATTTCTACAACATAAGCTAGGTATGATGTATCTTCACAGTATCCTTGTTGAGCCTACCTATTGTTTGGGTTTGGATTTGGCTAGGTAGGCGTATGGGGTTGCCTAGGTGCAGTAGAGTGCATGAGTTGTGGTTGGGTAGGTGGTGGAGGCAATAGGGCTGGAACATTGTTGACTTGGGGCCTCCACCCCTAAGGTGGGGTATTCCACTGGTGTTGTGGCTGAATGTAAGGTTGAAATGACTAGCTGGGAATGATACTGAGGTGCATAGGACCAAGGAGGGGGTGTAAACTAGGAAGGCTGAGTAGGGGGTCCCCAAGAAGGTATTATTGTGGTTTTATTGGGTCTGTAATATGCATGGGATGATCCTTGCATACCCTGCTGGTCTAGTCTAGGCCCAAGAGGTCTCCTTTGGTTGATGTAGAAAAGCTGCTTAGTGACCCCTTTAGCTCCTTGATATACAACTTTGAGTCCAGGTAAAGAAGGGCACTTTTCTGTGGAGTGGTTTTCTTCACAGACTGAGCAAATCTCCAATACAGTTCAAATGGCCATTCATTCCTAGGATGCCTCCTGGTGCATCTGGGACAAAATATGGCCAAGGATCTCTCTGATTCCTCTTGCTTCCTTTTTATATTCATGGAATCTAATTGTAAGGCAAGGGTTTACAGCATCTCACTTTTGAAGTCCTCCAGCATATTTCCAATTTCACCCTTGATGGATGAGTTGGAAGATGATGTACTGGCCATACGTTGACTACTCCTACCCTTTTTCCTGGTTTCCCTAGAATGGTTTCTAAAGATATTCTTGATATACTCATAGGGTAGTTGGTAGATATCTCCTCCTACTAACAAATGCAAGGTATCTAGGATATCCTCCCTTACTCATCTAAGCAAGACCAGCTCCAGTGACTCAGGGTCAAGTATGCACCTGGCCCTTTTGTAACTCAGCTGGAATCTTTCTTCATAACCTTCTAAGGATTCATCCTAGACTATGGTCATCCTAAAAATCTCTTCTTTAGTGTCTTTTGACCTATAGTAGTCCTTATATTTTTTCTTAAAGGCCTGCTGCTCTGAGCCCAAGTTATGATGCTATCTCTAGGTAAACCCATGAACCTGCGCAATGTTGCATCCTTGAGGGTAGATGGAAACATTTTTAACTTTTTCTCATCCTCTGTATAGTCATAGGTTCGGCATATAACAACAAACTCAAACAGGAAAGAGTCAGGGTCCTTTGCGGTCAAGCCATGGAAATGAGGTAGGGCAGAGGGGATTATATTCTTCATTTTAGTGTCCCCATTGGTTTCCCTAATGGGGAAGGCACTCTCAATTCTCTCTCTATTTCCTCTGTCATCTTGGTTTTCAGCCATTGGTTCAGTAGGAATGGGTTCTTCCTCTTCTTCTTCCCCTATAGGTTCCTCAAATAGGTAAGGTTTCTCACCTAAAGGGTCTTCCAATTCATCATCAGTGAGGAAGGAAGAAGGTTGACTGTTAGATGCAGTCGGGGTATTTGATAAGAATTTTCCCGAATTATCCCTATTCCTACGAGGCATGAAAGGAACTGCTTTTGGTTTTTTTGTAATATTTTTATTTAAAGATGGGAAGTATTCTGGAGAAAGGAAATTGTTGATTGAACGAAAACAACTAACAAAAAGGAAACTACCTGCTAAATTGAAATTGTTGAATGAATGACTACTGACAGAAAGGAAACTACTTGCATAATGAAATTTCTTAAATGAACGAAAAACTGCTAATAAGAAGGAAACTACTTGCTAAAATGAAATTCTACTTTCTGAATGGAAAGGAAAGCAGATAAATGACAAATGAAAGAAAGAAACTAGATTGCTTTTGCAGAAATAAACTAATGGAAGAAAATTGAAGACTAGAAGTAGAAGAAAAGAAAGTTAGAGACTAGAAATAGAAGGAGCAGTAATCTCTCCTACTCTGACACCTCCCCGGCAACAACGCCAAAAAGTGATCAGCCTAGGTATTGCAGCAAGAATGCTGCAACTCCCAGGGCTACCAGATTTACTTATCAACCTGGGGTTCATACAAACTTGGAGGTGATAGTGCTATATCCACAAGTAGAAGTGAAGGTACTACCTGTTTTCACTGCTCATCTGGCAAGAGACCCCAGGGGTTCTAAGATAGACTTCTATATGTTCAAAATAAGCTTGATTTTGATGGAAGAAGAGGAAATTTATTCTAAGGGGGAGCTGCTCTAATTCAGTAATGAAAGAAACAACTTGTAATGCTAACTCACACCAAACCCTAGCTAACCAATTAAACAACTATGCTAAGCAGAATTACTAGAACAACACTAATCTAATGCTAATTATCTAAGTTACAGAAGTAAAAGTATCGAAACTAGACTAAGGGGTAAGCAAAGGAAACTAAGCTAAGTTTGTGTTTAAGTGAAAGAGCAGTTGGAGGATGAAATTAGCGAAAGAAGGACATGAGGGAGCAACAGCGCATGAGAATCGTTGGATCAGGCTAGTGAAAGGTAAATGCACGGCTGAGATTGGATCACAGGAGGCTTAGGTGAATAGGTGAATGAACAGGGTAACTAAGCAGATGAACAGCTGAGATTATATCATGGAGGCTAAGTCAAAATATGGATGCACAGGACTAATTGGAAGATGGACGGTGGAGATTAAAGCACATGCAAAAGAAACGTGCAGAAATGGTAGCAAGTTTGCATAAGTGGTAAGTTGTATTTAGTGTGCCTTCAAAACCATAAGCTATATTTTGAAATTTCACGTGATTAGTCTCCTTCGGTGACACATAGCATGGAGAAACCACTTTTCTTGCGTGCTATTAGGTGGATAATGGTCAAACAAAAATCTACGCGATATGGTGCGACAGTCGTTAGATCAAGTGGGGTTAATCAATGGTGGAGATCAACTGAGCTTGTTGGCAATCGAGTGAAGCCACAGCCGTCAGATTAGGAGAAAGATTGACAGTGGGGATTGGAGCACCTAAAGGAATGTGCAGAAATGATAGAGGGGGTCTAGAGGGTGGTAAGCTATTTATCGTGCACCCTCAAAGTTGTAAGCAGTTTTCCAAAATTTTATGCGGTTAGCCTCCCCGGGAGACACGTAGCACAGGGAAACCACTCTTTTCGCATGCCTTCAGGCGGATAATGACTAGACATAAATCCACATGATATGGCGCGATAACCATTAGATATGTCTAGGCACATCAATGGTGGAGACTTGACCGAGCTGGTTGGCGAGCGGGTACGCAATAGCCATCATATCCGATAAGGCAGATCAATGGTTGGGATTTAAAGTGCACAAATTCAAATGCTAAAAGATAATTTGGGCAGTGATTGGTCAGTTTTTCTTATGAAAGGTGATCTACTCGTAAAAACTATTTAAACATGACTTATCAGCTTCCGCTAAGTGTTTCGTCCTAAAGGAGAATGAAATGGGAATGTGAGGGAGATCAAATGATAGGAAGAGAGTGAAGGAACAGGGGACCATGAAATGACTGAATGACCATGAAATGAACCAAGTAACAATGTAATGAACCAGTGACTGTGTTAAAGGATAAACTTCACGTAAAACTAAAACTCTATGTTTTTGGGGTTGTTGTAGGGTTTCTTCCTCACGTCATGGTCCCAGAGGGAGGAGGTGAGGCCGAGACACTTGTAGACAACCTTATTGATCTTTTCTTTGCTAACCTACTAACTAGATGAAATCATAAATGATCTACTGTGCACTATTGTAATGAGACTGCAACTATTTAAGCAGATGAATAGTTAAACAATAAACCTCTAGAATGGAAATGAACTACTTAAGCAGATGAACATAAAAAAGAAACTATGCTACTTAACAATATAATAAAGAGGAGATTTGGCTGATAGGGTCGGTCCCTAACCCAAGAGCTTTAGCCCTTTGGTTTAACTCAATGCTGACTCAAAACAAAAATCATCTTCATTATAAAAGAACACTATATTACATCAAAACTATTACAAGTCTGCACTTGGACACAAAGTAGAGTAAAAAGTCCAAATACTTCCAATGTTTGCTAACTGACCAAAAAAAAAACTAAGGTCCTAAGCCCTTCTATTTATACGTCTGAAGTCTCCAATGACTTCCTTCAAAATTAGGGAGGCACAGCTCCCAACTCAATGATAAAATTGTGCTTTCCCTTTCACTAGCTCGGTTACCTTATAATAGGGAGGCTTCTTGTACTTTCATTTGCTTGGCTGCCTTGTTGTGGGGAAAAGTATCCGACTCGGATGACCCTATCCCTACTCTAAGGGTGACAGTCCTTAGCAACAACTGAAAGTAAAGCTTTGATATTCTCCTTATTTTTCCCCAGTCATTTCTGACCAGTACCTCTTTATTTTTGTCAAGCTTGAGGAGGATAACATATGCTTGTTCTATAACCTGCCCTTCGGGCAAGCCCATCGCTATGATTTAACGAGCTTAGCGATAGGGAAACTCGTTCTCGTCTAAAGACAAGTTTGTCACTATTTAATCATTTTAACGAGTCTAACGACAAAGAAAACTCGGTCCTTTTCATTTTTAGAGAGTCTGAAAAGGTACAGAAAGTTAACTCCATAATTCCTTTTTCGTCATCTAATCCCTTAATTCCGAAAAAGTATAAAACAATACAGAAGGGATGAGTTTTCGATTGCTTTAACGAGCCGAACAAAACAAGCGCTCAATCTTTTTGTGCAATAATCCCTCAGGTCCAAAAAGATTAAAATCTAGAGGAGGGATAGTGTTCCGGTCGTTTAACGAGCTGGAAGGCCAAAACTCGGCAAACTTTTCATATTTTACGAGTCAGTGAAAAGAGCTCAAAGAAGACTCGTCTTTTGAGGAACGAGTGATAGACAGGGATAGCAGCAGATTCCAGGTACAAATTGGAATTTTCCAATCACGGCAGTGTCACAAGGATGGCTAGGTGAAATCACTCTTCGCAGCTGTTTCTCAAAAGAGGTAAACACACAAATGGAGGCGAATGATCGGCCAAATGAACAGTGGAGGTGACGGTGCACAAACACGACCAAGGCTTTTATGGCTGATGAATTTACGATCTCAAAAGGTTATTTACCGGTTCGTTTTTTCTGAATGAGCTTGAACTCTGAAGGAAAGCCTGCTCATAAACTTATGTTTATTTTTTAACGAGCATGAACTATGTGCTAAAACTGCTCGGATCTTGCGTTTATTTTTTAACGAGCATGAACTATGTGCTAAAACTGCTCGATATACCAGTCATAATAAGAACGCCTCATGTGAGATAGCTATTTTTTAAGGAGCTTTATCTCACGAAGCTATGCTCCAATTTTGGCAAGTTTTTACCTTTGCCCCACAGGCTTTCTTCATGTAAGGTCGGAAACGGCTAATCCTACGAGTTTAAAGGGTTAGACCTACGGGTTTAAAGGGAGGACCTAAAAATTTAAAAAAATAAATAGTCGTCCCTTGCTTACATTCCAAAAGTTTGCATGCCCCCAGGCGTAGGACAGAATTTCGAGGCTGCCCCTCCTCTCCCCTACTTCTGCTTTTCTTTGGGTGTTCACAGTTACTTGTCATCTTGCCAATCTAATGTTAACGATACTAGTCTTCTCGTTATTTTAGGGGGTCTTATGCGGTACTCAGGCTTCCCGTCGGCCCAACTTTTAACGAACAGCTATTTGTGACAAGAGAAGAACACTACTCAAAGACAAAACATTGGTATTATTGAGGGAGGCTTGCTTCTTTCTTATTATCCGAAGAGGGTTCTATTCGCTGCCGCAAATCAATCTCTTTCTTCGGCGATGTCTATCATTGGGTTTACTCAAAGATGGTTACCCCTTGTCACAACAATATAGTCTCCTTCTTTGGAGGCTGCCCCTACTTATCCTTCAAAACATTTGTTTTAATGGGTGAGGCTTGCTTTTCCCCAAAGATGGTCACTACTTGTTACAATAAAGGGAATTCCTACTTGGGCAGTGCCCACCTATTTAGACAAAGGTGAATGACTCTTTTGCCAAACACATAACTTTAACAAAAGAATACTATTCCAGAACAACCCCTCTTCCATCCACGGACGGGGTACGGACTAGTCATATTCTTCTGCGGAAATTCTGCCTTATACCCGGGGTTTCTTCTGCCCGAAGCAGACCAGGGTGCATGCCCCCTGGGTTCCAGTCTTTCTTTCCGAATCACTCGCACTCATCGGGAAGGAGGACTGGGGGCGGAGGCGAATCTTGTGTGAACAGACCATTTAGGAATGGTATTTGACTATTTGCGATGCGAGATCCCGGAAACGAAAGTTGGTCTACGAGCTTGACCACCCTTCCTTCGTGTGGAAAACACATTACTCTAAAGAGTGAGGAGACTATCGCTCCCATGCAATAAATATAGTCGCGTCCAAGGAGTAGGTTATAATCCAAGGGTCCTTGGACGACCATCACGTTCAAATTAACGGTCTTCCCTTTCAACGTGACAGGCACATTGGGGAGGATTCCTAATGGTCGACTGGTTCCTTTATCAAAACCTGAGAGATTTCTTAACTCAGGTAAAAGCGCCGGGGAACCCAGTGCTTTCCAAGCAACAGAGGAAAGGATACTCACAGACGCCCCTTCATCAATGATAGTACCAGCCATGATCATTCTATAGATCTGGACAATGATTCTGAATGGTACACTGGCTGGTAACCGGGGTCTGCTTAGTTGATTCCAATCAAAGGATACAACCAGGTTGCTTGGTGGTGGGACCGAATATACGGCCGGATATGACCCTGATGATGTTCCTTCCTGTGATAAAGGAATGGGTGCATTGCCCTGACGCTCATCAGAGTCGGTGCTGATGAAAAGAACCTGGATGGTGTCATCCTTATTCTCTTCAGTGAGGGTGTCGCATGAAGATGACTCTTCGGCGACGGTGTCATTTGAAGATGAAACTTCTGAAGGTAGAACCGGGTCAACTGCCGTATCGACCTTTGGACTTTCGTCTGGTCTGGATTCAGTAGGTTCATTTTCAGTGACTGACGCTTCAGCCGACCACTTGAGCGGGCCAGCGGTATTTTCAACTATCGAGGGATTAGGCACGAGTTTTTGGTATCCAGGAGGAAGTCGTAACGGTGATACCGGACGATCTTCCAAAACTCTCTTCGCCTCATCTAAGAATGGACATCGGTGAATGGCGTGATTGCCTTCACACAACATACAGGGTGATCTTGGTCTCCCTTTTCGTCCTTCACTCTCGCTGGTTGATGGACTGCAATCAACATGACTACCAGAGGTTGATGCTACCGGATTGTGCAACCTGGGGGACCAGTCCCTTAGTATCCGGGGAATACAAGGACAATCACGATGGAAGTGGGTCCCTTTGCAAATGACACATGGCGATTTAGGCCCGGTCGATGCAGTGTGTGGGTTTTTGTCAGCTGTCTTTTGCTTGCCCCCAGTCGCCTTCGCCATAGGCCCCTTCTGCTTCTTTTCTCTCTTCTTCTTTTCCTTCTTCTCCTTGGGAGGCTGACTTTTGCCAGCTCCACCTTGCGAAGATGAAGGATCAGAGGAAGTATTGTAAGAAGTGGAAGGCTGGTGGGTAGTTCTAGACTGTTCTGACTGTTGATTCGACTGCTCAGGATTAGTGGCGATCTGGACTACATTAGTTGAAAAGAGCCATACAGGTAGGCCAATTGTCAATCCTGGAAGTGACAATGTCGCCATATGAGGCGCACCAACATCTCCCCAAGAGGAGAAGGGATTTGGAATTCCGCCAAGGTTGCTTCCTTGGTTGGTGGGCTCCATACTTTTCAACTGAAAGATCAACGTGGGAATAACAGGTGATTATGTTCCGCTTAAAATAAATTTTATTAACGACGCTTTTAGACACAAACTTGCTTTTTCATGTTTTAAGAGTCGAGAAAAAGCTAAAGATGACTCTAGTCGCCTTCGATGTTTTAACGAGCCCGAAGTGACAAATGCTCGGTTGGACTTTTTCAGTTATAGAGTTTGAAAAAGGCCAAAAGAAACTGCTCTGGAGATCTAGGCAGAGGGTGTGCCAAACCTTTCGCGAAACCACAGAATACGTTTTACGGTACGGGTGGTCGATCTTCGTGAATGCTGTGTTCACTGCATCGCGATCAGTAGGGCGGCCGACACGGCTTCCTAAGGATAAAGGATAAATGCCTATAGGGGTCTCCCAATATACGCGACGGTACGCGGGAGCACAAGTCCGTATTAGTGCCACCGACTCTCAGGAGGAATCACCCACCTTCGTAGAGATCGACAGTCACTATGTTTAACGACGCCGGAACACGTCTCTACCTAGACCTCTAGATGTTTGCGTTATGTTACAAAGCGTTGTTATGTAAATTGGGTTTATTTTAATGTTGATCTTGCTTAGCAGTTTGCCTTTAAGGATCACCACGAGATGTATATATACAACTTCCTAAATGCAATCTAAGATGAGAAGCAAAACTTTTCAATCTTTCAACTTTGAAAACCTTAATCTACTGAGGGAAAAGAAAGACACAACTTTTCGCACAGATCATAGAACACACACTAAAATGCAAATTTTCCTAAATCGTCAAGCACACAGTCAAATGCAAAATGCACAATGCAGATATTTCTTTTCTTTTTCCTTAATGTTGATGTAAGACAGAAAGGAAACTGTTGTATAACTTCGAATCTAATTTCAAGCGAAAATAAACAAGCTTGTCCAAAATCAAAAGACACCTTAAGATCGACTTGTTTAGACACTGGAAATGTATAGATTCAAACCATAAAATGAAAAACAAACAAACTCAAACAGCCATGAACAGTAATAAAACTAGCTCTTAAGATCACAAAGACACTTTTACAGTTCAGGATCTAAGAGGCCACAGCTATACTGGTTCGCTTTTCACAATGGGAAACTGTAACTGAAGCAAGAAATACTGAAAGAACAATCACAGTTTCATCACACAACTGAGGCGGAATAATGTCAAGGAAAGTTGGTTTACAGCAAGTACAATGACAAGCAATCAGCAGCAAAATAACAGTGAAAATAGGGCTCAGACACAGTGGGAAACCTCAGGAGGACATAGCCTAACTGGATCAGTGCAGGCTCTGGTCTATCAAATTGACTCTCAGCGCAGTTCCCGAAGGGAGTACATACGCTGGAATGCAGACTGCCTGTGGACAGCCTGCACTGAGACACGAGAGTTGCGTTTACAAGGATTTCCGGGTCATAAAAAGCTCAAAAATGCACTGTTTTTGCTGAAATAAAAAGCTATAGGTCAAGTACAAGCTAAGGGATGATCAAGAGGATGAAAAGCTATCACAAAGAGTACAAGAGTCTTTTGTAGATCAGCTCTTCAAATCATGAATCTGCTCAGTAAATGAGCAAGAGTAGCAGCCCCTCTACTTCGCTTTTGATATAGTCA
Source organism: Pinus tabuliformis (assembly GCA_031772625.1). Classification (NCBI taxonomy): domain Eukaryota; kingdom Viridiplantae; phylum Streptophyta; class Pinopsida; order Pinales; family Pinaceae; genus Pinus; species Pinus tabuliformis. The sequence goes on from CM062809.1 coordinate 95,808,595, forward strand.
AAAGCTTTTCGATTTGGTACTCTTTGGTTCAGGAAATGAATAGCAGAGATACTACAAACACCAACAAGATACTAGGCTCCCCAGTGGAGTCGCCAGTTTGTTGTGGGGAAAAGTATCCGACTCGGATGACCCTATCCCTACTCTAAGGGTGACAGTCCTTAGCAACAACTGAAAGTAAAGCTTTGATATTTTCCTTTATGAAAGTACAGAGAAGGAAGAAAAGATTGACCAATCGGTGTCTTTCGCTTTTGTCGATCCTGTCCTCTCTCTTTGTCTCTTGTTCTCAGCTCCTTGCTCCCTTTGCCGGTCCAGCTACACCAAGATCCTGCACAAACAAGAGAAGGAAAACTACAAGAAACATGTACTCATAACTGATGCATGGATTAGAGTGAATCAGATATACAAGTAAATACAATACATCAATGCAATACAAGTATATAGGAGAACATTCAAAGCTTTATTGATAGAAGTAAAAGGGTTCTGAGAAGGTTACAACCATCAATGGCTCCAATCCAGCAGCACCTCCCCAGCAGCAAGAAATCTCCTCTTCACCTCTATAAAAGCAATCACCCAATAGCTCTAACTGTAAACCAACAGCACTTCCTTGCTTTGCACAAAATTCCAGCCTCCTTAGACCTCATAGAAGAGCTCTATATATAGGAGAGAAGAAGAGAGGATGAGTCAGCTTGAGGCTGGCATGAAGCTGACTAGTGTCCCCTCCCTCTTCAGTTAAACTTCAGTTCTTGAGTCCACTTTGAGATCCTTGCTTACACATGGAGATCAAGTACCTCTTACTCATCACAGGGCGAATCCCATGAACCAAGTGTCAGTTTGGAAGCTTCCTGGGCAATTGACACCTTGCAGAATGACTGTGCCACTTGGCCAATCTCGCCCAGCGCAGGTAGCCTTCATTAGATTTGACTTTCAGCGCAGGTACAAGGAGGAACAGTTGCATTCCAGCGCAGATGCTCAGTGGAGCAGCTGACATGATCCAAAAATAGCCTGTTTTTGAGTGTTTTCAGGTGGAGAACTGATGGGAAGTGCTGTGGTTTGCTGACCTTGTTCTTCTAGGGGTAAGAACAACATGTTTAGGGACTGAGGATCCCTGTAATTATTGACATTTCATGCTCCATGCTGCGAGGCACAAAAATGTCTATAACATGCCTTCTAGGAGGGGGGTTGTTTGTACTTTCAGTTGATGGAGGGGTATTTAAATGGAGGGGTAGTAAATGAGGATGATTTATGTTGTTTAATTCCTCTCCTTGTCCCCCCTGATTTTTTTACCAAGGTCTTTTACCATAGTTCCTTTCTTTTATCTTTTATTCCTACATTACATGAACATTAGACCACAAAGCAAAATATCCAACTCTAACTCATCTCATAAGCAAAATATAATCAAAAGTATGCAATAAGTTGTGAGAATAGTTGGTTTGACTAAGCTAGGAGGTGAATTAAGGCCAATTAAGACCCATACAATTACTCAATGATGAGGCTCATCAGTTGGCCTATTGATCACCTCTATGTAGTTTCTGAGCTAAGCGGACTGCTGAGCTGAAGAGGACTTGCTCATGAAAACTGTGCAATTTTCTTAGTGAGTAGCCATGTTATCCGGAAATCTAGTGTCTATTCAGAACTGCTAGTCCCACTAAGATGGGTAGCTATCCTAGAAACAAACAGATTAAATTCACTTGTTTTTCCTTTACGAGAGAGAGATGGGAAAGAAGCAGAGAGCACCAACCTCAGTCTTCCGCTTGGCTCCTTACTTGTTTCCTTTCCCCTTTGACAGAATCTCACCACTGCTTCCTTACTTGTCCCGCTTCAAAGAGCACCTGTAGATTCACAACAACATAATACCATCAAAGCATAGATATCTTTCACTGTAAACAATATAGGATCAGATATATATTGACCATACAAATGCATATATCAACACAATATTCAGAGATACACAAGAATATGGAAGAAAATTCAAATACCTTTATTAGTAAAAGTAGTAGAAGAGAGGATTACAACCACTTGGTCTGACCCAGCGCCATCCTCCCAGCTTGAAAGCCCTCTTCACCTCACACAAAGCAATATCACCCAACAATTTCTTCAAAAAGAAACCAAGAACACCTCTTTGCAAATTACCAAATTCCAACCTTTGGATCTTTGGGATGAGGGATCCATTTATAGATATTTGTAGGGGGGTGTTACACTAAAAAATGTCACCTTGACTACTTACAGTTAGTATGGCTCAAATCAACAGTCATGCTACCCTCTTAGGCAAGTCTCATGCCTCTGTTATCCATCTCAAACTCAAAGAAGAGAGAAAGTCTTGTAAAAACTATGTTTATCTCTGGGGTCGCAGGTTCTCTCTAGCCTTACCTGCGGGGACGCTGATCATGTTCACAAAATCTGCGTCCATGGACACTCTGTATGTTAAGGGACAGGTGCGTCCCTCTGTAAAAGGCAAAATGCGCGAGTTTTATCTTGAAAAAGTTACTTGTGGTTACTTCTAGAACATTCTAGAGGTCGGTTTGATGAAATGGATGCGCCTCCAGTTGGTTCATGTATCTCTATTAAGGGGGAACTTATCCCATCAATAAGGGAGCTATCCCACCCAAAGAGGGGGATGATCCCATTGATAGTGGACCTGAATAACCTCTTTACAGCACTATAAATAAAGGCATTGAGCCAGAAGGAGAAGAGGTTGGAGCTATACATTTTCTTTGGGTAAATGCTGCAGGATTTAGGTCTTCCATTAGAGCCTTTGTGAGGAGAGATTGTCTTCACTTGATTCTACTTGGGAGAGGGTGAGCTTTGTCAAAGTAGAGGAAAACCCTTGATGGACCCTGGGAGGAACTTGCACAACACCAAGGCCAGGTTGTAAGAGTTTCTTTGTTCCGTTATTAATACAAACTGGTTTATTTTTCTCAATAGCTTGTGTTAATGAGTTATTTCATGTGTTCCTTGGTCTGCATGTTGGATATATGTTTTATTATATGAAATGCAAGTGCTTGGTAATTGTTTGATTGTTTGTGGTTGCAGGAATTGACTTGAAGGAGGAGCTCATCCAGATCGTCAAGAACGAACTTCAACAACAGCGTTTTGGAATAAGGTAAGCCTAAACACTTGTAGTTTTCATGTTGTAAAAGGTGTATTTAGAGAAAGATCACTCCATTTTGTCTTGTTTGTCATTAGAACGTCTTAGACTTCTAGGAAGGTCAGTCGTGTCCGCACCCTTGACAAATTCCGTGTGACAAATTGGCGACTCCGCTGGGGATAGTTTCCATTAATGAGAAAAGTCTTTTCCTTTGAATGAACTTTGCTTTGAGAAAATTGGTTTATTTTTCTGGTTTTGGCTCTGTGATTCTGTCTCTGGGTGGGTTAGCTTAGGATTAGTTTTATTTTGGTTTTTCTTGCATTTTTCAGAAGGACGCACCCTCTGAGTGCTGCACAGTGCGTCCCTGGACGCACTTTTGCTGTGTGCACAGAGCGGGCCCGCACCTGTGCTAACGGGTTGCCTGCGTCCCCTGCCAAAATTTAAGAAAATTCCATTTTTTGCCCTTTTTGCTCTTAGATTTTGTTTTTTCTTAGTTTTTTCTGCCCAGATTCATCAGTCCCTTGTCCAGAATCTTCACCTAAGCTTGTTTCATTGGCATTCCTGCTTTAGCTTTCATCAATTGGGTGTTTTGAGTCTCTTTCTTGAGAAATTCTTGATTTGTTTTCCTTTGATCATTACTTGGAGGTTTCTCTCAGTCCTTTCACAATTTTGCATCTTTTTGCTTGTGTTTTTGCAAAAAAAATTCCCCCTCATTCGCCGGGGGGGGGCTAAATTGTGTATGAGTGTTAATCGCCTTTGAGTGTTTTTATGTTTTGATCTTTGGAACTCTCACCCAATTTTCTCGACTTGCACTTGATTGGTTCTTAGATTACATTAGAATCATCTTGTGTTTGAGAATTCTCTTGCATAGATCACATTTGCATAATTAGAATTCTCATTTTCAGAATATTAATGAAAAATGTGCATAGATTACATTTGCATGCTTTTCAAGTGAATTGTGCTTAGATTACCATTGCATAGTTTACATTCTGAAAAATCAATCGTAGATTTAGATCAGCTTTCTTTGATTTGAATTTACACAAAATAAAAATAAAAAAATGGTTTGGAATTGATTTGCATTAGTTCTTCTTGATGAAATTAGTGCATTAGAGAATTTGTTATATTTTCTCTTAGTGATCAATTTTTTGCATTGTTGGAAGTGAATGGAAACTCTCTCCTTACTTTAGTTAGGATTCATCGAATTGAAAGGATTGCATTATCATATTCGATTGCATTCAGTTGAGTCGGGTAATAACACCATTGCTTTCATCTCCATTTACCCATTTGAGTAATAACAACCTTAATAACACAGCGCTTAATTAAAATTCATCTAGTAATTTTTACATTTCTAGGGCTCTGAAACACCAACATAGCTTAGGCTAGGGTCTTGGAGTAGGTGAGTACTTAACTCTCCAAGACTACAAAACCAAACAGATAGTTTATCTTGAGTAGAATAAATCCAATTGTTTCAATTGCACTCTGGGAAAGCTCCTCTTAAAGGAGAAGCACGAGCTCGTGTCCGAACCAGTGAGGGGATCATTCCCCCCTCGTTGGGAACGACGCCAGACAGTACGTATTACAAACGGTAAACCTCAGATTAACCATTGTCGAGGAGCCAGGGGTCACTTATCGGTAAACCTTGGATTGTTGTCAAGGAGCCGGTAAGGGGATTGAGCTTGCTACTCTGCCCTTGCGTGCTGTCGGAGTTTAGACTATTCCCCCAGGTGTATTTGTTACTGTTGGTGACCTTAGTGACCATAATCTTTAGGGTTCTACCGAGGTGACGGTGGAGGGAAGGTCCCACTGTACCTGGAGCAGACGTCGGTTATACTCACTTGGATTTTCCGGGGGTTCACTTCACTTCGAGACGGTTAAAGTGGAGGAACTTGTGCCGGTCTATTCATTAAGCAGGTTGCCGGGGTAACTGTTCCACCCGCCATTTCTGTACTGAATTCTGCGAGGTTGGGCTTCATCACCAACTAGTGTTTTCGATCCGGAGAGCTTACTGTTTGTGTGTGGTTTGACTCCTAGATTTGATAGCGCGTGTTAATTTGTTTGTTTTTACTTTTAGAGACCATAGGTGTGAATTGTGAATTTTAGTTGTTAAGTGTGAATTGTGAATTGTTAATTTTAGTTTTAAATTGTTAATAAAATTCACTGAAGTTGAATATAATGGAAAATGTTCTGGAATTTATCAACCTAGGAACCCCTCCTAATGAGAATCCTAGTACTTTTCCTTACTTTGGAAATGTTGGTCCTCCTTATATGGCTACTTTGTCATTACCTGGATTTACAATAGGATTACCGATATGGTTATTTTCAACTTCGTTGGCCCAAAGTACTCCAATTGTTCCACCCCAACCGGATGCTTCACCTCAACAGAGTTCACCATCTCAACATCACCAACCTTCTGTTGACCCTTTACCTTCTTCGCCTAATTTTTCTTCCTCCATTTCTTCCTCTTCGCCTGGTAAAAGCCTTGATGCTAGTAACCAGGAGGCTAAGAAGAAGAAGAAAGGGAAGAAGAAGAAGAAGAAGAAGAAGAAGAAGCAAGATAAGAAAGAAGTCAACCAACCAACCATGGCTGTAAATGTTAGTGGTGTTGAGGAAAATTCCGACATGCATCGTAAACCCAAATACCCTTGCAGGCTTTGTAAGGGTGACCACTTCCTTGTCAATTGTCCTGGTATTCCAAAAGTCTTGGAAGTATGGTCAGAAAAATCTCATCAACTTTCCATTGATCCATCAACCAGTGATAGTCAGGTTCCTGGGAAAAAGGGTAAAGTTAGGTTTCCTTGTAAGTTATGCAAAGGGAGTCATCAAACTCACATTTGCCCTCACATGGATGAAGCCTCAACATTGTTGGAAAAACTTACTGTTCCACAGCAAGAATTTCCAACTGGTTACCGTAAACTTTCTCCCAACCTACCGTCAACTGACGGAGTGATTGATCTAACTTCAAGTACAGTCAATCACACTCTTCCATTGGAGAGTGAAACTCATGTCACTCAGGTTGATGATCCATTAGTTGATCAAGTGGTCGATTCAATTTCACATTCAGTCGATCACACTCTCCCTTTCGAGAGTAAATTTCATACCGCTGATGTTCTTCTCATTACATCAGATTCTTCTATGCCGGGGGGCATTTCACCTGTTTCTACAGAACCCCCTCCAAGTACTGAGGTCTTTTCCTTTGATTGGAATAGACTGACAGAACCTCGTCTTCCTTCCTCCATCCCTTTCCAAATCATTGTCAAGGCTGGTGGTAGGGACATACATCGTACTCAGGTAGATGAAGGTGCTTCTGTTAGTATTTTATCCTCAACTGTTTGGAAAGCTTTGGGTTCCCCTCAGCTTGCGCCTATTACGCAGAATCTGAAAGCTTTTAACAGAACCATTAGTGAACCTTTAGGGATCCTTCCTAAGTTTTCCATTACATTGGAAGGTAAAACTGTCTGTATTGATCTTATGGTAGTTCGAGGTCCCTTGGATTTCAATTTACTCCTTGGGCGAGACTATGTTTATGCAATGAAAGCTGTCGTATCGACACTCTTTCGCGTGATGTCTTTCCCTCACAATGGCAGTATTGTGACTGTAGACCAGCTTTCGTTCCCTAGTCTTGTTTCAACTACCAATAATATGACACCCCTAACTGTTCCTGATTCTAAAGTGGTATCTACCCTGCCACGGGTTAATTATGTGGCAACTGATCCCATGTTTTCAGTTACCAATGTAAGTGAGCCTCTCACTGTTGATTCAGATCCGGTAATTGACATGGAAAACTCTATGGGATTACTTGAAAACGATGTTCCTATCCCTTTTGAGTCCCTTGACATGTGTTCCTTCCCAAGAAGTATTCTTCCTTCGGATGAAGACCTCTTGGAAGCCATGATCAAGGTGTGTCCATTGACATGTCTTTCCTCCAGTTGGAAGCCATGATCAATGTTACGAGGAAAGTTCCTTTTACTGTGTCGACCTCGTTAAAAAATGAATCAGTGAGCGTGAGGATAGTTTCTTCTAGTATCAACCTCGTTAAAAAATGAAACTGGAAGTCATGAGCATAGGTCCTTGTCTTGTGTCAAGCTCATTAAAAAATGAAACAAGGAGTTACGAGGAAAGTTCTTTTTACTGAGTCAACCTCGTTAAAAAATGAATCAGTGAGTACGAGGATAGTTTTTTCCTGTATCAACCTCGTTAAAAAATGAAATAGGCTAGCATGAGGACAGTTCTTTTACTGAGTCAACCTCATTAAAAAATGAATCAGCTAGATTTTAGGATATGTAGGTAGATTGTAGAAAGTAGGATTTTGAGGACAATTCCTATTACTGAGTCAACCTCGTTAAAAAATGAATCAGGTTTGAGGATAGTTCCTGTTACTGAGTCAACCTCATTAAAAAATGAATCAGGTATGAGGATAGTTCTTTTCTTGTGTCAACCTCTTTAAAAATGAAACAACTCCCTTTTCAAGTTAAATATTGAAAGTAAACCTTCATTTCATCCACCTCATTGAATGCAATGAAGCTTGGGGGGCATGTACCTTGATTTGCATCATTATGCTGGGGGCATGTGAACTTGTAACAAGCATAGTTTTTCGTTTCAAGCTTGTGTAAACATGAAACCGAATCCGAGCATAGTTCTTTTCCTGTGTCAAGCTCGTTAAAAAATGAAACAAATCCTCCTCTACTTGAGTCGAGAGATTGACTAGATCTCGTAAATGTTAAGTTGTATATTTAGGTTAGTTGTTTCGGTGTTTTGCATAATTTTCTTACAGTTTTAGGTCAAAGTCTTTTAAATGATCTTGTTCATGAACCTTCATTTCATCCAGCTGGTTGAATGAAATGAAGCTGGGGGGCATGCACTCTAGCAGTTACGCTTAGGGGGCATCAAGCACAGTTTCTCTCTGTTTCAAGCTTGTGTAAAAATGAAACTACTTTGAAGCATAGTTTTTATCTGTTTCAAGCTTTTGTAAAAATGAAACCTATCTCGAGTCAATTTCAGTTATTTTCAAGACTTGTTAAACTCATGAAAATACCGAGATTATTTTGCTATCTTTCATTCTCGTAAAACAAATGAAAATGCCGAGTTCTTTCCGTCTTTTCCTGCTCGTAAATTAAATTGAAAGTCGGCCATATGAGTACATTTTTATCATTTTTTCGAAGTCGTTAAAACTTACGAAAACGTGAAACCTCAGAGTCATCTTTTAAGCCCTTTTCTGACTCCTAAAACATGAAAAGATTGCCGAGCGTTTATTTTACACTCGTTAAAACAGAATTAAAAGACGGTCCCCTTTTAGCTCTTTTCTGACCGTAAAATCAGGAAAAGATTGCCGGGTTTTTGTCGTTTCAAACTCGATAAGGAAATAAAACGACGTGTCCTTGATCACTTTTTACTTTTCAGGTCAACGACACTATTATGAAAGTACTCCTTGGTCGCAAGATCAAGCGGTTCCCCCAGGTATTATTTTATACTTTTTCGGGCTTGAGGGACACAAATATACGAAAAAGTTCAACGTGGAGTCTCCTTTTGTTTTTTCAGACTCTCTAAAAATGAAAAACGCCGAGTTTCTCCTATACTGGGCTCGTTAAACTTTTACAGTAAAGGACCTGTTCAATTACAAACAGGAACGAGCCACTCCTTCCTAGGGTTCGAATTTAAACTAGGTTGGACTTGTCCGAAGGATGAGCTTATAATCAAGCATATGTTATCCTCCTCAAGCTTGTTAAAAATAAAGAGGTACTTGCCAGAAATGGTGGGGGAAATGAGAGAAGAATGAACCTGTTTGTTACCTTTTGTCTCAAAAGAAACTTTATTACCACTCTTGAACACGACACTTTTTCATTCACCTGGGTTGGGAAATCTTTTACCTCACAGTTGACCAAACCACTTTGAAAGTCTTTAACCGGGTTCCGGGGATTAACTTTGAGTTATTCGTCACCAAGCCATCTGTCGTGTCGTTATGTGTTCAAGAGGTCTGCAAGCAAAAACTTTCATCTGCAAAATACTTGTCATCCATTTGACCATCCCTGAGTCAGTCCTTACAGCAACATTTCTTCAACTTGAACAATGATTTCGTGTTGCGGGCTTGCCTGCAACGGGTCGCTTTCTATCGACATCGACACATTATCTAGAAAGATGACTTAGGAATCGACAGCACCTTGAAGTCTGCATGCATCGATGGCAGGTTTCTCGCCTTTGACGTCAGTTTACATCATTGACTTTCGATCAAAGGATTCCGTGAAGTGTTCGACATCAAAACATCTATTCACATTTCACGGGTTGTGCTTGGTACTTTGAGAACCATTGACATTACTGGTGGTCTCTCTCACGCTTGTTAACAGTTTACATCATCGACTGGTAATCAAGTGGTTTCTAACATGTTCGACATCAAATCATTTAATCACATGGCTAGAATCGTACCAATTCGGGAAGTAGAAGTGAAGACCCTGGATCTAGTTTCTACCATCCAGGCTGCGAGGAGTTTTGTATTCATTATCTATGTAGACCAATCATAAACAGATGGCTGCGTCCATACTGTGTCTACAAAAGTCTATAAAAACGATGTACTGCAAGATCATTCCTGTATCAGAGTAGTTAGTCCATTAGTTAAAGTTTTGAATCTGAGTATGGGAATGCCTACCTCAGTGATGATATAATCTTATACATGTATTTTGTGTTGAAAATTGCAGGTTCCAACCAGGTCATCCACAAGACAATCCTTGAAATGATAAAGCGCTTCACCCTTCCTAGAATTACAAAACCCTATTCTATTCCAGGCTTCGCACTTTAGGGGGCAATCTGTTACACTAAAAAATGTCACCTTGACTACTTACAGTTAGTATGGCTCAAATCAACAGTCATGCTACCCTCTTAGGCAAGTCTCATGCCTCTGTTATCCATCTCAAACTCAAAGAAGAGAGAAAGTCTTGTAAAAACTATGTTTATCTCTGGGGTCGCAGGTTCTCTCTAGCCTTACCTGCGGGGACGATGATCATGTTCACAAAATCTGCATCCATGGACGCTCTGTATGTTAAGGGACAGGTGCGTCCCTCTGTAAAAGGCAAAATGCGCGAGTTTTATCTTGAAAAAGTTACTTGTGGTTACTTCTAGAACATTCTAGAGGTCGGTTTGATGAAATGGATGCGCCTCCAGTTGGTTCATGTATCTCTATTAAGGGGGAACTTATCCCATCAATAAGGGAGCTATCCCACCCAAAGAGGGGGATGATCCCATTGATAGTGGACCTGAATAACCTCTTTACAGCACTATAAATAAAGGCATTGAGCCAGAAGGAGAAGAGGTTGGAGCTATACATTTTCTTTGGGTAAATGCTGCAGGATTTAGGTCTTCCATTAGAGCCTTTGTGAGGAGAGATTGTCTTCACTTGATTCTACTTGGGAGAGGGTGAGCTTTGTCAAAGTAGAGGAAAACCCTTGATGGACCCTGGGAGGAACTTGCACAACACCAAGGCCAGGTTGTAAGAGTTTCTTTGTTCCGTTATTAATACAAACTGGTTTATTTTTCTCAATAGCTTGTGTTAATGAGTTATTTCATGTGTTCCTTGGTCTGCATGTTGGATATATGTTTTATTATATGAAATGCAAGTGCTTGGTAATTGTTTGATTGTTTGTGGTTGCAGGAATTGACTTGAAGGAGGAGCTCATCCGGATCGTCAAGAACGGACTTCAACAACAGCGTTTTGGAATAAGGTAAGCCTAAACACTTGTAGTTTTCATGTTGTAAAAGGTGTATTTAGAGAAAGATCACTCCATTTTGTCTTGTTTGTCATTAGAACGTCTTAGACTTCTAGGAAGGTCAGTCGTGTCCGCACCCTTGACAAATTCCGTGTGACAGGGGGTGAGTCAGCTTCTGGGATTTTGATTAGTGTCATCTCTCTAATATTTCTTGGTTCCATTTGGAGATTTCATGATCTCCTACTCATCCTTGGGCGAATTCAGGGAGGCAAGTGTCAAATGAGCAGCTTTTAGAAGATTCTCATGGTCTCCACCTAGAAAACTGCTTGTGCCATTTGTCTGCTTTTTCTCATCACACCCTACAGAAGGGATTTCCAGTATGCATCGCATTTTTTGCATGTGGCAGGTGAGATGCATCGCACCCTTTGCACTAGGCAGTCTGTATTGTCCTGCTTTGACCAGTTCTGATTGGTTTTTCATGGAAAACTTCTGGGAGATGATGTAATCAACTAAACTTGCTCCTTTAGGGTATGAAACAAGAATTTTAGGGACCTAGAATCCCTTGGTTTATGGACATATGTGATTGGGGTTGCAGTGCCCAAATATGTTTATAACAGTTGCCCCCTAAAGCATGAGGTCGTAAATCTTTTGATGTCAGGTGAAATGCTTTATAATGAGGATCTGAGGTTTTTCGCACTGGAAGGTGACCTATAATAAGATACAATACAATACATTATCTTCATAATATTTTCACGATCTAGCTGAGGCAGGCATTCCCATGCTCATCTTGATAAATTCATTTTCATGTACATAGGACAGACAACCGTTTGTGTGGAGACTGATGATTCTGGTAGAGCCATCATCCCTTAGTTTGGATGATTATCTATGCAACAATGATGCACATTTGATGTCTTTATTTTCCTAAATATATCGCAGCCCGGATGGATGAAACTAGATTCGGGGTCTTCAAAACTCATTCAGTCTTCGCCCGAAAGTACAAGTCGATCCATGTGAAAAGATGTTCTGATGTCGAACATGGAAGGACATCGCCTGATTACCAGCCAATGAGGTAAGTTGTAACAGACGTGAGAGGAATCACCGATGATGATGATGACCCTCAAGGTACTGCAGCACAATTCACATGGTGTGAATACATGAGTTAATGTCGAACACCCACAAAATATTTTGGTCGAAGGCCATTAGTGTAAACATGTGGCCAGAAGTCAGAAACTTGCCATTGAGGTGTGCAAGCTTCAAAGTACTGGAAGGGTTTTCCCTAGGTCGGCTTCTTGGATAATGAGCTGATGTCGACAAGAAGTGACCCATTGTATGAGGGCATTAATGGATCCCACATCTAGGACACGGAACGGAGAAAATGATTTTGTAGAGGTGAAAATGATCTAATGATACAAGGTTCAGGGTGGTGGTCATGAAAGAATGAAGCGTGAAGGTATTGTAGCGGATGAGACACAAGTTGGGTAGGTGAATTCTCTGAGCGACTTCTCTTGAACATATCGGCAACACTGAAATGGATTGGTAGCGTTAACCCCAAAAGTGTATGGTACGGTGTACCAATGGCAGTATGACAGGTGAATGGAATAACCCAACCCGACTCAATCATGGTGATGGAGTGAGAGTGTCATGTTCAAGAGCGACCTGCTACTAATAAAGTTTCTTCAAGTTTTCTTCCCAACTTTCCCCAGTCATTTCTGATCAGTACCTCTTTATTTTTTTCAAGCTTGAGGAGGATAACATATGCTTGTTCTATAATTTTCCCTTTAGGCAAACCCGTCGCTATGTTTTAACGAGCCTAGCAACAGTGAAACACGCTCTTGTTTGAATGGAAATGTTTGTCGCTATTGTTTTAATGATTTTAACGAGATAACTACGTCCTTTTCAATTTTAGAGAATCTGAAAAGAGATGGAAAGAAAACTCCAATATTCTTTTTTCGTAATATAATCCCTTAAGTCCAAAAAAGTATAAAACAATGTGAAAGGGATGACTTTTTGATAGTTTTAACGAGACGAACAAGACAAATGCTCAATCTTTTTGTGTAATAATCCCTCAGGTCCAAAAAGATTAAAATCTAGAGGAGGGATAGCACTTCCAATCACTTTAACGAGCTAGAGAGGCCAATTGCTCGGCAAACTTTTCATATTTTACGAGTCAGATGAAAAGAGCTTAAAGGAGACTCGTTTTTTGAGGAACAAGTGATGTTTTCAAATAGCAGCTGGTTCTAGGTAAAGTTTGGAACTTTCTAATCACAGCAGTGTAAAGAAGGTGGCTAATAGGATCACTCGTCACAGTTGTTCCTCAAAAGGGGTAAACAATCAAATGGAGGTGAATGATCGGCTAAAACAGATTGGAGGTGATGGTAAGAACATGACCAAGGCTCGAAAGTTGATGATAATCATTCACAACGGTTATTTACTGGAGGTGGGTTCATTTTTTAATGAGCTTAAACTCTGGTGGAACATATGCTCATTGCTAGGTTTAATTTTTAAAGAGCTTGAACTTCGTGTAAAACTGCCCATGCCAGTCATATAATAATGATGTCTCATCGATAGGTTCATTTTTTAGGGAGCTTGCACCATTCGAAATTATGCTCCGACTCCTTTTATTATGTAAACTAGGAACAACCAATCCTACGAGTTTAAAGGGTTAAGAATGTACAAACTAAGAAAATGAATGGTCATTTTTCACATTCATGTAAAAAGGTTTGCATGCCCCCAGGTATAGCGAAGTAGAGTTTCCCAGGTTACCCCTCAATTTACAGACAAAACATTTGCTCTATCAGGAAAGGCCTACCTTTTCCAAGTTACCCTTCAATTTGCAGATAAAACATTTGTTCTATCAGGAAAGGACTACCTTCTAACAGAGGTATCTTATTCCAATCTAATCCCATTTTCCTAAATGGACGGGTGTGTCAGACCAGTCATATATCCTCTGCGGAAACCTACCCTATACCTGAAGTTTTCCTTCCGAAGCAGACCAGGGTGCATGCCCCCTGGGTTTTAGTCACGACCACCAAATCACTCCCACTCATCAGGTGGACAGACTGGAGATTGATGAGACATTCCTTGTGCAAAAAGACCTGTTAGGTATGGAATTGGACTATTAGTTATGTGTAAACCGGGGAATTAAAGCTGGTCTACGAGCTGGACCACTCTGCCTTCATGCGGAAAACACATTACTCGAAAGAATGAGGAGACAATGGCTCCCATGCTATAAATGTAGTCATGCCCAAGGAGTAGATTGTAATCTAAAGTTACTTGGACTACCATTACATTCAGATAAATGGTTTTCCTTCTCAAAGTTATAGGCAAGCTTAGAAGGATCCCTAATGGTCAACTGGTTCCTTTATCGAAGCCTGTCAGATTTCGTATCTCAGGCAAAAACGATGGCGAACCAAGCACTTTCCAAGCAGTTGAGGAAAGGATACTCATAGAAGCCCCTTCATCTATGATGGTACCAACCATGACCATTTTGTAAGTTTGCACTATGATTCAGAATGGTACATTAGATGGTAAACTGGGTCTGCATAGTAGATTCTAATCTAAGGAAACGACTAGGTTGATTGGAGGTGGGACCGAATAAACAGTTGGATACAACTCTGACAAATTTCCTTCCTGCGGTAAAGGAATGGGCAGATTCCCCCCATGTTCATTAGAGTCTGTGTTCACGAAAATAATTTGAACGGTGTCGTTCTCATTCTCTTTGGTGACTGTATCATCTGAAGGTAAATCTTCTGAAGCCACGATGGGGTCGACTGCCATCTCGACCTGTTGACTTTGGTCCGATGTAGACTCAGATGGTTTATCTTCAATGATAGGTGCTTCGACTGACTCCAAAGGTGGGTCAGTCAGATTTTCAACTAGCAATGGATTCGGGAAGAGTTTCTTGTATCTAGGAGGGAGTCGCTGCGACGATGCAGGATGATTATCCAAGACTCTTTTAGCTTCATCCACGAAGGGACAATGGTGGAGGGCATGATTGCCTTCACATAGTCTACAAGGAAATTTAGATTTTCCTTTCTGTCCGGTGACTTCGATTTCACTAGTTGATGGTGTACTTTCAACATGATCATCAGAGATTGACGACACCGGATTGTGCAAGCGGGGAGACCAGTCCCTTAGTATCCATGGGATGCAAGGAAAATCTCGGTGATAGTGGTCTCCTTTGCAGATGACACATGGAGATTTAGGTTTGGACGGTGCAGTGTGTGGAATTTTGCTAGACGATGCACGGTTGCCCCTTTTTGCTATTGGCTCCTTCTTCTTCTTCTCCCTCCCCTTATTCTTCTTCTCAGTTACTTGGTTTTTAGTTTTAATATCTTCACCAAGCGAAGAGGAAGAAGGAGAGGGAGAGACAAACGAAGTAGAAGGTTGTTGGGGAACTCTGATATCATCTAGTTGCTGATTTGATTGTTCAGGAATCACAATGCTTTGAACGACAGAGGTCGAGAAAAGCCATACCGACAGGCCAATTGTCAATCCTGGAAGGGACAATGTGGCCATATGAGGTGCACCAACATCTCCCCAAGAGGAGAAAGGACTAGGTCTTGGTTGGTGGACTCCATTTTCTCAACCTAAGACCAACGAGGGAACAGTGACATTATTCTGATTAAAATAAATTTTAGATGCTTTGACACAACTTGATTTTTCAATTTTTAAGAGTCAAGAAAAAGCTAAAGATGACTCTAGTCGCCTTCAATTTTTAATGAGCATGAAGTGACAAGTGCTTAGATGGACCTTTTCCTTTAAGGAGTCTAAAAAGGAACAAAAGAAGTCTCTGGAAATCTAGACAGAGGGATTACCAAACTGATCGCAAAACTGCAGAATACTTTTTACGGTACGGCAGTCAATCTTCCCGAATGCTGTGTTCAATGCATTGCGATCGATAGGGCGGCAGACACGGCTTCCTAAGGATAAAGGATATAGCCTATTGTGGTCTCCCAATATATACTCAACGGTACGTGAGAGCAAAAGTCCGTACTGACACTTGTCAAGAGGAGGAATCACCCAACCTATGATGAAAGCAATAGTTACCAGGCTTTACGACGCTGGAATACATCTCTAGCCTAGACTTCTAGATGTTGTGCATTAGGTTCCAAAGCGTTTTTATGTTCATTGAATTTATTTTACAGTTGATCTTTCTTAAGAAATTTTCCTTTCAGGTTCACTGCGTGATGTAGATATACAATTCCTAAAATGTAATCTAATATTATAAATAGTCATTTAATCTTATTTTTGCAATGAAAATCCTAGCTACTAAGGAAAGAGAAATGAAAGTCTTTCAATATAGAGCAGAGAGAACACACTAGATGCACTGTCCTAAATCACAATCAACAAGCAGTCTAAATGAAAATGCACATGCATGTATTTTTTTTCGCTTTCTTAATGTGTCAATGACAAAAAGAATTCTAAGCACAAATCTGAATTATATCTTCTTTCAAAGCGACAGTACTAACGATTTTCTTTTCAAAAAAAAACAAAAGGGAGACAAGACGACTCTTTGCGATTTTGAATTGAAAACTGCTTTCGACACTTGAAGTACTATTAATTCAGATCAAATACAAGAGTAACAGTGTAATCGACTATCAAAAAGAGAAGGATTCTTTTCCTTGACTGAAAACGACACTTGCGACACTTTCAAATCCAAAGACGACAGTTCGATTAAGCTACCATTTTGTAAAGGAGAACTGTGAATGACGAAAACTACATAAAAACATTCACAAATATTTGCACAATGGAGGTTCGATGATGCAAAGAAAGGGGGTTTCAACAGTGGTCTACTGATCATAGACAACAAAACTCCTGAATAAAGCTGAAGAGAGTGAAGAAAAACCAAATTATGGAGGGAGAACTAGTCTTGTCTGATCATCATACCTGTAACACAAGGAAACAGGGATGCATCCCACCTATTTCAACGGGAGGTGCAATGCATCCATATTGCCAAGAAGAGAAGGTACGATGGCCCAGGGACGTGAATTTAAGTTGGTTTTTGGTCACTGTTTGCAGCCTAGTTCAAGGATTTAGGCCGAGCAAATGATAATCAGTAACTACAAAGTACAGGGGCTGATCTAATGAGGTTACTCGAGCTACCTCTAGGGCACTTAGGATGTTTGCAAGTCAATTGTTCAGTTCATAAACAAACCCAGAGATTAACTGAAGTAGCATTGATCTACTTTGCACTTTCATAGCAAATGCAGTTCGAAGGCTAGCTGGCTTAACTTCAGGTTCCGCCTGTGGTTTATGAATAAAAAAAATAGAGACAAGAAATCAAACTAATCGCTCCCCCGGTGGAGTCGCCATTTTGTTATCGGGAAATATAGTGTCTATTCAGAGCTGCTAGTCTCACTAAGATGGGTAGCTATCTTAGAAACAAATAGATTAAAGTCACTTTTTTTTCCTTTACGAGAGAGAGATGGGAAAGAAGCAGAGAGCACCAACCTCAGTCTTCCGCTTGGCTCCTTACTTTTTTCTTTTCCCCTTTGACAGAATCTCGCCACTGCTTCCTTACTTGTCCTGCTTCAAAGAGCACCTGTAGATTCGCAACAGCATAATACCATCAAAGCATAGAGATCTTTCACTATAAACAATATAGGATCGAATATATATTGACCATACAAATGCATATATCAACACAATATTCAGAGATACACAAGAATATGGAGGAAAATTCAAATACCTTTATTAGTAAAAGTAGTAGAAGAGAGGATTACAACCACTTGGTCTGACCCATCGCCATCCTCGCAGCTTGAAAGCCCTCTTCACCTCACACAAAGCAAGATCACCCAACAATGTCTTCAAAGAGAAACCAGTAGCACCTCTTTGCAAATTACCAAATTCCAGCCTTTGGATCTCTGGGATGAGGGATCCATTTATAGATATTTGCAAGGGGGTGAGTCAACTTCTAGGATTTTGATTAGTTTCATCTCTCTGATAGTTCTTGGTTCGAGATTTCATGATCTCCTACTCATCCTTGGGCGAATTCAGGGAGGCAAGTGTCAAATGAGCAGCCTCTAGAAGATTCTCAGGGTCTCCACCTAGCAAACTACTTATACCATTTGTCTGCTCTCGCTCATCGCACCCTACAGAAGGGCTTTCCAGTATGCATCGCATTTTTTATATGGGGCAGGTGAAATGCATCACACCCTTTGCACTGGGCAGTTTGTATGGTCCTGCTTTGACCAATTCTGAGTGGTTTTTCATGGAAAACTTCTCGGAGATGATGTAATCAGCTGACCTTGATCCTTTAGGGTATGAAACAAGACTTTTAGGGACTTATAAGCCCTTGGTTTATGGAAATATGTGATTGGGGTTGCAGTGCCCAAATATGTCTATAACAAGCCAATCGACTATCAGGAGGTCTGGCTAGAAAAACTGCGCAATTTTCTGAGGGAAACAGGGATGGGCACTGGATGTTTGTCCAGCTTGTCTACACAATTTTCCCAGTCAGTGGAGTGGGCAAGGTCTATAGCCTCTATGAAATTTTTGAGGGGATTCAGTCCCCGGGTGGCTTTCAAGTCAAAATCTCTGGTTGACCAGCATGAAGGCTGATTGATTTGCTTGTGGACAGTGGAGCTTGAAATGGCTTTCTTGGTGCTTATGCGCTGTTCTAGGTGACATTCAATCAAGTTGATGGTGGGGTGATGGTCCAGTTGTTAGAGGGGGATCTGGTTGTCATAACTTCCAAAAAATGACTAAGTTTGTGAATGAGCGAAAGATGCATATGTGATCTTGCAAACACACACTTACATGTGTTGACAATGTGATGACTCGAACCATCCCGACGCACATGCTCAACATTACTAACCGACAATGTAAGCGACAAGTGAAACACTTGTGATTGATCATTGGTCGACCATGATGATGTTTGCACAACAGTGAATGTGACTCTGTGTGTGAGTGCAACAGATGCTTTCATAGCGAACACAACAAGTACACACGAAGAGTAGACTTTGAGTATAACTAGAACATGATCGCAAGAATTAATTTGTCATCAACATGCAAAAGCTTGGGTGAAATGATCAAGCAAGGTGGGTGCAAAGACTCACACAAGCTCACGGAATGAACCTGAGTGTGTGCAGTCATCAAGTGAAACTCTCAAGGGAGGCTCCGAAATTGGGTGTAGGCCAAAATTTTGGAGGGTGGTTGTAGCCACTACAACAGGTTGTTTAAACAATGATTTTACCATTACTCCATAACCATAGGCTAAATCATTACAATGAATGATTACTAGAACCATGACATTGACCATCCCGTACTGATCTATTGGTCCAATCAACCATGTTCTCTCCATAGTGTCTAACCTGCATTTGAATGAAATTTGACATCATCAACAGAGATGATCTTCTAAATAAGATTTTCATATGACTTATTGCCATCATTTTGTATGAGCTCACCTTGTAATTATGGCAACCATTTGACCATTACCATCTCCTTTAAAATTAAAAATTCTCTTCTGGATGGATTCTTCATCAAAATGAGCATAATTTCTTTATTTCATACCATTTTGCCTTCATTCCACTCATCCATCTAGCGTTAGCTCTGTCGCATTGTTTCCTTAACCCAACTTTCGGCACTTTGTCACTTTCAGTGCTCAACCCTTTCTAAGTCTTATCCCTAGAAATTGTCCAAAGCCTACTTTTAAATTCAGGATGGGGGTAAATTGAAATGATCCAGTGTTCTAGTTTTATCAAGAAATGAAGGATTATCAGATGTGCAAAGGAAACTTCGAGCAAGTTAGTTGGATTCTGTTTCTGAAAAAGTTTAAAGGATACCATAAGGGTGTTTCTAACGCCTTCACCTAAAGTTATGATGGAGAATATGTTCAGTTAGGAGGTTTTCCATTAGAGATCACAGAATCCATTATAAAGGAGGCTACATGATTACCGGATGTAGGGGAGAAATACTTCAAAGGTGTAAATATTAACAAAGAGCTTTGTCGAAAGTTCTTAGAACCCAAACATTTGAATCCTGACTGGTCTAAGGGTATTCCTAGGAACTTGATCAAAGTGGAATATACATTGATGATTAATAGCTTGGTATATACGTAGGAAGGTATGTTGTCACTTTTCTTTATCATTTAAGACTTTTGTTACATTTCGAAGGGGGGCCCGAGATAAACTTCATGTAATTCATATGGATGTGTTTAAACAAGATGGTAAGAGGAGTTAAATTAGTTTCCAAAAATGTTGAGTCTGGAATTTATCATCACGGATTGATAAAAATTTTAGTTACTCATGAGATAAGGAAGCAAGGTAGCATTTGGAAAACATTTCTTACACATCATTTTTCTCCGAAAGGAAGTTCCAAATCCATAGAAGAAAACAAGCTAGGGGATAGTAATAAGGATCTAGACAACAGACAGGAGAGTAGTAAGAAGAAATAGAGGAAGTCAAAATCTAAAGAAGGAATTGTTGGCCCTACTTCACCAAAATCTGTGAATCAGTCATACAAGGGTAAAATGAGAGAGGAGGAATTTCCTGCACCAACAAGGCAATCAGTAAAGGGTAAAATACCTTCTCTAGATTCACCCACTCAAAGTAAAATCTCAACTAGTGAGAAGAAGAAGAGGAAGCGAGTTGATAGTGATGGAGGAGAAATCACAGGTACTATTTTAGAGGTATTTATTGAGTTACCTCAAGAGGACACTCCTAAGATGAGGGTTAAAAAGATGAAAAATCCTAGAACAAGTGAAAAGGGTTACAAAGTACAAACTTCTAAAAAGGGTGACATAGTACAAACTTCTGAAAGAAAAGAGAAACATGCACAGAAGGGAGAGATCTCAGAGGTCATGTCACATACCAAAAGGAAGAAGAGCAGATTGTTTCAAGACAATATCCTCACTCCTGACAAAAAAAATTGATGAGTCATCAACACCTACATGTCGAACTACTAGGATCATGGCACATCAGGTAATGGCCACTCATACCCCTTCTCTTCTAGAAAATCCAATAGATATCTATGCTTCACCTGAAAAGGAACATGCACAGGTTGAAATGCTTAGTGAAATAAAGGAATTAATTACAGAAACCTTGAAAGAATTAAGAAATAAGTCAAGGCTAGTGAAAAATAAGTTGAGGCTAGTAAAGAAACCATTAAGTATGCAACAACTGAACCTACAAGTTTTCTAACTAATGATGAGATGAATGGAAAATGAAAAACTGAAGGAAAAAGTGAAAGAGTATAAGTTGTTGGAAAGAAAGAGAATGAGAAATTAAAGGAGAATAGCTAGAGGTTGAAAGATGAGTATGATGAGGTCTCCACCAAGATTAAGAAGGTCCTTTACCTCATAGACTATACCAAAGTTATTAAAAGGGAACTCAAAGAAGAGGCTTCGGGTGTGAATATCTTAGATCAAAACAATTGATGTTCAATCAATCTATAAGAAGACTCCATTTTTGAAATTTTGAGGAATGGTTCAACACTTTTTGCATGAGGACATGCAATGACTTAGGCATGGGGGAATGTTGGGTCTCCTTTTTTATGCCTTTAATACCCCATATTGTCCTCTATTTTTGACCAAATTTAACTTGAAACCTATTCACCACTTGCCTACCTTCTTCAAGAACATAACTTTTCACATCCTTATATATCTATGATGTAATTTATATTCAAATCTTGATTTTTATGATTTCTGTTAGTAGAAATAAAATGATTGATTCTTTATAATCTATAATTATTTGGATTGACTCAAATAGATCTTAAGACCATGTTCCTTCTCATCTAGAACTAGTATTATCCATCTGGTACCAACGCTTCTCATCTGGTACCCATGCACTTGGGTTCATCTGGTACACATGCACCTTCATTCATATGGTACCTATGCTCATCCGATACCCATGTATCTAAGTTTGTCTAGTAGTTGTGTTCATCTGGTACCTGCATTCTTCCTGCACTAACTATGTTCATCTGGTACCAGACACAACTCTTCAGCTTCAATGATTCAAGTGAACTACTTCGATGAGACCAAGGGAACTGATGGTCAAAGCCTTACCTTTTTATGGAAAATCGAGATACGCTTCATCCTTATGCACTACGTGTCATGAGGATGAAGCCAAATATGTGAAGGAAAGAAAATTGTAATATTTTTATAATGATTTGATAATATATTTTAAGCTTTGTATGTAACAAACATTCCTCTATAAGAGAAGGCTTGCATATGATAGGTGTTAGTTAATGAGAGACAAAAGTTAATTAGAGATAAAAGTTAGTAAAAGAGATAGCGATACAGAGATTTAAATAGTATTATTATACTAGAGATTTGATTGATCATTTAAGATTTGTAATCCTTTATTTTGAAATCAATGATATGAGCAATGATTGATAAGTTTGATGTGTCAATAGATTATTTAGCTATGTAAGTTATTTCATCTTTCCTTGGTAACTTGACAAGGGCCCACTGAAGCCATCAAGGCAAGTTTTTATTACAGTTATTGTGAATTTAGTTTTATTTATGTGTGAAGAGTGACTTAGTGTTATAATTCAATTTCTAAGTATTTGATATGATTCCAATTTTTATTATATGCAAGTAATCTACTTGAGAGTGTGTGATATAAATTTGCATATTTTAGTTTTTGAGTGATAATTCACTTGTTTTATGAATGCAAACTTTATTTCTCAAGATGTATGTTTAATTGTTGGTTTCTATTTTGAAGAATAGGAAGAGTTAAGATAAGATATCTCACCATTCACCTCCATGTGTTGTTAAGTGAAGAATCTTGTCATACCTAACATTACCTATATGAGACTGTATAGCTTCCTCTAGAACTAGTTAAATTAGGAATGATTGCTTTTCTTGATTGCAATGAGTTGATTTTAATCAATTGCTACAACAAAACAGATTTGTACCCATCTTTTTATTTCATGAGCCTATAAATGGACAGACTTGTTACCTGAGCAAGAACCTTTAGATTACATGCTTGTTAAGATTTTATTTATGATTTTTTCTTTCTGATATTTAAATTGTGTGAGGAAGTTAGATTGAAACTTGTAAAATGTATTATTGGTTTTGAATGCTTCTTATCTAGGCTATACTCATTAGACATAGGAACTTATCTATTATAGACACATATAGTTTATCATCTCTACTGATTACGATTCCCTGGTTGATCATTTAATTTGTGGTGATATATCATTCATATAATTTCCCCAACTATTGCTAAATATCTAATTCATCATCAATGTATAAAACACATTGAGGTACACATGCACTTCATCACAAAGATCATTCATGATTGAGTTATTGAAGTTCTCTTTTTGCCTATAGATGATCAAATTGTAGACATTTTGAAAAAGTATCTTATAGAAGATAAGTTTTTTAAACTTCTTTACATTAGTAGTTCAGTAAGGACAAGGGGAGATAGGCGCTAATGCCTCAGTCATTCTCCTATTATGTCACCTTTCTAAATCCTTCAATCATATCCAAGTTGTTCTTACGGGGCGATGTCAGGATATTTATAAAATTAGGAGTTAGTTAAGTTCAACTTCATCTAATGTGTCTATTAGGTATAATTGTGTTTCTTAGTGTATTTATTTGTTACGCATTAGCTGCATTTTAATTCGATAGACATGATTTGTTTTATATATAGTGTGATTTGACAACTCATGTTATCCTCGATGCTAATGATTATAATCCATGGCTTAACACTTATTTGGGTCATGATATTTATTTAAATAATATGGAGGTTCATGGTTGATGACTAGTTGTGAAAACTCTTATGTAAAAGAAAATATTTTGCATTAATAAAATTGCCTCAAGTGATCACATTGGTTGGAGTTGTGGATTGTTTCCCTCTTAGAGGGTTCTAAGCATATAAAAATATTTCCATTGTGATAGTTTATCTAAATGTGTGAGTGGTTATTCAAATTTTTCATCCTATATGGTATACCCTATATACCCAATATACCATCCATATATATATATATATATATATATATATATATATATATATATATATATATATATATTGTTTGGTTATATAGCGTATACCATACAGGAAAAAGTATTTCAATAACAACTCACACAACTATATAAAAGATCACAATAGAAATATTTTTATATGCTTATATAGTTCATACATAAAAAAATCATTTAAGGTGGATATTGAAATATTTTGTTTATGGTCAACGTTAAAATAATTTTAATTTACCTTATATTTATATACATAGATATGTATGAAGTTGATATTGAAATATACAAAATAACATGGATATTCAAATATTTTGTTTAAAGTGGACATTGGAATATTTTTAAACAGTGAAAGAATTACACATGTGCCTGATATTGAAAAGTGAAAATATAAGAAATATTTTACTTTGACTTACCTTATATATCTTTATATAAAGTTAATATAAAATTATGTTACTAAATATGATGTTGAAATATTTTATTTATAATTCCTAACAATCTTTTGTTATTACTATATTTTTTGAAACACCACATCTCAAGTGTATGTTGAACATGGAATGAATTACACATATCCTTCATAACCGGGTGCAATATCTATATTATTTTTGATTGCACATGTTAACACCATATTTAAAATTGGAGGAATTACACATCTCCCTCATACTAATAAGTAGAACAATTATAAATAAATTTTGATATTTTTCACTCCCTCTCCCTCTCTTTCTTCTTCATGTCTTTCATCCCCCTCTCTCACTCTTCCCCTTTACTCTCTCTCTTTCTATCCCTCAATCCCTCCTTCCCTCTCACTCTCTCCCCATCCCTCCCTTTATCCCCACTCCTCTCTCTTTCTTATATGATCATTCACTCTCTCCTCCTCTCTCCATATTCCTCTCTCCTTCACTTTACTCCTCTCACCCAATTTAAATCTCTCTCCTTCACTATTTCCCCCTCTTTCCCTCTTCAATTTTATCTCTTTCTCCTCCTTTCCCTACCCCCACAATATCTTACCTCTACCCATATAGCCCCCATCTTTCCAACTTCCCGTCTCTCCTTCCATCCCTCTCATTTCCTTCCCCCTCCTTTGCTCCCGTCTCTCTAAGTATTCCTATCACTTCATCACTCCCTTTTTCTCTCCCCCATTCCCTCTCTCACTACCAATCCTCTCAATACCCTCTCTCTCTCTCACACAACATGTCCCTCCTTCTCACTCACCTTACAACTCCTTCTCTCCCTTTGTCTCCCCCTTCCCATTAATCCTTCCCTTTCCCTCTTGCTCCTCTCTTTCTCTAATCCATCACTCCTCTCCCACCTAACCTCTCTTGAAAAAGAATATTGTATTCACCCAAATTCTTAGATGTTTTTTCATTATAGATTTCAATTCTAAACCAAAATATGATGGGAACTTTTGTAACTCTAGGCCTTAGTTTCTTGATTGTAGGTTTATGCATAAAAATGCAATTCTCTTATTTTCACCCAATTTCAAAGTATATTTCTTTTCCACCTTTATGGGTTTGATTTATTACCATAACCCTATATTTTTTAGGACTAGAGTCCATATTTACCATTGGTTGTTCTCTAAGAAAGATTTATTTATGTTCCTTTAGAACTAAAAAAATACAAATTACTACTTATTCAAGAATGCACATTGAAGTCAACCTCAAAAAATGAATGCCTATAGAAATTTGTCTTAAGGTGACTAAACATTGAGGATAAATATCAGTGATTATATGGGCTCACTTGTCACTATTATTAGAAAAAACACCATGGCATTTAAAATAATCCATTGGTGGCTCATAAGAGGGAAAACTTTCACAATTCCTAAATGCTTGCAGATCTTGGGATATTAACCTATCTCCTTATGTCCAAAGAAGATGATCTCTTAGCCAATCGAGAGTAGTCTTAGGTTTTGTTTCAAAACCAAATGACAATTCTATCCCGTTTGGTATATGAAAAACAACATATCTCCCTTGAAAATTACCTTTAATAAGATCATATTTTTTATAATAATATGTAGCCCAAGTCCCAAGTTCTAGTTTTGGTGTTTGGGAGCGCAATTTATTCTCCCATTCACTTAGGTTCAATTCTTGTAAAGGGACATGTTGGCCCATTTTGATAAAGCTAGAAGGGTAGGAAATCGTTAGATAGAGGTTCAAACCCCTAATGTGCCTCAACCTTTGATAAGTCATAATTTTCTTGCTATGTGCTATCTTGTAGGTTGTTGGCACTAACTTAAAGGTTATAGTGGCATCCAATTGACTTTGAGCTTGAACCTCACCCAGATAATCCCAATGAATTACCAATTATTCTATTTATTAGAATAAAAAATAAAACATAAAGCCTCGATCCCTTACACAAAATTAAATAAAATACCAATTAATTTAGTTCGATGTAATCAAAAGGCACAATCTACATGTTTCATGTTTGGCTTTTTTCACCAAAATTCATTAATACAGTTTTTGGTAAGATTGTGATTTTTCTTTGTTTAAAATGTGTTTTGAGTGCACAAATAGTTTCAACTCCCTGAAATACCCCTAGTTATTATTATATTATGCAGAGTACAAACTCAAACGTGTGATTCCAATAAATAGCTGCTAATTTTAGGAAAATTTGACCCAGAAGCATGACCAGAAAAGGACCAAAACTTGAAAGGGTTAGATTACACCTAATCAAAATAAGTTACATATACCTTTATATTAGACTCCTTATAAGCTCCTTAATAAGTTACATATTGGAATTCCATATTAACTGAAACATCAACATTAAAAATGAATATTGTGGATATCATTCCAGATGTTTTCTCTTCAAATTTTGACCACAAGAATCTACAATCAATGAGCTTATATATTCATAAAATGTTTAGAGAATAAAATCTATGCAAAATTGTAAACTTATAGACATCATTTAAAACTTATTAACGCCATCATTGAAAAATCTTAAGGCATGTGAGGCATGTTACTCATATGATGGCCATAAACAAAAAGCTACCTGGTAGTGGTTTTAAAACAAATAAATAGGTCAGGTGTTTGTCCCTTTCTCATTCTTACATGACTATACACACTTTACCATTTCATCTTAGGTATACCATTTTCTAGCCTCGTTTGGTGACCTAAAACTTCCAAGATGATTTGGAAGAGGATATAATTCGTTTACATGTCAAAGTATATAAGAGAGAGAGAGAGACCATACTCCATGGATATATGCTTTCCACTATCCAAGAATAGGGAGATGTGTATTTATAAAGATATTTGTAATAAAAAAATTATTAATGTGTGCATTTTTGCACACTAAAATAGGTTTTCACCTCAAAAGATTTGATCCCTCTAGGTTCTTGAAATAATTATTTATTATTATTATTTTTTAATTTGTTAATGTAAGTATTATTTTTAAATATGGAAATTGAATTATTTTATTATGGTTGATTTCAAAAGTTCTATTTTTTATTTACTGTTTTTTAATTTTTTAATTAAAGTATTATTTTACTATTTTTAAATGTAATGTTACAAGACAACATGTCCCCCATATTGTCATGTATAGCACCTCTCAACTCAATAAGTTCAAAACACTTATACTTTTACATGTAGAATATAAAAATAATGAAGAAATATGACCAAATTATATGTGCTATAATCGATCAGCTTGACACCACCTACTCCATTTTTATATAAACTTTTCACTTTTCCATAGAAGCTCTTATTATTCAAATTTCTCTTACAAAAATTAACTGTTTGAATCCATTTCTAATTCTTTCATTACAAAAAAATATAATTCCTTACATATTGGAATGATTATCACTACAATTACTTCTTACAAAGCCTTAGTGGAAAAATATAAGGATAGATCTAAGAATCCAAATAGTAGTATCCTTGCAACAACAAACAAAACAAGGGTTCCAAATCCTCTCAACCAAATCCTATTCTAAATGGTGATAAAGGAAATAAATTGAAAGGGATGAAAACTAATGGAAATTATAATTTTGTGGATGATAAGTCATTTAGACTCCAAATTCTTCAAGAATATGGAAGCCATAGACGAAACTATAAAGAATTTCAACATCAATATTGATTCCTCTTCTTCTTATCATGGACATGCACTTTTTTCTTCTAGTTTTATCTTCAATGTAACACCTCCCTCTTCTTTTAATAAGTGGTTTATTAGCTTAAGTATCTTATCATATGGCTAAGGATAAATCCATTTTTATTTTCTATTAATGAATGTAGTGCCAAACAAATATTTATTAGTGATGATATATATCTTAATGTTGTAAAGTTTGGAATAGTTCAACTAGATGAAGACCATTTTAATGATGTATTATAATGTGTTCCAATTCTTTCCTACAATATACTATAAATATATCTAATCACTCATTCAAGCTAGTATAATTGTATAATTTTAACCCCACTAAGTTGTAATCAAGGATTTAAAAGATCTAAGCATGTTATAGAAAATAGAATTGTTTATGGTATTACTAGGTTGTATAAATTATACTCTTTTGGTCATCTCTTCCATCCACTTTTACTGCCCATAACAATGTCTTCAAAACATTTGGAATAATCCTTTTGGTCATCTAAACTATCACCCATTGTATTAAATTATGTAATTAGAATATGGTGATTAGTCTTATTCTCATTTCTTGTAGAGATATTGTTTGTTATAGACGTGTTATTGGTAATCATCATCAAGACAATTTTGAAATACATGTCTATTGGCATGCATCGACCACATTTCATATTGTTCATAGTGATTTACAAGGTTTAGCTCCTTTTGTTTATTTCTCTAGGTCCACGAGCTCCTTAGCTTCTATTGATGGCTTTTCCAAATGCACATGGGTTTATTTTTTTAAACTCAATAGTGAAATTCCTAAAATGTTTTATCCTTTAAGGCCCTTCTAGACAAATAATTTAGACGTCAACTTTAGAATTTAAAAGTAAATAGAGGAGATGAATATGTTAACAAAAAATTATAATCTAACCACAATACACAAGACATTCATACACAACATATGTTTCCATATGCAACTTAGCAAAATGGTGTTGTTGAGAGAAAGAATCACACATTAAAGGAAACAAAAACTATATGATCCAACGTAAGAGGTCAAATACTCAAATGGAAGCCATTAACTGTTCCAATAACATAATTAATCACACTCAAATAAAGTCTTAAAATATATAACATCGAAAGAGGCATGGTGTAATAAGATGTGAGGCACTTTGTGAGTTTTGTAGTGAAGCATAGGCTCACAATTTTTTGAGAAGATGAAAGCATTATAACACAAGAGTAAGAAGCACCTTTTTATTGGATATTTCAAAAATGTAAAAGGTTATAGACTTCAACCTCATTAAAATGAAATTATTATCAGGAGAGATGTTAAGTTTCATGAAGACTACTCAACCTGTGAGCCTAATTTGAAATTTGCCCCATCTTCTACGATTAGTTGTCTTCTATTCCCAACTTTTCTACCAGTGATCATATTCTAGTTTATTATTTAGATAATGAAAATGAGGATAAAAATCCACCTACACTTTCTCAGCTTCCTCTAGTGAAGAACATTGAACATGAACCCCCACACCACAACTTCTTAAATTGGTTAATATAGAATTAGAAACAATTAGTGATCTTGTTGATGATATCTCATATCAATGTCATACACCTTCATATTTACTACAAGATTTCTTTCTTTTGTCTCAAGTTTTAGAGATTTATTAACTAAAAATATTTCCAAAAGATTTTGGCCATCCAGATTGGGGTGCAACAATGAATGAAGAATATCATTCCTTAATGGAAAATGATATGAGGATTCATGTACCTCTTTTGAATGGAAGAAAACTTGTTAGATGTAAATGAGTGTATAGAACTGATTATGAACCATATGGGAGTGTTGAGATACATAAGGATAGATTATATTTCAAAGGGTTTTTTAAGTAGAAATAATTGACTACACTAAGACCTTTTCCCCTATAGCAAAAATGAACATTTTCTACCTTGTTTTATCCCTTGTAGATACATATAAATAGGATGTCCATTAAATGGGTCTTACATTTACCTCCTTGTATGGATATTTTCAAGAATAAATTTCATGGAAGAACCTCATAGCCATATTCATAATTTCTCCAACCTTGTTACCACCTTAAGAAATCTCTATGTGGCCTTAACCGATCTCCTTGGGAACTATATGATATGTTATATTTATTATTGACACTAGTATTTATTGATGTCATTATGACCTCAATGGCTGCACCAAGAAAGTAGGGAAACATCTCATCATAATTATGTGTTATGTTGATGGCTTTATTCTCATTAGTAGCAACCTCAAACTTTTAACCCATGTGAAATCAAGCCTTAAAGAAGAATTTTGGAATACAAAACTTAAGATTATTTTCTTGGCCGCCAAGTTTGGAATATAAGAAATGAATTTTCTGTTCCCAATTTAAGTATGCATGTGACCTTCTTCACTACCTTCACATGTAAGAGTGTAAGCAACGCAATAACACTTCTAGTCTAGTGTTGAACCTGTTTCCACCTCTACTATGCCCAAAGTAGATGATACTTAATATCATTAGTTATTTGGTGGTATTTTATATTTTACTCATATCTATCTTGATGTTTTATTTAGTGTTTCTCTTGTTTTGCGGTATATACAAACACTCATTGAAATTATTTTGAAAGAAACAAAATTGATACTTCGGTATATCGTAGGTATAATTTAATTTGGAATACATTATAGTTCAAGGGGGACACTTTTTTGGTTCACTTCATTGATTTCAATTACATTGGTGACCTTGGTGATCAAAATTACACTACAAATTATGTTTTCAGTCTTGGTTTTTTACTTTTCCTTCAATTTTGTAAGAAGCAACAAGCTATTTCTCTCTCTTCAATAAAGAATAGTATTGGAAAATAGTCAGCATAGGTCAAGAATACTTGTGGCTCCAATAAAGCCTTTCATAATTTTGATTCTAGGAACATCATTTATTGATATTCAAGCATGATAATTAAAGGGCCATTTAGCTCACCAAATATCTAATTAAACGTCAAGACAACAAACACATTGAACTACACATTCAATTCATAAAAAAGATCTTCAAGTTATCTTCTTAAAGTGTTATATTTCCCTATAGATGATCAAGTTGATGGAATTTTCATAAGTTTTCTACAAAGTGAATATTTCAAAACTTCAGTCTACACAAGGAGTTCAAAGAATTTCCATTATGGGTACATAGGATCTATCTCGTCCTTTCTTCTTAAACTGAAACCTTTATAACTCCTTAATCCTATCCAAAGTTGTTATTAAGTAAGGGATATTAAGATATTCATATACTAAGAATTTAGTTAATATCCACTTGGTCTATTGTGTCCTTAGATAAAATGTGTTTATTAAGCATGCATTTGCAAATATCTAATCC
Source organism: Pinus tabuliformis (assembly GCA_031772625.1). NCBI lineage: Eukaryota > Viridiplantae > Streptophyta > Pinopsida > Pinales > Pinaceae > Pinus > Pinus tabuliformis. The sequence goes on from CM062809.1 coordinate 95,839,690, forward strand.
AATTGTCATGATTATGTTCTAAACATCAAATGATCCAAAAAATCATACAATTCATTCATGTTTTAACTCATAATTGATCTATGATCTATATTTAAAGAGTATGGAGGGTCATCTTTTGATGATTGATTGTGAGAAAATCATTTGTAAAATATCTACTTTTTCACTAATATATTTCCACATGTGAATGCATTGATTAGGGCCACTGATTGTTTCCCCTCCTAGTGGTTTTAACCATGTTACATTGGTGTACTAATACTTTATATTATTGTGTGAACAATTTCCCTATTATGTTTGACTCATCTGGATATAACTTGTTTACGCACAAGAACTTATCCTAAGTATCATGGACTTGAAGTTCCATCTTCTAATTCTTCTAGCTAATGGGGTTGAATTATCTGGGGTGGTCTCATGTCATTGGATGTTCTCCTTAGAGAGGTACATGGAAAATTTGAATATATTTGTTTAACAAAGGGGAAAACATGAGGGGTCTATGGTGGGGGGTAAATAGTATATGATTCATTCCATTATGCTAGTGAGTACATGAAGCAAATTGATGACGTACTAGGCACAATGGTTTAGGACGGAGAATAAGATGAGGATACAAGTGAAGGGTATCTACTCCAAACAAGTGGAAAAGCACACGTGATAAAGAGAAAGTCTTTTTTTTGTCAACTTTCTGCAGAGAAACTATATACGTCGAACCAATAATAAATTTTTGATCTCATATTATTCATTTTGTTTTGATGAATACATCAACAAATTTAGAAATTGATGCCATCAATAAATAAATTCTTTACAACATGGAGGAAATGCAACAATAGGTCACATTTCATGAAGAGAATAGAAGTGGGAAAATGAATGGAAATAATTCATCATGGCTGAATGGTAGAAGGATGTCTTATTATTGTCATTTAAAACAAAATATGCTAATTATCTATACCAACAAGTGGGTTATAAATTTTCTTAGTGCTATATTGTTCTTTGCATTAATAATTCAATTTCTTCATTAACACATTAAGTTCACCCCATAACATTGTAACATTATTCATATTTACATCATTATTCAGCAACATATGCAACTATATAGAAAGAACAATATCATCATCATCAATGAACCAAAACATAAAGGAATAATAGAAGAAAAGCATTCACACATAGAGACATGAGGATTCGTTAGAGACCAAGGAAAAACCCACCATGGGGAAAACCCTTTCAAATTCTTCTTCTTACTAGATTGTCATCGAATTATTTAGCAAAAGAGAGTACAATGATCCATATCTTCATCGATACAACTATCCATCAAAACAACTACACGATATCCATGAAATGAACTCAACAATGCTTATATTCAAAATTATGATTCTAAAACCTATAATGAATTGTCCCTATCTGCGTCAACTGTCGAACACTACAATCATTGAGTGAAATCTTTGAATAACTAAAATTTCATCATTTAGGTCCTGGTCACATAGAGGAGGAGTCATGTGTGCGACTAGAAAGGTTCCAGTTGCTCCCTGGAGCCTATAATCCATCGATTTCAGTCTGCAACTGAAACTCAGAAACCCTAAATGCCGGTCACATGGAGGAGGTGTTGAGCGTTCGACCAAAAAGCTCTAGTTGCATGGATGAGGCAGTTAGCATGTAAATGTGGTCGACTTCTTCCTGTTTCATTCTTGCGATTGAGGGCCAAAACCCTAAAACATAAATGTGAGCTTTGAACTCTAAAATTTCATCTTCAAGCGTACCCATTCCTCCGTGGACATGCCTCAGACATATGCGAGCCAAAAACCAAGAAAGAGGATATAATAATGTCTAATGATGATGTCCAAATTAGGTTGAGGTCACTTGTATTTATAACCTTCCAAGGGTGTCTAATTTGATTTTAGGGTCGACCTTATCAAATATGCACATGTGGGCACTTCTTCATAAGCACACTTTCCCTTATCCAATTTGAGTGAACTTTAGGTCAATTTTGGTCCTCTCAAAAAGAGGAATTCAATGAAATCATTATCTCCATAAAATGAGATGTCCAATGTGTAATTTGAATGCAATTTCATATTTTAACATGGGTGGCTAATTAGATCACAGAGAAATATGGGAATGTAATTATTATCTCTATGCACATTATCTAATTTACAATGCACATTTGAATTCTAACATGGATCATTTTTATATTAGTGCTTAGGTTATTAAACATATGACACCATATTTTTCACATTTTTATAGGTGAACTTGTTCCCATATATGTGGGCATTTAGACATCATTTTTGCATTGACGATGTTGATGATTGACATGCCACATTGGACTATTGACTAGAGGTTGAGTTCAAAAAATATACTTGTGCTAGAAACCACATAAAAATGATAAAATAGATCATACAAGTGGACTTCTCATCTTTTCACAATGTTATTTAGGTGTAAGTGGTAGGACACCTTCCATTGAAGGAATGTAAAGAAAGATCATGATAGTGTGATAATATGTATAAACTCTAAAAGGATGTGGGATGAAAATATGGAATCTTATGTTTTCCAAAAACACTACAACCAAGTGAAAATAAGGAACTTTATGTTTTTCCAGCAAGGAGCAAGCTTGGATGGTCATGGTTAGTCCAACTAGCCCCTAGAACTAAAATAAAGATCAATTAAATTGTTTGGATTTGTCCCATAATCTCGAATGGGGTGGGCACATTTGTTGATTCGAATATTATTCCCTTAGGTTAGGGTAACATTCTCATTTATTTGGATTGGATGGGAAAGCATCATGCTATCCTATATTGTTTTAGCAAGGCATTCACTTGTATTGACGAGGAAGGGAAAAGTAGAAGGAATTCCAAGGCCTATTTCCATCAAAGAAATTTCAGTTTTATAGTTGAACATATGCCTTAAAAAGGGTGTCAATTGTTTGTAACCCGTGTAGAGGAGTCAACCAAGAAAAAACTTGGTCCAAATGTACAACATTATCCATGATTATCTCTTCATATGTCTAATTCACTCACAAATTCATCTTCTTCTTGCATCTTCTTTGTTCATGTTTTTTGTTCTTCCTGTGACATCTTTTCTTCATGGATTCTTCTTCTCTTTTCTTCTTTGTTCATCGGCTATCTTCTTGAGTAATTCTTCATTTGAATCTTTCATTCAACTACATAAATTATTTCTTGTAGGAGGATGTCTCCATCCAACAAGACACCTAAAATTACATGCTTACAAAATATGTTTCTTGATGGGTTGTGCAAAAGCCAACAAGACACTTATGACCTTTGGTGTAATTGATGTATCATTGACATGACTTCAATTTCACCTTAGTGTAATTTATCTCCACTTTTGATTTAACATTTAATTTCTATTTGGGTATTTGGTACGACCAAACATGCACACTTCTTCATAAACAAAGACACATTCCATAACTCAATCTACTTTTCTCAACTCCCATTTCCTTCGAACTTGACTTCTTCACATTAATTCAATTTAACAAAACCTTAAACTTTGATTGTGGATTTGACTCTATTTTCACTAAATTTACACTTAGACTTTACTTTCCTTTCAATTTCAATAACTTATACTATCTTTCAACTTCGTCTTCAAATCTCAACTTTTCAATAGGAATTTGATTCCATAAATGAGTGCTCATAACAATTATATTTTCATCATTTACATGACTTCTTAAATCAAAATTATTACTCTATCTTTTTAAAATTTCCTCACTGACTTTCTCACCACTTTCACTCACATGGTTCTTTTCAAACACTTTAACAATCACCCAAAATCATTTCTTAGCATGCTTCTTGGACTTCCAAGGCCTTTTATGTTCATTATCTATGTCATCATCACCAGCAGAATTAGATGAATATGAAAGTGGTCGCGTGGCATGTCCATACTATCCATTATGCTCTTATACCAATAGGTGTCATATTTTATGATTGACTTGACTAGCTCTGCAATATGTACATACCTTTTCTTGTTGCAAAGGTTTTCCATATTCTAAAAAAATCAAAAAATTTAAAAAATGTAAAGAGGGTATACCCTAAAAGAAAAATCAAAGGGTGAAAAGATAAATGGTCAAAAGAAAAAATGAAAAGAAATGAACCCCAAATGAAAAGGACCAGGAAAGTGTGCAAGTCCAAATGCCACTACTATTTCATTTTTCTGTAAATAAAGCATCATGTACAGCTTGTTGAATTTTCTACCACAATTGATGAATGGCCAAATAGCTTAATCCTGGCTAGTTCATGTTTGAATTTCCTATTTTAGAGATAGAGAATAAAAGTTTGTCCAAACTATTTAAACTTGGCAGATAAGCAGATAGGTAGAGAAGCAAAGGAGCTCAACTACTTAATCTGAGCCCTTGGAAGAAATAAGTGCAGATTTAGATAGGCTTATCATGTAAAGAAAAGAAAATTGATGAGGGTTTGCCAGTCCAAGTGCACCCAAAGAGAAAGGAGAAAAAATGTTAGGTACAGTAGGCTGGGTAGGCAGTTTTGATGTTGCAGAAAGAGACTTGTGATTGATTTTGTCTCTCAGAATGATAATCTTACCTCTATCACAGGTACTATGGCAGTTTTATATTTTAAGAGCGACTCAAGCGAAGCATGACCAACTCCCCTCATGTTTTTCCTTGAAATCATTTACTAATTTCCCCAGTGGTGTTAAGATCTGCCTAAATATCCTTAAAGTCACTCCATCTCATTTCATTTCGTCATTTTGCCTAAGTGAATTCCTACTTCACTTAGGAAAAATTGTCATATTCCTTGTATAGACTCCTTTTTCCTTTCGGCCTGAGTTTCTTAAAACATTATACTCAGCGCTTGTATTTCAAAATCTCATATTAACAATTTACAAATCAACGTTTATTATATAAATCCCTATAGTTTTGCCCCTTTCCCGTAATATGTACATATATATAAAACCCCGCATTATTTAATATCCTACCCCCTGGTTTAATTATAAACCATAGTCTTCACCACGAGCAACATTGGGATTTATTAACCTCTGGTTAATTAAATAAACAAACCCGCAACCCCGCGAACCAATTGTAAAAACCCCAACGCATTATAAAACTTTAACTATGGTGTGTTGTTCCCGCACCTTAACCATCTGTCACCTCCATTGACTGCCAACCATCAGATCAATGGCCCTAGATCCAACGGCCAAGATTTGTATCGCACCCCACTCCGTCACTGACAATTAACACCCGGGAGACTGGCGGTATCGCCACCCATACCAGGACGTTTGTCACACTCTCACGCTGCTCGCGACCCTCCCGTTCGAAACCACTTTAGCCCATAAGCGGTCCGGGGTAAAATTGTTTATCACCCTTTGCTACGTGACAAGATGTCCCGTCATGCTGACGTCATCCACTCAATAAATGCCAAAAATACCCGCCAAATCAATTTTCGTTAAATAAACAATAAAATGTCATTTTCGCCCTGATTTTCTGCAAACTATGCTCCATGAAAAATATGTCCAGTCAACTGTTGGAGCAGTTAACCCATCACCCAGCTAAGAAACTCTAGCGTCGTGCTCAAGTAGTCCACCATTCGACCTGCAAATTTGTAGTTTCACCTCTGCAATCTAGGTACTTATCCATTTTTACCCTGCAAACCTGCAATTTCACTTTTCCACTGAAAATTCTACCTGAGAAAGCCAACTTTGAGTTGAAATCAGTTTGTTTAGTCCATAAAGACTCCTAAACCTACTGTTTAGTCCAATTCTCCACAAAAAGCCCAAATTCTAGTTTGAATACATAAGAACCAAACATGGAAGCCCCCATAGCCCTAAATGTCGCACCCATGAACGCACCTCATAAAGATTTGAATTATCTACCCTTGGCCAACAGAGATTTCCAAATAAAAGACCTATCTAGTGATAGGAATCATCTTCAGACCTTCTTCAAATTAGAGATAGTCATCTAAGAAACTTTGACATTTTTGGACTATGGGAATCAAACCTTCCCATGTACTTTCTTCCCTCAGTCCATGTTTTCCCAGATATCATTCACCAATGTTGTGCTAGCTATGACCCTATCCACAGAGCAGTTATGTCACCTTCACAAACTGTCCTTTTTTCCATAACTGCTGAATCCATCAATGAGATGATACATTTCCATTCCACTGAGCTCCTTGCTCATCTTTCCATGGGATTTTTTCTTGAACAAGCTTCTCAATTGCCCAACTCATAGATAAATCGTATTGCTCAGATATTCATGAAAGCAAACTGCCAGCCCCAAGGCCCACCTCCCTATTTACATACCTGGTTCACTGAGACTGGAAAACTCATTCTTTACATGATATCCTTGATCTTGGGATTTAAATCTAGTGAATATGTGGATGATATCACCCTAGTTCTATTATCTATCTTTACTCCAAGACAACCCCCTGCTGTCAAGTATGACTATGCCACTTTTACAGCCAACAAAATCCATGACCAATTCTTGAATTTGGATAGAGAAGGAGTTTTCAAATACACTTCTTATATATACCATCTATTGTTATATTGTCAACCAGATAGCTTTCCATTTCCCGTCAGGAAATTAGACTCAAAAGGAAATCGGAGGTTTGTGATCTTTTAGAGCTCAGTATTCCATAACTGTGACTCCCCTTATACCTATAGTGAATTCATGGACTTATTTGTACACCCAGCCTCCACTCTGTTGATAGGAGCCCCTACTCCTAGGATTACTGGTGACATGAATAAGATTTTGTAGCTTTCCAAACAGTACAGGATAGGTGACTAGTACCTCCACCAGAATCACACAGAAATCAGAATGTATGGATGTGAACTATGCCCTTTCAAGTTGCCTAGATATGTGCCCATGAGGTTATTTGCATTAGAATATTTCAGGCAGATCATTTATGCAGACTTAACCCATTTTTGTAATGTAAAGAAGAAGGATCAGCTGAGAATCAAAAACCAGCTAGGCCCTTATGTCATCAATTCTAGGGATGCGTGGGAAGATGCTGAAAAGATCTTAGAAGACCACCTTAGATTCAAGAAGAGTTTTCAGTGGGTGCCATATGACCCATGTAGTTTCATAAGTGATAAAAGGGTAAGAAAAGGCTATCAGTGTATGTACATCATAGGATCCCAGAAATTGAATAGTATGCAAATCAGGAAGAATGGGTAGAAAGGACATTAATAGAGGAAATTAGTGAACAAGAAAAGATGGAAAAAGCTATGAAAGATCTTGAAAAAACGCTTGACCTGGACTCTTTTAGACACGTATCTTTCAAGTGGCCCGAACAATCAGGAGTTGGGACATCCTCTGTTGGAACTTCTTAGCAGCTCGCACAGAAAACCAGCACATCAATCACAAGGACTTCAAAGGGCAAAGAGGTAGAAACTACAGAGCAACCAATAATGATTGATCAGCCAGGGGGCTCCAAAGAACAGGAACAAGTACAAATTCCTCCAGCCCAATCCAAAGCAGTAGAAATCCCAGCATTACAAACTCCTCTAAACGAGGAAAGAAGCAAGAAGAGAGACAGAGAAGAGGCCACACCTAACAGTGGATCTGCTGAACAACCAAAAGCAAAGAGACAAAGACTGAATCCTCTGTTAGAAGAGGAAATCATTGAAAAAACGACAGACAGTCTAAGAGGTGAGAGGGTAGTCAGCCAGCAGACTTCCCCAGTGGTAGATACATCAACTAGTTCACATAGGCAGGAGCTAGAAAGGCAGCACAGTGTAGAGGTATCGTCCACCAAGCCACAAAGCAAATAGTCCTTAGACATTAAATGGACTTTCATAGAAATTAAAGCTAAAAATGATCCTGTGAGGATTCAGATGTACAATTAATACTTGAAGATGGCCCCTTCAAACCAGCAAAGGTTAATGTCTGCCTATGACATTAAAGAAGGAAAAATGTTAATGAGTTATTTTAAGCCAAAGGTACAGCAACCCCAGTCTGCAGCAGATTACATCAGAACAAACTTAGAGGTCCTAGCCAAAGACATTCATCCATTGGACCAGATTGAAATTCACAAGAAGACTGGAGAAATGGTTTATTCTACACTAGTTTACAAAGAAATGTTGGCCCACCAGTTACAAAATTCCTTAGACAACACAACAGCTCAGTTGCATTGGGAGAAAGCTTCTTCTCTGGCCAAGGATAACAAAATAAAATCCTTAGAAGAGATCATCATGGAACTGGGACATGACCCCAAAGATGCTAAAGGCATAAAGGCACTAATCAAGAAGAAGGAAGAGGACATTGCTGCCCTGAGGAAACAACTGAAGCTACCTCCTTCAAGGTACCCTCAAACTGCAGAAATCATAGAGCAGAAATCAGAGGAAGACATGATGGGCTTGCTCACGAAACTCAATGAAAGATTAACTAATACAGAGTAGGCACTAGAAAAACCATTAAAAGAGAAGCAGGGAGAGTTGATCTCCCAGCCACCTGAGGTAATCCCTACAGTCACAACTGCAGTGCCCTAAGTAGTTGGATCAGCATTGGCCCCAAATGTCCCAGCAGTCGCAACAGAGGTAATCATAGGTACATCATCATCAGGAGCAACACCAGGTAGCAGTGCTAATATGAGCTCAAAAGAATTGATAAAGTCCATGGAAGAATTGAGACTCCAAGTGTCAGAATTGAAACGAGTGAAAGAGAAATTGGCAAAAGTAGAAAAGAGTTATGATAAATCCAAAATAAGTGTGGCGGAGAAAATAAGAGAGGTTAAAGCATTAGAGAATAAGTGAGAACATTAGAGAATGATCTCACTTTAGATAAACCTCTGGCAGAAGTCAAAGGAATTCTTTGGACCAACATCAATCAATCCGTAAGTAATGTTTGGCCATCTATCCAAACTATCTATGAGTAGGTTGACTTAGTGAATGTAGCACATGGAGAAATTCAAAAATCAAGAGCTTTATTAGGACAAATTCCTGATCAAGCCAACTGGCTCATACATTTTTTTAATTACAGAAATAGAGAACAGCTGGAGCAACTTAGCATCCTAGACAGGACAGACACCATTTTGGAAATCAAAAGAGTTCTAACCAAGAGAACTTTAATGCAGAATTTGGAAAAAAGATGCCAGGATATGCAAGTAGAAATTAATTCTTTCATGGAAAGGTTTACAATTTTGCAGAATAAAAGGCTACCAAATCTTCTAGGAAATAATGACCGGCTTATGAAACATGAAGATTATGTACATAAGTTGAACACATATGTTGTTGATCAAGTTAATTCATCAACAAGTGCTTCAGGAGTAAAAGCACTCCCCACAGGCCAAACTCTCTATGATAATTTGGAGAACTTATTTTATATTGAACATGAGGTAAAACATCTATTTCAGCTCCAGCCTAATTTTGTCAGGTATACAGAAGCTGATGAAACCCTGAGGAAACTTCAGAGACATAAATTGCTAGAGCAACAATGGTGGGAAGACATGTTGGGGATTTTGTAAATTTCTCTTGGGTAAAACGTACATTTTGGGCTATTTTTCTGTGATAAAGATAAATAGAGATAAATGAGGCTCAAGCGTGTCAAAGTATATCTGATCAAGGTCAAAGAATGTCCGGCAATGATGGAGCAGCCAGCACAGAGTATCAGTCGAAGACAGCTGTAAACCGACTCGCAGAGCTTGCCTCCAACACATCCGACGAAGACAGAGCAGCCAGTACAGCATCGATTCATCTTTTCCCTCTTTTCGAGAATGTTTGTCTCTATCTTTTGTAAAAAATGGGGATTAGTCATCACTAGATATTATCTCCATCAGATATTTTGTAAGATATTTTGATATTTTGTATAAATACCCCCCCAAATGAAGTATTTGGGGTTGGTGGGTATTCATAGTTTTTTACTGTAATACTGAAACTTTTTGGAATAAAAAGCTGTTGGAACCATTTGTTGTCTGGCCCACTAGATGAGGAATTGATGTAGAAGACTTGTCACAGAATTCTTGAATCAAACTCTAGATCAATAAGTCCACTATATCTCATGTTTTACAGTTTTCTTATTTGCTATATCATCTGTGTTTCATAATTTGAATGGTAAAGAAAAGGATTAATTCAAGATTTGTTTAAACTGCACTTTGTCTTCAATCTTTATTATTCTCTATATTTTCTTCAAGATTAATATAAGCAGTGAATTCTTAGTTGCTCCTGCTTCTTGATTCTTTCATGTTGTCTATTTGCTAAGGAATTCTTAGCTGCTCCTTAACAATAAGCATCCATTTTCCCTCTTTCAATATGTTGAAGGATTCTTAACTACCTTTCGCCCATTTGAGTTCATTCCATCTGATTCTAGCCTATGTTTGTTCCAGGTTTGACTACCTTGCTTTGTGATACCATCCTCTGTTACGAAACTGAATCCAGAAAGCCATCCCTCTTTGACTCCATCATGCCCAATGGAATGAACTATTCATTTTCCCTCACTGATCTATTGAATTCCACCATCCAAATCCAAAACAAAACCCTTGGACTTCATAACTAGCCTAACACACTTCAAAACAAAGCTAAATGATAAAGAGAGAGCCCTCTCTGAATGCAGATTGGCTAGAATCTATATCTAAAAGATTGGTCTGTGGTTACCTCGGCCGTATTCCGTTTCATACAACTTTGGGAAACAACCTGAGTGATAACACTATCTACATTAATCCATCCATGTAAAATATCATCCATGGTGGGTGTCAGATGACTGGCCTCTGATAAACTGGGTAAACATATATGTGGTGACCTAATGCACGGCTCTACAGCATACTCATCTATCTGATCCTATTTTTTTTCCATTATCTTTCTAAGCTTTATACGCATTAGTGTTTCCACGTAAAGAAGTAATAGCATAACCAGGGGTTGATTCAACATGGGAGTTGATATCCAGAGGTAGCAAAGAACTGTTGAAAGCCACAGAAAAAGAAACATAATCCCGACGAGGGAAGGATACTAAATGTGAGTAATAAAGCAACTCTCACTTCAGCTTTTTCCTTCTAATAATTTTTTCACATATCAAATGAAGTTGCTCCAACTCAATCTACATTTGCTTTACTATCTTCAATTCCTCCACATAAGCCTCAATTTACTATCCTCAAATCCTCAATTTATCTTTTTATCTTCAACTCCTCAATTCCTCCACATTTGTTTTTAATAATATGATTCTACAACTCGCCATAGTTTTCACTGATGATCTTCAACCTAGAGTTGAGAGTTTGATTTATCTCACTCACGAGTATCATCATCTTATTGTAATGTGCTGCCATCCTCTCTTCCTAATCGATTTTGTTGCCATTCCTTCTGTAAATTCATTGTGGAACTGATCGGCCAGAATTGCAGATCTCTTCCACACTCCTCCACGCTAATATCGCAGGTCCGTACATAATGTTCCACACTCAACTTTCAGGTTCGTCTGAGCTCTTCTATGCTATTGTAGCAGCCTTCCCTATGCAATTTGTGGCACCATAAACACCGTAATTTCCAGGCTTCCAAAACCATAATAGCATGGCTATCTTCTCTACAAATGATGTACATTGCTTCCCTCCAGTGATAGCGTGACGTACTTTTCTCTATAGTATATAGAGTTTCCTAATCTCTAATTCATCTTCCTAATTTCTCATTCTTCCCGTAGATTTTTATGGTGAGTCTATCTCTTTTACATTTTCATTTTATATTAAATATAATTTAGAAGGAGTTATTCTTTTACATGAGTAAATTGAGTTGACATGGCAGATTTAGTATTATGGTGGTTAACCAAATAGGTCAATTTATAGGATGCATAATTTTCACATACAAGCTAAAAATTTAGTGATATTTTAGAAATTAGGAACTTAACTAATGTTTCTTAAATTTGAAGAACATTAGCTAACTAGAACATCGCTTGCATAATTTAAGATACCAACAAAAACAAATAAAAAGATAACTTGGTCAATGATTGAAAAAATAAAGTGTGAGTAGGAATAAAGGAATTAATGTAAGCAAGGATACCACCTTGTATTAATTACATAATTCTATGTAAGAACATCTAGTTGTCTTTGTGAGACTATCTTAAATGAAGCCTGAGATGATATCAAGTCATTATTGTTTTGTTGAATAGAGAAATATAAAAATTTGGGAGAGAGATGCCTTCAACCAAATCAAATTCCTATAATAAATAAACTATTTCTTTCTTTAAATTTTGATTATCCAACCTATATTAAAATGGGCCAAAATTTTTAAAAGATAAAATTCTCTCATCGTAAAATTCAAATATAAATTTTAACAAAATGTCTATTAAATTAACTAATTTTTTTTAAATAAAGTTTATTTTCCAATGGTTAACTTATGGAAGATGCAACCCATAAGTTGGTACAAAGCACCAGCTCTGTTTTGATTGAAGTTTTAGAGTGTATATCAAATTCTTTGATCATTCTTAATGCATCCCCACTAAAATGGCTAATTCATATTTTTCGTAGCTTGTGAGTGATACGTAGAGGACCTTCAATTAATTGGTCGTGTAATATTTTGACATTGGGGATGATGGTTTCATATGTTTGTGAGAGTGGATGAAAACCATTGACAAATGTTGAGTACGTCCTCTCGCTGGCGAAATGGCGTTTGCAGGAATGATAGGGACCAATAAAACGCAACAGAATCTCGCAATCTGTACCAAGTCCAGCGGATGCGGAAAGTTCTGAACAGACAAAACTACTAGTTTTTCCGAGGAATCGTGTGAAGTGAGACTCGCAGGGGTTAAATTTGACAAGTGACCCTACTCGTCAAGGAATTTTTTTATGACGTTTCTATTTTTACACTGCTCATCATATGACTTTTAAAATTTATTTGTACAAGTTTCATCTAATTTCAAATTGTACTCATAGCTGTTCAAATTTTCCATTTTTTGTTGTACCATTATGCTCAAGTCTCATTGCTACACTTTGTTTTGAGACCCGCTGATCAAATTTTTCTGCAAATTTTCCAGATTTTTCAAATGTTTTGAGTTTTTTTGTTTAAAATGGAAATAGTGATAAAATAGATGGGAAATATATATAGAAACAACAAAAAATAATATTATGAAGTGAAAAAATATATATTCATAATTACTTTCACGTGAAAATAATGAATGTTAATATTGTTGCAATAAATTTGACAAAAATAATTCACTCACACATACCATGTTTTCCATTTGAGTCACTACCATGTTAATCCCATTAAAAGAACAATAGTTGTGAAATAATTTTCAAACCAAAAACATAATGTGCATGAACTATGTAAATGTTCAAAAAGTAGATTCAATATCACCATGTACACAAACTAAATTCTGGACAGTTTCACCAAAAGAGGTAATTGTCAAAACACCACTATTACAAACATAAAAATAAAAGCAAAAACTTTAAATATTTAAGGTTCTCCTTTCTTTAGCATGTTTCCAGATGTCAAATACCCCATCCCATTCCACCATCGATGAATCAATCCCTGTTAGAGACACCCGCATCAAGGCATCCAATGCAACTAATGATAGCCTTGTTCTTCAGACATCCTTTATTATGTTTTGTCTTGAGAATCCTCTCTCACAAGCAACCGTAATTGCAGGAATAGTAAGTATCGCCTGCCATAATTTTGACATGTGAGGAAAATTTGTATGCAACCCTGTAACATAAAAAATCCTCCATGCATCTTTCATGGATGATCCCTCGCAATTAACACGAAGAGTGTCAACAAATGGATGCAACTCTTTCAAACAAGCCTCAAAATCAAATGTAGTTTTGTTTTCTTCACTTTGATAATAAGGATGTTGTAAGTGTTGAAAAATCTTTTTGAGCCAACGCTTTGAATTTCATTCTCTGCCATGAACATCCTCTAAATAATGGCAAGGGCTAAACAATCTTGCTTAGTTGAAAAATGCACGATCAGGGAATCTTCCATTCAAATTCTCTATGAGAGCTTGAACATAATCTTTTGCAAGTTGTTTGCAACTTTCTATTGAACCTTCAATACACGGTTTCCATGATTGTTTTTGTATATCAACACAATCAACATATGCATGTGGAATTGCTACAAATCGTAATTCATGCTTGTGAACAAGCCCCTCCTTATCACAAATTTCTAGGAAGCCAAATTTAGATGCATCTAGAAATCTAGATAAATAACATGTGCCATCTGCAAATGTGTCACTTCTTAAAAACCACCTTTTCAAAGTGTTTACCGTGACATTTATGGCTTCCCCTAAAGAGCTAACATCAATGTACTCTTCTTGGAATTGCTTGTTCAACTTGTTTAAATCACACATTATATCTGCAAGCATATGTAAACAAAATTGTAGTGAAAAGATTCTTGCCTTATCATACCATGAGTCTTTTCTTTCATTTTTCCACAATGTTAATATGGGAGGCATAAGTGCAACAAGTCTTTCAATGACTTTTCCCCTTGAAAGCCATGTAACTCCATGGATTTGAAGAGCTTGAAGAGTTTCAAGTTGCATAAGTTCCTGTAGAGCAATAAGTTGACTATTTCTTTTCGTAGAATATTGCAGCCAAGAATATACCTTATTTGCTAATTTCTCAAGAAATAATAATTCAGGTATTTTTTTTGAAGCATCTGATGCAACTAAGGCTTCACGATGAGCAATGCAATGAACACCTACAAGATTAGGTACATCTTTATTCAAGAAAGTGATAAAACCATTTTCATTACCAACCATTGAAGAAGCGCCATCTGTGGAAACTCCCATCAATCTTTCTGTTAAAAGGCCCCTTGATTCCATTAAATGTTTGATTGCATCATAAGTTGTTTTCTCTCTTCCATCGCAAACATTTATGAGCTTTAAAAACTGTGAAATTGGAGGACCCTATCCTTTTGAGTTTAAAAACATGGCATAAACCACAAGATGTTTTTTTTAACTACGGTTTGTACTTTAATCTAACATCAATGAAAAAAGGGCTATCTAGCATTTTGGAAGTTTGTAGCTCTTCAAGGTACTGAGATATAGCAAAAAGGAATTCTTTTGCAGCCATGTGATTTGTATATGATGTTTACTCTTCATTCTTTGGCATATTTGGCGTGTGTAAAGACATTGTAAACAAACAAAGAGATTCATATTTTGAAAGTGGTAGATCCTCTTGCACCATCAAATATACTAATTTCATAGTAGTGATGACTCTTTCTTTGTTCATATCATCAATGCATGCAATGTGTTCTGTAATAGACTTCGCCTTCTTCTCATTTCCACATATCCACTTTGCCTGTGAGAGTTTATGTATGTTTGAATTAGCATGAACAATTATAGAATCATGTTGCAATGTAGAGCAACCAATCCCAATTCCCTAGGCCTCATTGCCTTATGCATTTCACAATATATGAATTTCATAACTGTTTTTCCTTCATGCTTTGCCTCTCTCAACCACTTATACTTAGTTTTCCACTGATCACGAAACTCTCTTTTTACTTTCATTTTTCTTTTCTTTTGGGTGCTAAGTTCTTCATGGTGAAATTATTCATCACTTTTTTCATTATGCTCCAAGATATCATATTCTTCATTATGCCCCAAGACATCTAAATCTTCATTTAGATCAAAATCATGAACTTCTTTATTAGGCAATGAAGCTTGAGATGTACTAGACCATCCAAAAAAAATTTGATAGAAAGTTGATTCCCTTTTTTGAAGACATTTTTGATATATAATACCTATATAATAAAAATAAAGTATTTAGTATATATGAATTTCATTTCATCAACTAAAACCATATTAAAAAAATAATCTTGCACTGGTACGCTGCTGAAAATCCCAAATGCTAAAAATAAATCTAAATAAATCATTTAATAAAATTATAAAAATACATATTTAACAAATTCAATTAACTAATCCAACAAATGAAATTTTACAACAAAAATCCGACACTAAAAAATATAACAGAGCTGTTACAAGGACATTTATCCAATTCATCAAAAATGATATAACAAACTTTTACATGAATTGATATAACAAACTTTTACATATACAATTTATTACAGTGAGAAATCTAACTCATCAAATTTCACAAAAAGTTTAACAATTTAAATACCACTTCTATTCTAAATACATTCAGAATTCAACAACATATTAATTGATTCAGCATTCTATCATTGTCCTATTTACAATTTTGGAATTTTGAAACAGAAGATTTCATTCATGGCCAACCAGAAAGAAACTAAAAAAAATCAGGGACTAATATTACACTAAAAGCAGACGGACAACAGCACCAGATAAGCTAACCTTCACAAAGACACTCATCCAACTTGGGTCCATGTGAACACATGTGCGCACTATCTATTCCATCAACACTGGAAATGAGCTATGGGAATTGACAGTCAATATTTACCTTCCAAACCCTACCTTTTCACAAATCCACTTATGGTATATTTATCGACTACTTTCTCACTACCATTCATGTCGAGTGGCTCATAAATTTTCCGCTGAAGGCATCCGAATGCATTAGGCTTCTAGATGCTTATGGAAAGTTTCAGACTTCGATCTTTCCACCTTACCGTGGCACCTTACCTGTGTGTCTTGTCACACTGGTAATAATTTTAAATTTTCCATCTCTCTATTATATTATAGTTTGGGTTATTCCTCTATTTTCTGTAGTAGGAGTTCAGGTTTTTTTCAATATTTTTTTTAGAGGCCGCACCCGTGGAGGTCAGAAACTGATTAAGTTCTCAACTAGGTTCTATCCAATGTAAGTTTTATAGCCTATATCAATTTCTAGATGTTTTGTTGATAGGGTGACTATCCCTTGCAGTTTTATGATATTGTGCTTAGTTTGTAATTTTTTCTTCTCAGTTTATGTCTTCCACTAATTCACATTTTAATTCCTAATTTGTTTACTCAATATTATGTGGCCATAGTGTTTGTCATCTAGTTTCCCTTTGTTCCACCAGTGCACTTGTTTACTCCCCTGGTCAACGCATACACAACGAAGTAATAAGCCAAATTTATTTTTATTTTTCTTTCTAGTTATAATTTTGTTTGAGCTAAGAATAAATTATCTTGAATGTCCAAGTTTTGGAATTGTCTTGACAGCCTCCAAGGGATTAATTGCAGAGGATAACAAATTCCTTTAGTGCCTCAAAAATATGAGATAGACAGAGACACTGAAAGAGCGACGCTCGTCTATTGGAATTAAAGCAAAGCACATCCAAAAAATAAAATGTGGCACCACACAATTATATCATCCATGAATCACTTCAAGAAATTACCAGCTATAACAGTGTAATTGTTATTTGTACAGAGAGAGAGGGAGGGATTTCAAAAACCTGGCAACACAAAATTTAAGTTGGGCACTGCTCTTCCGCCACAGCGATGTATATAAACTGATGACAAACGCTGAAAACTCAACAGAAATCGCACCAGACACACGACGAGAACTCTGTTGGGGTTGATGTTGGTTTTAACTGTGTGTAGCGTCTCTGGCACAAAAGTATAGCTGACGACTCGGGCATACATTCCCAGAATTGTATTTTTTTAATGAAAATCCAACTGAGCATGCTTCCGTGTCAAGGATCACCTTGTTACTTTCCATATCTTGGACATGCGTACACTCTCATACGATTTTATGTTACCCGAAGTTTTCTATTTAAATTTTTGATGAGTCGACCAACCAAACGACAGTATGCTAGGTTAGCAGGAAGTCCTCTGTGACTTACACCATATGCTATATAATGCTCCTCCTCATAACCACATATCAACTCAGTGGAGTGACTAAGTAGCTGTTGCAGGTGCTTTTGTTTCTTTTCCCATGGCGCGTCTACTATCATTTGTTGTCATAGTCATCACTATTTTTGCTCTCTTCATATGGAATATTGAGGTAAGACGTTACAGCACATCACAAGTGATCAGTGGTAAATTGACGATAAAGCTTTAAGCGATGGATTATTTCCCTGCGGGCCACGACAGGACTCATTAATGGAATCTTGTACACATTAAAATTTAGGGGTGGTAAGTTGGTAACTGGTAAGTTTCTCTCTAAATGCTCAAGCACTAAACCCGAATGCGAATTGAATGCAAAATCCGCAGATCTGATAGCCATCCGATCACTATCCTTTGTCACTAAACGCTAAACTTGCAAGTTGCCCCAGCCAGAGATTATAAGGTTACAGATTCACACCATACTAAAAATGCCATAGTCGTTCCAAAAAGTTCTGAATTATAGTAATTATTATTCAACAATCCAGTCGTTGTCATTATTAATATTATAATTATTTCACAACCAAATCGCCACACCGTCAAGATGCCTGTAGCAACTCGTGAGATGAGGAGAGAGATTCGTATTGTGCCGAGTCTCATTTGACATGATCCAGTCACAAACAATTATTCAACAATCCAGTCGCCACATTGTAACTTACATGTATAAAAAATATATGACGTAAGGTTAAATATATATATATAATTATAATTATAATTATAATTTTTTTTTAACTTTTAATTTTTAAACATGCCCATCAATATGACGTTTTTGAAAATTAATGGCAAGTTGCACATGATGTGGAGATTTAAAACTAAAACGTATTTTATGGGTAAAAAAGCAAAATACGGGCATACGAGCATCAAATTTAACCCCTGAGTGAGAGGACTTACCTTTCATGTCTAGGTACCTCCAACATGGCTGAATATATAAAACATGTAAAATGGGTGGGAAATGATAATATAATGGTAGATTGTACGCAATTATTATTATAATTGATAGTTGTCAACGTTCTTACTTCTCACTCGCCAAATTGCTCAGAAATGTTTTTTCTCGTCACAAAAAATATTCTTCATATCAATTAATAACAATAGATAACTATGGTAATATAGAGATCTCTTACATAAAGTTTATACTACTTGTATTAGGCAAATTACCCTAAACAAACGCAGCAAAGAAAATCACACCTAGTTGTTTAGATGATGTCCACAGTTCTATTATGTTCCATGTTGATATGCCTGAAAGATATCTTTTGAAAATGCTTATCCAATGTACATATGCGGTCCATCCAGTTTGTTAACAAAGGCAGATGAAAATGTGAATGTTCATTGACCCAATCAATTATGCCTTTTGAGTCCCATATACCTGTAGGTCGTCAATCCCCAACCATTTGGCACATAAGAGAACACCTCGTAAAGCAATGTTTTTTTCCCGACTATTTTTGCCTTTCCCACCCTCCCACCGAGAATGATAGTAACATCCAAGATTTGTAACTATATAAGCTTTGCATCCACATTGTCTCTAAGAACTCACGTCATCAAAAAAGCTAGCTGGATATGACTTCCATATGTCCCATTTTTTGATCCTTCTATTTTTTTCTTTGTTTTTGAGGAACAAACTTAGAGAAATATGCCACAATATTTAGCACAATGCTCCTCACACCAACCTCAATATGATGTAAAAGGGAAATGTGCAATATTCATTTTGAGTCCTAAACCAATGTGATAGACAATCCTCCATTGAATTGTTTATCCATGTCGAGGATATGTATAAAGATTGTAGAACCCCTTGCCACACCTCTGTAGAAAAAGGACATACCAGGAATAAGTGACGAAAATCCTCGGCCTTGTTCATGTACAAAATGCATATGCCAAGTTCAGTGTATCCCTATGAAGGATATTCTCCCATGTTAGAATTATGTTATGCATAGTCAACCAACAAAAGAATTTTAATTTCTGAGGATCTCCCATGACCAAGATTTCTGAAACCATATTCTTATAAACAAGATAACCCAATAAAACCAAATCTATCTTTTGGCTAAAAATTTATTTTTAGATTGAGTATCTAAGACTTCATATAAAAATATAAAATCCTTAGAATATATGTAAGACTACTTGCCTCTTGTTTACCCTTTCATGTGGTGAAAACAATATGTTGATTATATAGTCATGGTGATGCATCAATGAGGTCGTTCTTAATTTTTGTTTTTTATTTTAAATAAACTTTTCCATAATTATATTCTTTGTCATTGGAAAAGGAAATGCCCTGCACTTATGGTTATGCTTCATGTCACATCAGTCAAATATTTACATCACTAGGGATCTAAAATTGATGTGTTTCATGACTTCATTTAGAATATGAAAAAAATAATTTAAATATTAAAATAATTTTTAAAGTATCTTAATTTTTTTTCAAGTTTATATTTTATATTCAATTAACGCTATATATACATCTGTATCTTTATAGATTGTGTTGGATTGTCGACTTGGAAGCCAAATCAAAGGCAAAATCTTAGGCTTAAGCAAGAGTTCATCAAAACTATCAAAATAAGTTTGATATGTCTACTGAGACAAAACCGAAACCTGGGTTACGAGTTTAACTCTTAATAATAAATATATATACTCATAAGTTGAGACAAGATAAAACAACTAGGTAACATTGATAATAAAACTATGTGAATGACCAGACCTGGATGATCAATTCTCCTGCGCTAAAGGAGTTGGATTAGCTAGAGGACGAAGTGCCCAATCATACAGGAGAACTCGTTCAATTCATTGAAGGAATTCATCCATGATTTTGTACAATAAGTGTTTCTCCTCCATCCTAACAAGGAAATCATCGTGGTTGTCATCCTAATCGAATAGGACTTTCCCCAACTTTTTTTTAAGCCTCCAATACATCTCTACGATGACGAGGTACTAGTTGTGCCTCCCTTTCTCATATCCCAAATTAGGTATCCAATCAAAGATCTACTCAAGAAACTCATTATCTTTGTCTCTTCATGCTCATCTTCCCCTTCCTATTCAATATCCTCAACTTTTGTTGTAATTCTAGTGGTGTGTGCTCTTTGTATCATTCTGCTAATGCACTTGCTTTGCCTCTGGCTCAAGCATGCATATTGATAAGGTTGTCACGACCTCCAACTCCCTTGTGGGGGTGAGCTCTTTATCTTGGCATGTTGGGTAGGGATAAAACTCGACAAAATAGTAGACAAATAGAATAGGAGGCTCATACAAGGAGAGGTGAGGAAAACATTGTAATTTCATTTATAGATTAAACAAAATTACATTTTGTATATACACAACAAAGTTTGTATTCAAGAAAGATCTACCTAGATCCTTTTAGTGGCAAGGAGAAGAAAGCATTCCACCCAGTATGATAATACATCTTTACAACATTCAACCCTAAGGGTCCTCATAAAAACTCAAAAAAGATAGAGTGATACAAATCATATACAATCTAAAAAAATAACAAAGTATTCATCCTTATAGGCTTCTACAACATTGTCAAAAACCAACATCAACATGTAAAATATAAAGATAAAAACAAAATAATATAGCTACTATATCTAGGAGACAAAATAATCCATTAATGGATGATGTAAAAACATGTAATGAGCATCATTTAAAACCTCCTCAATAGAACAAAGCCCCTAATCCTTTTGAAGGCCTAGGCTTAAAAATCTTGTGCTCTTCCTTGTTGTGATCCCTGTAAATATGAGTGTAGGAAAAAGATACATAAGAAAGCGTGATCCTCTGTGAATCCTCCAATATGTAGGAAAGGTGTAAATAGTGACATTGTTGTATTTGATTGACCCAATTAATGACTAATGAAGGAATCACCAAAAACTTGTATCTAATCACAACCCTTCTCACAAACAAAATCCAATAAAGAGTAGCAAGACGAGAACTCAGTCATATTGTTTGTTCCCCTCCCAAGCCCCATGATGATTTTTTAATAATGTTGATAAGATAAATAGATAGTGAAACCGCCACCGCATGTGAGACTCCCCCCTACTCAGCCCCATCAAATAATCCCCACGTGTGAGATTTGTCAAGCTTCTCTAGGATCACAAATCTATTCTTGATAGAAACAAATGGCTAAGGAAAATGAGAAAGGATGGGCATAGCTTTAGCTTCCACCCAATTTGGATAGGAGTGCTTGTTATGAAAAGTTTCTTTATTCCTTTCCAACCAAACACCGCAGCAGATAAGTAGAGGAAAAGCCTTATAATATTTATTATTATTGTTTTGGACCAAAGACCACAACTTCTCCTCAAAATAGGGACCTTGCCAAACTCAACACTACACTAATTCCATATCTGACAACAAAGAGGGAAATCAACAAAAATATTCTCTATGGATTCAACATTTGACTTATAGCAGGAGCATCATCTAGGATCGATCTTATGATGTCTCTGCAACAAATCCCAAGTAGGTATTTTTTTAGCAAAGAGAGACCACATGAATAAGCGATATTTTTTTGGGAAATCCACCTTCCAAACTCCTCTCCACCACCACTCCTTTGCCTCCTCAGTTATAACCATATTCAAGTGAAGATACCCCATCATGGGAGTATATACACCCATTGGATATTGAGCCCAAACTAGCCCATCGTTGTTCTCAGAAAGTCTAATATCAACCACAACTAGAGAATCAAGATAACCCCTCCAATTCTCAGGAAATCCTTGATCAATCTGCAAGTCTTCGACAGATAACCAACCTTGGCACCATATAGAGGTCCAATATGGGCGCTTAATATGGGCATGTCTTGAGATACCTCTGTCTCAAAGAAAATATATAAGTTCCAATGGAAGATGATGGGCATGCCCATTACCAGGCTAGGGCTCCTGAATTAATCTAACCTTTAACCCATTTCTGACATTCCATGCCAGCCTTGAATCAATAAGGTCCAATGAATTAATAAAAACTTGCCAGATTACCAATATATTAACATGAGGCTTGTCCCTCAGCCTTACCCAAACCTCAAGAAAGTAAGGGTGAATGTATTTTTGATAAACCACTTGATTTCATAGGATATGAGTGGACATGAGTCTCCAACCACATTTAGCTGCCAAAGCTTATGAGAACCAAAATATATTTTTGAGGCCTTGACGACCAAGCAATTTAAGCATCACAATATGATTCCATTTAAACCATGGAAGGACAAAGTATTCCTAAGAGTCGGCCCATAAAAATTTAAAATATGTAATTCTATCTCTTTCTAAAACTCCCCTAGGGAACCAAGCTACAAACATATAAAACACAAGAAAAGCTTCCATAACCGATTTGACTAGAACAAGCCTCCCTTCCTTTGACAGCCACCTTAGGCTCCAACCTTTTAATATTTTCTCTATATTTGTGATTAACCATGACCAATATTCCTTCTTGTAGCAATTCGGTTTCAAGTGGAAACCCAAATATTTTAAGTCTGCATCCATTTCTAAAAAAAGAAATGGAAACATATTCTTTAGATTCATACTTCATGATCTGCTAGATTTTAAGTTGTAATATAGGATTTTTTATCATTAACCACCATGCTTGTAGCTTTTTAAAACAAGTCAATAATTTTAGCTAATTTAGCCTTATCACTAAAAGCACATTACACAAAATTAGAATATCATCAACAAAAATTAAATTAGTAATTTCTAGAGCATTAGAGATAATAACACCCTGAAATTTTCCTTTATGCTTAAAATATGCCACTAGATGATAGAGACCCTTTGTTACCAATGAAATCAGTAAAAGAGATAGGGGACATCCTTGTCTTAGCCCTCTTTGGGCATGGGAAAAAGGAGAGGCGAACCCATTTATTAGAACAACAAAAGAGACCGATTGAATATAACCCATCACTCAATCAAAAAAATCAATCCTGAAGCCTAAGTGAGTTAAGAGAAGTTTTATGTACATTCAACTCACACAATCATAGGCCTTAGAAAGGTCAAGTTTGATGACAACTCCTTTTAATATGAGAGTTTTTATGTTATGGATCCCCTCTTGGTCCACTCCAATGGCTTTATGGATCCGTCTCACATCAAGGAAACTAAATTGTTCCTTTGAATTATCGTTAATATTCAAGCAACAAATTTGGAGATAACCTTGTAGATACAATTGCAAAGTGAAATAGGATTAAATTCCTCGAATGAAGAAGGCTTATCCACTTTGGGGATAAGGGAAATTAAATTTGTGTTGAAGGTTTCCAGAACCCTACCTTCCCTTTTAGATTTATTAAAAATAGCCAACAAGTTCTAGAAAATATTATCATAAAACCATTCAAAGAACTCAATCCCCCACCCATTAGGGCTAGGAAATTTGTCTTTCTAAAAGCTAGAAAGAACAACCTTCAATTCCTCTTTTGAGATCTCCTCTACTAAGTCTCTATTGTTTTCATCCTCCACAAACCTAGGTAATAATTGGGAAACCCATATTACTTCATTAATACTAACCCTTTTAGGTTCTTTGGATAGCTTCTAAAAATGAGCTCAACCAAGAGAAGCAAGGCCCTCAAAATATGTCAGACCTCCTTACCCTCCTCGTCTTGAAGGTCCCATATTGTATTACACATCTTCTTTCCCTTAGTGTATTCTTATAAGAATTATGTGTTCTCATCCCCTCCTTCAAGCCATATAGCTCTGCTTTTCAACCTCCACATAGCTTAATCTTGTGGCCTTCCTATGGGACTCCAATTGGACCAATGTATCTCTAGATTAAACATTTGGAAAAACCCCATCCCTAGAACCAAAAAAACAAGAATGTATGTTTTGATATCAATAAGATCCTACTTATCTCTTCTTTATTTTTTTCTAACCTAATCAACAGCCAAACTCTTGACCCATTTGAGGCTTTCTTCAAAATGTTGAGTAGTTGAAATGCCACTGTTTGGAACATAAGAGGACCAACCCTCCTTGAACAGGGTTACAAAATCAACTTCTTTAATCTACGAAGAATTTAGTTTAAATGGGTCTCCAGGCTTGTGATCATGATTTTTAATCTCCAGCAATATGGGTGAGTGGTCAGACTCATCCCCAGGCCTAATCCACTGACCGATATTATTAAATCACTCCACCATCACTTCCACCACTAAAAATCTATCAATAATTTTAGCAATTTGATCCTCCCCAACATAGTGGTTTCTCCAAGAATTTTTTATCTTTGTGGGCTCTATATCCAACAAATTTTTACCCAAAATCTTGTTGACAAAAAAATCTGAGAGGTTATCCACTCTAGCTCTTGGCCCCTAGAACTTAGAAGCAGCCAGGGAGAAATTTAAATCCCCTCCAAATATTGTATTTTCAACATCCAACACCTTCAGATAAAAAAAATGATTCCATAAGTCCACTGAGCCTTCACAAAGTCCATATAAATTAATACATATGAGATACGTTGTTAGCTCTAAAGAAAAAATTGCAAGCCCCAAAGCATAATTAATAGTCCAAAAATTTAAAACAAAAACATTGTGGGCATCCCAACCAACAACAAGGCCCCCAGAATGACCACAGACATCTGAAGCAATAAAACACCACCCTCCAGAGACTTAGAGATCATCTCCCTAGCCCCAAGTTTTCCTAGAGTAAAATAATAGTGAAAACCTCAAACTTAACCAACCTCTTCAACGCAAGTTTTTTTGAGGAACTTTCCAAGAATCTACAATTGAAAGGCTTGGTTGTTGGTTCAGAATCAAACCAATGGTGATGGGTTTCCTCATCAGGCTCCTGGTGGGATTTCTTCTCCAGTCATGCATCCTCCAAGTTCCCCCTCTCTCCTTCCTATTGTTTTTCCCTTTCTATTTTTTTTATCAAATCTAGGGTATGATTGGGATTTTTGTGTCACAATATGTTTCTAGGGTTTCCTCTACTCAGACTCTTTGTATTGCTCCCTCTCTCTTGATGGCATTCTCCTCCCCGAGAGCCCCTATATCCTCTCGTGTTTCTAATTACTCTAGGGATATTTATGTAGGAGAGATTCTCTATAACATTTGTTCTAGACATATTTTATCCTCTTCTAAATGTAAATTTGGTGGCTTAGGCCAAACCGGGCTCTCCTCTCAGAAGTCTCATGGGTGGAAATCAAACTTGTCTATGGCCAAAGAGAAAGCCAAAGAAGACATGATTGCTAGAAAGGAAATTTTCCATTACTAGGGCACTTAGAGAAATATTGAATGCCTAGGGCGAGTGTCCCAATGAAATTTTATTTTTATATTAAGAAAAAATTCTTCAATTATCATGATTTTCATAAATGTAAAAACCAAAAAGTTTATATTATAATAATCTTTCAAATCAATTTACTAACTAATTTGTTTGAGAGGGGATTTACAGTTACATATAAAATTACTATCACAACTATATAAATTAAATGGATGGTAATCTTTATAGGAATTAAGCTACTTACCTCAAAAAATATCTCACATTGTCAAGATATACAAAAATAATAAAGTCATAAAAAATAAATAGATTATAACTATATATATATATATATATATATATATATAACACAACAATAAGTAATAAGAGTCTAATTTTATCAATAAAAATCTAATGAAAACATGATCTTATGGACATGACCTTTTTTTTAGTTTTTTAATTAAATTGAAAAGCAAAAGGGGCATAAGTACGTGAGATAAATCCCAACCATGGCTACTACTAAAAATATTCAATGGATATTCCATGGAAGTTAAATTCCTAACATCATATCTGGAAGTCTTATTTCAAAATAGACATGCATATTAGCTAGGGAAAATTTTAAGGATAAAAAATTATTTGAAAGTTTAGAAATCTTGGCAAATATTACTAGTTCCTAATATGAAAATTGTAAAATGTTAGGTGTTTTATTGTTAAATATTTGTATGCTATAAAACACAGGAAAATCATTTTGAGAAAAAAATGGAAATTCTTGAATCATTGTTTTTTAAAGCATGAAAAATTAGTCCACTTGCTAATATTAGCCCCTAAATGTTTCCTTGATATAAGATTAATAAAACTAATCACTAACAAATTAAACGAGTATCAATCTCTCTTAACCCCAACTCTATAAGAGAAAAGAGGTATCAAATTTATTGAAGTGCAAACCTCTTTTAGAGTGCAAAACTTGAAGAAAGGTTTGCACCTTGAAAGATTTGTTCCCTTTCCATGCTTTATATATTATATACATGGTTGAAATTGAAATATTTTACTCAATATGGACATTGTATTATTTTATTTATAGCTACATTTTTCGCAAAAAAAAATCCTTTTTTTTGTTATTACTATATTTTTAATTCAGTTACACATATGCCTCATTTGAAGTAACAATCCAATAAAACATTGTTTTAACTGTATTTTTTTGTAGCTCAATTGTTTTATATATTATATCGAAAAATTTATTTATAGTCATTTTATACACATTAAAATGTTTTCTCATTGTTAATATATTTTTAAATACACATCTCACTCATCTTGAAAAGTAAAATACGTCTCCCTCTATCTTTATTTTATATACACACTAATATTTTTTTTTTAAGATCATATGTCAATTCCATATCAAGCATTGAAGAAATTATACATCTCCTCGTACCCTTAATTGAAAACATCTTTCAATGAAATAAAAAAATTATATTCACATTTGACATTGAAATATTTTACTTAATATGCATCTCAAATTTTGTTATTATTATATTTCTTACATGCCACATACGCATTTACAACATGCCATGAAGTAGACAGTGAATAAACTAACAATTGCATCACATGTTGCAATGCAAATGTCGTAAGTCGGTAGCATATAGAAGAATAACATAGATTAAAAAATATGTGATAAGTTATGCAATATCATGCACAAATTGTTAATTTTTATTTGAAAATTGAATCTATTCGGACCAAACATATCCAACATTTCTTTCCACTTTAATGGGACTCAAATCTTCATTTCTCTGATGTATGATTTCCTCTACCCCCTAAATCATGGCATAAAACCTTTTAAAGGCCTCCAATGCTCTTCCATCATTAGTCCACTTAGTCTCATGTCTCTCACTCAAGTACTCTTCATATGGTGAATGCGTTGAGAGAGTGTCCATGAAAGCCATGGTTTTTGTGGCTTGCAGTTGAGTTGGCATTGATGATAGGAAGAAATTCTAAGGATTTTAAAGAAAGCTCTTATACTCTCGATTTGTTTCATTGGGGGTAAAATTTATCATAATCAAAGGTATGTGTTAAGAAACCAGCTCACAAAAAGATAGAAAAGAGAGACAAATGCCTTAGAATTTAGCCTCTTCGAGGGGGCAACCTCCTTTACATTACACAAATGAACAATTATTGGATGATACAAATGAAAAGACCTCCTTTTTATATATAGGAGCCTAAGGGGTCATAATATAATCAGAACCGACATAACAATAATAATGTAAGGGCACAATAATAACAATAGTGGGCTTCTATGGGGCACAATAGTAACAATATGGGCACTACATGGGTACATTAATATAATAAGGGGGTTGTACTAATAACAATAAGGGGTTACACTAGTAGTATAGGGGCCTAACATGCCCCTCTCCTTCAAAAAGTGTTGTCCTCAACGCTTGAGTAGTTATTGATGCTTTTGTATAAAATTCTTCTCCTCCCATGTGGAATCTTCAACGGGTAAGTTCTTCCACTTGATGAGATACTCTGAAATAGATCGATTTCGTAGCTGTCGAGTTCTTGTTTCTGTGACTGATCCCGGTTCTAATATTATTTTTCCTTCCTCTTCAATTTCTGGCAATATTTTTTGAATTGGGATCTTTTGCAACTTTTGAATAAGTGGCCATACTTCTTCGTCCTTCTTCCATTCATCCCTTGCTTCATTTATCCAATATAGTTGGATAATAGAAATAGCACAAAACAATGCTTCCACATCCTCATCCTTTCTTGAGAGTGCATTTGTAACAAAAATTTTCTTCCATTTTCTATAGATGATATCAAAGTCATAACCCAACATATTTGTGACACATTTTTCTATTCTTCTAAAGATAATAGTTGTTCTAAAAGTATTTAAGACCATCATGATGCATTTTTACCTTGAACTGTCTTCCCATTCGGTAAGATCGCCATTTCTTAAGTGCATGTAGTATTGCCAACATTTCCTTCTCATAAATAGCTTGCTTGAGATGTAGCAGTAAAAATACCCAATCACCTACATCAAATTTTTCACTACGATGTTGATCTACCTATTGTTTCATTCGATTTTGCACCAAAGTGGAATTATCCTTTAAAATTTGGAGAACTTTGTGTTGATGTTCGATGTGATCTTTCACTGCTTGAACCTTTTTCTTCTTGATATGTCCTTCTATCTTTAGAGTTTGAGAAGTGGTAATTTCTTCCAATCCTTTACAATATATGGTCGGATTCATTTCTTGATGCTCGATGTGATCTTTCACTTCTTGAACATTTTTCTTCTTGATATGTCCTTCTATCTTGATAGTTTGAGGAGTGGTAATTCTGACTAATGAATTACAAGATATGGTTGGATTCATTTCTTCTTTCTCGATGTGATCTTTCACTTCTTGCGCCTTTTTCTTATTGATATGTACTTCTATCTTGAGAGTTTGAGGAGTGGTAATTCTTGCCAATGGTTTACAAGATATGGTCTAATTCATTTATTCTTTCTCTGGGGTTGGGTCCTGGCATATATCCTCTTCTTTTGATGTTTCTTGATCCTTTTCTTCCTCCTCTTCATACTCTATGTAAAATAATTTCTTCTCAGCACACTTATGACCTTCAGTGCATTTGCTATCACAATCGTAACAAAGCCCTTTTTCTCTTTTTCCTTCCAATTGTTGTGGTGTAACCCTTGGAGGTTGTGGAAGGCTAGGAGAAACAACACTTCCATCTTTATAGTTGTGAGGGTATCCTTCCTTGTTGCCATAATTTTACTTTCCGCTATGTAACAAAGCCCTTTTACTCTTTCCAATTATTATGGTGTTGCTATAATGAAGGTGTTGCTCTTTGTATCCTCATAATGTGCTATCATTTCCTCGATTAAAATTGACCATGTAACAAGATGCTTACGAGAACAAAGCCCTTTATACCATAAAAATTGATCCGGTTCTAAAAATGAAGATGAAATACATACCTTTTCTAACAGTGGTACACCATGTAGATCAAAATATTTCTCCATCTGAAGTATCCTATTTACCAGATCCTTGCCATCAAACTTCCTCATATCGCCTTTTCTTGATTTTAGGAACTTTGTAATCCTGTTTCTTCTAGTTCTGAAATTGTGACCTACAGTATCCCTCTGCATCCTCTTTCCAATTCCACCAGTCTGTTCAAATTTAGATTCTCCAAGAAAGAGTTATGAACAATCTCCCAAGATGACCTAATTATATACCTTTTCAGAAGATAAAACTTGTATGAAGTGCCACGTGTCATTGTGTTAACCTTAGGATTTGAAAAACATATAGAGGAAACTACAGTCCATCCTCTTTCTGTAACTTCTTACGAAATTGCAATCTGATGCTCAAAACAAAAGTTATGTTGATTTTCCCAAGGTCACCTGTTTAGAATGTAATTCAGGAGTCTACAAGAAGACCAAATTCCTCAGATCATATCTCCGCAAATATAGCGCGAAAAGCTCTGAAATTTGGACCTGAGGTTCAACGCCATTTTGTCTCAAATGGGTTTTTTTTTTGCTTCTAAAACGTCGCAGAAAAAGAGTTATAGCGAAAATTCCACGATGACCTATTTGGAGCAGCGAAACCCTAGAATCCAAAGTTGTGATACCAAATGTTATGAAACCAGCTCAAAAAAAGATAGAAAAGAGAGACAAATGCCTTAGAATTCAGCCTCTTCGAGGGGGGAACCTCCTTTACATTACACAAATGAACAATTCTTGGATGATACAAATGAAAAGACCTCCTTTCTATATATAGGAGTCTAAGGGGTCATAATATAATCAAAGCCGACATAACAATAATAATGTAAGGGCACAATAATAACAATAGTGGGCTTCTATGGGGCACAATAGTAACAATATGAGCACTACATGGGTACATCAATATAATAAGGGGGTTGTGCTAATAACAATTAGGTGTTACACTAGTAGTATAGGAGCCTAACAGTATGTTGGGTACATACCCTCCATATGGGTATTGTCCAAAATTCAAAGCAACATGCTTCCCTGATGCCACCTAGATTATTGTAGTTAAGATCCCTGATAGATCTTCCTTTGTCTCCAACTTTGGCCACCAGGACACATGTAATAATATCTAGAAGGTGTGTTCCTAGACTGTTGTGGAGAAATCCAATTATGAGTAAATAGGGCATGTGGTTGTGTGCATACTAGAAGAAACTAGGAAGGGCTTACAACATAATATATCCAAGAAAAATTCTAGAAAAGTGGAGTTGAAGAAAAAGCACCATTGCAAAAGGTGTATGTAGGAAATTTGGATTCTTCTAATACGTTTTGTGTGGAGTTTGCAAATATGAAAGATTGAGTATGTAAATGATTTTATTATGATCAAGAAGTCAAAAAGATCAGTGACCAAGAAGAAGTTGAGTATTTCCTTGAAAGCGATGAGATGAACGTTGCATGTAGTTTGTGCATAGATTCCAAGGTTATGAACAATGGGAAAGCTGCAATGTATCAAGACGATAGAGGAAGGGAATTTGTGGTTGCACAACAACCAAATATATTTAAGAAATGATAGTGGTACCTAAAGAGAAATATGTCATAAGAGAGTAGCCCATCTTGAGGTAGAAATGGGTGGTTATTTAGGAGGATTTTGTTACAAGTATGTTGAGAAGATATAATGATGCCTCCTCTCACATCTACCCACTTTCACTAGCTTACCCAAGGTAAACATGATATGAGGGTTACTATGATATGACTCAACCTCCTAGATGAACTTAAGGAAATGGAGTCGACGCAACTAGACCTTACTGACTTCCCTCAGGTTCCACAGGAGCCCCAGGAGTAACCCAACCCCTCTAGGTGTCCAATCCTTGAGACAACTCACCTTTTTCCTGACCTAGAGCCCTAGTCACTCCCTTTCCAAGGCCTCCATGTGACTATAGGTTCCCATTCGCTCTCATAGGCCTACATTAGTGTGACTGTGGCCGTTTTCTACGAGTGTTATGCCAGCAACTGTGAGAATTAAGGCCATTTTCCAGGGTTGAGGTTGTAATAGCCTTGGTGAAAATTCCATGTAATAAAAGTTAATAAAGGAAAAAATAACAACCATGGTTTATGGGACACTTATTCCAAGGTGAATGTTGGGTAAGACATCATAGTGGGTGTTCATTTGGGTGTTTACAGCTAAGGAAATTGGCAAAGGCAATCGCTAAGGATTTGGAAAGGCAAAATGGCTTTTCTGGCACATTTATTTATGAAAATAATGGAAATTAGGAGAAAAGGGAGGTGAAAGATCACAAGTTGAATGTGGGGAGGAATTGAAGGAAAATAATGGAAAATGAAGAAAATAGAGGCCTCATTCATAAAAAGGCTTCTATGGATCAATTGGTAACCTTTTCTCAGTTTTGTTTTGGAGCTCTCCCATTATTCTCTCTCTCTCTCCCACTCTTAGACACAAATTTTTCTTGGAGCATTTTGGTATTGGAGAAATAAAGGAAAAAGAAGGCAAGATGAAGCAAAGATCAAGCAAGGAAAGGAAGGATTAAGTAGCTACAACAGGATTCTTTGCAGGTATCGATTTGCATGTGTATTTTCCTTGCTAGATTTGGCATGCATGGTATTGCATGTGGTTATTTTGTTGATGTGGATAGGTTGGTTGATGTGTTCCATAGATTCCACTTCCTTAACGTCACATAGGAGATAAAATCCAATCATAGTAGTCTCTCGTCACATGTTTACCCTGGTTTGTTGGTTACTTGGGTAGATGTGTGAGGAGGGTGTTATAGATTGGTATTAGAGCATGGTTCACCCCTCGGACTAGATAGGTTATGTGTTGATAATGCATGCATGTTAGTTTCAAGTTTTTCTCTTACACTTTCATTCCATGTGCTTGTTGCATTACATCTTGTTGATCATGGTTGTAAAAAAGGGTTGTCATGAGGGACTTTATGTTGATTTTGTGGAATGCATCATCATGAGTATGTGACTAGTTACATATTGTTGTATGTCTCTTACATGTTGATTATATGTCATTTGGTTACATCCTTATATGTTAGGGTTCATTCTTGTAGCTTTGATTACATGTAATAGACTTGTAGGTTGATTGCAAGAATTGATCGCTTATGCTCGACTACATGCGTTTATGTGTATGTGTAATTGATTAGGCATTGCTTATGCATGTTGAGGTTGTTTTCATGCATGAGGTCATAGAATGCATGGTTTATATGGCCTTGCATTGATGACTGGACCCTACCTAGAATGATGTTTATTTTTTGATGCATTTATTTACGTATGTCTATATGTTATTATTTTTATGTTATACATGTATCACGCTAATTGTTGATCTTGTAGACAAGGTATCCTCCACAAATTATGCTAAGGTATGTTGATTTATTGTGATTTTGTTTATCTCACATATTATGCATTACAGGAAAGAGACCAAATGGCTAGCAAGGTGGTAGACTACATAGGATCTCTGTATGAATTAGATGGTCAACATGATGTGGGGCACTCTTCTCATTTGGTAGACACAGTGAGAAGCTTGAAGGAAGAGATAAGGAGTTGTAAGGCAGATAATGACTGGATCATACAGGCACAAGAGAGAGAAGTAGAGGTTAATGTTATACTTCTTCAAATTTTTTCATAATTGCATGTAGAAATTCTCACTGTAGATCAACAGATTATGCAATATGCTAAAACACAATACAATATCTACTCCTACAACATTTTTTGGAAGCTTAATTGAATTGAGAAAGATCAAGAGAACACATATAACTGAGAATGAGAAATCAATCACACATAACACAGAAGAAATAACTCGAGGAAAGTTGCAGCCTAAAACCCCAATCTCTGTATTATCATACAAGTGGAAAATAGTCACAGAATTACACAAAGCCTTAGCTTGGAAGCTAACCAGCTCTCAGTATAATCCCTCTGTTGCTCATAGACAGTGAAAGGTCTCTCACAAACCTTCTCCTTTGCCCTCCAAGCCTCCTATTTCCTTGCGCAGTTTTTCTTGGGGTCCAGTGCTTCCACACATGTGAATTCCCACCTCACACTACTCACCTAGCCCAGTAGTAACTGCACAATCCTGAAGGAGATAAATCCTTTGTATAGATGAGTTTCCTTTATAAGAAAAATCCATCCAAATGATAATACACCATCCCTCCTCTGATCTCAACGATTCTATGTCTGAACTAACATGCATGAGTTATTTATGAGAGAATATTCAGTTATCTGAAGTGCAACAGTTACAAGCATGCAAGCATTAACTAATTAAACTCACAATTAATTCAACAAACAATTTGAATTAATCTAACTTGACTCAGTTAACTGAGCCAACTAATTACAACTCAATATTACAACTAATCCTTATCTCTTTAACTGATGGATAAATTCCTTAATTAATGGAGAAACTGTTGCATGTCCCCACATAGACTTCATGTTTGATTTTCCTTAACTAATTAACTCAAGATGAATTAATTAATTATTTTACAAATAGTTTTTAAGATAAAATTCGAATTTTACTTCACTATTTTAGTTCAGGGACCAACTAAAATAGGAATTTATCCTGAACTGCTAAAAATAGCGATGTTATTTTTAGCACTTCCATTTTTCATTCCTTGTTGCTTAGTCCAGCACTAGTACCTGCACTAGTGAAAAACTCTTGTGCCTCAAGGATCCTGCTCCTATTCCAGCCTTCTTAGGACTGCCACTCCACATCGCCCCACGTCCAACTTGGAGGTATTGATGCATGTGATCTCTCTGCCCACCTGGCTTGAAATTTCCCCCCATTAGAGGTCTCTGCATGAGTAGATGTCTCTACTCAATCTCCTCTCATCTTCTCTAGTTGTGGCTGCTCCACAACCTCCTAAAGCTTCTTCACCAGTTGTGGCTGCTCCACAACCTCCTAAAGCTTCTTCACCAGTTGTGGCTTCTCCACAATTGTGTGAGACTTCTTTTGGTATTGCATGTTGAGAGGTAATGTACTCTCCCTCTCAACCACCAAATCTCCATCAGTTGCCTTGCTCCTTAAGGCTTTGCATGCATCTTGAACCTCAAGAGCATACAGGTTCTTGACTCGTGAACCAATCTGCTTCACCTGTCTCATGATGATGTGTCTAAGGAAAACCTTTCCCTTACTAAAGACTACATCATAGCCTCTATCTTCCAGCATCGCAATTGACACCAAATTTTTCTTCAGTCCTGGTACATATTTGACATCGGTCAAGGTAATGTGAGCTCCATGCTCCCTTTGAAAAAAAATTGTGCCTACACCTGAGAAACTATACTTTTCATCATTAGCCATCACGATCTGCATCTGCAGATCCTTATCCTCCAAGGTACTGAACAAACTCTTATCGCCAGTCATGTGGAAGGAAGCTCCACTGTCAAGAAACCAACCACTTCCCACCATGGATGAAACCATGCATGCGAAAAGTGTGAAATCCAACTCGAACTGTGAGGCTAGTGCCTCACCTTCTGATCCTTCCATGGATCCATTCTTGGATTTCCTTAGTGGACAATTTGTAGCAAAATCGCCCACTTCATGACAATGAAAGAATCGCACTTTCGATTTGTCAAAATTCTTACCACCATGGGAAGAACTCAATTTGGGATGAGAATCCTTCTCCTTCCCTTTCTTTGCATTACTCGCTAAGGCACAATTTTCTTCATCCTCCTTGGATGAAGAAGATACATCTCTGGTGCTTCTTCTTATCTCCTCATACATCAGATCCAACCAAAGTCATTCCCAATCTGGTAATTTTTCTCTTCCATTAACCAAGCCTTGGTAGCTATGCTAGCTCTTAGGAAGATTGAGGAGTGCAAGACTCACCATGTCATCATCAGCGGTCATGATCCCTACACTTCCAAGCTCAACCCTGTAGGTGGTGAGCTTGTTCAGATATGTAGAGATTGTGTCGCCCTTTTCACACTTGATCTTACGAATCTTGTCTTTCAGCACTAGCTTCCTTTGATCGTTGTTGTTTTTATATAAATCTTTCGATGTTTTCCACATCGAAAATGGTGTCTCCTTCCCATGGAGGCTCGAGACAATGTGGTCTCGAACTCCCTCCAGGAGGATTCTCCTTGCTCTAGCCACACATTTTTTCCATTCGTCCAGTTGAGTAGCATCAGTCGTCTTGGGGACTTCTTCATCAATGAAGTCCTTTAGACTGTTATCCTCTAATACTACCTCCATGCGATCCTTTCAGGCTATATAATTTGGCATGCCATCAAGGGAATACTCGAGTCTTAAACCGCTGAATGCCATTGGTGAAATTGAGATGTGATAAGAACTCAAATTCTTTATTCAAAAACCACAAAATTTGAACTTCTCCAACTTGTATACTGTTCTTCGCCTTGATCACCTTTGCTCCAATACCATGTAGAAATTCTCACTGTAGATCAACATATTATGCAATATACTAAAACAAAATACAAGATCTACTTCTACAACACTTTGCAGAAGCTTAATCAAATTGAGAAAGATCAAGAGAAAACATATAACTGAGAATTAGAAATAAATTGCACATAACATAGAATAAATAACCCGAGGAAAGCTTCAACCTAAAACCCCGATCTCTGTTATCATGCAATTGGAAAATAGTCATAGAATTACAAAAAGCCTTAGCTTGGAAGCCAACCAACTCTTGGTATAATCCCTCTACTACTCATAGTCAGTCAAAGGCCTCTCACAAACCTTCTCCTCTGTTGTCCAAGCCTCCTATTTCCTTGTGCATTTTTTCTTGGGGTCCAGTGCTTCCACACATGTGAATTCCCACCTCACACTACTCACTTGGCCCAATAGTAACTGCGCAATCTTGAAGGAGATAAATCCTTCTGCATAGATGAGTTTCCTTTATAGGAAAAATCCATCCAACTGATAGTACATTGTCCCTCCTCTAATCTCAACCAGGTCTCTATCTGAACTGACATGCATGAGTTATTTATGAGAGAATATTCAGTTATCTAAAGTGCAACAGTTACAAGCATGCAAGCAATAACTAACTGAACTCACAATTAATTCAACAAACTATTTGAATTAATCTAACTAGACTTGACTCAGTTAACTGAGCCATCTAATTACAACTCATCCCTATCTCTTTAACTGATGGATAAATTCCTCAATTAATGGAGAAATTGTTGCATGTGCCCACATAGACTTCATATTTGATTTTCCTCGACTAATTAACTCAATATGAATTAATTAGTTATTTTACAAATAGCTTCTAAGATCAAATTCGAATTTTACTTCACTATTTTAGTTCAGGGACTAACTAAAATAGGTCCCGAATTGCTAAAAATAGCATTGCTATTTTTAGCACTTCCATTTTTCGTTCCTTGTTGCTTAGTCCAACACTGGTACCTGAATTGCTATTTATAGCAATGCTATTTTTAAAACTTCTATTTTTAGCATTTCTTGTTGCTATTTTCAACATTGCAGCGACAAGGGCCACTTTGGATAAGCCATGGACATGAGGATATAACTAATGGGGTAGATGGCAGTAGGTCTCCTGGTAGACATCGGTCAGATAGACCTGACACGGTGAGAGATGGCATGTTGTTGGACACTCTGGATAGGAGGGGTGATGAGCAAAGGTACTATTCTAGTTGTGTTCTGATAAACACCATGATCATCATTGCTATCATCCTTACAGGAGGAACGATAAGGGATAATTATACTTTCCAGATGAGTTTAAGAAAGAGAAGCCACCTAATTTTGATGGAGGTGTGAAGAAGCTGGAAGATGAAAAGGCTTGGATACTTGGGATGAACAAATTTTTTGAGTGTCATGATTACACAGATAACATGAAGTCCAGAGTAGTGATCTTCCGCTTGAAAGGTAAAGCAAACATTTGGTGGGAAGATGTTAAGCAGGTTAGAGACATCATGATGGATGAATTGAGTTGGTGGGAATTCAAGAGGCTTTTCAGGAAGAAGTAATTTTCAGAGAGGTACTACGAAAGTAAGGCTAAATAGTTCTATGAGCTAAAGATGGGATAAATGACAGATGAAGAGTACAAGACCAAGTTTCTAGAGATATTGAGATATGTACCATATATTATTTATGAGAAGGCTAAAGTTTAGAAATTTGTTAGTGGTTTTCCATTAGAATTTAGAGATTGGATTGAGTATGATGAGCCTTGATAACTTAAGGAAATTATTGGGAAATTGGAGCATCACTATGAACAATCAAATAATAAGAATGAATCTGAGAAAGAATGTAAGGGAAAAGATAAAGGGAAAGTTAAATGGAAGCTTAAGAGAACAAGGCCTCAACATGTAGATGAGAAATAAAATATGGCACCACAAAAGATGTTTAATGCAGCTATACATGGACATGAGTCGTAGCAGCAACATCATAGAGGTGTTGATACTAGTCAGATGGAGTGTTGAATGTGTGGCAAAGAACACCTTAAGAGAAATTTTCCATAGAATCAGGGTGGTAGGCCTAAGATATATATATCATTGAGATGGACGATAAGCTTTTTGATCATGTTATTTCTATTTTGATTGACCCTGGATCTAATTATAGCTATATTAGTCTTGACTTGGTGGATAAGTGTGGTTTGAGTAAGGAATTGCATATAGAGTCTTGATTAGTGCAGTTGGCTACAAGTACAAAGAAGCGAATTCATCATTGGGTAAGAGCTTATGCATTTGATTTAAATGGTATGCCTACCACAACACTTTTGAATGTATTATCGTTGGGATCATATAGTATGTTGTTGGGCATGGATTGGTTGTATCTTCATAGAACCAAGGTAGAATGCTATGACCAAGCCATTGAGTGTGTTGATGACAATGGGGACCCTAGAGTCCTACAAGGTAAGAATAAATCCACATCAGTTAGGATGTTGACAACTATGCAAGAAAAGCATAGGCACGAAACATGGTGTATGTTATTTGCAACACACATTTCTAGTGACAAGGGTAAGGAGGCTGAGGATGCAGATGTGTAAAGTAGTTACCCAATTTTACAGTAGTTTCAGGATGTATTTCTTGAGGACATTATAGATTTTCCACCACATAGGGAAGTAGACTTTTCTATTGAGTTAGTTCCATGGGCAGCTCCAGCATTAAAAGTACCATAGAGGATGAGCACACCTAAGTTGGTTGCGTAAAGCTATAGTTGAAGGAAATGTTGGACAAGGGATACATTAGGCTAAATGTATCACCTTGGGGTGCACCAATATTGTTGTAAAGAAGAAAGGTGGTACTCTCAGATTATGCATTGACTACAAGCAATTGAACAAAGTGACCATGAAGAATAGGTACCCTTTACCGAGGATTGATGACTTGTTCGATCAGTTGAAGGGAGCAATAGTGTTCTCGAAGATCAACTTGAGATATGGATACCATCAAGTACACATCAAAGAAGAGGACATTTACAAGATAAATTTCTGGACTAGGAATGGGCACTATGAGTTTATTGTAGTCCTAATCGGCTTAACTAGTGTTGCAGCTACATTTATGTGCTTGATGAATAGTATGTTGCATCTGCATTTGGATAAGCTTTTTATTGTGTTCATTGATGATATACTGGTATATTCTAAAAATGAGGAAGAGCATGTCAAGAATTTAGCAGCAGTGTTGAGGTTGTTGAGTGTTTTATTCTAATCTTAGCAAGTGTAGTTTATTTCAGACTAAGGTACATTACTTGGGGCATGTTGTCTCCAAGAAGGGAATTGCAATATATTGAGAGAAGATAAGATCCATCATGGTGTGGGCATCTCCTAAGAGTGTGGATGAGGTGAGATATTTCATGGGGTTGGCAGGATATTATAGTATGTTAATTAGGAACTTCTTGCATATTTCTTATCTTATCATATCATTGCAAAGGAAAGATAATAAGTTTGAATGGACATAGGAGTGTGATGCTAGTTTTGAGCTGCGTAAGCAATTGTTGACACATGCACCACTGCTATAGCTTGCATATCCAAATAAAGAGTCTGTAGTATACACAGATGCTTGAAACAATGTAAACTTTGAAATGAGAACTATAAACCCAAAACAGGAACTCTGGCCAAAAAACCCCATAAAAACATCAAAAACAGTGCTAAAAACGAAAAGTGTTGGTGCTGGAATAACACCTTTTTTTTCTAGGGTAAATTTTCAACATGTTTTAAAAATGGCAGTGAAAACCAATTTTTTGTGCAAAAATTGTCCAAAAAACACCCTCAAAACGAAGTGTTGATGTTCGAATAACATTTTGTTTCTTCAATGGTAAATTTTGTGCAAAAAACACCCTCAAAACAAAAAGTGTTGACACTGGGATAACAAAAAAAAATTCAAGGGTAAAATTTCAACATTTTGAAATAATGGCGTAAAATATTTTATCATGACCCCGAAAAAAATTAAAATTTCAAAAAAAATAATGAAAACATAAAATAAAAATAAAAAATAAAAATCAAATTAAAACAATGAAACAACACAAAACAAAAAAAAAAAAAAAAGTAAAAAAAAAAATAGCAAAACATAAATTAAAATATATACTAAAAACAAAACATAAAATAAAAATAAAAAACAAAAAAAAATCAATCGTAAAAAAAAAACAAA
Organism: Pinus tabuliformis; assembly: GCA_031772625.1. Classification (NCBI taxonomy): domain Eukaryota; kingdom Viridiplantae; phylum Streptophyta; class Pinopsida; order Pinales; family Pinaceae; genus Pinus; species Pinus tabuliformis. Next base: position 95,879,963 of record CM062809.1, read on the forward strand.
ATTAACCTATAAAAGATAAGAATTAAAAAACTAAAAAATAATTACAAATTATGAACAAATAAATAGTAAAAAAAATATATTTGAAAAAAATAAAAATAAAAATAAATAAATAAATATAAATATGTAAACCATAAAAAAAAATTTGGAGAATATATATATATATATATATATATATATATATATATATATATATATATATAAAAGGAACTAAAAATAGAAAAATAAAAAAAAAATAAAAAAAAAAAAAAAATAAAAAAAAAAAAAAAAAACAAACAAACTAAATTAAACAAAAATAGAGAATTAACCCAAAAAAATTAAAAACTAATAAAATTAATGTTAAAAACATTTAAGAAAAAACTAAAAAAATAAAAAAAAACTGAAATTACAAAAAAAAAACTAAAAAAAAGGAAAATTTTAAAAAAATATGTCTTTTTAAATAAAAGACAAAAAAAATAATTTAAAAACATACAAAAATGTGTTTTTCATTAAAAAAAAAAAAATTGTTTTTTTAATAAAATTTTCATTGTTAATTTAAAAACAAACCAATAGAAACATTAATTTATTTTTTTTTTGAAACTCGTCGACAAAGGTCTTTCTACTTGTGATTTACGTCGAAGTTCTTAACAAAAAATCTGTGTTTTTTATTAAAAACATTTCAATTTTTTTTTTTTTCAATTTTTTTTAAAATTTTGTTTTTATATTAGAAAAAAATAAATAAAAAATAAAAAATAAATTAGCGCGCCCCCACCGGGTGGCGGCGGGCGGCTGTCCGATTCCGGGAATTGGACAGTCGACCGCCCGCACCCGTTGGGGGCGCGGCGGTGGGTGGAGGGGCTACGTGAAGCCCTCCACCCATAGCCGCATCCCCACCGGGTGGCGGGCGGGCGCGTTAAATTTATTTATTTATTTTTACTTTTATTATTTAATTTTTAATTTTTTTTTATAATATAAAAACAAAATTAAAAAAAATGAAAATTTAAAAAAAAATTGAAATTTTTTTAATAATTTTTTTTTTAAATAAAAAACATAAAATTTTGTTTAGAAAAAAAAAAAAAAAAAATTAATGTTTTTATTTGTTTGTTTTTAAATTAACAATGAAAATTTTATTAAAAAACAATTTTTTTTTAAATCAAAAACACATTTTTTTATACGTTTATAATGTTTTTTAATTTTTTTTTTTGTTTTTAATTTAAAAAGACATATATTTTTAAAATTTTCATATTTTTTTAGTTTTTTTTTTTTTTAGTAATTTTAGTTTATTTTTGTTTTTTTAGTTTTTGTTTAAATGTTTTTAATATTAATTTTACTAGTTTTTAAATTTTTTTTGGGTTAATTCTCTATTTTTGTTTAATCTAGTTTGTTTTTTATTTTTTATTTTTTTCCTAGTTTTTTTAATGTTTTTTTAATTTTTCTATTTTTAGTTACTTAACTTTATATATATATATATATATATATATATATATATATATATATATATATATATATTATTTTTTTTTTAATTTTGTTTTTTTTTTTCCAAATTCTTTTATGGTTTATGAGATAATTTTTTTGATAAGTTTTTTTTTTTCGTAACTAATCAATATTAAAAAAAAAAATGAAACAACTTGAAAATTCGTTAAGTAATCATAATTTAAAAAATAATTGGAGATAATAAATTTTAAAGTGTGAAAAATAAGTCCTTTAATAAAAAGGTATGCTACATCAACACGTTGCATCTACACATTTTAAAATCAGCATGAAAATCACTAATATTTAAAAACAAATATTTATATTTGATACATAAGAAAATTTAAAATGTCAAAAATATGCTCCCGACAAAAAGAAGTGTATTCTGTTTAACCACTTTTGAAAATCGGGTCACGTTTTTACTACCCCTACAAAACGGGTAATCGTATTGGTTATTTAAAGTGCCAAAAACTATGCTTTGAAAAAAATTGTGTGTTCCGCATCACCCCTTTTCAAAATCAGGTCAATTTTTTGCTATCTCTACAAAACGAGTAACAGTATCAGTTCCCATTTCAAAGTTTACATTGTTTTGAAAGAGAGGACTTGGTGAAGTCCTTATGTAGGATGGATAGGTGGTATGTTATGAGTAACAAAAACTAAATGAGCATGAGCAGAACTACCTGACACATGACCTTGAGTTAGCAGCGATCACACATGCATTGAAGATGTGGAGGCACCATCTTCTTGGAAGGAGATTTGTATTTATGAGTGATCATATTGGGTTGAGGTATTTGTTTGACTAGCCAAATCTGAACTCTAGGTAGGCTAGATGGTTGGCCACAATCAATGAGTTTAATTTCGAGATAGGGTACAACAAAGGTAAAGAGAATAGGGTGGCAAATTCTCTTAGCAAGTAGGTATAGACAAATCATTTGGCACCTATGAGCTCCTATGGGACAAACTTACAGGATAGGATCTTGCAGGTAGGTCAGCAGGATGTCACATATATGGAGATTGTGCACAGGTTCTAGAAGGGTGTTGGTGTAGGTACATGTGATAGTACAAGTGCAATTATAGGCACAAGTAGTGGTACAGGTATAGGTGGAAGTACAGGTACAGGAACAGGTACAAGTGTAGGGGCACAGAGTATGGATTATTTTCTTACAGTATATGGTTTGGTTAGGTTCCAAGACAGGATATATGTGACAGATAGCAGTGAGCTCAGGAAGGTGATCTTGAGATAATTTCATGTGAAATCATACTCAAGTCACCTAGGTTATTAGAAGACACTAACTGCAGTGAATATATATTATTATTGACTAAATCTGAAGAAGGAAGTAGCGGATTTTGTGGTTAGGTGTATTGATTATCAACGAGTGAGAGCAGAGTGTAAACACCCAGGTGGACTACTACAGTTGAACATGATTCCAAAGTGGAAATGGGAGGTCATTTCCATGGATTTCATCACAGGGTTGCCGAGAACAGTGAGATAGCATGATTCCATTATGGTTGTTGTGTAAACGTTAACAAAGGTTGCACACTTCATTCCAGTGAAGTCTACATTCTCAGCTAGCGATGTGACACGGGTATTCATCAGAGATCTGGTCAAATTGCATGGTGTTCCAAAGAAGATTGTGTTAGACAGGGATTCGAAGTTCACTTCCAAGTTTTGGAAAGAGTTATTTCCAGGTTTGGACACAAATATGGCCTTTAGCACAGCTTATCATCCACAAACATATGGACAGATATAGAGGGTCAACAGGATATTGGAGAACATGTTGAGGATGTATGTGATGCATCAGTAGTGGAAGTGGGAAGAGTATCTCCCATTGGTAGAGTTTTCATACAACGACGGTTATAAGGAGTCATCTATGATGAGTCCTTTTGAGGCATTGTATTGGCAGAGTTGCAATACTCCCATTAGTTGGAGTGATCTAGTTAATAGGGTTCTTATTGGACTAGATACGTTGGCAGGAATGGAACAAGAAATGTAGGTAATCAATAAAAATCTAAAGGAACATAAGATAGGCAGAAAAGCTATGCAGATCGGAACACGTTTTTCAAGGAATTCCAAGTTGGGGAACAAGTATGCTTGCACATCAAACCAAAGAAGAGCTCCTCGCAGATTGGATCATGTGTCAAGCTGGAACCATGATTTTGTATACACTTCAGTATCATTGAGAGGATTGGGCCAGTAGCCTATCGACTTGCACTGCCTCCGACAGTGAAAGTACATGATGTTTTCCATGGGTCATTTATTAAGAATTATATTAAATATGTTGATCATGTGATTGACTGGTCTGTATTGTAGGAGGAACCAGATGGAAAATTCTAGTCGAAGCCTCAGTGTATATTGTAGAAAATGGTGCTTATGCTCTAGAACCAATAAATCGAGCAATTTAAAGTGTAGTGGAAGAACTTTGGGCCGAATGAAGCTAAATGGGAGATGGAGGATCAGATGCAGACTATGTGTCCTTCCTTGTTTGTCGATTGATGCAAAGCAATTTTGGCTTGGTGTTTTGGTGTGATGTTGGTATATGCCTTGGTATATGTTCCAATATATGTTTTGATGATTTTTCTATATGTACATATGTATATGGATGCAAATACGGCCATGAGATAAGTTATAAAGCTCCAATAAGCGGTATGGTTGTCATATCGTTATGATGTCATGTTATTATGTTGCTATGCTAGTTTGCTTTTCAGCGGGGTGATCATTGTAAATACTACATTGAGTTATGTTATAAAGCTCCATGGGTAGTATGTTTTAATTTCAGTGGTTTTGCTAAGGTTTTGTTGTGGTTTAACATCGAGGACAATGTTCCCCAAGGGGGAGGGTTTTGTAACAACCCTAGTGAAAATTCCATGTAATAAAAGTTAATAAAGGACAAAATAATTACCATGGTTGATGGACACTTATTCCAAGCTTAATGTTGGGAAATACATCCTAATAGGTGTTCATTTGGGTGTTTATGGCTAAGGAAATTGGCAACGGAAATGACTAAGGCTTTGGAAAGGAAAAATGACATTTTTGGCATACTTATTTATGAAAATAATGGAAATTAGGAGAAAAAGGAGGTGAAAGGTCACAAGTTTTATGTGGGGAGGAACTGAAGGAAAATAATGGAAAATGAAGAAAATAGAGGCTTCATTCATAAAAAGGCTTCTGAGGGTCAGTTGGTAACCTTTTGTCAATTTAGTTTTGGAGCTCTCTCATTATTCTCTCTCTCTCTCACTCTTGGACAGTTAGAGTTTTCTTGGAGCATTTTGGCATTGGAGCAAGAAATGAAAAGAAGCCAAGAGGAAGCAAAGATCAAGAAAGGAAAGGCAGGATCAAGCAGCTACAACAGGATTCTTTGTAGGTATCGATTTGCATGTGTATTTTCCTTAATAGATTTGGCATGCATGGTATTGCATGTGGTTCTTTTGTTGTTGTGGCATGGGTTTTTCGAGGTGTAACAGTATCTTCAGCCTAGTCTTTCGATTTTTGGATAACCATATTGTGATGGGTTTCTCATGTTTTGGTTGAGCTGGATTACCAGATGGATTCGAAGCTAGGTGGGGTGAATCTCCAAAAGATAGAGCACATGGCCTAATGATCCCTGAACCAGACTATGGATCACGGTAAAGCCACTGTCCTAGTGAGCCCTAAGCCAAACTATGGGTTGCAATAAAGCCAGGATTTTGTTGCATCGGTGGGCATAAGAATCCTTTTCGGTGAATGGAAGGATATAAGGTAAAGCCAAGAGGTGGTTTTCTCTCCGTTGGGCCTAGTAATCCCAAGTTTGGGATATGTGGTAAATCTTGGGGAGCGGGTCTCAATTTAGGGCCTAGTGATCTAGTTTTTGATTGAGGTAAAGACTAGGAGACTAGAAGACAAGAAAATTCTTCATGGTGTAGATGGAGAAATTTAGTGGCATCCATGTTTCTTTGGCCTAGTGATCGGGTGGAGATCATGGCAAAGTTTGTTTTGATGTGTTCATTATGTTGCTACCCAGAAAACTATGAAACTTCCAGAACTAATAAAAGACATGAATATAATATTGATAAAATAAAAACTGGAACCTAGACTTCACCTGACCATCCCCAACCGAGACTAAAATTTTGTCAAACACTTTGTCGATATTCACCTATAGGTCATGAATGCAAGTCTGAACATAAAGGACTGAAAACTTATATGAGGTTTAACAAGAAGGGTCATTACCTTCTCTCATTAGTTGTCTTAACATCAGTTAGGTCTTGCATTCATTATTTATTCAGTTATGAGTGAAAACATGAAAAGATCCATGACTAAGACCTGTCACAAAACCATACGGATAACAAACATATAAACAGATAAATAACAATAAGATAACATCCATTAAAGCCACATAATAACAAGTACATTTCCTTAGAAAAAGCAAGAGAAAAGTAGGTTTTATTAACCATACGAAATTACCAACTGGGTTCAAGACTTCCACATTCCACTCGACCATAGATTGGTTGAGCCAAATATATCTTCATCCAATCACCCACGTGACATATTCCAAGCATGAATGTGGGATATCATGGGATAAATTAATCCATAACAACCAAGGGAATCCAGAGGTTAAACCAGCTCCACCCTCTCCATAACATGATCATACCTAAACCGATGTTGAGAACACAAAACCGAACCGTGCTTGGATGCCTTAGAATTTCTTCACCATCCTTGAGGAATTTTCCTATCTCCATGCTAAGGCTTTACCCTGTATCTCACCATTATTGGTCAAGGAATTCCTAGGACTTTGGGAATTTTCATGAGACCACCTCACCTCGGCTTCTGAAACCATCCGGTAATCCAAAGCTCAAACCAATAAATAATCTCATCACACCATGGATATCTAGAAATGGAAAGGCTATGCTAAAATACATTGTTGAATACGAGTAAAATACATGCCAATGACAAAAAAAGAACCACATACCAACATGCACACACCATGCATGTCACAACCAACTAGAAAATCACACATGCAATATGTTACCTATAATTATTCTTGTTGAATTTACTTGATACTTGCATTCCTTTGATTTCCTTATCCTTATTTTCTTTTCTTTTCCTTTCCTTTCCTTGCTTGCTTACTTTCTTTCTCCTCTTGGTGCTTTCTCCTCTTTGAGACAATTCTAACAATAAAATGACAAAATGCTACCAACTGATGCTCTGAGGTATTTTTATTGATGAGGCTCTAATTTCTTCAATTTTTCATTATCCTTCATTTTCCTCCTCACATGCAACCTTTGACCTTTGACCTTCCTTTTCTCCTAATTTCAATTATTTTCATCAATAATGTGACAAAAATTGCTTTTTTCCTTTCCAAAGCCTTAGCCATTGCCTTTCCCAATTTCCCTTTAGCCATAAAACACAACAAGTGATGCCCATTTGATATTTTTCCCAACATTCAGCTTAGAATAAGTATCCATTTCTCATGGTCTTATTTTACTTTTGTTAACTGTTATTACATGAACTTTTAACCCAGGGTTGTTATAGACCCCTCCCACTTAGGGGAACACCATCTTTGGTGTTAAACCACACCTAAACCCAACATAATTGCTTAAGAAAAAAAATTATTGCCTATGGAGCTTTATAACTTAGCTCATTATAATATTTACAATAACATTCTCCTCAATAGAAAAACCATCACGTAAAACATGACAACATGACAACCATGCCTCTTATTGGATCTTTATAACTTAGCTCATTGTGGTATTTAAAATAGCAACCATACATAAATATGTACAACTACCAAGAATCATTTTACTTCACCAGAAAACAATGAAGGATACATAGCCTGCATCTGATCAGCCATCTCCCATGTAGCTTCATCGGGCCCAAGTGCTTCCACTGCACTTTAACCTGCTTGAGTGCTCTATTCTGGAGAACAAGAGGTTTCTGATATAATATGCATTGGGGTTCCGGCTAGAATTATCCTTCTTGATCCACCTGCAATACAGACCAATCAATAACATGATCAACATCATTTTCATATCTTTTGTGCAATGAAACGTGAAAAACATCATGGAATTTCACTATTGGAGGTAGTGCAAGTCTATAGTCCATCATTCCAATCCTCTCAAGGATCTCAAAAGGTTTACAATATCGTGGTGCCAACTTTTCACATGATCCAATCCTCAAGGATTTCTTCTTGGGATTGATGCGTAAGTACATATGCTCCCCAACCTAAAACTCCTTAAATGCCCTATGTTGGTCTGCATAAATTTTATTCCTGTCATGTGCTTCCTATAGATTCTTCTTTATAACCTACATTTCTTGTTCCATTCCTACCAACATGTCTAGTTCAATAAGTATCATGTTCACTAGATCACTCCAGTTAATGGGAATGTTACAAATCATACCATACAGTGCATCAAATGGACTCATCCTCAGTGACTCCTCATAATCGTTGTTGTATGCAAACTCAACTGATGGAAGGTAATCCTCCCATCTCCTCTATTGATGCATGACATACATCCTCAACATTTCCTCCAATATCTTGTTGACCCTCTTTGTCTGTCCATCTATATGTGGATGATAAGTTCTACTTAAGGCCAACTCTATCCCCAATCCTGCAAACAACTCCTTCCAAAACTTTGAAGTGAACTTGGGATCCCTGTCCGACACAATCTTCTTCGGAACAACATGCCATCTCATGATGTCCCTGATGAAGACATGTGCTACCTCACTAACTAAATAGGTAGTCTTCACTGGAATGAAGTGAGATACATGTTGGGTGTGAAGTGTTATAGACATATTTGGGCATTGCAACCCCAATCACATATGTCGATAAACCAAGGGCTCTCAAACCCCTAAAATTGTTGTTTCATACCCTAAAGGATCAAGGTCAACTGATTACATCATTTCCTAGAAGTTCTCCCTGAAAAACTGCTCAGAACTAGTCAAAACTAGACCATACAAATTGCTCCATGCTGAGGGTGTGATGCATCTCACTTGCCACACACAAAGGGTGCAATGCACACTGAAAAACCCTTTTGTAGGGTGCGATGAGTGAGAACAGACAAATGGCAGAGGAATTTTGATAGGTGGAAACTCAGAGAATCTTCTAGAAACTCCTCATATGACACTTGCCTCTCTAAATTCGACCAGGGATGAGTAAGAGATCATGAAATCTCCAAGTGGAACCAAGAACTATCAGTGAAATGACACTAATGAAAATCCCAGAAGCTTACTCACTCCCTTGCAAACATATATATATGGATCCCTCATCCTAGAGATCCGAAGGCTAGAATTTTGTAATTTGTAAGGAAGTGTTGTTGGTTTTCTCTTTGAGACATTGTATTGTTGGGTGATCTAGCTTTTCATGAGGTGAAGAGGGCTCTCATGCTGGGAGGATGATGTTGGATCAGACAGCTGGGTTGTAATCCTCTCTTCTACTGCTTCTATCAATAAAGCTATTTGAGTTTTCCTCCATATACTTGTATATTTCTGAATCTTGTATTTGTGTATGCATTTGTATGGTTAATGTACATCTGATTCTACATTGTTTATGGTTATAGATCTCTATGCTTTGATGGTATTTTGCTACTTTGACTCTACAGGTGTTCTTTGAAGCGGGACAAATGAGAAATGAGTGGCGAAGCTCTATCAAAGGAGAGAGGAAACAAGCAAGGAGCCAAGCGAAATACTGAGGTTGGTACTCTAGGAAAACACAAAGGAAAACACAAGTTACATTGATTTGTTTGTTTCTAAGATAGCTACCTATCTTAGTGGGACTAGCAGCTCTGAATGGACACTAGTTTTCCTAGAAACAAAATGGAGACTCCACTGGGGAGAGAATATTTTGTTTGTTTGTTACTGTTGTTTGCTTTATAAACTACAGACGGAGCCTGAAGTTAAGCCAGCTAGCCTTCGAACTGCTTTTGCTATGCAACTGCAAAGTAGATCAACGCTGCTTTAGTCAATCTCCAGGTTGATTTATGAACTAAACATCTGAATTTCAAACATCCTAAGTGCTCTGGTGGTATCTCAATAACCTCATTATATCAGCCCCTATAGTTTGTGTTTACTGTCTATCATAAGCTCAGCCTAAATCCCTGAACTTAGCTGCAAACTGTGGGTGAAAACCAAGCTCAATCTCATCCCTGGACCATTGCACTATCTCTCAGTGGCAGTTTGGATGCATCACACCTCCCGTGTGCTATAGGTGAGATGTATCCCTGTTTTCCTTAAGGACAGGTGTGATGATTGAATGAGACTATTTCTACCTCCAAATTTTGGTTTTTTCTTCATTGTTTTCAGCTCTATTCAGTAGTTTTACTATCTGTGATCAGTATATCACTATTGAAACCTTCTTCCTTTGCATTATTCAGCCTCCATTGATAAGGAATTGTGAATGTCTTTTATGTATTTTTCATCATTTACAATCCTCCTTTGCAAATAGTAGCTTAATTCGATTGTCATCTTTTGATTCGAAAGTGTCGCAACTGTCGTTTTCAATCAAGAAAAAGAGTGTCGTAAAGTCTTCCTCTTTTAGATAGTCGATTACACTTTTTCCATTGTATTTGATTTGAATTATCAATTCTTTGAAGTGTCGAAAATAGTTTTCCATTCGAAAAAGAAAGTGTCATCTTAGTCTTCCTTTCATTTTTTGAAAATAAATTGTTAAAGTGTCGCTTTGAAGAAAAGTAGTTCAGATTTGTACTTAGTTTTATTTTTGTCATTCTCACATTAAGGGAACTAAAAAACAAATACATGCATGTGCATTTTCATTTAGACTACATGCGGAAATTGATTTAGGAAAATTGCATTTAGTGTGTGCTCTTTGCTCTATGTCGAAAGAATCATATTTTTCTTTCCTTAGTAGCTAGGATTTTCATTGCTAAAAGAAAATAAAAAACTGTTTATCATTTTAGATTGCATATTTAGGAGTTTTACATCTACATCATGAGGTGAACCTTGAAAGGAAAACTTCTTAAGAAAGATCAACTATAAAATAAACCTTAATGAACATAAAAATGCTTTGGAACCTAACGCACAACATCTAGAAGTCTAGGCTAGAGACATATTCCAGCGTCATAAATCCTGGTAACTATCATTTTCATCATAGGTTGGGTGATTCCTCCTCTTTGATACGACAAGTGCCAGTACGGACTTGTGCTCCCACATACCATCGAGTATATATTGGGAGACCAAAATAGGCTGAAATCCTTTATCCTTAGGAAGCTATGTCTGTCGCCCTATCGATCACAATGCACTGAAAACAACATTCGGGAAGATTGACTGTCGTACGTAAAGTCCTCGGTAATTTCTCTATAATTTACCACTGAGGTGTATATTGTAGTTTTGCGATTAGTTTGGTAATCCCTCTATCTAGATTTCCAGAGTAGTCACTTTCTTTCCTTTTCAGACTCCTTAAAAGAAAAGGTCCATCTGAGCACTTGTCACTTTAGGCTCATTAAAAATCAAAGGTGACTAGAGTCATCTGTAGCTTTTTCTCAACTCTTAAAAACTGAAAAAGCAAGTTGTGTCAAAGCGTCATAAAATTCATTTAATTCAGAATAGCATTTTCCCCTTTTTTATTTTAGTTGATCGAGTAACTCGCAATCTTGGAAGAAAGTCAATCAAAACCCCATCGTTTGCAGAGACTAACAAATCAACCATCTTTGACTCTAGAAATGAAACCATTCTGGGCCAAGCGATCTCATTTAACTGAGTTGAAGTCTCCTGGTTTATTTGAAACTTGTGTTTCGACATCCTTAGAGACTCCAATTACTCCAATTATTTCTGGTACTCCTGCCTCTAGAGAAGAAGTTCCGCAGTTACAAGGGGACATTAGAACTGATTCTAGTGTAACAGTAAACACTTCTATTCCCGAACTAGCTCCATCTAGGGCTGATTCAGAAGGTATCACCCCTCCAACATCTATCGCTACAGAGTCTATAACTTCTTCGGCACCAGAAATATTTTACGAACCTGACGGTCTACCTCTTCCACCTGGACTGATTGCTATAGAATAAATTGTGGAGGATCTTCCATCCAGTACCCCATTGCATTTTGGAACTGGGATCCACCTATATCCTTCTACCATAGAAGTTAGTTCTTTTGATCACCCTTCATCGCAAGTTCCTGTCGAATCGCTAGGAAATCTTTTGGATAGACTCAATATGTCTGAACAACCATCGACATCTAGGACTGTGTCCTCTAATACAGCAGTAGCAGAACTTCCTGCTACTACTCCGAAAATGTTCGCTAGTATACCATCTGTCCCAACTAGTTCTCAACCACTAGATGGAGTCCACCTGGGGATTGTTTCGATAGCATGGTCTATTCCTATTTGTTCATCTAGAATCTTATCTGGAGTTTCTTATGTTGAGACTCAGCAAATTGATCCTTCACATTAGTATCAATTTGGGCAATCCAGTCTCCAAAGACCAATTTGCCCTTTGAACACTGGATTGCCGCCATATGGGGGGCAGTATGCCATTTCAGTGTTCCCTCCGAGGGAGAAACCATATGAGAGTTTACAACAAAGTTCGGGTCAAGCTGGAATTACATCAAGTGGTTGGGTGCCAATATTGCCTCAACAGCCAAGAGTTGCATATTCAATGCAACAAAATCAACCTATGTCGAACATTCCCACTACACCAGCTATTGTGACGGTGTCGCAAGTACAAGCGATGCCTGTTGTATGTCAACCTCAAGTCTCTTAGGTTGTAATACAATAGCCTCTTGTCCCCGCGACTCAATCACAACTGTCGATTACTGGCTCCTTAACTAAAGCGACTTAGGCTCAAACGGGTACTATCACCCCTCATCTTGGTCAAACATCCAGTATTGGGAAACAACAAATGGTCTCACAGCCATGACTGGTGCAATATCAACAACCGCAATTCTAGCAAGCTTACTGGGGACTTGAGCAATAGAGGTTTGCAGGTAATGGGCAGCTGTATATTCAAAATGGTTACCAAAAATCATATTATAATGGTTATGCCCATCAACCTTATCAAATTTATTAGTATCAAATGAATTATGTTGGTATGCAAAGACCCACTGCTCAGGTGATCCCATCTTATCCTCGGTATGCTTCGCCAAACCTAAATCAATAGTTTCCCTTCGTAGCAACTTTAGAATTACTAGATCTGAATCGGCTAACAAATGATCCAATTGCTTATGCCCCTTGGTGGCTAGCGATTCCTCATAAACTTCCATAAGATATTCCTAAATTCAATGGAAATCCTGGTGAAGATCCATCGAATCATGTGATGACATTTCATCTATGGTGTTCGTCCAACACCCTCAATGATGATTCGATTAGGCTTTGCCTTTTTCAGTGAATGTTAACTGGTCCGGAAGTGAAATGGTACATCGAATTGCCTAGAGCTTCATTCGATAACTTTAGCACCCTTGCCACCACCTTTTTAACCCATTTTCAGCTACCCATAAGGTACGAAATAGGAACAAAACTCCTTACCAATTTTAAATAGACAACACCCACTCACATATCTGATCATTTTCATGAGTGGCGATGTCGTTGTTGAATGGTAAAGACATATGTTCCTAATCAACTTCTGGCTGAATGGTTTATTAAGTCAATGTTACCTTCTATTACAAAAGATGTGGCCAAGGGAGGAGTCGTCACTGAAGAGCAAGTCATTGCTCGTGCACAATATCTAGACTTGATCTATACTCAGTCTGGAATCCTCTATGACAAAATTCCTGATGCTCCTAGACTAGAATTTTCTGTTCCTCCTCCTAATTTGAACAGGGACTCTCATGTCGGCGATGGCATGGTTGGCACCTCAAGTACGCAAACAGCAAAGGCACCATCTGGTAAAGCCCTTGCAACTTCCAGTAAAAAGGCAAATGACAAACTTCCTACCTCGGAGGTTAATGCCGTGTCGACCAACAAAGGCAAAGAACCAAAGCAACCAAGGGGCAAGAAGAAAGGGAAAAACAAAAAGAAGAAACAAGAAGATTCAACTCCTGAAAAATCTTCTGAAAACCCTTATGGGCAAAAGAAACCTAATCAGCCATGTCACATATGCGATGAGGACCATTGGACGAGAGATTGTCCACATAAAGCTGATATTAAGAAGTTCTTTAAGAGTTCAAATACCTCAGCAGTGTTGACTGATCCGTTTCCAAACCCAGAAACCAATGTGGTTGCTAGCGACAATGCTTCCCCATCCCAAGTGCTTATGTTGTCCATCTTGAAATAGCGAAATGATGCTTTGATATCAACAAGGAATAAAGATTATGGGAATCCACAAATGTCGAACAACAAGTCTATAGATCAACCCCGTAGTTCGACAACAACTTTGACAAAAGTTGTGCCACTAACCATTCCTGAGCTAACAATAAAGCCGCCGAAGGGAGTAGTACACAAATCGACATTTAATCCTCGTGCTCGAGCAACACATAATTATAATATAGTAGAGGATCTGGCCCAATATCCATCTGTTATGTCGACGCTTGAAGTACTGTAAAATTGCCCCTCCTAAAAACAAGCTCTATTATCAGTAATAGGTGGGATTGACCTAGCGGATTCCAATCTTGTGGCCTTTAATCATAAAGGATACAAACCTCAGTTACCATCTCAACTCACTTTCCTCATACAAGTGAAAGCCCTCAACAAAATTGTTCATCGAACAATTATTGATGAGCGGACATCTACCTACATTATGTCGATGAGTTGCTGGAAAACTTTAGGCTTACCACCCTTGTCAAGATCATCAATGACATTAAAAGAGTTTGATGGATGAACATACACCCCGTACGGGATTTTAAGTAACTTGCAAGTTGAACTGGGGGGCAAGATAGTAGAAATTGACGTCGAAGTTATCGATGAAACCTCGATTACAATATCCTACTGGGAAGGCCCTAGATTTATGATATGGCTGTTGTTGTGTCAACATACTTTAGAAAGATTACTTTTCCCTTTCAAGGAGGAATTACAATCATTGATCAACAAACCTTCCTCCCCAACAGTTCACAAGTTACAGGAAGCATTCCAATGATCCATGGAAGCTCTCATTCGCTTCAAAATGTTGGAGCAGGGCTCCTAAAAGACCCTGCTTTAATGGGTACTTTTGCCCTACCGCCTCCGAGTAATCTGGTGGAAGTGGCCACGGTGGAAACCTGCAATATGATATCTTCCATATCTACACAGATTCAGAAGATTTCTGAACATTTTGTTAACATGGCTCATCAACAAGTATTGCCTCCAAGCTAGAAATTTTGTAGCAATCAATTTTCTTGGCCTGGGTGGCAAACCCAAATCAACGCTCATCGAGTGTTTGGATAGATAGATCTAAGGAATATGGAGCCTCTTCAAATCCTTGATCATATGTACATTCTATAGAAGAAGGAATTATTCAGTGGATGATGATAGGAGAGGCACCATGGGAAGATTACCACCATCATTCCCATCTTTCAGATTACAATGAAGATTATTCTAGCAACCTTAATCATCCTTCAGTGTTTGATTTTCTATCAAATACTATAAATATGGTGGATTCTGAGAGAAATCTGTCCAATATTGAAGAAACTATAGCCATAAATATCTCGCCAAAACCTAATGTTGTAGAGAATATTCATGTCGACAAATCCTGTTCCTTTGAAAAACTGGAAATATATTGCACTCTCTTTCATGAATTCAGAGATATCTTTGCATGGTCATATGAAGAAATTCTAGGCATAGACTCGAGTATAGTTGAACACATCAATATGTATCCAGATGTCAAACCGGTACGACAACGACTTCGGCAGGTCCACCCGAAGAAAGCCGCTACCATCAAGGCAGAAGTTGAAAAAATTTTACATGCTGGTTTCATTTACCCAATTCCTCTAATTGATTGGGTATCGAATATTGTTCATGTGATTAAAAATTAAGGAACGATTAGAGTGTGTGTCGATTATAGGGATGTAAATCTAGCTTGTCCAAAGGACAACTACCCTACACCCTTCATCGACCACATAATTGGTGAATGCACTGGACGCGAAATCTTTTCATTCATGGATGGATTTTCTGGGTATAATCAAATAAATATCTGCCCACAACACCATTCGAAGACTACATTTATATGTCCATGGGGCACATTCGTGTACCGCAAACTACCTCTCAGTTTAAAGAATGTAGGGGCAACTTTTCAGAGGGCTATGAACTATGCCTTCCATGACATCAAGAACATCTTTCAACCATATCTTGATGATCTACTGGCTCATTTGCGAAAGTGGGCTGACCATCTACAACATTTGAGAGCTATATTTCTACGTTGCCAACACTACAAGATACGACTCAATCCGCACAAGTGTGTGTTTTATGTCAGTTCTGGTCATTTACTTGGTTTCATGGTTTCTAAGGACAAGATTCGACTCAACCCATGTAAGCTTCAGGCAATCATCAACATGCCTCCACCTTGAAATTTGCTTCAAATTTAGAAACTCCAAGGGAAAGCAAACTTTCTAAGGAGGTTCAATCCAAATTACACCAAACTTGCTAAAGGTTATATGCATCTTTTGAAGTGTTTAATAAGGTACATTAAGGATAGGGGAAGGTGTATGAACACTAGTATACAAGTTTTGCTGATGATTTGACCATCCAAGAGAAATTGCCTTCAAAACCCTAGGAGAGGGAAATGAACCTTACCTAGGCACAACTGAAGCATGAAAAAGGTTTAAAATGACCCATTAGAACGTGACATGATGATGACAACCTATAAATGATGGTATACTCAGCTGAATGATTACATGGACCGATATTTGGACAAATTTGAAAGGAGTGAAAACAAACCCTAAACCTAATACCTAGTGACCAAATTTTACTTGAAGACTCATTGAAATGACAAAATTTGACCTTGACACCTTAAAATCACTTTGTAAGAGCATGTTTGATCACTGGAGGAAGGCTGCAAAGACTGACACTAACATTGGCTCCAATGGGGATGGTAGCTCCTTGGAGGTGCCAAGAACTATAGATCTTTGGAAAGCAGACAGTGCCTTCATCCATTGGGCAATGGAGTCAAAAACTCAAGCTGAAATGCATGACTAAAAACTGATGACTTGATGACACAAATTGACTCTCACTCAACTAAAAACTAACTTGATACTTAAACACAACCGACAAACTAGAAATGATGCTCAAAGTAGAGCTTATTCATCAAAACCTACTCTAACAGTTTCATTCATCACCTGATCAAGTGAAATGAAACAACCAATGCAACCAAGTAAGTATTCCGACTGCTGTTTGAATTCTCCGCAAGTGCTTGCTTATGAACAACAAGAGAGAACTATTGAAAGGCAACTCCCATGAAAACTTGTGAACAGATCCGTTGAATACTATGGATTCTCTATCCGCCTCCAAAAACATTGCATAAGGATCTTGAAATTCATGCACACTGGGACTTAGCTCATCCAATGGATTACCTTTCTTCTCCTCATACCATGAATGCAAACTTTCATTTGAGCTTTGTGACGAGACTCCTGCTGAAAATGACAAATAAACTGGCTGTCGAATAAAGTTTGTATCAATACTTTTGTCAAGCTCACAGATAGGAGAAGGACATTGACTGTAGAAATCATCCAACACATCAGCTATTGGATCGTGAAAAACTTGAAAATATTGTTGCAACCCATTTTCTATTGGCTCTGATGAGATTACATGATTTTCTACAAGCTGCTCATTTGAAGATATACTATGCAGTTTTTCCTTCAAAAACTAAAATGATTCAAAACAAAATGGTACAAAATCATCTTGCATCATCTGATCATTTGTTCTAGCTTCCAAGTATTTATCTGCAACTTGACAATCAATGGCATTCGAGGGCTGCAAATCTAGATATGAGAAGTCTTGAACATGGTTTTCATTGCCCTCAAAAAGGTTCAGATCAATACTTGTCGACAGTTGATTTCTGATTGCATGAATGTTGTCTCTGATGAACTGAAACAAAGCAAAACAAAAAGGCAAAGATCCTTCGCTTACTTCAAAATTGGCTGCACTTTCCTCGTCATTTCCATAGCTGATATGTGATGGTAGAACATTGTATTCGAGCTGCTAAAAATGAACTTCCTCCTTCCACAAAATAGTTGCTGATTTGTTTGCAAGATTAGCTTCTGTTTGGAGAACATAATCATCATCATACTAATCAAATTGAGGCAAATCATCAGTATAAAACACATCATCAAGCATATGTGTCATATCAACAGATCTCTCTTCTCCAAGATGATCTACAAAACAATCATTATCAGATCTATGACAACTGGAATAAGAAAGAAGATGTTTTGGATCAACAACTTGTTCTTCTTCAATCAGCGAGCCATGGGCTTGAACATAATACTCATTCCTTGTAGTGATATTTTGCATCATCTCTTCCACTGCACTTACCAAAATGTCAAGCTTTACCTCTAGAGATGTCGATTCCTCTAGATCTATGTTTTTCATCTCTTCTTCCTTCAACTTTGCCCTTCTGATCAACAAATGAGCCTCTACATCTACTACACTGTTATGTATCTCTTCAAGTGTTGCAAGATTCCTTTCTCGCAGTTGAAACTCCATTTCTGGATCAAAGGCACCCGGGTAGTGTAAGAGTGTGGATCTAGGAGGAGGTCTTATATTAACCAGCATCGAAAAATACACTTGATTAAATCTGGCAGAAAACTGTTGTACTGTCTCCCCTGGTTGTCTTTTTAGCTTTTTATACTCTTCTATAATCAAGAAAGGGTTTTGTCTTACCACCCACCTGTCGAGGAAAACTTTAACGAACTGCTGGAAATCTGAGATGCTCGCATCAGGCAAGGTTTTGAACCAACTCTTGACTTTGCCTTGCAAAGAAAGAGCAAAAAGCCTAATACTGACATCTTCTTCATCAAATTCAAAAAGGTCAAGAAAGGACTCAAAATTCAATACATGTCTCTCAGCAGTGATATTGTCGCGTTCACCATCAAATCTTGGTAGATATAGGTCATGATTTTTAGGGAAAGCATGGAATATAGGAGGTAAAATCAAAGGCTTGTATTGATATGGAATTTTACAAGGTATAGGGGTATGTATAGAAGGTGTAGAATCAATCTTGGTCTCTTGGGGCTCATCAGTTTGAAGACGGTCATCACAAGATTCATAAAAAGGGTCTTGATCAAGCTCAAAGGCATGCAAATCTTTGGTATTCACAATCTTCAAAGGGAAGGAATCAAATGCAGGCTGAGGATCTTTTCTCAAATACAATATACTTTGCAAAGCCTTCTTAACATTCTCGGGAAAAGAGAACAAATAATTTAGAAAAAATAACAAAATTTCTTGGATGAAATTCCAACTTGAATACTTGATCTTTCCATATTGTCCTTTCATGTTTCCCCTGATCAGGTTCATCCTCCAGTGGAGTCCTTAGATCTTATCTCAAAACTGATTTAGAGTCACTAGGTGAAAATTTTCAACCTTGTGGTGTCTGATCGTTGTCCACCATCAACAATCAGATATGAACTTGATTACATTTTATTGAGGAAACCAGATGTTTAGTTCATAAACTAGACCAAAGATTGACTGAATCAGCATTCATCTACTTTCGCTAATGAAAAGCAAGAGCGTTTCGAAGGCTACCTAGCTAACTTCAGGCTCCATCTGTAGTCTACAAAGCAAAACAATAATAATAGTTTCTTCCCCAGTACGGTCGCCAACTATGTTAGGGCCTAAATCTACCTCAAGCTGAGAAAGGTAAGATCTAGGGTAACATCAAACCACGCTTAACCTGGTAGCTAGCCCTACCAAGTCAGAAGAGGGCTCTCTCCTTGTCAATCTCAGAAAAGATGGCCAATGAAGCTTGAGATGACTGATGTAATGACTGATTTTAGGCTAGGTATGTGCATAGATGTGTTTTATTGAATTTAAGATGGGTTTGCTGGTTCGAATGTGAAAGGCAGATTTTGGTCCAGGGAATGGACACAGTTTTGTAGAGATCTCTATGGGCCGAGGTAGGAAAATGGTTTAGCACTTTAGATTGAGTGAGTTGGAGAGATTTTAGACTGGTGAGAAGTTGGAGAGGGCATGAAAAACTCAGCGATCCTCTTCAAACAGATGAAAATATAGATAACTAAACAAACCCTAGGTAGAGCACTGCAATTTCAATGTATTCTACCTTTTATCCTTATTTGATTTATATAAGATGAAATAAAGAGAAATAATGGCATACATAAAACACATGTAAACTTGGAATTACAGAAGGAAACACAATACCAAATCAATATGCCACAAGAATCCCATAAAGTGCTGCAAGCCCTGGTCAATTCCTTAGCCAAACTGCTAAAAAGAGTGTACAACAATGCTCAAAGAATTCACAAGAGTCCAACCATGCTAATGACTGAAAAATTACAAGATATAGGCAACCAACAACTCATCCTAGCCTATAGGGGTCAAGTGTTGGGTGTGGAGCCTGATTATCTTCTATATTCAAAGGTATCGCCACATAGGACCCCAGTTCGAAATGGGGGCAGCAACGCCGCCCGTAAAATATTTGCTGTAGGGGGGTCCAGGGGGGGGCGGCTGCGACCTTTGGGACCCCCCCCTAGCGGGGGGTTTCGGGGGCAGTGCCCCCAAAGCTAAAAACAACTGTAAAATTTCCTTGTAAAAGTATAGTAATTTCTAGTCAATCTGGGCCGTTCATTAGGCGGATGATCTGACGGTAGAACTTATGTTTAGTTTAGGGTTTTTTTCCCTAGAAGGCAACCCCTCTCTTTGTATGAGGGTATTGTATTTGAGGCTGTGAGATAGATGTGTATTTTGTGAGCGAGAAATAGAGAGGTGAGACTTTGAGAGAAAACAGAGGATATTACAGTGGCTCTGTTGTAGGTTGTGTCTCTTCATTTTTCTGGATAATAAAAAGGAAGGATTGGCTGTTCGGGGTGGACGTAGCCCAAACTGGGTGAACCACGTATATCTGTGTCTCTCTTGTTTTGTGCGTTTTCTGTGTTTATATTTCTGCAATATTTTATGTGTTCCAATGCTCCGTAATATATAATTTTCTAACATCAAGCTCATAAGATTAGGAGCTGTTCCAACAAAATCTAAACTGAGAACTAAAAAGTAGGCAGTGGAACAACTTGCCTCTAAAAACTAGGAAACTGATTCATTCAGTTGCAAACTACCTTTTGATGGATGAATCTACCTCTATGAGTGAAAAATTAGCATAATTACATCAAAATCCATCATGTCACATTAAATTACATCATGGGTTTGACAATTAGAAGGAGAAAAATCAAACTGTGAAGAAACTAGGCGAAAAACAGAGTTTTTGGCCAAAAATGAGCAAAATTCCTCCAATGCGCCGCGCTGATTTCCCTATGCGTAGTGCCTTTTGGAAGCTGACTTTGGAGGCCCTCCTGATGTCAAAATTTTCTCTAAGTAGGCTTATTGGAAGGTATGCTTGTCTACTTTCCAAAACAAGTGAAATTTTTGAATTTGGCCTCCATTTGCCCCTCCAAAACTGAGTTCTCCCAACACTGCTTCCTGTGTGTCCAAATAGGGGCAGAAAGGTCATTTTTTAGGTGTTTTTGACCTTTTTGGAAACTCAAAACCTGTCAAAATTTCTTGTCCATTTGTGGGCATGCATATTTTTACATGAAAAATAAAAAAATGTTGAGTTTTACTCAAAAGGATGTCCCTATCAAAAGCGAGCGCCAGGTGGTGCCGCACATCGGGTAGAAAAACCTGTTTTTTAAGCCAAAAATTCCAAAATTGAAAAAAGTGTCCCAAATTTCTTGAAATTTGAGCTGATTGTCTTTCATCAAGTGTTTTTTTGGGCCAAGAAAGCCTCAGCCATGATCTAAAGTCTATCTTTCTCTTTTCACTTCCT
Source organism: Pinus tabuliformis (assembly GCA_031772625.1). NCBI lineage: Eukaryota > Viridiplantae > Streptophyta > Pinopsida > Pinales > Pinaceae > Pinus > Pinus tabuliformis. The sequence continues at coordinate 95,901,221 of CM062809.1, forward strand.
CAATGTCTTCTTCAACTTGGCCTTCAAAATCCTGATTCTTGCTTTGCACACCTTGTTTCTCGTCAAGTAGTGGTATGCCATGTTCCTCAACATATTTTTCTCATTGTTGGCCTTCTCTAGCATCCTTTCTAGGTGCATTTTTGTTCTCTCAAGCCAAGATTCATGATCAGCTTGAATTTCTTGCTCAAGTGTGGTCAATTTGATTTTCCTCCTCTTGGCAGCTTACTGGTTTTGCCTTCATGTTTTTGAGCTCCATGGATGAGTGGGACTGATGAGGGGAGGATTTGATGCTAGCTATAGGTTTTTATTGAATGAAAGGGTTTAGGAGATGATATTTAGGGTTTGGGATGGCAATTATGGTTTGGGGGATATTTAAGTAGGGTTTGGGATAGTGGGATTAGGGATTTAGGGTTAGTTGATTAGGGATATGGGAAATGTGGAATGGGTAGATGAGAATGTAAAAAAAGGGAGAAAATGATTGAGGGAATGAAGGAGTGAGGGAGTGATAAATGGCTAGGAGTGGAATTAGCAGCAAGAAATACAACTCATAAACCCCATGCAATTGTTTTTTGACAAAAAATGCAAGGAGGTAGGGTTTTAATTTTTATCCATTAAATCACCATAAGCACCAAGAGAAATTCATTCATTGTTCATGGAGGGATGTTAAATTACTTGGGAAATGAAGAACTTAGAAATTTGAGAGTCTTTGGAGGAATATTTGAATGGATTTTAGGCTTTTTAGTCCAATGCGCCGTGCCACTTCAATCTGTAGCGCCAGTTATAAAATTACACTGCAAAACGTTGCCCAATGCATAGCGTCGGCTCAATGCGTATCATCTTTTTGAAGGAGATTTTTGGAGGTCTTCCCAATGTCAAAATTGGGTGAAAGATAGCGTTTTTGAAACCTTATTGAGTCTACTTTCCAACCCAACTTGAATTTTTCAATTTGGAGTTCATTTGACTTGTCAAAAATAAAATCTCCCAAGACTGGTCAAAATGTGCAAAATGAGGCTGCCTCAAGGTAGAGTGCTATTGCAGTCAGGTTTTGAAGGTCTTTCTGAACTTCAAATTGAGCTCATGATAGCTCATTGGAAATATATTTGTGTCTTGTTATCAACTGACTCATCAAGCAATTCATTTGGCCAACCAAGCTAGGAGAAATCTTGATTTTCCCAAGGTCACTTTATAGGTGCATCAATTCTCCTGAGGCAAATGTATTTTTAACATTTCTCTAAACCCATGACACTTGTGTGAAAAGTGAAGGAGGTTTGTCTTCCTTGGCATATTATGGAAAAAAGCCTCTCTCAATTTTCCCAAATTCATCTTTTCGTGCTCAAAAACATCATTGAAGTAAAACCTATCCCGATGTGTGGAACAGGGGATTTGTCGAAATGAAGTGAAATGAAGGGGATAAGGGGCTTCTAAATTCTTGAGAAAATTTTTGGAAGTAGGGAGAGATGTTAGGAAGTAGGGGAAAGTGGAATTTCAGAGATTGAGTGAGGGGAAGAGGTCCAAAAGGGAAAAACACATGCCTAGCCTAGAAAATTGTCAAGTTGTAGCAAGAAACTAGGGTTTGTGCGAAAATGAGGAATTTGAGGGATATCAGTGATGGGAAGTGTTTAATAAGGTACATTAAGGATAGGGGAAGGTTTATGAACATCAGGATACAAGTTTTGCTGATGATTTGACCATCCAAGAGAAATTGCCTTCAAAACCCTAGGAGAGAGAAATGAACCTTACCTAGGCACAACTAAAGCATGAACAAGGTGTAAAATGACCCATTAGAACTTGACATGATGATGAAAACCTCTAAATGATGGTATACTCAGCTGAACGATGACATGGACCGATATTTGGACAACTTTGAAAGGAGTGAAAACAGACTCTAGACCTAATACCTAGTGACCTAATTTTACATGAAGACTCACTGAAATGACAAAATTTGACCTTGACACCTTAAAATCACTTTGTAAGAGCATGTTTGATCACTAGAGGAAGGCTACAAAGACTGACACTAACAGATAGGAGACCATTGCAGTGTAAGCCTTCCCATTCACTCCCATGTTTGCTTCGGCAGAACGTTCGTGTCTGATCCTAGGTCTAGAATCACTTGGTCCATCTCATATTCTCCAATATGCGTGGTCAATCTCATCTCCCTTCCCGTCCTCGTCATGTTCTTTCTGAGCTTCTGAACTATGCGCGTTTCTCCTGGCGTGGTCCCAGTGCATCTATTTATGAGTTCCTGCAGCCCCTTTACAACCTTGTTGTCGCGCAACAACTTCATGCATGTTTCCAAGAATGTTGTGAGCATCGATGGGTCCATTTCTGGTTTTGGTCTATCTTTGCTTCCTAAGTGGAGGTATTAGCGAAGCTCTTCCTTGATTCCGTGAAGGTTTCCCTAGCATGCTCCAAATCAAACTCTAGTTCTTTCATCGGAGCTTTGCGAACCCAAGTATACTCTTCAAGTTGCTTTCCTTTGTCATTCCTTGTTGTAATTCCACTTTGGAGCACAATATTCACATTAGGGTCTTCCTCACATGGCTTAGACCTCATCATTTGCAGGTTTTGAGTCGGGGGAGGTTGGAGTGCTCCTTTATCACGCAGTCGCGCTATTAGTGTGGGACAATCCTCCATCTCATGATCAAACAATGTACAATACAAGCATGATGGATGCATCAGATTCATACAATCACAGGCATAATGTCCTAGCCCTCTACAATTGTAACATATCATCTTTGTGCAACCTCTTCCAGGTCCTTCTCCACCTCGGCCTCGTCCCACTCCTGAAATCCGGTTCACGCCATCCCTACATTCTGGTCAAGGGGGCATGTTTCAACCTAAACTCTGTAGGTAGGAGTCCTATCCATCATGAGCTCATAACTTCTACAGGTGTGCTCATCATGTCCCACTGATCTACAGAAATTACAAAACAACAGTTATGAATTCTGCATGTACTTCTGCAACAGATGGCAGCTGTCCATAGCATGCTTTCCTCCTATTTAACGAATCATGCACCAAAATGTAGGCACTATGCTAGGTCTTCCTCCCACAAGGTAATTCGTGAACACTAGGCAGTGGTCCTTGTCATGTCCCTCACCCTTGCACTTTACGCACCATACCTCATCGAGCACTTTTGGGTGAGTTGTCCTATCTTGTTTCAAACTCTATATCTCAAGGCACAAGTTTTTAAACTAAGCGTGAATCTACTGAACTCCTAGGTTGAGATCTTGTATCGAGGTCTCGTGCAGTCTCACCATGATCTCCAAGGCCTCGGCCTAAGTTGTTAGCCTCTGTTGTGAAAGCATATTCCTCAGATGTGGTGTTAACAATGCCACAAACCATTCGCGGTGTTGTCCATCCGTCAACATCATGTTAGCTTCATGAATTGTGCACTTCAGTCTCTGATCCAACTCCCAAGGGGTCTTGCTTGGTAGCATTGTGATTTCCTTGAACCTAATGATCGACTGCACCTCTGATTTTGACCTACTAAATTCTTTGTTTAGTGCAGTTTGGATATCCACGATACCTGCACCCAGATTGTCATTGCAATGCTTAATGTACCAAGTCAGCGTGCAATCCTACAGAGCGCTGACCAATATTTCTTTCTTTATATTGTCATCCATAACTCCCTGCACTTCCCATACAACTTTTATCATGAACCAAAACTGGTTCGGATCTTCATTTCCTACTCCCTTGAACACTAGCAACATTATCGCGCTTGCCATATTGACTCGCGGTGGTGGCGAAGGTGGTATGGGCAAAGATGGGGGTGAAGATGGTGAAACTAGCAGTGGTGTAAGTGGGGGTGGTATGCACGGAATCCTCTGCCTTATCAAATTGATCACATTTATTGGTGAGACCTTCGCGAGCTCTTCCTTATCCCCTCACAGAGATGAAATCAAGGGGCTAGTTTCTAGTTCTGTACTACCTTCATTTCTATAGATTCTCCCACTTTGCATAGCCCAAAAATCAATTTATCCACATAACCTTCTTTTCACACAGTAGCATTTTAATCCATGTTTTCAAAGACTTAATGTACTTACCTCGCAGTCCTTTGAGGAAGCATCACTTTGCCTTGTTATAGCTCACTGAAGTATCTACGTGAACTTAGTGATGAATCCTCCTATAATTTGATCGATTCAATGATGAATAGTGCACGCGATCTTATCCTCTGACGCTTCCAATCTGCGGACCAAATTTGGAGTCCACACAATAGGTCTGTCAAGCTTGCACCCTCTTTGGCTATCTTCTAGCTTCACAATCCACTCATATAGCTTAGTAGGGAAATATGTGAAGAAAATTTGTGGATCTCTGTGTATAAGTAGCAATCTAGCCACTCTTCTTTTGATAGTCGTGGATTCCTGTTCTCTTATGTGGCAAACTCGTGAATATTCCTATCCAACCAGTCCTCAATTCCTTTCTTAGTTGGATTCCAGTGATACGACATCAAACATCTCTATGCAAATTCCGGTCCCAGCAATTGAAACATTTGTTGGCTTGTTGGGGCCTCACCCAAGTTCGGAGTTAATTAGCCATACAAATCCCTATACTACTGGCCCTTTCGGCAACAGTCCATGGAGTGCGAACTAAGGTCTCACCTGAATTAGTATTGCGGGGCTACTGTAACTAGGTTTCCGCACCCTTGAGATGTTTGAGAGGTTGATTCAACCCAACCGTTAGTCCCTGCGTGCAGGTTACTTCGCGCACTCCCTTGTCCTTCGTGGCCTAATGTATTTGCCTTTGCGTTGCCCTAACTAGGGACTGTCGGGTTTCCGCACTGCTGGACCAGCACTCTGCACTATTTCCCTAAGTCACATCCGAGATCTTACTTATCTTCTTACGCCAGTTAATTATATTCACGTAAATGGATGCCTTATGTTATATATTTATTTATACAACACATTCATATGGTTCCGTGCAGCAAATAAACAATAAACTTGCAAGTCTCACCCAATAATACATAAAACAGGAAAAAATACACATAAATATGATATAAATTCTCTTTATTAATGCTTCCAATGGTTACAAACTCGACCTGCTCTGCGCACTCAGTTGCAGGGGTCCACACACTCAGCTGCGAACGACTAGGTCTATGCACACTCAGTTGGAGAACCTTATCCTACTCTACGCCCCAAAGACACAACTTACACTTTGACTTAATCCCTTAAACTCATCATGCTTTTATGTTATTAGCTGTTTTCTACACTTAGAACCTCACCCTATTTATACAATCCCATGGTCCGCGGACCATGGGTAGATCTTCCACGCTGACATTATATTACAAAAACAAGGGCAGACAACCCTGTGACTCTATTATGACTTCACGCTCCGCACCCACAAATCACGGAGTCTTTACAATGGAATTCGTCAAAACTTGGGCTTTAAGCCCCAAAACATGCCTTGGGGGGTTTCCATGCCCAACCATTGTTGCATACTTACAACACGATGAAATAACGAACTCTCTTGAATGGTTAGGAGAGCTAGTTGATGAGAAGACTATTATATGAAATATTATTTGAAGGTTACCAGGAAGATTCAACCCAAAGGTATCAGTCTTAGAATACAGTACAAATCTGGACAAACTCAGCAAAGAGGAATTACTTGGAGTTCTCATAGCATATGAAATGAGACTTGATAAAGAAGAGCGTACTTCGCATCTAGAAACTACGGTCACTGCATCTAAGAAAACCAATAAGGACAAACAACCTTCAAAGGCAAAGACCTACACCTGCAATTGCAAGCATGAGGAAAAGGAAGATGATAAGAAGGTTTTTCAGATGGAGAATATGCTTACTTTATGAGAAACATAAAAACTGGTAAGGAAAAATCCAAAGGTAAACTTCCATTGATATGTTTCGGTTGTATTGAGGTTGGGCATTTCGCAGCAAAATGTTTGAACAGAAGTGATGGAAACTCAAAAGGAAAGAAAGGATTTAAGAAATTCAACAAGCAAGGCAAGAAGAAAGGATTCAAAAGGAACGTTCTCTCTAAAGAAGATAGCTCATCATCCGATGAAGACAGTGACAATGAATAAGAAGCCAACAAGAGAGTATTTTTTATGGCCAAGCACAATAAACAAGAGGTATCAAACAACGAAGAAGAAGGGTTGACCATAAGAGAATTTTATAAGGAGGAAATCAAGCTTATAAAAGAGATCAAGGCTGAGAAGATCTATTCCAACACTCTTTAAGAACAAGTTCAAGGTCTCAAAATTGAAGTTGAAGAACACAAATGTATTGAAGAGTCACTTCAAAATAAGTTGGAAGAAAGCAATCGAGAAAGGGAAGCATTAGAAGCCGAAGTATTCTCGTTGCGTAAGGAAGTGAAGAAGGGAAAAAATATCCAAAACTATGCCACCAGATCAAGGGTGTTGGAAGAACTCATCAACATTCAATGATCTTACAATGACAGAACTGGCCTCGATTACAAAGAAGAAGAAGTAGGACCTTCTACAACAAAATACAATGAACCTATGAGATCTGACAGGAATGTAGACTTCATTGGACAAGATTCACAAGAACAGTCTTAGAAGACAATTCCCCTACGAAGATTTCCATCCAGGTACCAACATATTTTTCATGGCTATTGTTATTCATGTGGAAAGTTTGGTCATAAAGCTTTAAAATCTCACGTACCCTAGGAACCAATACAATTCCAGGAGATCTATCAAATATGAACCTCCCATGGATCAACAAAACATCAATAGGTTTGAACATTTAAGAAGTAATATTGAATGTTACAAATGTAGAAACTTTGGACACATAGCCAGAGACTGTAGACTTGAAAATCCTCCAAAAGAATCTTCGAAGCCACAGAATGAACGAACATGGAAGAAGAATAACACTGATAATTCTTCTCTAACTCTCAATGCTCAAAACAACAAAGATGTGTGGTATGTTGATAGTGGTTGCTCAACACATATGATTGGAGATAGAAATAAATTTGTATCTATGAAAGAGAAGAAGGATGTAATCGTGTCCTTTGGAAATGAAGGATCTTCAAATGTTATAGGATCAGGTATCGTCGGTCTTGGAAGCAAAGGTGCTCTAGCCAAGAACGTTCTATTAGTTGAAAACATGAATCACAATCTACTCAGCGTTGGACAAATGTGTGATCAAGGACACATAATGCTATTCATGTTGGGTGTGGAGCCTGATTATCTTCTGTATTCAAAGGTTTCAGCAGGACGTATACCCTAGGAAGACTGTACACCCCTCCATGCGGGGGGGTGTGGGGGGACTTGTCCCCCATGCAGGGGTCTAGGGGGGCTAATCCCCCCCATCTAGGGTGTCCAGGGGCCAGCAGTACCCCAACGGGGGTTCGGGGGCAATGCCCCCGAAGCTAAAAAATAGATGTAAAATTTTCTTGCAAAATTCTAGTAATTTCTAGTCAATCTAGGCCGTTCATTAGGTGGATGATCTGACGGTAGAAGTTATGTTTAATTTAGGGTTTTTTGCCCTAGAAGGCAACCCCTCACTATATATGAGGGAATTGTATTGCGTCTATGCATATCTGTATTCTGAGTCAGGAAGAGAGAGGAGATTCAGAGCAGAGAGGGTGTTACAACATATCTGTTGTAGGTTGTATCTCTTTAGTTTGCTAGATAATATAAAAAGAAGGACTGGTTGTTTCTCCATGGATGTAGCCCAAACTGGGTGAACCACGTATATCTGTGTCTCTCTTGTTTTATGCATTTTCTGTGTTTATATTTCTGCAATACTTTATGTGTTCCATTGCTTCATAATATATAATTTTCTAACAACTGGTATCAGAGCCGAAGGTCTATTTGGCTGATAAACTCGTAAGAGAAAAGCGTTCCTGGTGTGAGTGGGAGCAATGGCGGAATATGGTAGGTTTAGGGTCGAAAAATTCAACGGCCAAAACTACCAGCTATGGAAGATGTAGATGGAAGATTATCTGTATTAGAGAGATATGTACCTACCATTGAGCGGAAAGACAAAGAAGCTGACGAGTATGATGGAGACAAAATGGGATATTCTATACAGAAAGGCACTTGGAACAATACGGTTGTGCCTAGCGGCGTCGGTAGCGTTTAATATTTCAAAGGAAACAACAACACAGGGTTTAATGTCGGCATTGGCCAAACTGTATGAAAAACCAACGGCCTCAAATAAGGTATTTCTTATGAAGCGTTTATTTAATATGAAGATGTCAGAAGGTGGATCTGTTACAGATCATCTAAATGATTTTAATACAGTTACAAGTTAGTTAAGTTCTGTAGGGGTAAATTTTGATGATGAAGTTAGGGCTTTGTTATTTATGTGTTCATTGCCAGATAGTTGGAATGGTTTAGTTATGGCCATTAGTAACTCTGTCTCTGGATCTAGTACTTTAAAGTTTGATGATGTTGTTGGTGCAATCCTTAGCGAGGAAATGCGACGGAAAAGCTCCGGTGAGACATCAGGTAATGCTTTGACTGCAGAGACTAGGGGAAGAAAAATTGAAAGAGGAAAGAGCCCAGGATATCACAGTAAGTCAAGAAAAGGCAGATCCAAGGCCAGATCGGGGATAGTGTGCTAGAAATGCGGGAAGAGAGGACACCTAAAGAAAGATTGCAAGTATCGGAAGGGAAAAGAAGGAGATGTGCAGTAAGAAACTAATCATGAAGCGAATGTAACAAGTGATGTGTTGCAATATGCTTTGATTCTTTCATTGGAAAATATTATTGATTCTTGGGTGATAGATTCAAGGGCCTCATTCCATGCCACACCTGATAAGAAACATTTTCATGATTATGTTCAAGGCGATTTTGGACAAGTTCGATTGGGTGATGATAAACCCTGTAAAATCGTTGGAATGGGTATAGTTTTCATAAAACAACAAAATGGAAATCAGTGGTTATTGAAGAAGGTAAGGCATGTTACAAATCTGAAGAAAAATCTGATTTCAACAGGGCAGTTAGGAGGCGAAGGTTGCGTAACTACTTTCACAGATAAAACCTGGAAGGTCACTAAAGGATCCCTGGTAATAGCGAAAGGAGAAAAGGTTGGTACATTGTATTTATGCAATGGTATTTATAATTCTGTTAATGCTTTAACCTCTACAAGAGAAGATACGGCATTGTGGCATTATATGCTCAGGCACATGAGTGAGAAGGGGATGCAGATTCTTCACTCAAGAAATTTGTTACTAAGTTTGAAGCATGTTGATTTAAAATTCTGTGAGAATTGTGTTTATGTAAAATAGAAGAGAGTCAGATTCCTTAGAGTTAGGAAAGAAGAGAAGAGCAAAAAATTAGAGCTTGTGCATACAGATGTATGGGGACCTGCTTAGGTATCATCTCTTGGTGGCTCTTGTTATTATGTTACTTTTATTGATGATGCAACCAGAAAAACCTGGATTTATTGTATTCGAAATAAATCTGATGTATTTGATACTTTCAAGAAATGGAAATCTTTGGTTGAAAATGGGACAGGGAAAAGGTTGAAGTGTCTCAGATTAGATAATGAAGGTGATTTATTGCATCAAAGAGTTAGATAAGTACTGTTCAGAGAATGGAATTCACAGAGAGAAGATAGTTCCAGTAACACCACAAGAAAATGGTGTGTTAGAAAGGATGAACAAGAAAATCATGGAGTGTGCAAGGTGCATGAGATTGCATGCAGGATTGCATTTACAATTTTGGGCAAATGTTGTAGATACTGCTATTTATCTAATAAATAGAGGGCCTTCAAGTTCCTTGGATGGTGGTATTCTAGAGGAGGCATGGATAGGGAAAAATGTAAACTACGCATTTTTAAAGACTTTTGGTTGTGAAGCCTTTGTCCACATTAACAAAGAAAATAGAACAAAGCTTGAGGCAAAATCAAAGAAATGTACCTTTATTGGATATGGTGTTAATGATTTTGGTTATCGCTTGTATGATTATAAAAATCACAAAATCATTAGGAGCAGAGATGTAATATTCAATGAAAATGTATTTTATAAGAATCAGTTGCAGGAAACGAAACAAAGAAAAGAAAATAGAGAATACACAGTGCTTGACGATATCACAGGAAAAGTGATGGTGCCTGAAAATCATAATGATCAACAGCCAGAACAACAACCACAACAGCAACAAGCACTTCAAACACCTAAAAGTGATGTTAGAAGATCTACCAAGATAAGTAGACCCCCTGAACGATACTCTCCTTCATTATATTATGTATTGATAACTGATTATGGTGAACCAGAATGTTATGAAGAAGTAGTGCAGGTAGAAACCAGGAAGAATTAGGAGCAAGCCATGAAAGAAGAGATAAACTCCTTAGCATATAACCAGACTTGGGACTTAGTCAGGTTGCCTGCAGGTAAAACATCTTTGCAGAATAAATGGGTTTACAAGTTGAAGGAAGAATATGGGGGAAAATAGAGGTACAAAGCTAGACTTGTGGTGAAGGGGTTTGCATAGAAGAAAGGTATTGATTTTGATGAAATATTTTCTCCTGTTGTTAAAATGACTTCATCAGAACTATTTTAAGTCTAGTAGTAGCTAAAGATTTGCATCTTGAGCAGTCAGATGTAAAGACAACCTTTCTCCATGGGGATTTGGAGGAAGAGATATATATGCAACAACCACAAGGATATGAGGTAAAAAGGAATGAGAAACTAGTGTGCAAGTTGAAGAAGAGCTTGTATGGCTTAAAACAGGCTCCAAGGTAGTGGTATCTAAAATTTGATAGGTTTATGTCTAAACAAGGATACTAGATGTCACTCTAATCATTGTGTTTATCTCAAAAGGAAAAATGATGGTAGCTATATTATATTGTTATTGTATGTAGATGACATGCTTATTGTAGGTTCTAACATATAGGAAATAAATGTGCTCAAAAGGAAATTGGCAAACTCATTTGCAATGAAGGATTTGGGAGCTACAAAACAAATCCTTGGTATGAGAATAACTAGAGACAGCAAGAATCGCAAATTAACATTGTCTCAAAGTGAGTATATAGAAAAGGTGTTGAAAAGGTTTAATATGCAGAATGCAAAACCAACTAGTATACCTTTGGCTAGCCATTTAAGTAAGGAGGCGTGTCCCAGGACTCAGGAAGAAATGGCTCATATGTCTAAAATTCCATATGCATCAGCAGTTGGAAGCTTAATGTATGTAATGGTCTGCACAAGGCTTGATATTGCACATGTAGTGGGTGTTGTAAGCAGGTACATGAACAATCCAGGAAAAGAACATTGGATGGCATTGAAGTGGATTCTCAGGTATTTGAGAGGTACCACAAATCAAGCATTATGCTTTGGTGGTTCAAACATTTCTCTACAAGGATATGTTGATGCAGATATGACAGTTGATAGAGATAACAGGAGGAGCACAATAGGCTATGTGTTTACTATAGGTGGAACAACTGTCAGTTGGGTTTCAAAAATCCAAAGTGTTGTTGCACTTTCAACAACAAAAGCAGAGTATGTTGCTACTACAGAGGCTAGTAAAGAAATGATTTGGTTACAAAGGTTTCTGGATGAATTGGGTAAGAAGCAGGAGTTGGGCAGGTTGTACAGTGACAGCCAGAGCACCATACATATTGCAAAGAACTCTGCATTTCATTCCAAGACTAAACATATATAGCTCAAGTACCATTTCCTACGGTCAGCATTGGAAGATGGACAGTTGAAGATGGAAAAGATACACAGTAGCCAGAATCCTACAAATATGTTAACAAAAGTTGTAACTAGGGAGAAACTGAGAATCTACTCAGTTTCAATTGGTCCTCAAGTATGATGAAGAAGATGAGAAACAGCTAGGTCCAAAGTGGAGTTATTGTCTAGCAAATGAAGCAGCGGTGGAGCTGCTATAATCAATCTCCAAGTGGGAGATTGTTGGGTGTGGAGCCTGATTATCTTCCGTATTAAAAGGTTTCAGGCGGATGTATACCCTAGAAAGATTGTACACCCCTCCACGCGGGGAGGACTTATTCCCCCCGTGGGGGCTAATCCCCCCCACTTGGGGTGTCCAAGGGCCAGCGTTCCCCTGGCGGGGGTTCAGGGACAGCGCCCCCGAAGCTAAAAAATAGATGTAAAATTGCCTTGTAAAAGTCTAGTAATTTCTATTCAATCTGGGCCGTTCATTAGGCGGATGATCTGACGATAGAAGTTATGTTTAATTTAGGGTTTTCTTCCCTAGAAGGCAACCCCTCACTATATATGATGGAATTGTATTGCGTCTATGCATATCTGTATTCTGAGTGAGGAAGAGAGAGGAGATTGAGAGCAAAGAGGGTGTTACAGTGGATCTGTTGTAGGTTATATCTCTTCAATTTACCAGATAATATAAAAGGAAGGACTGATTGTTTCTCCGTGGACGTAGCCCAAATTGGGTGAACCATGCATATCTGTGTCTCTCTTGTTTTATGCGTTTTCTATGTTTATATTTCTGCAATATTTTATGTGTTCCATTGCTTCGTAATTTATACTTTTCTAACAATTCAACTCCACAAAATGTGAAATCGAGAAAGGTAGGTATGGTAAAATTGTGGCTACAACAAGTCGAGCTCCAAATGACATATATGTTCTGGATGAAGCACCTAAAGCATATCTGCTAGCTAAAGAAGATGAAAGTTGGTTATGGCACAAACGAATGGGTCACATAAACTTTGACAATCTTGTGAGGATAAGCAAAAAGGAAGCAGTACGAGAAATGTCGAAAATATCAAAACCTCCCAACACACTATGTGAGGCCTATTGGCACAGTAAGAATACAAAACGCAGATTTAAAATAAAAGAACACTTTGCATCACATCCATTAGAATTGACACATACTAATTTATGTGGTCCTGTGGGAACAAAAGGCTTAGATGGAGAATTATATTTCATGTTAATGGTAGATGACTATACCAGGATGACAACCGTCAGTTTCCTAAAGAAAAAATCTGAAGCATTTGAGTGCTTTAAGATCTACAAGGAGTTGGTTGAAAATGAAACTGATTTAAAAATAAAGTGTCTAAGATCAGATAATAGCGGAGAATTCACTTCCAAATTATTTCAACAATACTGTGATAAAATGGAATAAAAAGACAATTTTCAACAACACGAACACCTCAGCAAAATGGAGTTGCTGAAAGAAAGAACATAACCATACAGGAAATGGGTAGAACAATGTTGAAGGACTCAAAATTGGATGAAAAATTCTGGGTTCAAGAAATTGATACGGCAGACTTCATTATCAACAGAAGTCTTCTCATAAATAATTGCAATAAGACCCTATATGAATTATGGAAAGGAAAACTAGCTAGTGTAAATACTTCAAAATCTTTAGAAGCAAATGTTATATCAAAAGAGAAGATCAAAATTTGGGTAAGTTTGAATCATGTGTGGTTGAAGGTATCTTTGTTGGTTACTCATGCAAAAGAAAGGCCTATAAATTCTATAATCTAACACGAAAATAGATAGTGGAGATCATAAATGTTACATTTGATGAAGATAGTGTTCTAATGAATAATGATGAGGAACTAGAATCTTTGAATCTTGAGACAGAGGCTGAAAAAGGTACAAAGAAAATTCTAGAACAAGAAGTGATTGTCAACCAGGAAGAAATAAATAATTATCAACAAGATATACAGGAACAACAACAAGAAGCTCCTCCAAAGAGAACAAAATAATGGATTCAAAATAACCATCCATCAAATCAAATCATTGGTGACATAAATGAAGGAATTGGAAGAAGAAAAGGTCGACAGCTTCGTTCATCACAACAAGCTCACATTGCTTTTCTAGCAACCTTTGAGCCTAGTAGTTTTGAGGAAGCAAGCCAGAATGAACATTGGTTTGCAACTATGAATGAAGAATTGGGTCAAATAGAGAAGAATAACACTTGGGAATTAGTTCCACGACCAAAAGATAAAAATGTCATTGGGACTAAATGGGTGTTCAGGGACAAATTGAATGAAGATTGACAGGTTACCAGAAACAAAGCAAGATTGGTTTGCAAAGGCTATGCACAAGTAGAAGGAATTGATTTCGACGAAACATTTGCACCAGTTGCCAGAAAGGAAGCCATCCGGATGTTTCTCTCATATGAATGCTCAAGAAAAATAAATTTATGCCAAATGGATGTTAAGTCAGCATTTCTGATTGGAGAATTAGATGAAGAAATTTATATCGAACAAACTGAAGGTTTTCTACTATCAGAATAAGAAGACTATGTTTGCAAGTTAAATAAGGCTCTGTATGGTCTCAAGTAGGCTACCAGAGCATGGTATGCTCGTCTTGAAGGATATCTACATCAACAAGGGTTCAAGAAAGGTACTACTGATAGCAATCTTTACGTACAAATAGATAAGGATAATTTAACAATCGTTGAGGTATATGTGGATGATATAATATTTGGTAGCAATGATGATCAACTAAGTAAGAACTTTGCAAGAAAGATGCAAAGTGAGTTCGAGATGTCTTTACTTGGTGAGCTGACATACTTCTTAGGGCTTCAAATATCTCAGAAAGAGAAAGGAATATTTATATGTCAAGCCAAGTACATCAAGAAAATGCTCAAGAAATTCAAAATGGAAGATTGCAAACCCATCCTTACTCCAATGGTAACAAGTTGCAAATTAGGCATAGATGACTCATTTAAGGTTGTGGATCAGAGGTTGTACAAATCTATGATTGGTAGTATTCTATATGTAATAGCCTTCCAACCAGATGTTATGCAAGTAGTTGGACAAGTAGCAAGATTCCAAGCAGCACCAAAAGAATCACATATTATTGTCATCAAAAGAATTCTTCGATATCTAAAGGGAACAATAGAATATGGCTTGCGGTATCCCAAGGGAAACAATCTCATTATTCAAGCATTTACAGATGGAGATTGGGCAGGAAGCATTGATGGTCATAAGAGTACTATTGGAGTAGCATTCTATCTAGGTGGTTGTCTCGTATCATGGTTGAGAAAAAATAAAACCTCAATCTCGTTATCTACAACGGAAGCAAAATACATTGTAGTGGAAGATTTTTGTACTCAAGTCCTTTGGATGAAACAAACTTTGCAAGATCTTCAAGTACAATTCAGTGATCCTATTCCCATCTTCTGTGATAACACTAGCGCCATCAGCATCTCCAAGAATCCTGTCATGCATTCAAAAAAAACACATTCCGATAAAATATCATTTTGTTAGAGAACAAGTTGCTGAAAAGAATATCACACTTGAACATGTTGGTACAAAAGAACAAATCACTGGTATCTTAACTAAACCTTTACCTCATGAAGCATTTGAATATTTTCGCCAAAAGCTTGTGATTCTCCCAAGTTCTCATTATATTTTCCTTATTCAAAAAATAAAGGGGGATTGGAAGTGTGTACAGGCCCACAGGATGGTTATGTGTTAGGGGGAGTTACCCTTTTCCATTGATGCCAAAGGGGGAGAGAAGGCAATAGGAAGAGGTACCCTGATCGTAGGGGGAGTACTTGTGTTGGCATCAATGCTAAAGGGGGAGATTGTTGATCTAAAGATGATCTGAGGTTGTCATTGATGTCAATCCAAGAAGCACCAGAGGCTACCCTGATATTGTAAGGGAATTTTTTACTTGAAAAATTACTCTATTTTGAGTCAAGGATCTTCTATATAGATTCTACTCATCGAGGTGTTTCCGTTGATTTATGGCACGCCAATTAATTCTTCACGGTTGGAGAGATATTCATGTTTGAATTTAGTAACCCTAGTTAGTGGGCTAAAACCCTATGGGGTTGTGGCATGGCACTCATAATTGGTTTTTTTCATTGAATAGTCAATAATTATTAATCTTTCTAAGCTCCTAAAATCCCTCCAATATTCTCTATAGAAGCCCCTCTCAACTCTATAAAAAGAAATCTCATATATCCTCCAAATGTAGTGATCATGGAATTTTCGCTATAACTTCATTTTTGCGAAGTCTTAGATTCTAGAATTAAAATCCATTTGATTCACAATCCTGATGAACGTCATGACCAAATTTAAGATCTTGGGTCGCTATATTTTCAGAGATATGATCTGTGGAAGTTAGGGTTTTTGCAGGCTACCGAATTTCATCTCAAATAAGTGACCTTGGGAAAATCGTCATAACTCTCTCTCAGAGAAGAGGATTCGAATTTTGTAAAAATTGGTGGATAGTGTACATACTTTAGTTGTCTTTGTATCAATTTCAGACCTGAAGGAGGAAACAGTGACACGTGGTATGTTGTACAAGTTCGCTTTACTGAACTAGTCCATAATTAGGTCATTGTGAGAGATTTGGCATAAATTTGTCTTTGAGACTCCAAATCGGGTCAGACCTGTAGCATTGAAAAGAAGACTCAGAGGGCCTCTACAGGACTGAAGATTACATGCTGGATATCTAAAATCATAGAGATACATTAGATTAAATATCGTTCTCCTAGAAGGCAAGAAAAACTAGATCAAGTGTTGTCAAGGGGTGCAAAGGACCAGACTTTCTAGGGCAGCAAAGAAAAAGGTGCAGCAAAAATGATGTAGTAGAGGTAAGCTATAGGTAAGTATCTTCTATATATGCATGTTCATCTGTTAATTTCATTAGCTTATTTGTATTCTAATTTGTTGTTTTTGTTTAGCACTAACATATGTTCTGCAGGATGAGGTAAGTTTTGTTATTATCATGTCATGGGTATTTCTTTGAAGCCTTTTTGCAGGTATTAATATTCATCAAGAGAAGAAAGGGTAGCACGACAATAGCAGAATTCAATGTGCAGAACAACAACAAGAATTTCACCACATAAAGTCTTCAAGTGGGAAGCACTACATACAATCATTGTAAAAGTATCATCGTACGGAGTCATTGTAAAAGCATCATTGTAAA
This sequence comes from Pinus tabuliformis, assembly GCA_031772625.1. Lineage (NCBI taxonomy): Eukaryota > Viridiplantae > Streptophyta > Pinopsida > Pinales > Pinaceae > Pinus > Pinus tabuliformis. The sequence goes on from CM062809.1 coordinate 95,918,012, forward strand.
AGTTATACAAGTGTCTATCTGCCAAGAGTTGAAGAGGCAGTGTCGGGAGGTCTAGGATCATCATTAGGTGATTGTGTCATAGTTGGGGTTATGGTATAGTGTGTCCTCTTCTTCTACATCATCCTATATCCTTGTAAAGTGGACCATTTTCCCTGTTACAAGAGTCCATTCTTATTTTATTCTTCTATAGGGTGG